>JAAALK010000290.1:11538907-12138907 GCA_019279435.1 Zizania palustris
AATAAGTAGTATATTAATAACAAATGAATATGCACAAGAATTTTTATCAATTAATTAAAGAGGTCATGCATATTAATTATGTACCCGCTGGTGCTGGTGCTGGTGCTGAGCGACGACGACGGGATGATGTGGGAGGCTTGCTGTTATTAGCAGCTGCTGCCTTTCGTCGCCATTGCCAACAACCACCGTCTTCTTCTGCTGCGCCGCTCCACCACCGTCCATCTCTATAATATACATGTCAGGAGTTTGCGTTATACAACAAAATAATCTAAAACTCAAATAAATATTTTCAATCTATACTTATAGCTGTAATCCCCACAATCGAAAGCCTAGCATGCAGTGGGGTTATTTGAAAAATACATTTAAATTCTGCCTCCAAATATGAATTAATAGGCAGCTGGATTGCGAAAACGAAATTAATTAATTCCAACATAAGGCTCGATTCACTTGTGAGAGCGAGGATGATTAATCCCAAATCACTTTGGTTGATGGATAAATTATATGAGGATATGACAATAATCTCTCTAGCTAAGATAGATCTATCAAAAATCCCCAACAAAATTCCCATCATGGAAAATACGGTTTAACCAATATAGGAACTCGAGAAATATAATGAAAATAATGTTCTGACCATGATTTTTTTTATAAAAAGGCACGCAAAATCTAAACGGAAAAAGGATGAAAACGAAACCCCGACCGGTCAAAAATCGAACAAGAGCAAGGGTTATATAGATGGAACTTCAATATAATCTAAAAAAAGGCAAAAATCGAACAAGAGCAAGAGCTAGTAAAAACATACGTACGGCCGGTTTCAATGAAATAAAAAATAGTAATAATAGAGTAGCATATAAAACCATACACGGATATTATTCTTATTACCACAAACACAACAAGCTAAGCAAGGTGATTTATGTGTGTATTCGGTGTTACCTGCTGCAGGCTAATGAGAGGCTGAAGCAGATTGAAGGCTAATGATCGAGAAGCTTGATGGAAATCAGGAACGAAATGGCCTGGATGGGTTTTTAGCGTGCAATTGCAAGAGGGGAATACGGGGCTCTAGCTGCGAGATATATATATAGCTAGCCCGACCATTATATTATATTAAAAGAAAATTAAACGGAAAGCATGTGAATATAATATAATAACTGTATTCCTTTTTTGGAGAAAGATACGAACGTTGGAGAATTAAAGTGTATATTGCGAAATATACAAATATAATAATTGTATTCCTTTTTTGGAGAAAGATACAAACGTTGTTACAGCAGCTAGCGAGAGGAGAATTAAAGTAGTGTATATCGCGTCAGCAGGGTACGTAGACAGCCAGACAGATGTACGCATGGTTAGCCGTGCGTGAGCTGGCACCACCGTATGTGTACCGTAGGTAGTAGATAGAGATCAAAACTCCACGTACACGTATACGGTACACCGGTCGTATACAAACGATTGCTCATGCATTTCAGCAGCTACTATGTATACTTTCGGTTGCACAAACGACAGCAATTAGCTAGGATTATATATATTAACATGCCGTACCCACAAATATATTCATGCATGCAAGCAAGAACTTAATCTAGCAAAATAACCAACCTACGGAGATCGCAACGCGATGGTCTTCAGTCTTCACTGCCATTTTGACTAAGATATGTTAGGACGGTCGATCTAGAAGCAGCGGAATCCGACGTCCAAGAAAGGCAGTCCTTGGAGTCATAGAGTGGGTATCTGTCGTCCTACACCTATTTCCCACATCGAACAGGCCTCACTCATCGGCACGAGCATTCGCACGTGTCTCTACTGCCGCCACCACTGTTGCCTTGGCCATGATAGAGACCCTGCCACTCCAGAGCTTCTTGGGCACTGGCATGGCGAATCTAATGGATGTCGAGCAGTGCGGGGCAAGACGACGTAGATGAGCGGCGTGAGTGCGGTGGTTAGTGACGGCAACCATCGTAGCGAGGGAGGGAGGGAGGGAGGGGGCATTGAGCACGTGGCACGTGCATATCGGCCGTTGCAGCCCTACATGAGGACACCACATGCATGCATGTGAAGGGAGGGAAGGAAGCGGATGATATTTTCGTCTTATAATAGTAGACAAGATATCTCACTGCCTCTAGTTATTCCTTAGTCACATAACCCAACATAACATTAACAAAGAAATTTAAAATATGTTAAATTCTATATAATTTTAAGTAATCAGGTAAACTCGCGAAAATTATGGGTTGGTGGTGCGGGTAATTGCATAAATAATAGCCGTCATCTACAAGGGTACATCTTATTGTTTTTCTATTGATCTTCCAGTCTTCATCAATAAAATGCGCTGCGAAACAAATAAAATATACACCATCGTCCATGGTTGGTGCATCTCCTAGTGACAGGAACCCCCCCCCCCCCCCCCCCACCCCCCCACCCCCAGGTGTAGCTGTCATTTTCTCCTTCAGCTTCAACTTTTCATTATGAAAAACACTAAGAATCTTTTCCTCCACCGTTGCCTGCTGCACCATATTAAGAGCTGGATTTCTACGAGCAGAGAAGGGGCAAATGTTGGAGACTATTGACATCATAAGCTCTTCAAGAGGATTTTGGTGGCCATATTTTGATTTCTTTGGAACAGGTAGATCAGGCTGCCATGCTGAACATTTTTGCTCCCCCCTAATGGTTCCAGGCTTTGCAGTACAATGTTTTTCCAGATGTTGGCGAAGGTTTTTGGTTCCTGCTGAAGTTTTTGCACTGAGGCGCCTTTGACAATGTTTACATTCGGCTTTGTTAAGCTTTCCATCGATGTATATGTGTTCAAATTCCTCCCAAACATCAGACCTAAGTCTGTTGCATATGAAAATATACAAACAAGATGTCATGTACTCTTATGCAAATATATATATATATATATATATTAATAAAATTCAGGCTCATCACCATTGGTAAGAGTAAAATGTAAAATATGGAGGAAGTAAAAAAAGCAACCTCCTTTTAATTGCATTCGCATCCGCAGCAGCAGCATCACCTCCATTTCCAGTCCGAGGCACTGAAGATCCAGCAAGAACAGCCCCTGCTGCATCTGACGCATCAACTACCACACAATCTTCAGATATTGGCACCAATCTTCGTGGTCGTGGGTGGTTGTGACTGCCGCAATAAACTGTTTGAATGGTCTGTCGATCTATATGGAGCGTGCCATCGATTTCTGGACAATGCAGTTTTCTGGGGCACATTGATAGTGGGATAATGCTGTCGACTGATTTGTAGTTTGCCCACACATCCTCCAGAGGTAAAAATCGTCAGCTTGATCTATGTTACCATGAGCTGCCTCCTGCATTACTGCTGTGCTGGATGAAGAACCTACGTGCTGTTGTGCCATAGATGGTGCCGGCGCAATGGTTGGGTAGGGGCCAGGTTGATTCTCCATTCCCAACTTGTTCTTGATTCCAGACAGGTAGCCCTACGGATAAGAAATACAGATAGCAGCATCTAAGATTGAAATGAAAATTGACGCATAAATTTATCTGGCACGAGAGCAAATCTCCCTAAATTGGGAGATTTGCACTCATGTCACACATAAGTTGGTGGAATTTGTTTTTTTCCCTATATGAGTATATGATATGTGGTATTTGGGCCTAATTGTCAAACACACAGGACGTGACAAAAAAGTAAACATCACTTAACTTTGTAGTATAAGAGCAAAAATTCTTTTATATAAGGGTTGGTTTAATCCATACCATTACAATTTTGTAATTTTAGAGAAATATCATTATAATTCACATATTTAAATTAATGTCATTACAATTTCAGAGAAATTTGAACTATACCAATACAAATTTAAATAATTCCAAAATATGTCATGACAATTTTAAATAATTTTAAAATGTGCCATTATAATTTCATAGAACTACAAGACTGAGCTAAAATTGTAATGGCATAAATCTAAATATACGAATTGTAATGGTATTTCTCCAAAGTCGCAAAATTGTAATGACATAGATCTAATTATTCCTTTATATAAAATCTGTAAAAAAAGTTGTATAGGTATCATGTGATTGTATTGTTTGTTTAAGCTTTAGATTATAACAATCTAACTTTTTTATAAGCTGAAACAAACAGGGTAACTTATTCTACTCATTTATTATAATTTAGAGTGCAGATTATAACAATCTAGTAAATTAGTGGAACCCAGTTTTTTATAAGCTGGATTGTTATAATCCAAGATTGAAACAAGCAGGCATTTATAATGATTTTTTAGTCCCGTTTGGTTCCACTTTACTAATTTTTAAGGATTAAAACTTGTTTAATTTTTAGAGACTAAAGTTTGGTATTTTATTTAGATATAGAAAATAAAGACATCATTTAATGTTCTATACAATGAGCACATTATCCTTAATCATTACTGTATCTACTTTTTTCCATCCTCATAGAGAATTATAAATGAGAACGTATGGTGTCCATTCCATGTCACCTTTTAGTTCTCGTAGCAAGTGATTTATGGATTAAACTTTAGAGATAAGTAAGATTGTTTGAAATTTTAGAGACCGAATGAAATTAAATTTTAGTCCCTAAAAATAAATAAGTGTAAACTAAACATACCCTTAGGCCATCTCCAATGCTTAGTGCTAATGTAGGTGCTTAGCATAAGAAAAAAACAAAGCATCTTGTTAAGAGCCCTATGTTCCAATGCAAAGATATATAGTACTGCTATTTTTGTTAGTTAATTTGTTGCTACACTTACTTGACTAGCCATGCATATATAGTTGAAATTATCTTGATTAGCACCCATTAGCACCCGATGCTACAGTAAACAGCAGGCTCTTGCGTTAAGCAACCATGGTGGAAAAACCGTTTTTTCCTCTTAAGCACCTCTGTAGGCTTCCCATTGAAGTTGTCCTTATACTTCGTCTCTGGTTCATAATATATAAAGATAGTATTTCCCAGTACAATAAACTAAATAGTAACATTGTTCAGATTTATTATATTATAAAATGTTACATCTAATATTAATAGATACTAGATTGTCATATTACGGGAAGAAAGTAGCCACTTAATAATTTATAATGATTTTAAATAGTTAAAAAAATCAAAAGGTATTTAGAATTCATAAAGTTACGAGCAAAAACTGTTCGGTAAAAAAACGGGTCGGCCTGTAACGGGTCATAACAAGTGTTTTATATTTAACAAAAGTTGCATAATTTAATTAAACAACAAAAAATATTATCTCAAAAATTTATATCATAGAATTTTTTATATACTCCGTTCGCTGTGTACTACCTCGCGGAAGCGCGCGTGCGCCCCGTCGTTATCCCGCCAACGCCCTTTTTTCCCCGCCTTTTCCCGCGTTCCCTCGTTTTTCCCGCACGCCTGGCACGGTGGCATTTGCCACAGTCCTTTGTCACTACTAGCAGCACGTATGCCGGACGATGGCTTGGGCTGACGGCCTGCTCTGCGGCTGGGCTTCACCCAGTCAATACAACGCATCTTAAATTAAATTACACTAGACTGTTTCCAATACGTGTGGGCAGTGGCTCACACAAACGTCCCTCTCGAATGGAAAAGTCAGAACATGATTGCATAGTAGGATTCGATACCCGTAAGAGAAGCAAGAAGCTAGACCTTATTTTGAGTTCTGTCCAGACTCTCACTCAAAGTGGTACCACGTTTGTCTACTCTGTTTAGAGTTGGATCCAAATTTTTTAAGCAAAAACTACATGGACCACCAATTTTTAAGTTTATGTGTCGTAATGGCTATGTTGTTGGATACAGTCTTAGATGTTGAGCTCAACGATCAAAATACACTATTTCGAGTGGGATTTAACTTTTCTACCAAATTTGGGTTCTAAATCCATAATTACAAGTATTTTGATATAAATATATTTTTATATCAAATATGGGATCCAGTTACCTGAAAAGGATTCAACTTTCCTTATCTGAATTGAATTCCCCTCTATGGGTTATATCGGACTGCAATGCTGGATTTGGCCTACTCTCGGTCTGGACTGATAATCTCAATTATGGGTACCTGATCCCTGACAAGCCCTTAGTCTCAAGTTAAATGGAACATTTAGCTCAAGGGTCAAAACACAATCTGCAAGAGGGAAGCCTTCTCGAATCTTCCAAACTTTGGTGAATTCTTCAAAAACCGTTGATGATTGTTGGGGGAGATAATCCCTGGAGTCAGCGAGGTGGGCCCCCCAGCCGGAGGGCCCAGGCTTGATGACGGAGGTCATCGTCCGGAGGAGCGTGGCCGGAGGCCATCGTTCGGAGGAGCGTGGCCGGAGGTCACCTCCCGGAGTAGCGTGGCCGGAGGTCACCTCCCGGAGAAGCTGGGCTGGAGGTCACCGTCCGGAGAAGCGTGGCCGGGGGCCACCGTCCTGAGGAGCAAAGCCGGAGGTCGCCCTTCAGCGCAGGACACAGGAGCCCGCCTTCCGGAGGCTGAAGGTCCGGGGCTCTCGGCAGGCCCGGCGAGACGAGCCCAAAGGGAGTCTTGGCGGGAAAAGGACCAGGCGGTCGTACGAAAGGACAGGATCGCGATCTTCTGAGCCGTGTCGGGCGGCGCAGGAAGCATCCGACACGGCCGATACGCTGTCAGAGTCGAGTCTTCTTGTCTGTACTATGTACCTTTTTGTCTGTACTACCGGTCAGGGTCGGTCGGGTGGCCGTTGGCAGCCCGGAGGCGCTTAGCCCTCTGGGCGGGGCGCCCTATAAATACCCCCCACTACAGTTGTAACGAACAGGCAGTCCAAGGCATTGAATACACTACTCTTGTTTTCCACCAAAACCTGCTGGTTCGATCCGTCGTTCCAACAGTTGGCGCCGACCGTGGGGATACTAGTCCGAAAAGCTAGTGTCCTCTACACCTATCCACCCAAAGCATGTCGAGCCGGAAGGGAGCAAGCACGCCCCCCCTGCGCAGGTCGACCCGAACCGCTGGGGGCGAGCCCGCCCCAACCGTCGACCCCAATCCTTCAGCTCCCATCACCACCACCGTCGGAGCGGCGCCCCCAGCGGGCTCCACCCAGTTGCAAGAAGAGACGCCCGGAGCTCAAGGCACCGACGGCCTGCCCGAGCCGACCTCCGCCAACCTGGCCGGGTCGCCGGGCGGGCCGCCGGAGCAGCATCTCCCAGGTGGACCCCCGGTAGTAGTGTCCCTTCAGACGGACTACGTCCGCTCGCGGGACCCCGACACAACTTCCGGGGGAAGCGGGAGCCAGGCTGATGCCCTGGCTGCCGAGAACGCCAGGCTAAAGGCGGAGCTGGCTCTGTGGCGTCAGGAAGCATCGCTCCGGCCCCCGGCCCCCCCGGCAGCCTTCCGCGCCGCGAGAGCTGCGGTCACGGACCTGAGCGACGACGAGAACCCCCCGGAGGAGGAGAACGCTTCATACGACGAGGACTCTCCCCTGCACCCGGACCTTCAGAGGGTGCGCTTCAGCTCGAGCTTCCGCGCCGCCAAGCTCCCCAAGTACTCCGGGGACTCCGACCCCGGCGAGTTCTCTCGCTCCTACGCTCTGGCGATAGAAGCGTCCGGGGGGAGCCGGGACGCCATGGCCAAATGCTTCCCTCTGGCGCTCGAAGGGATCGCCCTTCGGTGGTTCTGGTCTCTCCGGCCAGGGACCATCCACTCGTGGGAGCAGCTGAAAAAGAAGTTCATCAACAACTTCCAGGGGACCTTCGTGGCCCCCATGTCCACCGGGAGCCTTTTTCAAGTGAAGCAGCAACCCGGAGAGACACTGCGGCAGTACTCCCAGCGCTTTGCGCACACCAAAGCTCAGATCAAGGGGCTTTCCGCTTCTTCGGTCATTGACGCGGCCCGGGAAGGCGTCACCCACCCAGGTCTCCTCGACAAGCTCCACCGGAAGCCCATCTCTTCGGTGGCGCAGCTCATGACATACTTCGAAGAGTACGCTCGGTCCGAAGAGGGCCAGATACGCCGACAGGCGATGGTAGTCCCTGTCCGGGCTCCGAACGCCCGAGCGTACGAAGTGCCTCCGGAGCCCAGCCGGGGCCCGCGTCGCGCCCCTGACTTCCGGCGCCCGGAGCCCGCTCGCCCGGATCTCGTTCGTCAAGACTCTCGGCGGAACCGGAAGCATTTTCGGGGGGAAGTTCTTAGCATCACCCCTCAAGCGCCCGCCAAGCACCTGCACACGCCCGGCGGAAGTCGCCAGGCCGGGCCCAAGCCTCCACCCCGAGCACCTGCCAAGGGAACCTTCTACTGCAGCGTCCATGGCGAGAACCGGAGCCACGATACCGACTCCTGCCGCACCATCCTCGCTCTTCGCAGCGACTACCTCGAGCGCCAGTCCGGTCGCGGTTCCTCCGACCGGGGGCATTCCGCCCCTCGGCCGGACCAGGTCCAAATAGTCGGGCGTCAGGAAGAGCCGGAGGTCGTTACCCCGGCCGAGGGATTCGGCGGGGTCCCGGCCCTCACACTCGAAGCCGGTCCGAACCGTGGCAAGCGTGTGGTCCTTCCCATATCCGGCGGGGGAGCCCTCGGAGCACTGTCCAAGCGGCAGCGTCGAGATTACGTTCGGGAAGTTGGGCACATCGGCACGTCCAGCCCTTCAATCCTCCCGGAGTGGTCTCACGTCCCCATCAGCTTCACCGCCGAAGATGCCGCCGGTGTCAAGTTTCCTCACGCCGACCCACTCGTCATTTCGGCAGACATCGCCGGAGCCGAGGTGCGTCGCATTTTAGTCGACGGAGGAAGTTCCGCTGACATCATCTTCGTGCAGGCCTTCGACCAACTGTGCTTGTCGCGCAAGCACCTGCTGCCAGCCTCGCGGCCACTCCAAGGCTTCTCAGGCCCTCCGCTCGACGCCTTGGGCCAGGTCTTATTGGAAGTGGCGTTCGGCACCGCGCCCCTCCAGCGTCGGGAGGAAATCCTGTTCGACGTCGTCGACGCTCCATACGCCTACAACGCCATCTTCGGCCGGGGGATGCTCAACCGTTTCGGCGCCATCGCTCACCACAACTACCTCTGCCTCAAGATGCCGACTACCGGAGGGGTGTTGTCTGTGCTGGGCGACCAAGCTGCAGCCCGCCAGGTCGAGTACGGCCATGCGGCGCCGCTGGAGCCACGGCAGGTCCACAGTGTCCGTGAAGGCGCCGAAAACGCCAACCTCCCACTGGAGGCCAGCCCTGCGCAGAAAGGGCGCCCCGTCAAACCCCTCCCAGAAGGCGAAGTCATCACCAAGACCCTGACTTGCGGGGGGAAGGAGTACTCGGTCAAGTTCGGAGGGAGCCTGGAACCAGAATTATCAGCACAGCTCGAGGCCATCGTCTGCAACAACCTCGACATCTTCGCATGGTCGGACGACGACATTCCTGGCGTCGATCGGACTATCATTGAGCATTCCCTGGCAGTTGATCCGAAAGCACGACCAGTCCGCCAGGGGCTTCGGAGGCTGTCCGCTGAGCGGGCTGAGCTCGCCAAGGCCGAGACCGACAAGCTGCTCCGCGCCGGGGTCATCAGGGAAGTGAGTCACACCGACTGGTTGTCCAACCCTGTGTTTGTCCAGAAGAAAACATCTGGCAAATGGCGCATGTGTATCGACTTTACTTCTTTGAATAAAGCTTGCCCCCGTGATCCCTACCCGCTGCCTCGTATTGATCAGCTAGTAGATTCCACAGCCGGAGCCGAGCTCCTCAGCTTCCTCGACGCATATTCCGGTTATCATCAGATCTGGCTCAAGCCTGAAGACCAAGTGAAGACCAGCTTCGTCACCCCGGCCGGAGTGTTCTGCTACCTCCGGATGCCCTTCGGACTCCGTAACGCCGGAGCAACCTTTTCAAGGTTAATCTCAAAGGCCCTCGGTCATCAGCTCGGGCGGAACGTGGAAGCTTACATGGACGACATCGTCATCAAGACTGCCTCCGCAAGTCAGCACGGGTCTGACATAGCCGAAACCTTCGACAGCCTCCGGCGGTGTGGGATCCGGCTTAACCCTGACAAGTGCGTCTTCGGAGCACGCGCAGGGAAGCTGCTCGGGTACCTCGTCTCCAGCCGAGGCATCGAAGCAAGTCCAACGCAAGTTCAAGCATTGCAGAACATGGCACCACCTCAGAACCTGCGGCAGGCACAGAAGTTGGCCGGACGGTTGGCCGCCCTGGGGCGTTTTCTCGCCAAATCAGCAGAGCGAAGTTTGCCCATCTTCAAGGTGCTTCGAGGCTCCAAGCATTTCGAATGGACCCCCGAGTGCCAGGATTGTTTCCAGCAAATCAAGGATTATCTCTCCGGCCTCGTGGCCCTCGCCACACCACGGGCCGGCAGTCCCTTGCTGGTTTATCTCGCCGCCTCTGGCACCGCCGCAAGCGCGGCCTTGGTTAAGGAGGAAGAGTGCGGTGGGAAGCTAGTTCAGCGGCCCGTCTACTTCATCTCCGAGGTTCTCGCCGACGCCAAGGCCAGATACTCCGAGCTAGAGAAGGTGGCTTATGCCCTCGTCATGGCCTCCCGAAAGCTCCGGCACTACTTCTTGGCCCACGACATCATCATTCCAACAGCCTATCCGTTAGGCGACATGTTCTGAAACAAAGACGCCACTGGTCGCATCGGGAAGTGGGCGGTAGAGCTGGCCCCGTTCGGAATCTCCTTCGTTGCCCGGACGGCCATTAAATCCCAGATTCTAGCTGACTTCGTCGCGGAGTGGACGTGGGCCCGAGAGCCCGCGAGCGCCAGCACGGGCGAAGAGATTTGGACCATTTTCACGGATGGCGCTTACCAGGCCTCCGGGGCTGGAGCCGGAGCAGTCATCATCTCCCCTTCGGGTCAGCAGGCCCTGTACTCCGCTCGGCTAAGCTTCAAGGCCACTAACAACGTCGCAGAATACGAAGGTGTCCTCTTGGGACTTCGCAAGGCGCTCGCTTTGGGCGCCGCGCGCGTGATCGTGAAGACCGATTCCCAAGTGGTCGCCGGACACATCGACAAGTCCTTTCGAGCGAAGCACCCGGACCTCGCTTCCTACCTCGACTCCATCCGCAAGTTCGAAGCCTCCTTCAAGGGCATCTCCGTCCAGAACATCCCGCGAAGCGACAACGCCCAAGCGGATGCCCTCGCTAAAGCCGGGGCCGGCGCCCAGGCCTTGCCGCCAGGGGCTTTCTTCGAGGAACTCGCCCAGCCTTCGGTAATTCATCGAAGCGAGGCGGTCGACCCCGCCACCCCGGAGGAGAGCGAACAGTCGCCGCACCCGGCCCCAGTACTCTGTACAGCCAGCGTCGATTGGCGCGAGCCCATCCTCCGCGCGCTCGCCGGTGGCGATGAGGCCCATCCCAGTCCGGAGCAGGTTCGCCTGCAACTCCGCGCGAGGTCATTCGAGGTCATCAATGGAATCTTGTACAAGTCCGGGGTATGTTCCCCGCTGCTCCGCTGCGTCGCGCATTCCGACGGTGTCGCCATGCTCCGGGAGATACATGAAGGGCTGTGCGGCAGTCACTTAGCGCCGCGGGCCCTCGCAGGCAAAGCTCTCTGGCAAGGCGTGTACTGGCCCACCATCATCGCCGACGCCGAAGAACTCGTCCGCGCCTGCCAAGGTTGCCAGTGGATGGGCCGACGCAGTCACCGCCCCCCAGCAAGATTGCTACCTATCCCTCCTGTGTGGCCCTTGGCCCGCTGGGGCATGGACCTCGTCGGCCCGCTCCCCAGAGCGAAAGGAAGCCTACGCTTCGTCGTCGTCGCAGTCGAGTACTTCTCCAAGTGGGTCGAAGCAGAGCCTCTCACCACCATCACATCCCGAAGTGTCCAGAAGTTTTTCTGGCAGCATATCGTGTGCTGGTTCGGAGTACCCAAGCAGCTCACATTGGACAACGGAATCGCAGTTTGATGCCGGCAGCTTCCGGGCATTCTGTGACGAGCTGGGAGTTCAACTTTGCTTCGCGGCCGTGCGGCACCCCCAGTCTAACGGAGCAGTGGAGCGAGCCAACGGGCACATTCTGTCCGGCCTTCATAAGCGTATCGTCGGGTTGGCCCGAGGCACGTGGCCCGACGAGCTACCTAAGGTCTTATGGTCCATCCGGACGACCGTTTCCCGGGCGACGGGCTTCACCCCGTTCCGCCTTATGTTCGGCGACGAAGCGATGACGCCAACGGAGCTTCCGCGCCGGTTCACTGCACGTTGTAGCACCCGAAGTTGAAGATGAGCGCGCCGTCTCCCTTGACCTAGCGGAAGAAACGCGGCTGCGCGCCGTCGCCAACCTGTCCCACTATCAGAAGGAGACCAAGGGCTGGTATGATACCAAGGTTAAGCGCAACGAGTTCCAACCAGGGCATCTCGTCCTCCGCGCAGTGGTCGCTCCCCCCAAGTTGGGCAACAAATGGGACGGACCGTACATCGTTACGAAGTCCGGACGGCCGGGGTCCTACCGTCTCGCTACACTAGAAGGCGAAGAGCTGAAGCATTCGTGGCACGCTGGGGACCTGAAGCGCTACTTTCCGTAACAATGTACTTTATTCGCGACTATCGCCGCCTGGTTGTATCCCCCATGTGAGAAATAAAATTTTCAGCCAACTATTGCGACCGACACAACTCGCGACGCACCCTCATATTCGGGTTCCGAGCTATGCCTCGACGCACCCTCGCATTCAGGTTCCGAGCTATGCCTCGACGCACCCTCGCATTCGGGTTCCGAGCTATGTCTCGACGCGCCCTCATATTCGGGTTCCGAGCTATGCCTCGACGCACCCTCGCATTCGGGTTCCGAGCTATGCCTCGACGCACCCTCGCATTCAGGTTCCGAGCTATGCCTCGACGCACCCTCGCATTCGGGTTCCGAGCTATGTCTCGACGCGCCCTCATATTCGGGTTCCGAGCTATGCCTCGACGCACCCTCGCATTCAGGTTCCGAGCTATGCCTCGACGCACCCTCGCATTCGGGTTCCGAGCTATGTCTCGACGCGCCCTCATATTCGGGTTCCGAGCTATGCCTCGACGCACCCTCGCATTCGGGTTCCGAGCTATGCCTCGACGCACCCTCGCACCCTCGCATTCGGGCTCCGAGCTATGTCTCGACGCGCCCTCATATTCGGGTTCCGAGCTATGCCTCGACGCACCCTCACACTCGGGTTCCGAGCTCCGGCTCGACGCGCCCTCACAATTGGGTTCCGAGCTATGCCTCGACACACCCCCGCATTCGGGCTCCGAGCTCCGGCTGGACGCGCCCTCACGCCCGGGTTCAGAGCTACACCGGTGTGACGCGCACCGTCCGCTCTCCCTCTCCTAAGCTACTTAGCGCCCAGCTAGTAAACCAGCTACCCGCCAAGCGGGGGGGGGGAGGAAGAGAGAGAGAGAGCGAGGTGCAAGCTGCAGCAAGCATATGAAGCGTACAATAACAAACGCATAAGCATACGATGTTCATTACAAGCAAAGGAGGAAGTTAAGAAAAGTTCTCGTCCAGGCCAAGAAGGAACCGCGGGCCCCTTCGGTTAGACGGACCGGAAGTCGTGATCGCCCCCCGACCGGACCTTTCCTTCCTCTTCCTGCGCTCCTCTTCCTTCTTTTGGGCGCGGAAAGTTCTCTGGTCCTCCTGGAGCTGAGCCCAGCTGCGTAGGCCGCCCCCCTCCGGGGGCGCTCCCCCTAAGTCAGCCTCCGTATCGGACCAGTCAACCGGTTCGGAGGACGAGGACGGCGAGCGAGCCCCCATCTCTTTGTCCTTCACATGCTTCAGAACCCCCCGAAGGACGTCGGAGTCCACACGTCCGTCACTGCCACGGGGAAGAACGAAGCGCGCGGGCCGGTTCGCCCGCACAGCTTCGAGGATGGCCCAACGATGCCGAAGGGCGTCGTCCGGTTCAAGTACCTCGACATCAAGATCGCGACCGCAAACACCCTGAGTAAGTCCCGAAAAAGTAGTCTTTATTAATATAACTAAGTTCCCTAAGCTATTACAGGATAAGGCTAAGACCAACCCCTAGAGCTACACCTGCGGGTCCGGCAAACGGGCCGAGGCTGGAGGGTTCGAAGGGGCTGGAGGGTCGCGCGCACGGAGTGCTTCCTCCAGCCAAGCCTGGATCGCCGCAGGGCCTTCGGTTTGCCAAGTCGCCTTGAGCACCCTCCAAGCTTGAGTCAGGGCGAAGCTTGGCGTCCGAAGGTGGTCCCCCGTGAAGGCGACCGGGTGCGGGCTCGAAGGCGAAGGAAGCAGAAGCCCGGACGCCTCGAGATGCCGGAGGATTCCGTACGCTGCCACCCGAGCGGACACCTCGCCGTACTGGTCCATGGCAAGCTGTATCTGCCGGACGGCAGATCGAACGAACTTCACTCGGCGGACCAGGGGCTCCCGGGCGATGTCGAACGTGCCGTAGCCGGTGCCGTAGCGCGCCAACATCTTCCGCAACGATTCGGCGGCCTCGGCCGCCGTCTTCCCGGCCTCGGCGAGCTCCTCGGCGGCCTTCCCGTTCCGCGAGTTGAGGCCGGCCTCTACCTCCTCCAAATGAGTCACCCGGGCTCCGAGGGCTTCAACCTTGCGTTCCGCCTCCGAGGCCCGAGCTTGGAGCCGGGAAACCTCCTCTTCGAGCTGATCCGCCTCCGAGGCCCGGGCCCGGAATACCTCCGCCTCAGCGGCTTTGGTTCGGAGGGCGCCGACCTCCGCCTCCAGCTCGTCGGCACGGGCGGCCCTGGCCCGGAGTCCCTCCAGCTCCGCGACGCGGGCCCTGAGCGAGTCCGCCTCCGCTGCTTGGGCCTCCAGCGCCGCCACCTTCGACGCCTGGGATCGAAGGGCCTCGACCTCCAACGAGCGCTCGCGGGCCAACCTCTCCGCGGCCGCCACCCGGGACGCGAGCCCTGCGGCATACGCCTCGTGATGCCCGCGCTCAAGAAGCAGAGCGGACATCTGCCCCTGCGCCAGCGCCACCACCTGCATGCGGAAAAATGGTCAGAAGAGCCGCGACGAGGGCGTCAAGGATGTCCAAAGAAAGTACCTGGCCCGCGGCCGTCTCGATGGCCCTTCCGAGGTCCAAGCTGTCCGATCGTCCGAGCTCGCCTATCACCGGGGCGTCGCGCAGCCGCAGGTAGTAGTCGTGGATCGGAGCCACTCTCGAGGCGAAGTCCTCTCCGACCGACAGGAAAGGGCGCAGAAGCGGCACGGAGCCGCGCGCGGTTCGTAGGTCGGTGGGGGGCTGATGCCGGACTTCGGCGCCCCCGACAGGCTCCTGAGGAGCCCCCTCGGCGCTCCGGGACTCTGCCTCGTCCTGCGGATTCAAGCCTCCCTTCGCGGTGACAGGGGCTCCGGACCTTGCATCCGGAGCATCTGCCGGGTGACGGTCGACTGGCTCCATGCCTCCGGCCGAAATACCTGTACGAGCAACGGAAGTTAAATACAGGGAAGCCCCTTGCGCACGGAGAGGCGTGACGAAGTTACCGTACCCGCGTCCGCAGTATCAGTCGACGCGGTCCGGGGGCTGAAAGTGGCCCGACGGGCTCGGGCGGAAGAAAAGGTTGTCGATGGAGTTCGGCGGAGAACCCGCTACCGCCGCGGCCAATTCCGCCTCCTTGTCGGCGCTCCTTTCAACGCCGGCGAGTGGGTCAGCTAGGCCCCCGTGGCCCAAGCTGTCCGTAGCCCTGCTCTCGACGGAGCCCGCGGAGCCGCCCGCCGAAACGGGTATCGGAGAGGAAGCGGTCCCCGGGCGGGGCGTCACTCCGGCGATGCGTGACTCTTGGTTGGCGTCCGGCGTGGGCTCCGTCGGGCCCGGGTGAAGGAAAGCATCCTCGCGCCCCTCGGTGCTCGGCGGGATCGGTGGAGCCGGAGCCGGAACCTCCGGGAGATCTCCCGACTCCGACTGGACTCCCTCGCTGGAGCCCCCACCCTCCGAACGAGAAGCCGAGGAAGGTCCCGGCGACGCGCGCTTCGGCCCCTTCACGATCCTCTTCTTCTTCGAACGGCTCGGAGAAGTGCAGGCGTCCGCATCGACCGCCTTCCTCTTCGAGACGTCCCGGAGGATCTCGCCCTCCGGTAGAGGCGGGGGCGTGAGCTCGAGCGCCCCCCACACTCTGTTGGAGCGTTCCCAGGAGCCCACCAGCTCCAACCGGCGGGCCCGCTCGGCCGCGGTGGGGACCCCCAGGATCCTTTCCGCCAGGCGAGTAATCTCTTCGGGTGTCCGAGCGACGAGCGACCCTGCACCTCTTCGTCAGGGCCGGGGTATCCCTCAAGTGCGCAAAAGCAAGACTGAAGGCGAAAGAAAGCTGAGACTTACCAAGTTGGCGAGAGAGCTCCGTCGACACCGACGCGTCCCGGCTGCTCCGGAGCAAGGCGGGCCACTCCTCCTTCAGGGGGGGGATCTCAAGGGCCACGAACTCCTCCGCCAAGTCCCGCATGCTCATCCGGCGGGCGACGATCTGGAGAAGTTGTACCCTCGACGAGATGGCCCCGGAGTTGACTTCGACCCGCGCCTCTCTCCGGAACCAAATGTGGCGCGGTATTCCGGCCAAGCCGGAGGTGAGCCCTACGCGAACGTAGAACCACCGGTTCACCCACCTCGAGTACCACCTTTCGTTGGTGGCCTTCGCCGGGAAGGAGTCCGCGTACCTCCTCCGGAGCTGGAAGTTGATGCTCCCGAAGGCCAGCACCCGGCCGTCCTTTTTCTTCGGTTGGCAGAGGGCTTCGTGCATCTCAGCGAAGACCTCCGCCCTCCCTTCGCAGCCTTCAGCGCGCATGGCCCACTCGAAGATGGCGAGGCGGGCCACGGCGTTGGGGGACAGCTGCGGGAGCTCCAGATGGAACGCCTCCAGGACCCCAGCAAGAAGCTCTGAGGCAGGGAACCCCAGGCCCGCGTCGAAGAAGGCTTCGAAGACGACGACCTCGCCTTCCCGCGGCCGTGGGGCCGTCTCCCGCCCCGGCCTTCTCGCCGGCGTCTCTGGGCCGAGGCGGTTCCTGGTCGCCTGCTCGATCGAAGCTTCAGTGCAGGCAGACGCCCCGAGCTCCAGCGTCTGTTCTCGGAATCGCTCGGAAGCGGGGCGGAGCTCGCGCGCGCCACGCACCTCTGGCGTGTCGGTCGCCGCCGCCGCCGCCGCGGCCGTCATCTGGCGCTGCAAGAAGCGCGGGTCCATCGCCATTGTGGGAACCGGCTTCCTCGACATTCTTGGAGAGAAGATGGAAGGAGCGTAGGGCTCAGAGGGCGAGTGGGCAGTGGACTAAGCGGTCGCAGTTGGCGCGTGAGGGTGAAAGAAGAAGAAGCCGTGAAGGGCAAGGGTATATATATCTTTCGGAAAGGCTGGCGGTTCGACTCCCGTTTCGGTTAACGTATGAACGTGGCGGTTTACGCGGCGCCGCATTCAAAACTGGGTGGCGCATCGGGGCGCGGGGGCGATCTCTCGGCGATCCGCCTCTTCGGTGCCACCGACACGCGTATTAACTGCTCTCGGCGGCGCTCGCCCGGCCCCTCGGGTTGGAGCCCCCGTAGTCAAGATGTGCCAGTCTCCGGTCAGCTCGGTCAACCCCCTCCTCGGTGTCTCGGAGGCGGCGGAAGCCCGAGGCAGGGTCTAATTCCCCGGTCTCTCGGCTCCCCGTCTCAGTGCGCTCCAGCGCCCCGGCGGATGCGGCGCCCTAAAGCGAGGTACGCACTCTTGTAAATTGGCGGGATTATCTTGTGCACTTCCACCCCCTCCTATTGCAGGACTACGAGCGGGAAGAAGCGAGGGGCTACTGTTGGGGGAGATAATCCCTGGAGTCAGCGAGGTGGGCCCCCCAGCCGGAGGGCCCAGGCTTGATGACGGAGGTCATCGTCCGGAGGAGCGTGGCCGGAGGCCATCGTCCGGAGGAGCGTGGCCGGAGGTCACCTCCCGGAGTAGCGTGGCCGGAGGTCACCGTCCGGAGAAGCGTGGCCGGGGGCCACCGTCCTGAGGAGCAAAGCCGGAGGTCGCCCTTCAGCGCAGGACACAGGAGCCCGCCTTCCGGAGGCTGAAGGTCCGGGGCTCTCGGCAGGCCCAGCGAGACGAGCCCAAAGGGAGTCTTGGCGGGAAAAGGACCAGGCGGTCGTACGAAAGGACAGGATCGCGATCTTCTGAGCCGTGTCGGGCGGCGCAGGAAGCATCCGACACGGCCGATACGCTGTCAGAGTCGAGTCTTCTTGTCTGTACTATGTACCTTTTTGTCTGTACTACCGGTCAGGGTCGGTCGGGTGGCCGTTGGCAGCCCGGAGGCGCTTAGCCCTCTGGGCGGGGCGCCCTATAAATACCCCCCACTACAGTTGTAACGAACAGGCAGTCCAAGGCATTGAATACACTACTCTTGTTTTCCACCAAAACCTGCTGGTTCGATCCGTCGTTCCAACAATGATCTTGCTTTTAGGAACTGTTGGCGTGGAGGCCTCATTGGGAGGAGGCTGAGTTTGAAGTCTCGAAATCATGATAGTCTCGAGTATGGTTGATCTAGAGTCCTCATGTGTGTGAGCCCTTGGGCATGGGAGCCCTCGAGTGCACAAGTACTCAGGCGCACAAAAACTCAAGCAGGTGAGTTTCCCGGACGTGAAAGTCTTTAGGTGGGTGAGCCCCCAAACATTCGAGGTATCAGACGTGTAAGCCTTGGACGTGCGAGTCCTCGAGCGCGGGGGAGTCCAAATGTCATGGTCCCCACTAGGCACCGAAAAGTTACTCTTCGGTTTTCTTTCACCTATAATTAATGTGTTATAGTTGATGAGACATACTAGTGTCTCTACTCTGATAGGATTTTGCTGATGTCCGACCACCCACATAGTGTGATGTGACCAAATCGTAGGGTCCTATTGCATTCCTCTCGTAGACACTTGCTTTCTCCTTCTTCCTTTGTTCTCCTCCATTGGCTCCTCGGTGTCCAGGGCACCACTGCTTCTGCATTGTCTGTCATCTACTAAAGATCTAAAGCAGTCAATGATCCCCTGAAGAGTAGCTTCAAAAAAGTAGGAGCAAATGATTAGTTGAAGTCTTTGTAAAGGAACTTTATTTTTATGAATAAAATCCTCTTTTTGCTTGACTTGAATTTTTTATGTACCAAAGTTGCCAGCGTCCTGAGGAAACCTTGGGTTAGCCGCGTATAGTACTCAGTGTAAGGACCTAATGTCATGTACACACATACCAACATCAGGCAATGCAAGTCCTCGAGAGCTCAAAGACTTTAGATTTTTTTAAGTCCTTTGCATAGCTATGGTCAGGTCCCAAGCCTTGATATAGTCATATATTCTTAGGCACGGGGAACTGATGCAACTTACGTGCCAACCCGACATTAGGCGTTATGAGTTTTAGAGACCTTCAAAGTTTTGGTAAAGTTGAGACTAAAGACTCAATCCCTTGAGGATCTTAGCAAGTGGTCAAGTACTGAGAGGGGTGCAAATATCAACTCTTTTTTCACTCACGCGGTTGCTAATATCAAACCTAGAGCAAATCCATAGGGGCACAATCGGTTGAGCTAGCATGTGACATTTTGTACGAACATCTAACTATAGTTGGTTTATTGATATGTCAAGAATGTAAGTGGAATTTCTGACAGATAGACTGAAATAAAGCTAGATAGGAAGTGTTTATATTTTTATCAAGTAGCAGAGGAGCTATGTTTATAATTTTATCAACTCATGATATTTCTGATAGATTAAGCATCATGGATGTGTTGAGTGAAATTTCTACGGATAGACTAGGATAAAGCTAGCTAGGGAGTGTTGGCCGTAATAGAAAATTGTCATACAAATTGTAACCATTTTGCTTCCAATTATGTTTAGCTTATTTTGCATCAACTTTGCATATATTTAGTCTAATGGTTATGGTGATTAAGTAACATCATCTCTGATGGGTATGGTGTTAAGTTTGTCGGTCTCTCGAAAAACATATTAAGGATTGACCTATAAAATATAGGGTCTGCCATTGATCTAGAACGTAATTTTTTCTTATTCCCTCGACCTTACTTCACATTACAAAACTCCATATTGTTAATCTTGCAATTGAAACCTCAAATAATGGGACACAAGCAACACAACCAAAGTTGTCTCCATCTTCGATGTCTACAAAGTAGACTCAAATTTGGATTACCAATGTCTCTCGTTCCTACTGCACCTTTCCATCAAAATATGCCATTCTTTTTTCCATAATGGAAATCAACTTAGAGGGCTTCAAACTGTAAGAATCACCTAGTTGATATCTAGCTAGTAATAATCCGAAGAAGCAATTGTTTCCTATCTTCTATCTTCTAGTTTATTTTTAAATCATATAGCTATTAAGTTAATTGTTTAAGAGAGTTTTATATTTTGAAAACAGTTGTAGCGGTCAGAAACCCACTCAAATACTATATCATAACACCACTTTTGTACATCTCCTTAGATTATAAGGTGCACCCCTACCTAGGGTTTGGGTTCAATTATGTGTTCGCGGGTTTGTGGGTTTGGGTACCCGTTTAATTTTGGTTTGGGTTTAGGTTTAGATTTAAACCCGTGTGTTTACCCGATTACTTAAAATTATATAAAGTCCATCTCATTTCCTATTCATTTCCCGTGATAATATTATGTTGAGTAATTTCACCATTTTCAAATTATGTATTGGTAATGTGATAATCTCCTATTTGTTGTGAATTTTTAACTATATTTATGTTGTAATATAATTTATGTAGAGTATAAACTGGACCCGCGTATTACCCGTCAGGTACCCAAAACCCGACGGGTTCAGGTTTGGATTTAGTTTTGAACCCATGAGTTTTGAGGATTCATGTTTACATAGGTTTCACGAGTTACTTCACAGATGGGTTTTCATCAAACCCGCGGATTTTAAACCCATTGTCATCACTACCCCTACCATACCATACAATGTGGATGCAGAGGTGTCTTCACTCTCTTGCTATTTATGACCACAGCTATGCATTGCTGCCGTTGGCAGCTCACCATAAATAATTTCAACAACCTTTCGGTAGAGTTTAAACTAGGCGAGGGAGGCGCCCAAGCGTCCGTTGGGCGCCCCATCAATGAGCAATATTTTCTTGGTAAATTTAGTCTGTATCTATTTGCATCATTCGTATTTTTAGTAAATTCACGAGTAACAACCTTGAAATTATCTTGAAATTATATTTGAATGCATCTCTCAATTCAAGTTGATTCATTTCCTATAAAGATAAATGCCATATTTTAACAAACAAAAAACTATAAGACAACAAATTACCATGGTTTGTAATAGAAGACCGAATGGCTTTGTTACCACTTATTCACATATAAAATCTCAGGAACCAGGGGCGCACACACAAAAAATGCATGACAACCGATAGTCTTGCGCCGGTTCTTAATGTTATTATCAAAAAACAGGAGGGTGTTTCTGAAAAACTGTGAACTCGGGAGGGTGTCGACGTGGCGGCTCGTGGAGGTGGCCACGCCTCTCAAATCGCTGTGGGAGCAGCAATCGATAGGAGGTTTAAATAGATATATAATTCACAACAACATCTAACATATAAGAGGACAGATTGGTAGAGAACCAACTGGACGTGGCATGGAAATATGCATTAATGTATTTAAAAAACCTAATGCGCTATGTGCTAGCTAGAAACAAATAAAATGTCTAAATTAATGTGATGAACAGTACTCTGTTTGTCAGAAAAATGTTAAATTATTGCTTTAAAAATCTAGGTAAAAATATTAGGAGGTGTATGGCCATCAGGATTTTTAGTTGGTTGAATAGCCTAAATTTACTAAACCTGACTTGTCATATATGTACCGAGCGAAATTTCAGCACACAAACTAAGGGTATGTTTGGTTGAAGGGCAAAGAGCTAAATAGGAGATGACCATCCACTGTGTTTTGAGGATTTATCTGTGGAATTTTTGTTTGATACAATAAATGTGACCGTCTAGTTTTTTTTGTTTGATTAGATGGATGAGGCTGCTAATTTTTTTGTTTGGCGAACTAACCTTGATGAGTTGTATAGGTAACCCTTTAAATGTATTTTTAAATGAAGCATTTGCTTAAATCCTAAGTCACAGAATTAAATAGTCTTAATAAGTTTAGTATATATATACATATATAATTTAGGGGTCCCTAAGTTCCTAGGCCCTATGTGATCGCACCCCTCGCCATGCCTCAAGAACGGCCTTGATGTTGGGATGATGTCAACCATGGGAGTAGAGTGGCGACGTTGGCGCTGAGAGGAACTGCATGGCCCTCCTCCCTGAAACGCGACAGAGAAATGAATTAGCTAACATAGTTATAGTAGATAGATATCGGTGACAATGCATATCGATGGAGATGCATGCATACCCCGGGCGGTGAGCAGCTTGTTGACCTGTGCGACGACATTCCTCCCGGGGACATACATGGTGAGCATGCCGACGTGCCGCGTCGCCGCAGCCACCACCATGTCGCGCTGCCACATCTCCGCCGTCTCCAACACCTTTTGTATCACGTAGTTGCCATGCTGGTCCATCATAAGCCCCTGCACATGTCGATTGATATATAATTAGTTTCCAAGCAGCTAGCTAGCTAAAACCTACAGCCTACAAGAATGAAGTCGACGACTAACCAAAAGAGTGTCCTCCCCTGCACGGAGGATCTCAACAGCGATTAGCAGTCGATCCTGGCAGCTACCCACACTGAGGCACTTCTCAATCACATTGGAGCTATACTTGTGGCAGCTCATGTCCACAATCCGCCCAGCAAATTTCATCGCAAAAGTTGATCGTACAAACTCCCCTCCAAGCTCCAAAACATCCTGCATGCATCCGAGCAGCACAAACATACATATACATTATAAATCTTTCTTTCTGCAGCCAACACTAACAAATATTGTAGCTACATCCTTAATTGGCACATATATATGTGTCTGTGTGTGTGTTACATTGAATTACATTGTGTGTGTTGCATTGTGTGTGTATTACATTGTGTGTGTGTTACATTGTGTGTGTGTATTACATTGTGTGTTATATTTTGTGTGTATTACATTGTGTGTGTACTACATCGTGTGTGTGTCTTAGGCACATACCTGCACAACATAGTTGTCGTATTGGTCTGCCGACAACTGATGAATGCATTCGATGATTTCAGTGACCAAAGCATGAATGATCGTTGCATCTTGACAACAATGTAGCACTCTCTGCATTGGGAACACCAACCCAAAATTAAGATGCATCAACTTTTTAAGAGAGATACTGATATATATATATATATATGATGAAAAAATAATCTTGGGTTAATTTTTCCATGCCATTACAATTTTCACGGTTTGCCAATATGCCATCGGTGTGTCACTGACAAATGGGAGCCGCCACAGTCACTGACAGTGACATATAGGCAATTTCTGAAAATTATAATGGCATATGAGTAATTTTTTCTTTCCAGCAACCTGAAGGACACGACATCCATAAGGATGGAGGGATAGCGTCTTTGCCTTTCCACGGAAACCTCCATAGATGAAATTGATACAATTGGATGGCACACACTGCACACACTTTTCAACAACATGGTTTGCGTTTTGATCGCAAGCACATTTCATCAAGCTGTTGCCAAGCTCATTGGCCATCTCTGTCCTTTGATCCAGATCGCTTACTTCAAAAGCCTAATTTAAACAGACACAAACATAGCTGCTTAATTAAACAAGAAGCCATGCATGCATCATGTGATACATTATACTTTTAGAAATAAATAAAATGTTGTAACAATAGATGTACAAACAGGTACGTATGCCTGAATTTATGTCAAACCTAACATGATATGCATTCATATATATATGGTCCAAAAGTCACAATAGTGTTCATGAGTTTACCTTCTGGATCACTCGACAGCCATACTGGTGAAGGCTTAGGTCTACCACACTACCAGCTAGTGTATTGATGAGCATCCTTCAGAATAAGGTTGGCCCATACTCAATAAGCTGAAGGGAAAAAGAAAGGCTCAAGTTAAGTTTTGTAGCTTCAAATATTCGTCATTGTCTAAAAGAACTTCAAATACACATGCATGTTGTGTACTAATAAGTTAGAAATAGGTATTGAGGAAAACCTTCTGGATGGCATAATTCGCAAAAACATCAATAATCAGAATGCGGACATGAGGCATGATTTCTTTATAGACCATAACAATCTCTGTTGTCGTTGCCGTCTCAAGTTTCTGTTGTATAAAATGGCTCCCAAATGGATCATCACTGCATCCAAAATACAAAAAGGAAATTAATAAGGTCATAATTGCTCAACCGTACCAACACACACACAATGTAACACACACACATAGATATAGCTATAGCACTACAATATTAATTATAGTCTTATTATGGACATGCCTAATTAAATATAAAGTACTGCATTCATGCAATAGATTTCTTATAGATATGATGTCACTGCTCTAAATTTAAGGGTTGCATGAGTTAGGCGTACACGTACCTCAAAACAACCACATAGCCCATGATATTAATTAGTCGTATGGAATTGTTCTCAGCTGGATCCTTGATCTTTTCTAAAAGGAAATAAAACTCAGCGATCATACTGTTCAGTCCACTAGTGCTAGATTGATGGGTTGGAGAAAACCCAGAAATATTTGGAAGTCCAAGAGCAGCATATGTATCAAAAAGAGCATGGTTGTTCACTAGGGCGTCAAAATACTGAAGCACGGTTGTGTGAGGAATGCGTAGGTTTGATGAGTCCATCAATGCATTCATATATTCCGCCACGACAGCATATTCTGAAGAAAAAGATGATGACGACGGTGCAAGCAGACCTCCTCCAACTCCTAGATGATCATTATTCAGTCCTGTAATCTGGGAGGAGTCTTGGTGAACTTCTGCTAGTAGTGGAACTAAAAATTGTGAACCTGCGCCAGCTGAAGTAATTTGCTCCTGAGGCTCCAATTCAGCGGTTTCTATCATGGCATTGCTAGTTGCAGGCTCTTGATCAATCCATGTTGGTGAACTGTAGTGATCGGTTTCTTGATCATTAATATATGGTGGTAGCTCAAAATCTTCATCCCCGAGTAGCAGCTCTAGGTAAGTTGGTTCTCTTCTGGTCTAAGCAGGGACTTGTGTTTGCACTTCCAAGTTATTGTTATCTCTGAGTACATCATCAACATTTGTAATCACTTTCTGATGATCTGAATCAACAATCTTACAACTGGTCGAGTCACCCTGAAAAAGGAAATACAACAACATATATATTATGCATATATAAGGCCAATGTGATTCAGATTAGCCTAAAAAGTGTGCTTAACATTAGCATACGAAATTGTACAACCCCTAGTCTAAGGTCAACAACATATATAAAATGTGCTTAACATAAATGATGAAACTATTACAATCCATCATAAATGTGCTTAACATTAGCCTAAAAAATTGTACAACACCTAGGCTAAGGCCAATGTGAAACTAGAAGCAATTAATACAAAAATATCTAAAAACACAAGTTATATATAAGATCTACTTTGTCTAAACTAAAGGTGTATGTACAGTCGCTCTACTATACATGCTCTATTTGCAGCTTCAAATATTGTCATTATCGAAAAGAACTTCAAATATACATGCATGTTGTGTACTAATAAGTCAGAAATAGGTATTGAGGAAAACCTTCTGGATGGTGTAATTCGCAAAAACATCAATAATCAGAATGCGGACATGAGGCATGATTTCTTTATATACCATAACAATCTCTATTGTCGTTGTCGTCTCAAGTTTCTACTGTATAAAACGGCTCCCAAATGGATCAGCACTGCATCCAAAATACAAAAAGGAAATTAATAAGGTCATAATTGCTCAACCGTACCAACACACACACACAGATATAGCTATAGCACTATATTAATTATATTCTTATTATGGGCACACCTAATTAAATATAAAGTATTGCATGCATGCAATAGATTTCTGATAGATATGATGTCAATGCTCTAAATTTAAGGGTTGCATGAGTTAGGCGTACACGTACCTCAAAACAGCCACATAGCCCATGATATTAATTAGTCGTATGGAATTGTTCTCAGTTGGATCCTTAATCTTTTCTAAAAGGAAATAAAACTCAGAGATCATACTGTTCAGTCCACTAGTGCTAGATTGATGGGTTGGAGAAAACCCAAAAATGTTAGGATGTCCAAGAGCAGCATATGTATCAAAAAGAGCATGGTTGTTCGCTAGGGCGTCAAAAGACTGAAGCACGGCTGTGTGAGGAATGCATAGGTTTGATGAGTCCATCAATGCATTCATATATTCCTCCACAACAACATATTCTGAAGAAAAAGACGACGGCGGCGGTGCAAGCAGACCTCCTCCAACTCCTAGATGATCATTATTCAGTCTTGTAATCTGGGAGGAGTCTTGGTGAACTTCTGCTAGTAGTGGAACTAAAAATTGTGAACTTGCGCCAGCTGAAGTAATTTGCTCCTGAGGCTCCAATTCAGCGGTTTCTATCACGTCATTGCTAGTTGCAGGCTCTTGATCAATCCATGTTGGTGAACTGTAGTGATTGGTTTCTTCATCATTAATATATGGTGGTAGCTCAAAATCTTTATCCCCGAGTAGCAGCTCTAGGTAAATTGGTTCTCTTCTGGTCTGAGCAGGGACTTGTGTTTGCACTTCCAGGTTATTGTTATCTCTGTCTACATCATCAACATTTGTAATCACCTTCTGATGATCTGAATCAACGATCTTACAACTGGTCGAGTCACCCTGAAAAAGGAAATACAACAACATATATATTATGCATATATAAGGCCAATGTGATTCAGATTAGCCTAAAAAATGTGCATAACATTAGCATAAGAAATTGTACAACCCCTAGGCTAAGGCCAACAACATATATAAAAATGTGCTTAACATAAATGATGAAACTATTAAAATCCATCATAAATGTGCTTAACATTAGCCTAAAAAATTGTACAACCCCTAGGCTAAGGCCAATGTGAAACTAGAAGCAATTAATACAAAAATATCTAAAAACACAACAAAAGTTTTTCCCATATCAAACCTTATATATAGCATGGATTACTTGCCCAATCAAAACCTCATGCTAAGATTAGTTGGCCCAACCTCACTTTTTAGGTCAAGAGTAGACCGCCGATGAGGATTAAAATCATCAACTTTCATCCAAGAGACCAATTAGTAAGTATTATATGTTATGTGTTTGTGTGGTGAGGGGTGAACTAATTTTACTAGATAAATACATCGAAAAACACATGCAATAGAGATCAAGCTAAGGGCTGCCCATAGTGCCATTATTTCCATCCTAGCTTGTGGACAATGTGTTGCAAAATCCAATAAATTGTCATATGGTGTAGCATTATTAGAAGTTGTAGAACTGATAGGCCAAGCCCAATGTTAATGCCATATGGTGGACCTAACTGAAAAAATGCAATAAAAATATATAAAAATGCAACAAAAGGTTTTCCTAGATCAAACCTTGTAGCAAGGCCCGCCTAACCAAAACCTCAAGCTATATAAGCTTTGTTGGACAACCTCAATTTTTATGTCTAGAGTAGATCGTTGATGAGAGTAACAATAATCAAATTTCATACAAGGGACCAATTAGCAAATAGTATATGCATGGCATGTGTTTGTGTGGTACATGATGAACTAATTTTACTAGATGAATACATCAGAAAATACATAGATCGAGATCAAGGGTATTTCCATCCTTAGGGCCATCGCCAATGCATAGCAAAATCCAATTAATTGTCGTATTTAACATTAACCTAAAAAGTTTTAGAACCCCTAGGCTAAGCCCAATGTTAATTCCATGGTGAACCTATCCGAAACTAGATGCAATGCAAAAATATCTAAAACACAAAAAAAAATTCCCAAATTAAACCTTGTGGCTAACATGGCCAACACAAATCTCGTGCTAAGCTCACTTGGCCCAACCTCACTTTTGCACATTAGAATAGGCCGCCGATCAGGGTAAAATCATTAACTTTCATCCAAGAGTCCATGCGGTTATGACGTTGTATATGTCGTGTGTGTATTGTGGTGAGTGGGTGAACTAATTTTACTAGATAAATACATCGAAAATCACATTGTAATAGAGATAAGGGATGCTCATAGTGCCATTATTTTCATCGTTGAGGCCCAATGCATATAAAATCCAACAAATTGTATTTCACATTAAACAAAATTATATATAAGATGTACTCTGGTCTAAACTAAAGGTGTACGTACAATCGCTCTATTATACATGCTCTATTCTAGGTGAGTTAGTATGTAACTATAAATAAAATATGTGATGAGTAAAGGGAATGGGGTTGCTTGCCTACCTTAATCAGGATGTTACACATAATTTATATTGGTTTAGGTCACTCCAAAAAGAGTAATACCCTATGTCCTATTTAATTTTCTATTGACCTAGCCAGTGGATGCAAGGTAATGTCTTGTGCCAAATGTTGAATATAAGATTTACGGAATATTGCTAATTTGCCACAAAGTTTGTTGCCAAGTTCTCAAATGCCACAAAGTTAATGAGGTTTACAATTTTACCACAGAGTTGAATCATTTATTTGCCATTCTACCCTATTCTTATTTTTTACTCATTTTTCATTTTTATTTTATATTTTCCTAAATTGAATTAACCCATTTGCCCTTCTCTAGTCATGCAACAATTAATCAAAACAGAAGCCAAAATGTCACTTTGTTTCTCCTGGAAACCTAGACATATGGATGGCGATGGCACCCTCTGTCGGCTTGGCTTCTGTCAGGAGAAGCGCCAAGCCAAGCTATCGAGAAGCGCACCATTGTTGTCAGGAAGAACCACGCCGGCGTTGCTGTCAGGAGAAACCACATCGTCGTTGCCGTCGGGAGGTACCACACTGTCATTATGAGGAGCTAAGTGTAGTGGCTGGCGCTGGGGGAGACGTGCTGTCGAGAGGCCATTGCGCGTCATTTCCGTCAGGATAAATCATGACATCGTTGGGGAAGCCAAGCCGATAGAGGGTGCCATCGCTGGCCATGGCTAGGTTTCTAGGAGAAACAAAGTGATGTTTTGGCTTCTGTTTTGATTAATTGTTGCATGACTAGAGAAGGGCAAATGGGTCAATTCAATTTAGGAAAATATAAAAGAAAAATGAAAGATGAGTAAAAATAAGAATAGGGTAAAATGGCAAATAAATGAATCAACTCTGTGGCAAAATTATAAACCTCATTAACTTTGTGGCATTTGAGAACTTGGCAACAAACTTTGTGGCAAATTAGCAATTTTCCCGAAGATTTAAAGTTTGGTCGCTAGATTGTTGATCTAGATGTCGATGCTTGGCTTGAACATATTGAGATATGAGATACCTTTGTAGCCACACTAGCCTACCCTTGTATAGGTAAAGGATAGAGTTTACAATGGTTGAGTTAGTTCAAAATCATAAGAGCTAACTTATCTATCATATCTAACGATTTATAGGATTCTATCACCTACCGAATCTTTAATTACAATATTACAAATATACCGTGGGGAACAACACTACAAATAGCTATACATGAAATATACTAATCTTTTATGCATGGGTTTCATTCCCCGATAGTAACATATAGTATTCAATGGCTCGAGATGCGATTATGGCATAAAGTCACATTTATGCTTACATCATTCACAATATCATACCTAAAATGTGGTTGAGTTTATGTGTCCTAGTAGTTAAGTGATATTTGGAAATTTTGATTAGACATATTGGGCATGAAAAATATCGGTAGAATGAATTTTATTGGTAGGAATAATATGTGGCTATATAGTGGCATTAACAACATATACAGTATATTTCATAAACATGGTTGTATAGATATTCAGATTATTTATATTTGATGCCTTTTAGAAATGGAGATCCAACTCATATTTGTGACCTTTTTCTTTTGTGTGTGTGTTGGGTTGGGGAAATGCAAAACTATCATCCACGCTTAGAGGCCATGTTATGTGATAAATCCACAGTTGTTGATTTATGATAAATCAAATTACGATATCTAAATAAGAACACGTGGACTCAAAAGTCAAAATGATAAAACAATATCAATACTCCTAAAAGAAAAAAATGTACATAAGTTATTACACATTGCCCCTTTGTAAACTTACAAAATATGGATCTTTTAAGGGACTTCACTAAAAAATTTGGGACTAATGTCCATGGTGGCATACACATGAGCGATAACATATTGCATAGGAGTTACCAACATGAGTGTCATCACTTAACAAGTGCTTCCTATATTAATTTCATCCAAAAGGTTAGAGTTGTATCAGGTTCTTTCATAATGCTCGCACTTAAATTTAGTCGCATATTTAACTATCATATGCTCTCATGCAAGTTCATTGCAATGGTCGGTTTTATTAACTCTTTTATCACCATTCTCAAGCATTGTTATAGCATAGGGCAATGTCACACTAGACCCATATAACTCCCTAAAGGTGTGCTTGCGTGACACATGTCATAATGATGCTATTTTAGTCTCGTTCTCTTGGTTTGCAATGGATAGCTCATCACATGGTTTATCATTTGTGACATGATATACCAAACAACCATCATGCAATATCTAGCCATGGTTAAGTATGCATGTTATTGTATCTGTCAATCCAGCCTCCCGTCCATGGTAGTAGTATGAGGGAGAGAAAATACTTGGTGGGGAAAGAAAACACTTGAGTCTAGTGATGGTCGATGTGGGAGCTTTGTATCATCAACGTTGTGTGAGTTTACTATGACTTACAAGTACATGTAGTGTTTCACCCAAAATCTTGGAATTTCTTTTCATAATGAATGGACTCATTTAGTCAAATATTCATATTGATGTGTGGTCGATTTATTTGCCTATTCTGTGGCACTGTGCTCAACCCATATGAATCCTTAGAGTTTTTCTTGCACGTCATTCACATTGATGCTCTTTTAATATAGTTCTCTAGGTTTGCAATGATTAGCTCATCACATGGTATGCCATTTAATTTGTGACGTGCTATGCCAAACTGTCATTGTCCTGTAGTATCTGGTCATGGCTATAGTTGAGTATGTTTGTTATATCAAGAAGTTTTTCCTGCGGTCCATGGTAGTAGTAGTAGTAGGAGGAGTGAGATGGAATCTTGGTGAAGTATTGAGTACTCCAACAATGGTCAATAATGTGTGAGGTGTGTGTCCATTGACACCATGTGAGTTGACTGTGACTTGGAAAATAATTCCAATGTTTCACCCAAAAGCTTGGAATTTATTTTAATAATGCATTTACTCATATTAAGTTGAATATTTAAGACTAATCATGTTAGCTAGAATCATCATTGCTATGACGTGTGGTCAATTTCCCTACTCCGTGGCACTATGCTCAAATCATATGACTCCTTGGAGGTGTGCTTGCATGCCACATGTCATAGTGAAGCTCTTTCAATCTCAGTTCAGTAGGTTTGTAATGGATAGCTCATCATCATTCTATCATTTGTGGCATGTTGTGCCAAAGTGCCATCCTACATTATGTAGCCATGGTTGAGTATACTTGTTATATCTCATAGTACAGTCTCTCTGGTCTATAGTAGTAATAGGAGGGAGAGGGAATACTTCATGTAGAAAGAGAGCTCTTCACTATAGCTGTGGTCGATGTGCAAGCTTTGTCTCTATCGATGACATTGCGTGAGTTAACTATGATTTCACAAGTGCTTTTAGTGTTTTAGCGGAAAGCTTGGAATTTCTGTTCATAAAGCATGAGCTCATATTTAGTTCAATATTTAACACAATCACATAATCATCATTGCGATGATGATGTTTATTTGCCTACTCTATAGCTTTTTAAAGTCATAATTTAACCATAAGTTATGTAGAAGGGGGCCTAAATAAATGCATCTTAGCTTATTTAATTTGGCCGAAGAAGCCTATTTTTAGGTTTTAACTCGCACAACTCTAGATCTAGAGCTAGTCAAACTTAGCTCCAAGAAATGTTAGATCTGGAGGTGTGGATGGATTGAGACAGGTATTTAGTAGTGCAAAATATTAACAACTACATAACCCCTCCCTGATCAGTATGTTACAACACATCTTTCAGCTGCAGCTCATGAAATCTTTTCCTGGTTCCCATTTGAAATACATTGCAATGCGAAGGTAGCGCATATGTTACGTTGGAAAACAAGAAATTGTGACAAGAACTAGTTATACTGCATCTGCCGCCTTCACTAGTCGTACAAGTTGCAAGATTTCTATATATTATAATCCTATATTTACAATGCCAATCTTGCAAGATTTATATATATCGGGAGCATCCACATGTCACTAACCAGAGATTGGTCTGCAGAAACAAGTTGTAGCAAACATGTGACACAAAAATCTCGTGCAAGAAACTAGACATCAGATATAGGGTTTAAAGATGGGACATATCTAGTGTAAACCATGTACCTCGTGCAACCTTTAAAACTATGAATCAAGGTCACACGAACTAGTATTAATATTTTAAAGTTAAGCCCTTCCACCGGTTAGCCACTTTTAAAATAGTACTATTAGTAATAGTACTAGTATTAGTAGTTTTCCATTGAATCAACATCTTGTGATTTTGATTCATAGTTTTCAAGGTTGCACGAGACGTATGGTTTTCATTAGATACATTCTTTACAACTACGATTGCGTTTTATTATAGCCACTGCTGCGCCCCAGGGACCTAACACAACATTTTGTTCAGACTTCAGCTATACCTCAAATATCAACGGCAGGCAAACCATCCGGCCAAATTTGTGAGATTGAGCTCATCCAGCATATTTACGAAATATTCCCTAAATTAGCTGCTCCCTCCACTTCTGTCACTCAAACAAACATCATATCTTTAAAATTTAGGCGGTTATCTCTCATCCATCCGGGCAAAGTCGTTCAATTAAATTGACCTTAAGAAAACTAGAGTGTTAGTGGTAACAATTTTACATTGTCCTATATTTAGTCTAGTGGTTATGGTGCCGAGTAGCATCTATGGTTCCTAGTTAATTAGACTTAGGGCCCCTTTGGTTTGGCTTCCGGAAGCAGCTTTTGTTTCCTGGAAGCCAAAAGCCAAACCAAAGAGTATATTTCTACCCAGCGGCTTTTAGTAAAAGCAGTTTTTGGTGCAGTGTAAATGTGAAAGCTCCTCCAGACCTGCTTTCTGCGGCTTTTGGCTTTTGGCTTCGCAACCATACAAAATTTCATAAATTGACATTTCAAATTTCATACAACCATACAAAATTTCATAAATTGACATTTCAAATTTCATACAACCATACAAAATTTCATAAATTGACATTTCAAATTTCATACCATACAAAATTTCATAAATTAACATTTAAAATTTGATACAACCATATAAAATTTCATAAATTGATATTTCAAATTTCATACAACCATACAAAATTTTATAAATTGACATTTCAAATTTCATACACACATACAAAATTTCATAAATTAAATTTTTTACACAGCTCACAGCTCAAAGCAGCTTGTTCACAGCCGTTTCAGCCAAACGACTTTGAGCTTTCTTACAGCTGACTTCCCACAGCAGCTTTTTCACAGCCCACAACAGCTTTTTCCCACAGCCACAGCTCAACCAAACACACCCTTAATAAAAAAGATAGCTGCTCTCTCGAAACACTAATTAAGGACAGACTTTAACATTAATTAATCTAGAATATGATTTTTTTCTTAAGAGCTATACTTGTGACAGCTCATGTCCACAATCCGCCCAACAAATTTCATCGCAAAAGTTGATCGTACAAACTCCCCTCCAAGCTCCAAAACATCCCGCATGCATCCGAGCAGCACAAACATACATATACATTATAAATCTTTCTTTCTGCAGCCAACACTAACAAATATTGTAGCTACATCCTTAATTGGCACATATATATGTGTCTGTGTGTGTGTTACATTGAATTACATTGTGTGTGTTGCATTGTGTGTGTATTACATTGTGTGTGTGTTACATTGTGTGTGTGTATTACATTGTGTGTTATATTTTGTGTGTGTATTACATTGTGTGTGTGTCTTAGGCACATACCTACACAACATAGTTGTCGTATTGGTCTGCCGACAATTGATGAATGCATTCGATGATTTCAGTGACCAAAGCATGAATGATCGTTGCATCTTGACAACAATGTAGCACTCTCTGCATTGGGAACACCAACCCAAAATTAAGATACATCAACTTTTTAAGAGAGATACTGATATATATATATATGATGAAAAAATAATCCAGGGTTAATTTTTTCCGTGCCATTACAATTTTCACGGTTTGCCAATATACCATCGGTGTGTCACTGACAAATGGGGGCCGCCACAGTCACTGACAGTGACATATAGGCAATTTCTGAAAATTATAATGGCATGTGAGTAATTTTTCCTTTCCAGCAACCTGAAGGACACGACATCCATAAGGATGGAGGGATAACGTCTTTGCCTTTCCACGGAAACCTCCATAGATGAAATTGATACAATTGGATGGCACACACTGCACACACTTTTCAACAACATGGTTTGCGTTTTGATCGCAAGCACATTTCATCAGGCTGCTGCCAAGCTCATTGGCCATCTCTATCCTTTGATCCAGATCGCTTACTTCAAAAGCCTAATTTAAACAGACACAAACATAGCTGCTTAATTAAACAAGAAGCCATGCATGCATCATGTGATACATTATACTTTTAGAAATAAATAAAATGTTGTAACAATAGATGTACAAACAGGTACGTATGCCTGAATTTATGTCAAACCTAACATGATATGCATTCATATATATATGGTCCAAAAGTCACAATAGTGTTCATGAGTTTACCTTCTGGATCACTCGACAGCCATACTGGTGAATTGATGAGCATCCTTCTGAATAAGGTTGGCCCATACTCAATAAGCTGAAGGGAAAAAGAAAGGCTCAAGTTAAGTTTTGCAGCTTCAAATATTCGTCATTGTCTAAAAGAACTTCAAATACACATGCATGTTGTGTACTAATAAGTTAGAAATAGGTATTGAGGAAATCCTTCTAGATGGCATAATTCGCAAAAACATCAATAATCAGAATGCGGACATGAGGCATGATTTCTTTATAGACCATAAAAATCTCTGTTGTCGTTGCCGTCTCAAGTTTCTGTTGTATAAAATGGCTCCCAAATGGATCAACACTGCATCCAAAATACAAAAAGGAAATTAATAAGGTCATAATTGCTCAACCGTACCAACACACACAATGTAACACACACACATAGCTATAGCACTACAATATTAATTATATTCTTATTATGGGCATGCCTAATTAAATATAAAGTACTGCATTCATGCAATAGATTTCTGATAGATATGATGTCACTGCTCTAAATTTAAGGGTTGCATGAGTTAGGCATACACGTACCTCAAAACAGCCACATAGCCCATGATATTAATTAGTCATATGGAATTGTTCTCAGCTGGATCCTTGATATTTTCTAAAAGGAAATAAAACTCAGCGATCATACTGCTTCTGCCGCCTTCACTAGTCGTACAGGTTGCAAGATTTCTATACATTATAATCCTATATAAAATGTCGATCTTGCAAGATTTATATATATCGGGAGCATCCACATGTCACCAACCAGAGATTGGTCTGCAGAAACAAGTTGTAGCAAACATGTGACACAAAAATCTCGTGCAAGAAACTAGACATCAGATACAGGGTTTAAAGATGGGACATATCTAGTGTAAACCATCTACCTCGCGCAACTTTTAAAACTATGAATCAAGGTCACACAAACTAGTATTAATATTTTAAAGTTAAGCCCTCCCACTGGTTATCCACTTTTAAAATAGTACTACTAGTAATAGCACTAGATAGTATTAGTAGTTTTCCATTGAATCAACATCTTGTGATTTTGATTCATAGTTTTCAAGGTTGCACGAGACGTATGGTTTTCATTAGATACATTTTTTACTACCACGATTGCAACACAACATTTTGTGCAGACTTCAGCTATACCTCAAATATCAACGGCAGGCAAACCATCCGGCCAAATTTGTGAGATTGAGCTCATCCAGCATATTTACTCGAAATATTCCCTAAATTAGCTGCTCCCGCCACTTCTGTCACTCAAACAAGCATCATATCTTTAAAATTTAGGCGGTTATCTCTCATCCATCCGGGCAGAGTCGTTCAATTAAACTGACCTTAAGAGAACTAGAGAGTGTTAGAGTATCTCCAAAAGATATCTTAAATTTTATTCCTTAAAATTTAATATAGGGATCATCTTATTCATGTTAATCCCTAAAAACTAATTTGATTTTCAACAGTTTTCCTATTCTTATTTTTAAATAAGGAATGAGAAAGTAATCCTATATTTAGGATAGATACCAAGGGATTTAGGAAATGATTTAGGATAGGATTTGTTTAGGGGTGTTGTTGGAGTCTATTTTTTCATCAAAATCTTAAATTTTAAATTTAGGAACCAATATAAGAGGTAACAATTTTGCATTGTCCTATGTTTAGTCTAGCAGTTATGGTGCCGAGTAGCATCTATGGTTCCTAGTTAATTAGACTTAATAAAAAAGATAGCTGCTCTCTCGAAACACTAATTAAGGACAGACTTTAACATTAATTAATCTAGAATATGATTTTTTTTCTTATTATCTTTACCTTACTTCATATTGCAAAAAAATTGAAACCAAAGGAAACCCAAGAACACGACAGAAACTAGCTCCATAGTGATTGTTAATCCCACAACTGAAACCTAAAATGATGAGACACGAGCAACACATCTCCCGGAAGCACCAGTCGACACAGAAGATAGCCAAAGTCGTTTCTGTCTTCAACCTCTGCGAAGCAGACTTAAATTCGGATTCCCAACACCTCTCATTCCTACCGCACCTTACCATCAAAACATGCCATTCTTTTTTCATAACAGAAACCAATTTAAAACTAGAGAGCTTCAAATTTTAAGAAGTAACTAATAAGTATCCTCTAGCTGGCAACAATTTTAAAAAGCTGGTGTTTCCCACTTTCTGGATTCTAATTTACTTATTTACTTTTGATTCTAAGCTATTAAAGTATCTAAATTGTTTGAGAGCTTAAAACTCATATAAAAAACTTTGTCAAACAGACCCTAACAGCACCGTTGTATATCAGCCTTAAGTTATAAGGTGCATGCACCCAAGTTATTTGAGATGCTAGGTCTCATCGCTCTTGCTATATATATTTACCTCCACAGCTATGAACTGCTAAGTTGGCAACTCACCGTATAAATAATTTCAACAACCATCTGGAAGAGTTGAAATTCACAGCAACTTCTGCCATATAAAAACAAGTATAATAACAGGTAAGCAAACTATAAATATGCTAAATGTTGAAGTGGAGGAGAGAGAAAAAAGCGGGCTGTAAGCTTGTAGCCAACTTAGATACAAGAATTGAGAAATTATATGAGAGAAACAAGTTAATCATGTATTAATGTTAAAGAGCTAACTACTATATGAATAGACTGAAAGATAGGCTACAAGTCCGCATCCGACTATATTATTAGTGTTGCTTAGGGCATGTACAATGATAGCTATGGAGCTGTCTTTAAGCTGGACATTTTGCAAAAAAAACATCTCTTTTCGTAGCAATAAATAATGAGAGATGTAAGCCGTTTCTTGATGAAGAGACAATAAGAGCTCATGTTCTCATACATATTTAAGAATTTATAAGTTATGGTTACATACAAACATTAAATATTTTGTAGATAATTAAACATACAATTATTATTTATGGATTGTATTTGTTGACTATTTAACTGTCTATATTATAAATTTAAAAATCTATAAACAACGTCTGTCTATACGTTGTAGGTGCCTAAGGAAGGTTGGATTCCATTGTTTGAGAATTGAGATAGTATCCCGAGCGGACACGAGAAAAAAAAACTTTGTGCAGCTGGGCCTAACCAAGTTGATAAACTCCCCGCGGCCAATTCGCGTCTTCCTCACGCACGCCGCGAGAACCCCCATTTCATCTCCCAACAAAAACCCTAGTCTCCTCTCCTCACCTCATCTCCACCTGCGGGGGAAGCGACTGGACTAGGTCTAGCTGACCATGCCGCCCAAGGCGTCGAAGAAGGACGCCGGCCCCGTCGAGCGCCCCATCCTCGGTCGCTTCTCCTCCCACCTCAAGATCGGAATCGTAAGCCCCATCCCCCCACCCCCTACCCCGATTCCCCACGCCATACACTCTTTCTAGCATCGATGCGAGAACGCGTGCACGTATGCTCCTTTTCTTCGATTTCTCCATGACTCCCGTAGCTCGGATCCGATCGGTTGGAGCGTGTTCGGATCTCGCGATCTTACCATCTGCAGGCTGCGGAATGTAGTTGTGCAGATGCGTTGTAGACGGAGCCTTGCAAACTCGATGCGGCACAGCTGCTACGGCTAAGGCGGGCTGAGGGGTTTTAGGAGTACACATAGTTTGTTCCGGGAGATATATGGTTGTACTAGTGAATTGGGTCCAATGGAGATTAGCGTGAGCGGGGCAAGACTAATTTTAGTAAGTGTTTTAGGTTGCTTTCCCCACTCAATGCACGCAGTTGTGGCCACCTGGCCGGTCCTTCATGGTGAGGGGAGATATGGTGGGATTTGGTTAGTGCTTAGATTTTTGATTCGATTTGTGATTACATGGATGCGATTTGTTTTGTATCGGTTGTTCTGTATCTTAGTGCAGTTTAAGTGTATGTTTATATTCAATATTGCTCACTGGTGTGATTATAATGTAGCTTCCATTGGTCTCATAGTGTACTTGAGTTTGGAAGCATACTATATGTCTATGTGATCTCCTGTTAAGATCGCTGTTACCTGTATGTAGTTCTTTATCTGCCATAAGATGAAATCTCCTTGCCTTGTGTGAACTAGTAATGTGGTATATCTTGAACAAAGTAATTAGTGGATATATTTAGTTATTTACTAGAAATAACAGCATAATAGCACATGACAGATACCGGTACAGCCCAATTCGTTAGGTCTTCCCAATGGACCAGTCTTTGAGTGCTGGTAGTATGATATTGCTCAGACATCCGCTAGTTAATCTGAATATCTGATCATGTGTAAGTATTTATTTTATTTTATATATCATTATGGATTCATAATACAATATTATTGTTACTTGCTCATTGTTTTATCAAGTTTTGGTCAGCAAATAATTTGATTATCAGTCATTCTGTGCAGACATATTTTTACAATTTTACGGAGAAATATAATTAGTAATAATCTCATCTTTAGTCTGTGCAAATATGATTTATCCTGCTCTGTGCCACTTATGAAGCAAGACTTATGAAGTTTTTTGTATTTATTTTTCTCTGCAGGTTGGTTTACCAAATGTAGGAAAGTCAACTTTTTTCAACATAGTAACAAAGTTGGCTATCCCAGCTGAGAACTTCCCTTTCTGTACCATCGAACCAAATGAGGCACGTGTATATGTTCCAGATGAGAGATTTGATTGGCTTTGCCAACTTTACAAGCCAAAGAGTGAGGTTTGTTTCTTTCCTACACTAATACTACAATGTGCATTGTCGTGGCTTATGTTTCAAGACATATGATGGCTTTTGGATTCTTTGCAGGTCTCTGCATATCTTGAAATCAATGATATAGCCGGGCTTGTTAGAGGAGCCCATGCTGGGGAGGGTCTTGGCAATGCCTTCCTATCCCATATACGTGCTGTTGATGGAATCTTTCATGTATTGAGTATGTTCCTGCTGCTAAACCGTGGGAAATGTACTTTGAATTGTGCTTTTTTGATAGAATCCTGTATCTGTCCGGCAGACTATTTTATTTTGTAACAATTTTGTTGAATTAGGGCCCATATTGAGTATGCAGTGTACATTAGTCACTGTATTGTTTTAGTGTGGAACACAAGGAAAAGTTATGATTGTTCCACTAAAAGCATGAAGCCTGAATGTATTTTTTTGTGTAATCAGTAATCACAAGGTGATGCATGTCATGTCATCATGAATGTTGCTTATATTTTTCAGGAGCATTTGAAGACAAGGAAATTACTCATATTGATGATACAGTGGATCCTGTTAGAGATTTGGAAACTATTGGTGAAGAGCTGAGACTAAAGGTTTTACAGGAATGCTTGATTTGCACATCAATTATGCTTTGGTTAAACCTATCATAATATTATTAACTGCATTCAATTGCACATTCTTTCGCAGGATATAGAGTTTATGAAGAATAAACTTGAGGACCTTGAGAAGTCGATGAAGAGAAGCAATGATAAGCAGCTTAAAATCGAGCATGAATTATGTGAGAAGGTGGAGTATCTGTTACATTGGTGGCCTTGTATAAGATTGCAAAATTCTTCTCTGTTTTATTGTTTTTTTCTTGATTTAGTAGTAATTTCCATTTGGCTTCTCTTCCTAACAGCTCATAGCTCACCTTGAAAGCGGGAAAGATGTCCGTTTTGGAGATTGGAAAATTGCTGACATTGAGATCTTGAATACCTTCCAGCTACTTACGGCTAAGCCAGTTGTCTATTTGGTATGGTTTATTCACAGGAGCTATTATAAGCATATGCTATAGTACTCCCTCTGTTGGTTTTTATAAACCATATGTTAACTTTTAATTTTTAAAAGCCAATAGTTGCACATTTTGACCAAGAATTAGTCAAACTACAAGCACATTTAGTGTATAAAACTATAGAAATAGATTGGTATTTTGAAGTGCTTTCATACAATGTTGATTTTATAGCTATAGCTTATGAAATATATATTTTATGAGGAACATTTTCCAAGCCTATGCTTTGCAGTTTGCAACTAAGAACCGCGACTGGGGATTGGGCAGACTGATTCTTTTGAATTTGGTTTTTCAGTAAGATTGGAATTTTAGGTAGGATTTTTTTGTTGGGGGCGCTGCAAAGTGCAAACTTGGAGGTGGAAGCACAGCATGGGATTGGGAGGGTGGGAGGACAAAAGAAACTCCCCTTTTAAAGTAGTAGAAAAGAGATAGAGATAACACTAGATCTATATTGTACTATTGTAGTGACTTTAATCCATTCCGTTGATTTTGCAGGTGAACATGAGTGAGAAGGACTATCAGAGGAAAAAGAACAAGTTCCTTCCTAAGATACATGCTTGGTATTGTTTCTCTAATACAACGTTGCATGTTCAATCACTCAGTCTTATGCCAATGGAAGATTATAGTCACCCACTCATACTGTATTGCTATGTGAGCTTAATTTTCAAAATGAATCATGTGTCAATTAACTGGCCCAATGGTGTGTTATGTTCATTTCTTAGGTTTAATGCTTTCTTTTGTTAAAAAAACAGCTTAAGCTTCCATCATGGTAGATCTTGTTACATCTGATAGTGGCCTTTGTTGCATGGAGCAGTTGTGCCATCGATGTGTAAAACATTTTTTTCATTATATTTATATACTTTATGACTGAGGACATTGCATGTCTGCTCTGATTGGGAGGGGATCTATCTAAATTTTGTTTTCCATACAATTTTATGGAACCTGATAACATTACATTAACATAAATCATGATAGTAATCATTTTGTAAGGAGACTAAGGGATAATGGAAAATAAGAAAACTTAACTATTCCTTTTTTCAGGGTGCAGGAACATGGTGGTGAAACTATTATTCCTTTTAGCTGTGCTTTTGAACAGAAGCTAGCGGATATGCCAGCAGATGAAGCTGCTAAATATTGTTCTGAAAACCAGATAACAAGGCAAGTCATGTCACATAATTATACTGGAGTTGGTAATCTCAGTTCCATTAACGTGCAATTGCAATATGTAATTAGTGTTGCTAAAGACTAAAGACTAAAGATATAATGTTGTGGATTTCCTGAGTGATGCAATACTGGTTGTCTGGTTTTTGGTTGGTTTACTGCATGCCTTTTTAGGTGCGATCTATCTGGTTATGTGCCCATGTTAACTTTTAAATATGTGTTACACGATTTGTGAAATGATTAAATGAAGTAATCAAGACAACTATCGAGCAGAAATAGTTCTATTGGCATATTGTTATTTTATACACTGTAGCTCCTCTTCGTATCATTCACATACTCTCATTAGCTCTAATTTGTCCCTAAACATTATCTATTTTGTGCCAGTGTGATCTCCAAAATTATCAAGACTGGTTTTGCAGCAATCCATCTTATATATTTTTTCACTGCTGGCCCTGATGAGGTACATTTCTTCTGTTCATGTTATACTTATCTTTCTGCCACAGTGCCACTATTACTAACTCGTTGATTTAATATAATCTATATTTTTCTTGGCATGTTGCTAAACTGAGAGTTGTACTCATTTTTTATTTTCTTAATTATTCAGATACAAGCATAAAATTCATTTGTATAATTCTTTTTTTTGCTTCAACATTCCAAGTAGAAATGCTTGAATTAAATTTGCTGAACACTGATATGCTGGATTAGTGACATGAGTGGATCTCTATTCAGGTAAAGTGCTGGCAGATCAGACGTCAAACTAAAGCACCCCAAGCTGCTGGTACAATTCACACTGATTTTGAAAGAGGATTCATATGTGCTGAGGTATTCATGCTAAATACTTAGAATATGATATGATAATATATTTTATGCCATTAAATTATTAAACAATTTCATCGTTTGTCAGTCTAAAGTCATGAGTAGCTTGTCTGTAATATGTTAGTAAATGACACTTGCACAGTTGCAACATATGTCCTGGTTTTGTTAGTCATGGTTACACCCAAATCTTAGGTAGCGTGTTGCTTTCCTTTTTTATATATTCTTTTTGTACTCTCTCCATATGTGTATTATATTCATAACAGTTGACATTCCTTAAGGCATAATGTCTTGATTCTTTGTTTACAAATTCAAAAGTTAACACCAGTGATGGGCCTGATATAGTCCAGTAGCATTGTTCTTTTATCTTCATGCACATTTGAAACACAGATAAATACACAATATATCCTTCTGTGATTAGGTAATGAAGTTTGAGGATCTAAAAGAACTGAGCACTGAATCAGCTGTGAAGGTATGCAAGGCACCAATCAAAGTTGATATTGTTCAAATACCTATTTCTTAATGATATATACCCTTTTGTTGCGAGTTGTAGGCTGCTGGAAAGTACAGGCAGGAAGGAAAGACCTACGTGGTACAGGACGGGGACATCATCTTCTTTAAATTCAACGTGTCTGGAGGTGGAAAGAAGTGATCATTATTTCAAGGTCACAGCGTTCAACAGAGTGCGGCATTTTATTTTGAACTTATACATTTTTAGTTATGTGGCGATTACCAAGTTATCATTCGATATTTTGTACCATGAGGTTATAAATCATCTGAGGATTGTATAACGTACCTTTAAATCGTTAAGAACAATGTACGCTCTTGCAATCCAAGAATTCTGGGCATGCTTTTTGTCTTGTCTAAGTCTCTGCAGTTCTACATCTGTAATTTAATGGTTAACTACAGGGCATTTTTTTGTTGTAGTCGATGTTATGCCGTCAAAGTGATCATCTGTCATGCAATTTTTGTATGTACAAGTGTTAATATTTAGTAATGTAATGGGAACAAAACAACTAGGTTTGATACAATATTTGAAATGAAAACGTGAAACATTACTTAAATTAGTTAGTGTGATGCTTGAATGTTTTTATTGAGAGTTCAATGCAACTTTTGTAAGAAATGGAAACATCAGTAGATTAGAACATCAACAACATTCAAGTCAATAGATTGAAACATTAATTTAAAATAGAACACAACTTTTGTACAGATTACTTCATAAACATTGGAAAACCAGTGAAACTTCTAGGTACATATGTCTTAAGTGAATATAGATTAGAACATCTAAAATGAAACAAGGGCAATATTCAAGTAAATACACCGAAACATCATTTAAAAGTAATATACAACATTTGTAAACAATACTCTGCAAAATCAAAAAGGAAATTAACTGAAACATGATATTCGTATATAACTACGGCAACAAAATTAAAAAAAATGTTTGCAACAAAATTATCAAAAACTCCAACTAGAGTCTACTTGTCTATTTGTCTTCTTCATTCCCGGCCCTCCGGTGTCAGATCTGAGCTCCATCAATATCTAAAATCCCTAGCCATCTTCTCTCCTTAGAGCATCTTCCTACAAAGCTTTTATACAGGTTCTTAAATTTAAAATTTAAGATTTTTATGGAAAATTGGACTCCGACAACACCCCTAAACAAATCCCTATCCTAAATCATTTCCTAATTTCCTTGTTATCTATCCTAAATTTAAGATTAATTTCTCATTTCTTATTTATAAATAGGGATAGAGAAATTATTAGAAATTAAATTAGTTTTTAGAGATTAACATGAATAGAATGATCCATATATCAAATTTTAGGGAATAAAATTTAAGACATCTCTTAGTGATGCTCTTATACTAAGATGCTCTTATGTTCCATATGAGTTGGGGCCTCTCATTCCAGCATCAGGACCTCCTGACACCTCTTTACCAACCCTGTTAATTTCTCAGCTTAACACTAAGCATGAAGTGAAGCTCTTGTTGAGCATAAGCAGGAAGGAGCCATGGAGAAATCGATCGAGGAAGAAGAAAAACAGTAAAAATAAGAGCTTAAAAATAGAAAAATAACCCTAGCTAAACTGGGAAGCTAAGTAGAAGAGTAATAGTGCTATAGTTAGACGAGGAAAAGCAATATTTCAGGTCGTTTGTTTCAGCTCGACAATATTCCCTTTATTTTTATAAGCCGAAACAAACAGATCAATTTATTGTACCAATTTATTATAATCTATAGTATATATTATAACAATATAATAAGTTAATATAACCTAGTTTTTTTTATAGCTGAACTATTGTAGTCTCAACTGAGAGCATCTTCATTGTACTTACTATCACACTTGCTATTCCTCTCTCCACACTTGCTACATCTAGCAAGCCAATCAAACTTGTTATTCCAAGCTTGTTTAATTATTTTCATTTTCTTTGCATATATATAAATTGATAAAATATAGTTACATTTAAATAGAGAATCATATTTAGTAAGTACATTAGAGTGAATAGCAAAATAGTAAGTCAATTTGAATAAGAAAGCTTGCTATTGCTATGAATAGCAAGTCAAAAATAACAAGTACAATGGAGATGCTTTAACAAGCCAATCAAACTTGTTATTCCTTGAATATTGAGATTGTTTAATTGTTTTCACTTTCTTTACATATATATAAAATGATTAAATATAGCTCCATTTGAATAGCAATTCACATTTAGCAAATACATTAGAGTGGATAGCAAAATAGCAAGCTAATTAGAATAGGGAGACTTGCTATTGCTACGAATAGCAACTCAAAAATAACAAGTACAATGAATATGCTATGAAACAGACCTTTAGTCAGGTGGGTGGCGTCCAATTTTTTTTCTCGTCCGGATGGCTGTGTCAGATCATTATCCATCAATAATGCATTCCAATTTTTATTTGTAAAAAGATGTGGCAAAATATATAGTAAAACTATGGCACCAATGCCACTTGCCAATTATGAATTTTTGTCATGGAAATTTTGAAGGAACGGAATAAGTAAAATTCTTAGGTTCTAAATAAGCCTTATATGAAACATTTTAGTTTCCACAGGAACAAAATAAAATTCCATGCATTGCAGGCATCACCTAAACTGGGATTAAAAAGGAGAAGGTTGGATATACATGCCTAGCTATGATTAATTAGAGGGAATAATTAACGTTTAAATTAACAAGATGAACACACATGACATGATAATCTTAGATGTGTACTAGTAATTAATTGACTATGCAACGAGACTTGCAGAGCTATTTTTACTGGTACTCTCATTCCAAATAAAATCACTTTTTATTTCAAAATGTAGAAAATTTTATATCCATTTATAGATATTAAAGAAATGAGCGAGTAAAAAAATATACGGTCGTGAGTGTAAGCTTAGAATTTGGTTAAGTAAACTAATAGTACTCCCTCTTTTTTAAATGAGTGGTTGACTTTTATAATAATATTTTAACCATTTTCCTTGTTTAAAAATCTTATGCAATTATGCAAAAAAATATAAGTTATACTTTAAGTAACTTCATAATAAAATAAATTATAATAAAATAAATAATATTTCAAAAAAATTAAATAATGCGAATGGAGTACATAATAAAGTTTGGAGTAGTATAGATAAATAATCTTTTACGAGTAGCATACTAGCATATTATAAATAAAATACATTTTAAACTATAAAATCGATTAAATTAGAAAGAAAGTAGTACTACCACACGAATACACACGATATATGCATATATATATATACATACGGTAGAGTTATTCTACACCGACTATTTTCAGATGGATTTTCTCGGTAGAATAACAATTGAGTACTACTTTTTCCTCAGTAGTAGATTTCTCGGTAGAATAGCTATGCGTGGTGTAGAATAGCTATTCTACCGAGAAATCTACTACTGAGAAAAAATAGTATTCAATTGCTATTCTACTAAGAAAATCTACTACTAAAAATAGTCGGTGTAGAATAATTATTCTACACACGTGGTGTAGAATAGCGCTCTCGTATGTGTGTGTGTATATATATATATATGTATATATATATATGTATATGTATATACGAGAACGCTATTCTACACTATGGGTGTAAATGCTATTCTACACCGATCATCCCAATCGTGCCCACCCTCCCACCCAATCCCAACCCCTCCACTCCACGTCGGTGTAGAATAGCATTCTACACCCATGGTTTAGAATAGCATTTGTGTATATATATATGTATATATATATATGTATATATATATATATGTATATATATATATATGATCACGTGGATCCTACACATTAGATGCAGCAGCAAATAAATCCTGCATGCATGCAGCTGCATTGAAGAAGCGTGCAGTGACCAATAATTCATGGTACGTAGTAAAGACCACCGACACCACGACACAAACAATACGCTCGGTTTCTTATCGACGATGCGACCCTAGTTTTTTTTAATTGCATTCATAGTTTGAGCCCGAAATGCTATTCATCATTTTCCCATTAAATACTCGCCTTCACCTAGCTGTAGCTGTAGTGTAGCAGGACCTTTGTCCCCACTATTAAAAGAAAGAAAAAAAAACAAGTAGAGATCCAGAGAGTAAGATTAGAATTAAAGGGATCGGAGCTGCATGCATGCATGCAGCGATAGTAGATGACCATAGAGTGAAGGAGAAGCTAGACGCTGGAGTGGCCGAGCCAGCTCAGCTGGTGGCTAGCAAGCTGCTTATGGTTACCAATCAAAATCAAAATGGTTGGTACAAATTAGTGTAGCGAGTTAACCTCTAAATTCATATTTACACTCGAGACCCTACAGCCAGCGAAACAGGCCGGACGCGATGGGAAACTAAAATGGAGAATTGTTTTATCAGAAAAAAATATATAGCACAATTAATGAAGAGATGGAGCTTGACGAATTCAAGACAATGAATGCAGGATCGATCCACCGGCCACACGGCCGGCCGGTCTCCAAGCATGTGTAGCTTTTGCTTCTCTTTATTGCATGTGTACGCTGCGTGAAGCGGACCGTATATATTTTGCTCATCACACATAAAAAATGCGTTTCACTAACCCTCTCTATTTCTGTTTTTTTTGAAACGGACAGAAACTTTTCGTTCCATTTTCATCCTTACCTCCAATTATATAAATTCTAGGTCCATCACTATAAGTGTCGTATATGATCGTCTCACTGATCCCCTGTCGACATTTTGCTGCATCTTTTTACATTGCTCCATATTTAATCAGAGGATATTATAGTGATTTTTCTTAAACTATGTTTTGCCCACTTCGTCCAGAAAACTTTACTTTTAAATCTTCAGCTTTTTTTGGTCTCAAAAGACTACATTTTGTTCATTCAATATATTTTATATATTTTCAGTTATCACTTCGATCACAACACTACTTTCGAATTTAACTAAAACACTTTAGTATTTTACTCTAACCATTAATTAATAAACTTTAAAAGAAACTAGTGCAGGTGGTAAATCTTGCTACACTACGGGACACATGTGATTTTCCGAGTGCCAAAAACACTCGGCGAAGCCTATTTTGCACTCGGCGAAGGCTTCGCCGAGTGTTGCACTCGGCAAACAACACTCAGCGAAGGCGTCGTCGGTAAAAAGGCTTCGCCGAGTGTTTTTTTTCGGGGCACTCGGCGAACTCTTCGCCGAGTGCCACATAAGACACACGGCAAACTAAAACTTAACGGGGGAATGACGGGGGGTTTGCGAGTGCCTAAATGTGGCACTCGGCAAACTTAAAAATAGAAAAAAAAACAGGACGGCCGGCGTCGCGCCATTCCGTCGAACGGGTGGCGGGCGTGGTACCACACAGTGTGGTCGGGGCGGCACGTGGCGGGGCGGAGCGCGGCGGGGCGGGGCGCGGCGGGGTGGCGCACGACGGGGCGGTGTGCGGCGCGCGAGCTCGGCGGCACCGGGGGGAGCGGCCGAGGCGGCGCCGGGTGGAGCGGCGTCGGGGCGGGGCCGGGGCAGAGCGGCGTCGGGCCGGTGTCGGGGCGAGGCTGAGGTGACGTCCGATTTCTAAACACTTTACGTGATAATTTTCTTAAATTTTTTTAAATTTTTATCACAGCATCTATGTATCATATAATAACACCATGACAAGTCTCATGTTTTTTAGACATCAGTTGATTTTTTCATAATTAAAAAACTATTAAGCTTCATGTTGTTGAACGAGCGTCGCACCCTAAATTATTCAAAATTTCTTTTAATTCAGTTTATAATAACCCTAAATAGACTTTAAAACATTAATATGTTTTTTTCATAATTTGTGGTTTATTATTTTAGGCACTTGTAGTTCAAATTTCACCTATTTCAATTTAAATCCTAGAAACATATTTAATAATTTAATAATAACAAATTGGACCAAAAAATATGTAATTTTTACATGAGATAATATATGTTGTGTTTTTATTGTAGAAAAAATTTCAAGTTAAAATCAAATTGAAAATATGACGTAGACTCGAAACAATAGGTCAGGAAAAAAATAAAAAAATGGGTTTGCCGAGTGTTTTTTAAAAAGCACTCGACAAACATACTCTCTTTGCCGAGTGCTTTTTAAAAAACACTCGGCAAACCCTCAAAAAATATTTTCCACGCAATAACGCCGTCGTGACGTCCGTTAGTAACTTATTTACCGAGTGTTTTTGCCGAGTGTTTTTTTAAAAACACTCGGCAAACAAATCTTTGCCGAGTGCCCGAGATATTGCACTCGGCAAAGTCTTAAGCACTCGGCAAACCTTGCTTTCCGGTAGTGCTAGCTGCCCCCAACACTAGCTAACTTATTGTCATTTGGATCCTATTGCTAATAAAACTCATATTATTTTTAAAACTAATATATTAATTTTTGAAACCAAATTACAATGAATATTATTTGTATCATTTAAGTTATTTATATATTTGTACGATATTCTTTTTATATCCTAAAATTTTTCAGGAGTAGCCTGGTTATATGCATATATGGATCGGTGGAGGGCCCCAAAACTTTATGTTTTGTCAGCTACATACGTCAGATAGATAATTACTCGAGACATCACATCAATGCATGACTACCTACTCCCTCTGGTATTAAAAAATATTTTAGACATAATTTCAAGAACAATTAATTAGCGTGTATTTTTCATGGGTGCCCTTATTAAATGTTGTGCAGGAGTAAATATAACACAAAAAATAAAAAAGAAGTAGTACTACTTGAGAGGTATAGTTGTTCAAAATGCATAATAAAATACAAAACGACTTGTTTTAACAAACTCTCGATACAAGCTTAAAACGACTTGTTTTTTTTACCGGAGGAAGTAACACTCTCGGCCCTTATTAATTACTGCATGCCTTGAGCAGTATCGTTCTTCAAATGATCTGAACTCTGACTAGTGACAACTGACAAACATTGTACACCTGCATTTACATTATTTTCTCCCTTCGGTTATTTAATTCTAAAATTAATTAGATATAAGCTCCGTTTGGATCCCAAATATTGAAAGAATTAAAATTCATTTCAAATTCTATAAAATATTGAATTGTATGAAATTTAATTGAAATCCAATATTTATGTTTGGGCATTCCATAGAATTGAAATACGAGAACTAATTCTCAAACCTGTTGATCGATCAAATTATATAATCAATTCCATTAATACAAGAAAATATTAGCTACAAAAACAAGATTTACGAAGGAATGTATAGTACAATAATCAATCTTGACAAATATAAGAATTCCAGTCAATTCTTTTTTCTTGAAGAGGAATTGAACAGAACTATGAATTCCTGGTTGAATTTTAGATCAGATTTGATAATTTCAATTCCATAGTGATCCAAACAGCTCACTTCATGGAATTGAATTCCAATTCTTTAATTACCCAATACCTAGAATTCAAACAATCCCATAATGTTTGAATGCCTTTTGTGTGATGTGAGCAACACATTTTTATGCGGTAGGATCCATTCATCAGGGCCGATCCTTCGTTGTTGTCACTAGATAATAACTAGTCAGATGCCTGTGCTTTGCAACACAGAACCTTATTTTTCAATAGGGTATTTGTGTAAAATTCATGTTTCTGTGTGATTTTTCAGAAATCTAAGGGTTTTTATACAAAATTCGTACATCCGCATAAAATAAAGAAATTTAAAAACTGAAATGCTAAAGTACATTTTTTTTCTTCTTTTTTATTTTCCTTTTTCTTTTTTTTCTGAGCGGCGTGCGGGTCGCTTTTCTTCCTTTTTATTTTCCTTTTTTCTTCTTTTTTCTTTTTCTTCATTCCTAGCGGTTGCAACAGATGAGGGCCGCTGTGCATGCTCGGCGGTTGCGTGCGGCAAGGCGCGTGCGTGGGTGCGGGTGAGCTCGGTTTTCACAGGGAATAAGTTTTGACTGGTTTTTTATGAGATGTGAGAAAAAAACACCCGTGTGGGAGGCGCGCACCACGGGAGCGGACGGACGACCACTCGCCGCTTTAATATAGTAGAGATGTATTATTGGTTGGTTTATTATATACTCTTTTCTTATTCAGTATTAATGAAGTATGATCGAGGATCTTTTGATCCAGCTTTAAATATGAAATCCCATATAGCAATATTTTGACAGAAAAGTAGAGTAAAAACTGGAGCAAAATTACCAATACATCACAGCCTCGACGGCCAAACATGGCATTGAAGCAGACGACGCATAATACATACGGCAACTTTTATTCTAAAAGTCGAGATAATTAAGTTGATAATTGAGATTTGAGCCCCTCGACTTTTATAATTTTATTACAAGACGAGTCACATTTAGCTCAAATTCACTCAAATTTGGCTCATATTTTGGAAGCCTAGACGTGCCTATTAAAGATCCAGTTAATTGGGATAGTGTTGGGCTTCTGTTGGGCCTGGGCTGCCCTCTCATGGGCCTTCTCCTCGAACCTCCGGATCTTCTGCGGCAGCGCGCACAGGTAGTCGCGCGCGCGCCTGCCCTCGCCGGAGAGCCCCGCCGCGAGCTCCTCCACGCGCCATTGCCGCATAAGGTGCTCGGTGATGGAGCGGTAGTCGGAGATGGTGTATATGCCGGCGTTCTGCGCGATGACGTCGTAGTGCGCGAAGAAGTCGGCGTGACGGCCGTCGTTGATGAGCGCGCTCGGCATGGTGATCCGGCGGCGCATCATGTACGCCAGGGCGCGCACGGCGGCGTCCGGGTCGGCATCGAAGAGCTTCCCGACGATGCGGGTGTAGGCCGCCTCGTGGCGCTTCTCGTCGGCGGCGACGGCGCCGCAGATGCGGGCGAGGACGCCGTCGCCGTGGGCGCGGACGAGGCGCGCCGTGTTGCCGTGAGCGATGGCGGTGGCGCGCTCCTGGAAGGCGGTGTACATGAAGCCGTGGTAGGGGCTGGACGGCGCGTGCATGGCCATGCCGGAGCGTATGAGCCGCTGCACGGCGCGCTCCACCTCCCGCATGTCGAAGCGGCCGGAGAGGTACATGTAGCGGTTGAGCACGTCGCCGTGGCGGTTCTCCTCGGCGGACCAGCCGCGTACCCACCGCGCCCACGCGGTGCCGTCGGTGCCGGTGGCGTCGCGCGTCCCCTCGAACCGGTTCAGCACGCTCTGGTACGTCGGCAGGGCCTCCTCTGTCGCCATGTTGGTCACCAGGCACACCAGCAGCTCGTCCGGCACGCCGGCGGCGCGCTCCCCGAGCTCGATGCACGCCGCGTGGAAGCCTTCGGTGCCCATCACCGCCGGGTCCGGGAGCATGTCCGTCGGCTGCCATGACGCCTCCACCGGCTTCAGCAGCGGCAGCACGTGCTCCTCCACCCACGCTTCCAGCTGCCTCACGACCTCCAGCCTCTCCGGCAGCATGTACTTCCTCCACTCCTCGTCCTCACCACCCTTCTTCTCCTCGCGCCGCCGGCCGCCGGCGCCGACGTCGGCCGCCAAGATCGCACTGCCATTCAGAGTACTACTCCTGCACCTCCTGTATATACGTCAACTTGCAACTGGTAACTAACGTACCATATATAAACCTGTCATGCATATCGTATAGTAGAGGAATAAATGATCAAACGATTATGCGTGTATCACGTACGTACCAGCTGTTCATGGCGAACGGTGTACTCATTACCAGTGTTGTTGCTGCCGGTGAAGAAGAAAGCTTGTAGGTAGTAGTGCTAGGGTTTGGTTTGCATGACCTAGCTGAAGGAAGCGCCATTGTTGCTGTTGCTGCCATGTTGAAGAAGCCGGACACGGACAGTGCACTAGGTTAATGAGGAGCTAGTGAATTGTGTGGTGTCTCAACCGGCAGATGCGGTGTTCTACTTATAGGGAGCTGGCTGTGTTGCAGCCAGAGCCAGGGGGTTGATTTTTGCAACAAATTAAGCACTTGCCCTTCATCCAATTAATTACTATTAACATATTTGGTTTATCTCAAAATATTTTATTTATCTTTAGTTCATAAATTTAAAAGTTGTATTTCTTTCTATACATACTGATTCCTTATAATTAATAAGGAACAGCTTAGGTTTTTGTCTATCACTAATTTATCTAATTTATCTTAAAAGTAAAATATTAGAGTATCTTTAAAACATGACTATTCCACTTTCCAAGCCAGAATTTGATCATTTGAGAAAGAAGCCCCAAATTTAACTGACCATGACCCAGAGGCGAATCTAAGATAAATTCTCATTGGGGTCAGTTAAATGGATGACCCCAAACTTATATAGCTTATAACAAAGTAATATCATACATAACATACAGATAAGGAGTAAAATCATCAATAATTGTTGTGACAAATATACTACCAAAATAGTAGCAAATAAACATTTGTTAATGGGCTGCACTGGGATCATGGCCGGTTAAAAAAAGCTAAGTACAAGAGTTTCTCACAAAGTCATCGGGGTCGTCGGACCCCGTTAAGTACACGTGCGTTCGCCCCTGCCATGACCAAATCAGTCTCCATTATAATCAAACTTTGCAAGCCAAACTGAATGGTCGTAGGCTCACACTGGCGGTACGGTCTCTTCAGAAACACTCGGCGAATGCTTCATCGAGTGTGCCACTCGGCAAACAACATTCGGCGACACCGCTCTTGGCGCAAGAGGGTTCATCGAGTGTTTTTTATCGGACACTCGGCGAAAAAAGTGACAAACGGAAATGTGAGCACTTCACGGTTGGTTTGCCGGGTGCCAAAAGAAAACACTTGGCAAAAAATCACTATAAAATAAAAAGCAAGGCGCGCTAGAGCGTGGCGTGTCGCCGAACAGGACGTGACGCCGAGCGAGTGGCGCCGTCAGTAGGGGCGACGCTGGGGTGAGGGCACGACACTATGGGGACAAGGCGGGGGCCGGTAATGGGGACGATGGGACGAGGGCGTGACGCCGACAGGGGCAAGGTGGGGAGTCGGTGACAGAGCCATTGGGACAGGGGCAAGGGCGCGGCGGGGGACCGGCAACGGGACAATGGCGCGGTGCTGGCGGTGAGGCGGGGGGGGATGGTGCGGTGCTAGCGACGAGGCGGGGGGGCGGTGGCGGGGATGGCGTGGTGCTAGCGGCGAGGCGAGGGCCGGTGGCGGGGATGGCGGATTGGTGGCAGTGGAGAGAGGACGGTGGTGGGGGAGGTGTGAGTGGAGAGAAAATATGCAAGGTGAGTTTGAATTTAAAGGAGGGAGAGGGAAAAAAGTGGGGGAATTTTGAATAAAAATTTCTGCGTGGGGAAAATGGTGGGGAGCGATTTTTTCTCTTTGCTGAGTGCCACACTCGGTAAATATTCATGTTTGCCGAGTGTCTTAAATTTGACACTCGACAAACATTTTTATCTTTTATTTTTTTTAAATTTATTTTTAATTATTTTCTTTAACAAAATTTATGAATATACATAAAAATAGAATAAAATATGAATATGATTTTTTCGATAATTTAGTTTATTATTTCACGCCCTTTTAGTTTAAATTTGACATGTTTTAATTTAAATCCTAGAAATACAATTAATAAATTAAAAATAGCTTACTGATCTAGAAAAATATATAACTTTTTATGGGATAAGATACGATATATTTTAATTGCAAAAAATTCTAGTTCAAACAAAGGTTTACTCATTAATTTGCTTTCAAACCTATATCATTTCTTCTCTAAACTCTAATTCCTCCTTTCAAAATCTCTAATTTCTAAACACTATACGTGACAACTTTATCAAAATATTTTTAAATTTTTATCACAATATCTATGTATCATATCATAACACCATGATAAGTCTCATGTTTTTCAGACTTTGTTTGATTTTTTTAGAATTAAAAAACTATTAAAGTCTATATTGCCAATAAAGTGTCACAACCTAGTTTTTTCAAAATTTATTTCAATTTAGTTCATAAAACTCAAAATATACTGAGAAATACGAGTATGATTTTTTGATAATTTTTGGTTCATTATTTAGGAACTTGTAGTTAAAAAAAATGCTCGGCAAACCCGAATTTTTTTGTCCACTCAAACATGTCGTGTGAGGAGCCATGTTGAAGATCATGGGTCTCATGGCTCTAGAAGTGATGAGTGATTGTCAACGAAAGTCAACAGAAAGAGAAGAGATGAGGAGAAAAGATACCTTTCGTGTCTTGGGCCATGTGTGATTCAGGTACACGGCCAGCGAGCGACTGCCGAACGGGCCGTAGAGTCGGGCCGCCCCAATTCGGGTAAATGGGCCATGAACGATAGGAGATCTGCTGCTCTAATAACCGGGTTTGACTTAGGTAAGCGGGCGGTGAGCGGTTGGCTGGTTGAGGGAGCCGCGGAATCGGGCCGGCCCAATCTGGGTACCCAGTGCGAAGATAACGGACACTTTGTCAGTTTCGGCGCAAAACCCGACGCACCAATCCAGACCGTTGATCGGAGATCAAACTGTCTTGAAGTGAAGCCGCAGCTGCTACGAAAGCTGCTACAATTTCTACCAACTCACAAAAAAAATCAAATCAACTCACAAACAAATCAAATCAGAGTTAACCTTTATTTTCGTGTCTTTTTTCCTCCTTGAAATTGCTCAGCCGCCGCCGCCATTCTTTTCCGTTTTCTTCACCGGCAGCAGGTCACTTCTTCCGTGCCTCCGTGCCGCACGCTGCGCAGTTGTCGTTGTTTCCATCGGTTCAGCAAGCAAATCAACAGGACAATCCGGTTTATTTCCTCTCCTCGTTTTGCGTGAAAAACCAATGTTCTGGATTTCTCTTGTTGACCGGTTTTTCTTCTTAGATTTTCTTCTTAGATGGCACAGTACAGTAGCAGCGTTGTGGCTCAGTTTGGTGTGGCCATTTCCTGGTTGGCTGAGCAAAGATTAATAATTCTCACTGGTTTATTTCAGCTCAGGTAAAAGAAGGTATAATCATTATATTATATTTCTTGCAGTTTATAATCAGTACTTTAATTTTCTGTGAGACGATTTTAATCTTGGAGCTAAATTAGTTGAACTGCTTATTTAATCTATGAAGTACATGCACCGAAATTAATCGATTAAATATCTCGGATGACGAGTAGTTGATTAAATGCTAGTATATTGTGGATGTTGCTCTATGTTCTTAATGAATTGCCTTTGATTTGGTGAAACTTTTGTGGAACTGTCGTTTGCTTGATCTGTGAGTGAACTTAATATGTCTTTAAGCACTTTGGTGGTGTCTTTTCGATTAGGATACCTGTCGTTTTTAGGCTAGATTATTTTTAGTGTTTATGATTTCTCAGACTGTTGCATCACATCATATTTGACAAGAGAATAATAGCACTATTTTATCTGTGTTTTTGGTCTAAGTTTTTTGTTATCTTTTGAGGTGCGTCGGATAAAGAGGGAACATATATACATATAAGACTTTTCAAAGAAAAAATAAAATGAGGTTTGAGCTAATATATTAGTTTTCAATGAAATTGAGTGGAAATTAATTAATATTTTTTACGCTCCAGCTTATATATGTTCTAAATTAAATAATATAGATAGAAAATTTTTAAAAGATTTGAATACTTAAAAATTCACGTAAAATTCATTCAATCCTTAAACATTTCTACAATAGACATTTCAGCCAGCCTTTTCCATTTTTCTAGTTTGAAATAGATAAATAAATACAACAAGTGAACACCCACTTAGGTTTTGTTTGATTGTCACAAATCCCAACCTATTCTATGTGAGATTTTAAACTAAATTCTCAGACACATGCACGTGAAATGAGATAGAATTTGTGGCAGCCAGAGCATCAGGTAACCACTACTACACCACTGCAAAATATCAAGATCCTTCAACTCATTATTATCATAAGCAAAAAAAGGGGGAAAAAGTAATTTAGGGCAGCATGACATCCACTGGCCTATCAAAGATCCAGCTAAACGGTATGGCCGTGGGCTTCTTTCTCATTTGGGCCTTCTCCTCCATCCTCCGTATCTTCTGCGGCAGCGCGCACACGTAGTCCCGCGCGCGCCGCCCCTCGCCGGAGAGACCCGCCGAAAGCTCCTCCACACGCCATCGCCTTATAAAGTACTCGATGATGCTGCGGTAGTCGGAGGCGGTGTACACCCCGGCCTGCTGCGCGGCGGCGGCGTAGTGCGCGAACAGGTCGGCGTCGCGGCCGTCGCTCATGAGGGAGGCTGGCATGGTGATCCGGCGGCGCATCATGTAGGCTAGGGCGCGGACGGTGGCGTCAGGGTCGGCGTCGAAGAGATTCTCTACGACGAGGGTGTAGGCGGCCTCGTGGCGCTTCTCGTCGGCGGCGATGGCGCCGCAGATGCGGGCCAGCGCGGCGTCGCCGTGAGCGCGGACGTGGCGCGCCGTGTTGCCGTGGGCGAAGGAGGTGGCGCGCTCCTGGAAGGCGACGTAGATGAAGCCGTGATAGGGGCTCGCCGGCGCGTGCATAGACATGCCGGACTGGATGAGGCGGTGCACGGTGCGCTCCACCTGCCGCATGTCGAGGCGGGCGGAGAGGTACATGTAGCGGCTGAGGACGTCGCCGTGGCGGTTCTCCTCGGCAGACCAGCCGCGGATCCACCGCGCCCAGGCGGTGCCGTCGAGGCCGGTGACGTCGCGGGCCGCCTCGAACCGGTTCGTCATGCTCTGGTACGTCGGCAGCGCCTCCTCCGTCACCAAATTACCCACCAGACACACCAGCAGCGCGTCCGGCACGGCGGCCGCTCGCTCGCGGATGTCGAGGCACGCCGCGTGGAACCCCTCCGCCCCCAGCGCCGCCGCGTCCGGCACCATGTCTGACGGCTGCCACGCTGCCTCCACCGGCTTCAACAGCGGCAGCACGTGGGCCTCCACCCACGGCTCCATCTGCCCCAGCACATCCAGCCTCTCCGGCGCCAGGCACCTCCTCAGCTCCTCCGCCTCTTCCTCATCCACCTCCCGCCCCACGGCGACGCCGCCGCCGCCGACGGCCATCATCGCCGCACTCCTCCTGCAGCACCGCCTGCATGCGTGTAGCGCAACCTCACGTCATCAACACGTAAGCATGCACACACTCACACACACAGCAATCCCACTATGCTAGTAGCTATACCACTCACAAGTCACAACTAGTAATAATAACTGTATTTCCAGAAAAGGAAAACCTAACAGTATCTTCCATTTGGAGTAGAAGTTAAAACCTTACCAGAATCTGACCGTGGCGGTTGCCGGCGGTTTGAAGTGGCAGGACGGACGTCCAAACCTAGCTAATAAGGAGCAGCTGGTCGTTGCTGCTGCCATTTTCGAGCTAGCTATCAGAGAAGACGACGACGACGAGCTGGCCTGTTAGATCAGCTTAGACTACACCAGCTATAGCTAAACTTGCATTTATATATATAGACGGGAACATATCCTACGCACAAATTAATGGCGCTCAAAAACATCCGTATATGAACTGTGTACTATTCATATATAGTACTCTACCTACCTATATATAAAATTTTAATTTCAGTTAATTATACATAAAGATTAGAAAAAAAACATAAATTTCTGACATTGATAACTATATTTATGTTTTTTACATGCTAAAATATAATGAATCATATATATAAATGTATGTATATATGTATAGTATAGTATGACTAGTACTATATATAATATAATGTATGGATCTTTGAACTTTTAATTTGCTATTTAGTGTGAATAACCAAGAGTGCACGTACAAAAGAAAAAACCTAGTAGGCGGCTTCGACACTTGTGTGGCTGTAGTTTATATTGGTTGGTGGACACGTCGCTAGCTGCCTCGTTATCGTGTGCAATAATGACCGTTTAGTTGTCTAAGCACTACGTCAACTAGAGTTGAAGAACTACTTGGCTTATATATTTTTGGAAACGTATAGTAGGGGTTAAGGCTACCATTCGTCTAAGTTGAAGTATCATTGACATTAGGGTACGTTACATATTCCAAACAGTCAACGAGGTCAGATTCTGTTTAGCTAGATAGCTTTTGTTTTCTGAAACTAACACACACATATATATATATATATATACATATATATATATATATATACATGCATATATATATGTGTGTGTATTCTGTGTAATTAGCTTCGATTCCATACATGACCAAATTTGTTTTTGCATTGTCCTTCAAAAATTAAGAAAGCTCTAGCTAGATAGCCGTCACGGAGAAACTCTACTGATCATCTCTCGAGGGACTTTTAATTTGCTCTTATTAATTTCTTCAAGTATCATATATACATGCATATATATATATAGTTATACTTATACATATAGTTGTGAAAAAGTTCTGAAGTTTTTTCTGTGGCCGAATAATTAGTATTACCAGGAATTGAATTATTATTGTTTGGTACAGTACAGTAACAATTGCAGCTGCATGCTAAACACAATAGATATTAATAATTCCTCTTCCGAAAAATCAATTGGCACTCTAGCGGAACCGGTTCCTCTGCAGTCGGCTCGCCGACTGCAGAGGGCAGTCGCCCCTCGCGCACCGTCCAATCTAGATCAGGCGGTGCGAAGCTCCCCTCTCTCTCTCCGAAGCCCCCTGCGAAGTGGGTCCCACCAGCGCGAAGCCCCCCTCGCACAGCCGTCCGATCAAGATCGGAGGGCTCCGAGGGGCGACACTGCAGAGGATCTCATTTGCACTCTAGCTTAGCTTCCAAGTAGCTAGCTAGAACCATGACCTTTAAGATATTGTACTTCTCTCTTGTCAGGCTGTCAGTGTTTCACCGTGTGCTGTTACCAAAGGTAGGTGTGAACTTGTGAAGCGGTTGGAAGGTTCGCATTAGAAAGTCAACCAAACACCTCGGAACTACAAATCTGACAAGCAAAAGCTTGCACTGTGAATTCGCCGAGATCTAGCCCCGTTTGGCGTTAGACTAAAGTCCTAATTAAAAGATTAAACATGAGCTAATTATAAAACTAATTGCAAGACCCCTAAACTAATTTGTGAGACCAATCTATTAAATCTAATTAGTTCATGATTTGACATGGTGATGTTAATACAGTAAAATATGCTAATGATGAATTAATTAGGATTAATAGATTCGTCTCGCGAATTAGCCCAGGGGTTCTGACAATTAGTTTTATAATTATCTCATGTTTAATCTTTTTAATTAGCATCTGAATTAATATTTTATGTGATAGGGACTAAAGTCATCTAATTAAGCGGTCCCTATTCGGTGAAAAGAACGCGTTAAATTGTTGGTCTTCTCAAGCAGCTGAAATGGCAGAGAGATGGAGAAAATGATGTAGAGGAATCACAAGTTTCACAAAACTACTGCACCCGGTTCAGTTCGTTGTGATGATTTTCGACAATCCTGCCACAAAATATATAGTTTGTAGAAGCCGGCCTAGCTAGAAACCATGTTACCGTTGGTACTATATATGCTAACCGATCGTCCTATTACCGTTGGTAAACGATCGACACACTATATACCCCACTGGTTTTGCAAAACATGCATGGTAACAGATAGCTAACCCGCAGGTCGATGTACGTACGTAAAACATTCATGGCATCATAATTTAGCACGTCTCGAACGATCTGATCATTGGTACGGTCACATCTTCTCAGCTCCCTTGAGACACAGATCGACAACGACATCTTAAGATCCATGGCAGTCATCATGTTGTCTTGATTTTGATCCGACTTTCACTATATACACGGAAATGATGTATGAGCACCAGTATCATTGAGTGATTGAGTCGTATGCTGGGTACCCCATCCATGAGGCCATGAAGCATCAATCTAACAGCATGCATGTGACCATGCATCATGCATGCATGGACCTTTGTCATTCAAATGATGGAGTGACATGAGGTACAAATGAAACAGTAGACTGGATTAATTCAGGTCTAATTTTCTCATAAAACTCCCCAGGTTTTGTGGCTTTCATGCCAGTGTTGCATATATATATATTTGCTGGTATAAAGGTTGTGTTTGCTGATATTATTGGAATATAAAGTGAATTATTCATCTTACTCTGTTAGTTTAATCTAACTTTTATATTGAACTGATCATTACATACAACATAACATAGTATCCAAATGAACTAGTCGGAGTCACAGAAGATCATCGATGCCTTGCTCCACGAGACAGCGCTCTCTTCAACTACTGCTCACCATGCTAGCTTAGCTTGTCGCCAATGGCGCGCCACCTCCAGCTAGCTAGCTAGGGATGGCAATGGCTATTCGATCGTACCTCCAGCTCGATCACCAACGCTGGTCAGTGGTCATCACCTGCATACACTGATACACTTGTTGATGCCAACCTCAGCTCTTGCTGCTCGCTAGAGAGAGAAGAGGGAGGAATTGATCAACCACATCTAAAACGGGTGATTTCATTTATGAATCTAATTTTTTAAATAAATATTTAGGTCGATAAGTGATTTTAAATCTAAAACTTTTAGCTCCAAAGTTGTAGATCTCGTTGAGATCTACAATTTCTGTATAAAGTTTGTTATCATCCTATTTCATATGAAATCGTTATGACTTTTACAAACAAAATTACTACAAAGAAACGAGAAGATAGATGATCGGATACAAATTTATTTCGAAGAAACTATTCATTAAGAAGGTAGTCTCTGATATAAAATAGTAAAATAATACCTATAAACATTATGGTTGAAACTTTCCTAACACGAGGAATTAGAGGAAGTATACTCAATTGTGCATCAAGTCTAATTGTCCGTACATCTTTGGTCTTAATGGCTTCTACGTACACAGGTAACAACAAATCTTGTACGAGTAAGAGTATTATAAAGTCCAAATAGTAATGAAAAATTATTAAAAAAATAAACAAAGAATTAACAAATTAAACTAAACAGGACAACATTTTCCATACTCTAGTTTGTTATTATATATCGTCTCTCTGCAAACATGCACGATCAAATTCGATTTACAAGTGGAAAAACAAAAGCAACAAATCAACATGAAATACGACAAAGCTTTCCATATTCTATTTTGTTATTTTTTGTTCCCATCTTGCATGTTTCTAGAGGGGATGTGTGTGTGTATATATATATATATATATATATATATATATATATATATGCCACCTAATAATTTATATTATTTATTTATTAGAATTTTGATAACTACAAATTTAAAGAGTGAATTACACTTTTGACTAGATTTTATTACATAAAGTGTATATTGGACCAGCCATTAGCACATCTTTTCACTTTGACCAGGTTTTATTATTACCAAACTTTGAAATTAGGACTAGCTAGTGGCTCATATATATATATATGATCAGCTACTATACTTTTCTCATCCATCTCTCTCCATTATTGGCCCTTGACAGCTTCACTGTCCAAGTCACTGTCGTTGAAGGAGGAGCTTGCTTGCAGCAAATATGGAAGCAAAATAGGAAGGAGGAGGAAGAAAGATATGTTCATGACCGGCACATACAATTTTCTACCATACTGATGAGGTACTCAAACTTGGTTCAATGTATAATTCACTCCTGTTTATTTAAATTGTATGCAAGAAACAATGGCAAAATGCTCTCGAGGGATGGCTTGAAATAGTTTTCCTTTGGACATAATGGTCCATATATATCATGAGAATGGCCTGGCCATGCTATGTTTCTTGTAGAGAAGATGATGAATGATGGTGGCACTGAAGGTGTGAGTTGGTGAAAAACACACAAATATATATATATATATATATATATATACACACACACACACACATTAATCAGATTGTTAAATGGAGAGAATAACGTGTACCAGCTAATTAAGCTTAGTTAATGACATTAATTAGCTTGGATGATTAGAGGTATATATTGAATGAATTGAAAGTGACAAGAGACTATTAATATGTGGGGCCAATAGTACTATACCGTGTTAATTTTGTGCCAACAAATTATTTGAGTAGTTATATATTGTTATATTTATGGATCAACAGTTTGAAGCAGGCAGCTCCAGCAATTTGGTCATGCTAGCTAGCTACTTGTCTCTTGGCTCTGTCACATTAGAAAAATCCTAGGTGGAGTTATCTCATATAGAAAAAGACCAAGGTGAAGAGAACTAATTAATAAACAAATGCATCCAAAAATATCAATATTTTTCTCATTAATTGCAAATACTCAAAGAGGATATATATATATATACATGCAATAATTATTTTCCAACAAATAAAGTGGTTACAAGTTGTGAGGTTGGTGTGACATTGTAGGATTTTCCTTTGTATTGTACTACTGTTTGACATGGGGAAAGCTGATGGCTGTCAATTGTGTAATATCATATCTTAACTCTTGAGTAATACTTTGCTAGTGCTAGGCATGGAGTTTTTAAGAGGTTTCTGCATCCAACCTGTTGTAAGTGTTGTAGGGTGTTGTTGATGCCAGATGCATATATATCTATCACTACCACACAAATGGCATTTCGTGATGTAGCTTTAGTGACAGATAAAAGACACGTCATTAATATACCTTTAGTAATGGATCTCATTAATATTCATCGCTAATGAGTTGCCAACTCCTAAATTAATTTTTAGTGACGGGCAATGTTGAGACTCGTCACTAAATATCTACCTTGTCTTTAGTGACGCGTGTGATACCCGTCACTAAATATCTACCTTGTCTTTAGTGACGCGTGTGATATTTACTAACGTGTGAATATCTAGACCCGTCACTAAAGACCTACCTTCAATCTTTACTTTCAACCATTCTATAACTTCTCTCTTGCTCTCTCTACTTGATTTTTACTATTCTCATCTCAATCGAGCTCCATCGATGGTAGCCGGTGTCACTACAAGATCTACTCAACATCGACCGGCATTACTTCATGCTCCACCCGACCATGAGCTCATCGATATTGAACTGCTTCAATAAAGGGTACAAAGTTATTACCATTACTTCACCAAATCCTATTATTTGTTCTCCTCCATTGTTATCACATCTTTATCTCCTTATTTATCATCGTCTCCCCTCCTCTATTTTGTCTAAAGGCAAATGCCTCACCGACGATGACCATATGGAAAGCATATCGAGACATCGACAAAAATAATGGAAAGAGCGCCTCTATAACTACCTCAAATCTACTCTTCTTCATCATATACGTCTCTACTCCTTTATTGTGGATCGGGGTAGAGGCCTCACCGATGATGACCACATAGAAATCACATCGGAACGATGACAACAATGACGAAAAGAACCCCTCCATGACTATCTCAGATCTAATCGTTAACTCATTTGAACTTAAAGAAACTAAACAAAACTATATAGAACAAATCTGAAATAAAAAATCTACCTTAGTGACATGTGAACATCTATATGCGTCACTAATGATCCACCTTTAGTGACGGTTATAGATGTAACCCTAAACCCTAAAGGTACCTTTAGTGACGCGTGAACATCTGTACCCGTTACTAAAGGTGACCATTAGTGACAGGTAAAGATATATGCTAGTCACTAAAGGTGACCTCTAGTGACGGGTGTTTACCTTTAGTGATGGTTATAGATGTAACCCTAAACCCTAAACCCTAAATGTATCTTTAGTGACGCGTGAACATCTATACCCATTACTAAAGGTGACCATTAGTGATAGGTAAAGATATATGCTAATCACTAAAGGTGACCTTTAGTGACGGGTGTTTACTCGTCACTAATGATAGGCTATTACTGACGTGATAAGAGTAACAGATATGATGCCCGTTACTAATGACTGTTATGACCCTTCACTAATGATCCTTTTTAGGTAGAGTATGTCTTCTTTAATTTTAGGCTTGTTCTTATGTTTGTAATTTAAAAAAACTATATAAAATTGTCAAAATTTTGTTTTAAATTCACTTATCAATTTATATAAAATCCCGGTTCTTGCAAGATTTGAGTCATGAGTACTTTTCAAATTGCTGTACATGAGTACTATTATTGAGTGATTATTTTATTTTTGTTGTACACGAGTACTATTATTGAGTGATTTGAGTATTGAGTACATTTTCTTTTCGCTGTACATTATGAGTACTATTATTGAGTGATTTGTGTCATGGGCACCCATGAATCATCAACCTAACATCATGTGCCCATTATAAATATAAGTGATAAATGATGGAGTAGGGTGATACCAGAATTAAAGTGGAAGGTTATTCTAACCGTGAAAACATCACTTTGCTCGCCCTTGACTGCGGGCTCAGCTATTTGCATATATTTTAACTCCGATCAGAAGTGTACAACTTTACCCACAAGGCAGTCTCGGTTAACGTCAGGGTACCACCACAGTACCCCGACCCAAGCCCATGCCAAGGCCCATCGTATACCATACAAACATACAAACATCCGCTAAGGTTTCGCTTCCCGTAGGGCCAACCCTAATCGAGTAAGCCCTCTCTTGCGCCAAGTGACATTCAGGCCTAGGGGTGCGACCCACCACAAGCCGTCACTCATCATACCACTAGTGTTGTAAGCAAATACACGTAATACTCTAATCCAGGTCGTACCCATTAGACTTGTGATAGGAAGAAAGTGCATTGCAACAGTATCCACAGACCGGTCCTTAATCGCCATGGGTGCGACATCCCAAAATACTAGCATGCACCCACGACCAACCCTTTTCAATATTTTAATTGGTCAAGTTTTAATCCAAACCATTAATGGTAATAACCCTACCCTAGTGTACAATTTAATCGGCATGAAAGATATAACATTTGCCATTCAAGAGGTGACTAATTACCCATTTAAAAAGTCTAGTTAAACTAAGTATGGCTAAGCAGTATTTCTTATATCTATCAACCCAACCCTTATGTATGAGTTGAACCAAAATTTATCTAGACTGACAAGAGGCATGATAATAATTGTACGGGGCCATAATTAAAACAGTGAGCATAGCTAAATAATAATAATAGCATATTATAGTCCTAATAATCATGCATTAAGTTAAAGCAAAATAATTTATGAAAAATGATATTTCTACATGTTCAACTGTTCAGGTAGCTTGCCTTGGTCCGCGAAAGCTTGATCTTCAACGAAGTATGCCTCCGGAGGTACGAAATCGGTGGCATCAACGCAATCACATACAAAAAATATGTAAAACAGTACATCAATACACATGAACAGTACAAAACAATGCACAATTAGATTCTTTGCAATTTTATGAAAACATAGCAATTTGAATCACTCCAAACAGAGCTAGGATGGATTAATTATGTATTTTAGAAGTTTTAACTAAATTTTGAGCCGAAACGGTACTATTGCACAGAAATGAATTTAAAAACCCTAAAACAAAGGGGCTAGAACGCTAAAGTGACAGAACATGATTTAAATACACTAAAACAGAAGGGCTAAAACGCAAAACCACCAAAACAGAGAAAGCAGATTGTAGCTAGCCATGGCGCGGGGTGGTGTGGCGAGGCACGGCCAGCACAGCCAGCGGCCGGTGCGACGCGGCGATGATGGCGACGATGAGCCTCAGAGGGGGAAAGGGAGAAGAGGGGGGTTCTCACCGTGCGACGACGACGACAACACGGCTACGGTGAGGAAGGAGAGCTCGGAGGAGGAAAATGGTGGAAAATGGGTGAAGGAACGGAATGGAGAGATGAGGGAACGACCAAATAAATTCGTTCGTGAGAGGGGCGACGGTTCCATCGTCGTGGGAGCGGCCTCGACACGACATGGGCAACGCGGGGAGCGGAACGACCGACGCGGTTGCCATGGGAGGAGGTGGTTCGTGCATGGTGGGAGTGGGAGAGAGAAAAAAGAGAGGAGGGTGGAAGTAAGGAAATGACATGTGGGTCCTACGCGTAAGTGATAGAGAAAAACTAAAGAGAGAAATAAATTAAAAGAAAAGAAAAACACATATATAATTATGGAAAAATAACTTTTCATAATTCTGAATTATTTTATGAAAATCCAAAATATTATTTTTATTATTATTCTATTTTTATTTTTATTATTTTTAATTTATTCTCTTTTTTTTCAAACGCTGGAATTCTATTCTAAAACCGATCAAAATGACCGGTATGTATTGTATATCATGTCACTTAAATTGGTACTGACTTACCGTTTCCATTGCAATACCAATTAATATCAACAATTCCAGTCAATACTAGTTCCATAGCGGTCAATATCAACCCCATTCCATTCATTCCAGCTAATAACATCTATACCGGTCAAAATTGTATTTTGATTTTTTTAATATGTATTATATGTTATTTATACTAAGCTATGCAATATATTATGTATTATATTGTATTCAAGCTAGATATACATTTTATTGGAGATATCAACATATTTAAATATATCGTATTTAATCGTATTGATATATATTTTAAATATATTTATATTATCTTATCATGCCATAATTAAAACAGTACACTAGTACCAGCTGAAACTAAAATGTTTCATTCCAAGGGTTAAATATATTAGAATGACCACTGAAATGGAATTAACAAGCTTTTTGATTTACCAATGAAATAGAAATAGCAGACTGAAATAATTGAGGTCTGATTTTGTCATAAAACTCCCCAGGTTTTGTTGTTTTGATGCATTGACATTGTCAAGATCAGAAAAGGAGAGGTTTCTGTAATATATGAAAGCTTCATTATATTGCCATTGATCAATAATATTCTTTCAATTCGCTATATATACTAATTTATAATTGGAGCCTGCCTGTCCTAGAACGAACCTCGATCTACATCGATTTTAGGAGACAAATTCCCACTTGAAGCACAAAAAGCTAGAATTCCCACATTAATCATAAAACGTAAAATCATAAGTGTGTGCTTGTATCAGTGTTCTAAAAGGCGCTAGGCGCTAGTTGGGCGGCGACCTAGCACCTAGCGCCTAGGTCCAACTCATTTCTCTTCATTTTGCTAGTCCAACCATGCATTCACAGGCAAAGTTTTCTATTTTCTTCTTTTCTCCCACCCGAAGAGGCGTTTCCCCTCCCCTCTGAGTGCCAGCGTTTCCCCTCCCCTCTTTTCCCATTCGGTCAAGCCATAACCGGATCTGGCTACATGGTGGTGAAGAAGCAAGAGGAGGAGGAGGCGGCGATGCAGGATGTGTAGGGCCCGCCGTGAGGAGGAGAGAGCGGTTGCCGGATCTGGCCGCCCTCTCCCCTACCGCCGCTAGATCTGGCCGCCTACCCCATCCCGCCGTCGGATCTGGCCGCCTTCTCCCCTCCCGCTGCCGGATCTGACCGCCTGCCCCTCTCCCGCCGTCAGATCTGGCCGCCTTCTCCCCTCCCGTCGCTGGAACTGGCCGCCTAGCCCCCTCCCGCCGCTGGTTCTGGGCCGCCTAGGCACCGCGGTTGACCCGCCTAGGCGCCCCGCCCACCCAGTCGTCCTCTGCGTGACGCTGGGGTGGCGCTCAACGCCTTTTGCCGCCTAGGCACCCGCCTAGATCCGATTTTTAGAACACTGGCTTGTATATATATGTAGCAAGGATATATATATATATAGGGCTTTAGCATTGACTCATATTTGATTTGCCGATAAGGTGTTGAGTAGTCCTTTTGTATAGTAGCTAGCATGTAAATAAGACACTACATATAAATTTTAATCAACTTTAATTATAACTCTATAGACTACAACCCATATGCTATCACTATCATAAAACATGTTGTAAGTAGTGGTCCTTTAGGGTCGGTTGTGTCTAAACCGACAATGAATGTGTATCATTGTAGATTCATAAACACGAAGACATTAATTTTTTGAATTTCACTATTAATTAATGTCGGTTCGTACATATTATTAGTACTAGTTGATAGTGTCATTATCAGTGTAGAAACACTATCAATGTTAGTTCATAATATAAACCGACACTGATACTACTATACTAGTGGTGGTTGTTCTCACCAACCACCATTGATAGATACTCTCACCTGCATATATAAACCACTCATCCCACTAGGCCATTGCCAACTTCCTCTTTTCTTCTTCTTAACCATTTTAATTGGTTGTCTTGTTTTAAATATCTAACACTTGCTACTCCTTGTTGTAGACAAGAAGCCGGTGGCCATGGTGAATGCAGAGAAGATGAACAAGGAGAAGAGAAATGGTTCATCGAAGATGAAGTGAAGTTGTTCATGAATAGTTGTGGGCTTGCTAATGTGAAGAAGCAATTAAATCTTACGTACAAAATCTCTTAAACATGTTCTCTTTAGAAAAGTTTTTATGAATTTTTCTTTCTCATCTCATCTTCCTTTAATTTGTTGATCTAGCGACTAAAAGATAAAAGTTCATAGACATTGCAATATGCATGTCACATGGCTAATCAATGGCGGAGTTAGAGAAAAACTAAGGAGGTGCACCACTTCACAGGGTACACTATATTAGGTCCAACGGTGTACACAAAGGGTAAAAAATGTTAATAATAACTAAAAAAATTTGAACCTAGGTTCTTAGGAACCCCCTCGGCCCCATGTGACTCCGCCCACGACCTCTACTCTAGTATTGCAAAAAGAGATTATAAATGTATGTATGTGTATGTATTGATGTATACAAAGATAAATAAGATAGTTAAATTGATCTTATGGTTGGATGCATGTGAAGTAGTGGTGACATGATATATATGTACTTGTGAAGTATGATGGAGGGAGTTGAGGGCAGGAGGAGATTATATATGCTTTATAGTACTTGATCTTCACTTGACCTGACATTCAGTATGCCATCCAACAGTTCTAGATTCCACGCCACAGTGAGCTAGGGAGGTATCAAATTGCAAAATTGAGACAGTGACAATAAAGCATGAGCTAGTTAGTAATACTGACCCCCCCCTTTGAATCAACTACACCTAGGCTAACAATGTGACCTTCTGAAAATTTCTTCTAAAAATTATGGACTCTTTACTCTTGCTGCCATTACTGCACCAACGTCCATCTAGCATCGTCGTCTTGGCCACCCTGGCCCTGATGCACTCTCCAAGTTGTCCAGTACCGCTGCTATTACTTGTCATAAGTCCTATAGTGTTCCGGTTTGCCATGCTTGTCAACTAGGCCAGCATATTCGATTACCGTTTACTTTGTCAAACTCTCGTGCTACACACTGTTTTGATCTTGTTCATTTTGATTTGTGGACCTCCCCGGTTGCTAGTGTTTCAAGCTACAAATACTATCTTCTCATTCTTGATGATTTTTCACATTATTCATGGACATTTCCTTTGTGCCTTAAGTATGACACTTTTTCCACCATCACTCAGTTTTTTTCTTATATCAACACTCAGTTAGGGCGTGTAATATAATGGGCATGAGTTTGATAACTCCCCTTCACAGACATTCTTTCTCACTCATGGTGTGCACCTTCGTATGTCCTACCCATACACTTCGCCGCAAAACGGTAAAGCTGAAACCATGCTGCGCACTACCAATGTTGTTCATACTTTACTATTCCAAGCCTCTATGCCACCATGTTTTGGGTTGAAAGTTTGCACACCGCCACATAATTATTGAACCATCTGCCCACCAAAACCATCACCGCTCCTTGCCCTTTTTTCTACCCTATACAACACACCTCCCACATACGAGCATCTTTGTGTCTTCGGTTGTGCTTGCTATACTAACCTTTCCGCAACGCCCCCCCCATAAACTTGCTCCTCGTTTCACTCAGTGTGTCTTTATAGGGTATTCTCTAGATCACAAATGATATTGATGTCTTGATCTCTCCACAAACCGCGTCGTGATCTCGAGACACGTCGTATTTGATGAGGCTTGCTTCCCCTTCACAACCTCGCCCCCTCTATCTAATGAATTTGATTTTTTTATCTGAGACGGATTCGGTGCTTCCACCCATTGGAACCCGTGTCTATGCAGGTACTCCCTCGGAGCACGCTACCTCACCATCCTCTCCACACGCGGCCTCGACATCTCCTGCTGCACCACCTGCGACCCCGACATCTCCTGCTGCACCTCCTGCGGCCTCGACATCTCCTGCTGCACCACTTGCGGTCTCATCATCCCCTGTCGCACCACATGTGGCCTCCTCAATTGTTCCCAGGGCGTCTCGGTTCGCCTACCCGATCCATGTGTACTAGCGATGACCTTTCCCGGCTATGTCTTCAACCACACATGTGCCTAGTGTTCTGCCACCTGAGTGTCACCCTGAGGCCAAGCCGATACCTCGGGTACTTCCAGATGGGGCTGAACCCATCTCACTGGTGGTTCACCTGCATCTGATGTCTACACGTGGGACTGACTGCTATCGCCAGCCCCTGCGGCAGCTTCTCACTGCATCTCTATCGCCAGTTTTGAAATCTGTTCGGGCTGCTCTTGTTGATCCGCACTAGCGTGCGGCAATGGAAGAAGAATACTCTGCCTTGAAGGCTAATGGAACGTGGGACTTGGTGGAACGTCCCTGAGGTGCGGACGTCGTCACCAAGTGGATATTCACCCACAAGGTCAATGTTAATGGCACCTTGAACTGATACAAAGCTCATTGGGTTCTTTATGGCTTCACACAACGTCCTAGCATTGACTACGATGAGACGTTCAATCTAGTTGTCAAGCCTGCTATAGTTCGCACAATCTTATCTTTAGCCCTTGCTCGTGATTGGCCACTACATCAACTGGACGTCAAAAATGCCTTACCCCACGGTACATTAACTGAGACAATATAGTGCTCTCAGCCTACTGGTTTCTTTGACCTTGCTCAGCCAGACTTGGTATGTCGCCTCAACAAGTCACTCTACGGTCTGAAGCAGACGCCTCGGGTTTGGTACAGCCAGGTACTAACTCCCGTTGGGATTTGTTGAAGCTCAATCTGACACCTCCTTGTTCATCTTCCACTAAGGTTCCGACACTACATATCTGCTACCCTATGTCAATAACATAGTTCTTACAACATTCAGCACTACGTTATTGAGGCGCACCACCGCAATGTGACCTTCTGAAAATTTCTTCTAAAAATTATGGACTCTTTACACGTTTATCTATTCATCAGGTTGTTATTCCGCTATTGCACTACAATGCATGCCAAATATTATACATTTCAACATAATTCTTGACTCTCCCTACAAATCTACAACTAACAATTAAAACATATTACGTTTGATTTCATAAAATTTTGGTGCAGGTTTGACCAACATATGCAAATTGACCACTACTATATATGGACACATGTAAGAACAACAAATATGTAGCAAGCTAGCAAACTAACACTGAAAGCACACGATCTGAGACACGCTTCCGCCCACATATTTTGCACTAAATGAACAAGATATCAAAGAACTGATCAAAATTCACATTACAAGCCGCACTTGAAACAAAACCTTATGTTCAAAATGCATAGAACTCTTAAAATTGGGATAATAAAGCTGAAAGCCATACATTTTTTTTAAATTAAAGCTCGCCCCATCTTTTGCCGCTAAAAAATCTGTGAATTAGAAGAGGGGTAAGACGCGGTCCAGTATCATCAAATTTGTTGAAGTACGATCAAACCATTCAAATGATTACCATTGCAACCTAGGAACCAGAGAGCACGCGGGTGCTAATACAAGAAGAAAACAAAGTAAGCATGCATAGTTATGTTGGGAAAAATATCACTTACAAAGCAATCATAGATCTGCACTCTGTTGAGCGCATTCCGGCTAAGGTCGAGCTCAACCAGGTTCTTGCACCCCGAAATGTCAGCTGGGATTGCGCCGACGAAGCACGACTCTTCCCATGAAGCACGTCCAGCTTTGCAAAGCTAAGTGCACGGCTTTTTATATGAGGGCAACTACTATTTTAGTAGCAAATAAAGACATGTATGCATGTAACGATCTAGGTTACAACTGATGAAAGATATCTTGAATTCAGATTCAGAGGGATCCTGTCCGTTGTGGTTGTCTATGAGGCAACGGCCTTGCTAATTGCTACATTTCTGCGAGAAGATTAAAGAAAAAACATGGCAACATGTGGATGAAAATGCATATGCAAGATTGGGTGTCTAGTTCATCTAGAGACTGTAGAAGAAACTGATGCCCTGTGAATGTGATAGCTTTGTAGGAGTGGTTGGGATAATGGTATCAACATGATGTGATATTTGGTTATTGGATGATTAGGATAAGATAGGTTTCTTTTGGTCAACATAAAACTGCTAAGTAGAGAGGGTGCTGATTGTCTAATTGTCTGATTGAGTTAGCTTTGAGTTTAGAAACTGTTCCATGGATGATAGATCTTTAGACAAAAGCTTCACATCCACCTGTTCCATGGATTAGTCACAAACTGCAGTACAAACTTGCTAAATAGTAAGTATAGGAATGCAAATACATTTTGAACATTCAGCAGTCCTTATTAAAGACAAACGAAAGTTAGAAAAAAACAATGAACATGGATCCAACAGTTCATATTTTTTATGACAAACAATAAATATCTAGGTGGAAGTTTAGGCAAAGTGGTGGAATCAACCTTCAATTGGTGATGCAGTACATCCTCTTCGCTAACAGTAGAATAGAATGCACTTGTCAAAGCTGTGCATGATGTCTCAAGGTAAGCAAGTTCTGAGGGCTCGAATGGACTACTCTCCACAGCATTTAACCATGGCCTATCTTCCCCTGGTTATGAATGATAAGAAAACATGGTAAAAAAAGTTGAAGAAATAGTTTCATATGTTATCAAATGTTTTGCAGTCTTGGATATGTCAGTATAACAAGCAGACCATCCAATGTTGTCTAATACGAATGGTGCAAGAGTTATAGATTTATAATATATATCCAAATGTTGCTCATGGAATTGAGATTTATTCGTCCCATAAATTTTTTTAGCAAAATCGATAAATTAGTGATGTCAGTATTATAAAGTGATGTATAAGAAGTATTGAAGAAATAAAACACAAACAAACCAAGGAAGCAAATATGATAGACACATGAAAATCTGTTCATGATTTGGTACCCAGCTCAATACATGCTCAAGCATGTGTGTGAGAGCTTTTGTTTTCTTTGCTCGATGAGTAGCTTCATGTGCTTACCTGATGCAAGAGCTCAAGCAATTCTGTTCTATTCAAATCAGAAATTTTGCATGAACTGTAAGCAGATAAATGTGTACAGTCCATTGTGAGAACACCAAAGGCAAATTAAATTGTCATATTCAGTTACACAATTTTTAAGATACATGTAGCCTGTCCTGCTTGCCACTCAAAATTTTACAGAACATTGGTAGATGCATTTATGAACATCTTCTGGAAAATTAACTGATCCAATTCCTCTAGGTTCAGAGTCTACAACATCAACATTGAAATTGCAGCCTTGCAAGTTTGTTAGATGATTCAGTTCCCCCGTTATGCATTAGCCAGCAGATCAGAGCAGTTCTGAAGTTTTCATATATTTCTGACAGACTACTGTAAATACTTTCGTGTCATGTCGTTGCATGGGAGACTTGAAGTTTTCCACACAAGATTCCAACTACAGTGGCAATCAGAGTAGCAATTAGGTATTGCTGATTGGTATGAGGGAGATCACTCTACTGCAACCATTGAACAACTATGCCTGTATTTTCTGAAGACTGAAGTGATCCTGCTGGATTGGCAAATTGTCTGGATATTACTGTCTCATGGATTACTTGGAATTATTCTCAGAAATCATGTTGTGAAATGAGCACATCACTTTCCAATTTCAACGACAGAACGTATCTTTCCACTAATCAATTGTACGTCAATAATGAGAATATTTGGATGATATTGACACCCAAAGTGCAAAATTCTCTATCTGAGAATAAGCAGAGAATTCCATCTAAAACAGGGAAACTAAGTGCTTTTTTCAGTAGACACCCTGAGGTTCCTGTTAAAACAGGGGCGGAGCTCAATGGAGTAAGGGTTCCTAGGAACCCCCTTCCAAAAAAATTTTAGTGTATATTGGCGATTTTTTACCCTTTATGCACCCCTTAAATTAAATATGGTGTACCGCTTAAAGTAGTGCACCTCCTTCAATTTTTCTCTAGCTCCGCCACTGGTTGTAAATTATAATATTCACAAATAGCAGATATTTCTATGCAGCTATTGATTTTCATTTGTAAGTTCCCAATCCCAATCCCAATACTTGTCAACAACTATATTGGTCTTTTTCTTAACCTGTTAACATCATAGCAATACAATTAACAACAAGCAGGAAGTAAGTAAAATTTGCATGGTTACCTCAGTTTTGGTTTCATCATTGCCTTCTTTTTTAGCTTCAGTAGGATCATCAACCTCAACCTGCAAGATTAAATTGATGGCTTGATCCAATAAAAGAAGAATTAAAAAACAAGGAACATTCACCTCTTTTGTGTAGCCAAACCAAATGGAATTTTTGTAAACATGCCATTACAATTTTCTGTAATTTGAAATATGCCACTGTCAGTGACTGTGGTAGGTCTCATGTGTCAGTGACACGCCGATGGCATATTTCAAACCCGTGAAAATTGTAATGGTATGGGAAAATTTGGCCCTAGCCAAATCTGGAGGCGGATTGCTGACGATGTGGTAGCCCTCGACGGCGCCCATGAGCACGACCTAGGCGCGCCTCCGAAGCTTCCGGGCACAGCCTAGGCGCGGCGTGGTCGGGAGAGGCGAGCGCGACGGAGCCGATGGCGAGGTGCTATCGCCACTGACAGATGATCGAGGTCGAGGCCATCGCGGAGGGCATTACAGAGGTCGCGCGCCACAACCACACCATCGCTCGGGGAGGAGAAGAGGATGGGGAGGGCAAATCTAAGGGCAGGGGTCAGGAGCGGCGGTGCAACCGCAGGGAGCCGAGGGAACGTAGATCCCGAGTCATGGCGGCGTCGGCGGCGCCCGGGGTAGGCCATTTGGTGGACCGGTTCCGCGCGCGGCTGCGGGAGGAGTATGAGGCGGCGGGGGAGGGCGGCCACGGTGGCGCGGGTCTCCGATGAACGCCCAGCTTCTCCACTCTCTTGATTTCCTGAACATGGCGGTGGAGGGAGAGACTCGCAAGCGCCTGGCGGCGGAGGCGGAGGAGGATCCAGAGACTCGCAAGCGCCCGACGGCGGAGGAGGATCCAGAGACTCGCAAGCGCCCGACGACGGAGGATGATCCAGAGACTTGCAAGCGCTCGGCGGAGGACGATCCAGAGTCGCGCCCCTGCGGATCCTCCCGCGATGGCGGCGCGAAGCGACGGCGGTACGCGTTTGGGAGCGTCGACGACTACGAGAAGCTCGACGTCGTCGGCGACGGCACCTTCGGCGTCGTGTACAAGGCGCAGGATCACCGCACCGGCAAGAAGGTCGTGCTCAAGCATCTCCTCGGTGGCTTGGATGAGGGCGCGTGGAAGGTTGAGGCCGCTTGCCAGGCCGCGTGCCGCGGCCACCCGTCCATTGTGGAGATTATGGATGTCGTCCGCGACGGCAAGACAGGAGGGATATTTCTCATCATGGAGTTGTTAGAATGCAGCCTCCGGCAGAAACGATTCTACTATCCAGAGGATGTGACCCGCGTGATGATGCGGCAGCTCGTCGATGCGACCAAGAAGATGCATACCTCACGCGTCATCCACCGCGACATCAAGCCGGAGAATATCCTCAGCGCATTCGATGGCGGGCTCAAGATTTGCGATTTTGGGGCGGCCACGTGGATGAAGCCGGCCGGGGAGCCGTACGAGCGGTGTCTAGTAGGTACCTTGCCATACACCTCGCTGGAGCAGCTCGCCGACAACCGATGCTACGGCCCGGCCGTGGACATGTGGGCGCTAGGCTGCATCATGGGCGAGCTCCTGACTGGCTGGCGGCCACTATTCGGGGGTGACATGACAGAGGAGCTGCTTGCTGAGTTATCCGACAACCTGGGAGACCGGATCACAGGAGTTGTTCGATGTCCTACCGGAGCTGTCGCCGTCGGGGCGCGAGATGCTCACCGGGCTGCTGGCCTTTGACCCCAAGAAGAGGCTGACGGCGGTGGAAGCCCTGGAACACCGGTGGTTCACCGAGGAGGCGAAGGAAGAAGAGCTCCGCGTCGCGATTTATCCGCCGTCTTGGTCTTAGCTATTAGGTTGTACAAGGTAGATAATCTTAGCTATTAGCGTTGGTAGTCTTTTCTTACGTCTAATGATCGCATTTGCACGTTGGCATTGTAACGAGTGTAACCTTATTTTTCTTTATATAACTTAGCGTGGTATTGGGTAGCGTTGTCTTAGGACTAGTGATGATTGCATTAGCACATTTGCATTGCAATTAGTGTAATCTATTCTTCTCTATATAACTTAGTGTGGTATTGGGTAGCGTTGTCTTAGGACTAGTTATGATTGCATTAGCACGTTAGCATTGTAACGAGTGTAACCTTATTTTTCTTTATATAACTTAGCATGCTATTGGGTAGCGTTGTCTTAAGACTAGTGATGATTGCATTAGCACATTGGCATTGCAATTAGTGTAATCTATTCTTCTCTACATAACTTAGCGTGGTATTGGGTAGCGTTGTCTTAGGACTAGTGATGATTGCATTAGCACGTTGGCATTGTAACGAGTGTAACCTTATTTTTCTTTATATAACTTAGCATGCTATTGGGTAGCGTTGTCTTAAGACTAGTGATGATTGCATTAGCACATTGGCATTGCAATTAGTGTAATCTATTCTTCTCTATATAACTTAGTGTGGTATTGGGTAGCGTTGTCTTAGGACTAGTGATGATTGCATTAGCACATTGGCATTGCAATTAGTGTAATCTATTCTTCTCTATATAACTTAGCGTGGTATTGGGTAGCGTTGTCTTAGTACTAGTGATGATTGCATTAGCACATTGGCATTGCAGTTAGTGTAATCTATTCTTCTCTATATAACTTAGTGTGGTATATATTGGGTAGTGTTATCTTAGGACTAGTGATGATTGCATTAGCACGTTGGCATTGTAACGAGTGTAACCTTATTTTTCTTTATATAACTTAGCGTGCTATTGGGTAGCGTTTTCTTAGGACTAGTGGTGATTGCATTAGCACATTGGCATTGCAATTAGTGTAATATATTCTTCTCTATATAACTTAGCATGGTATTGGGTAGCGTTGTCTTAGTACTAGTGATGATTGCATTAGCACATTGGCATTGCAATTAGTGTAATATATTCTTCTCTATATAACTTAGCGTGGTATTGGGTAGCGTTGTCTTAGGACTAGTGATGATTGCATTAGCACATTGGCATTGCAATTAGTGTAATCTATTCTTCTCTTTATAACTTAGCGTGGTATTGGGTAGCGTTGTCTTAGGACTAGTGATGATTGCATTAGCACATTGGCATTGCAATTAGTGTAATCTATTCTTCTCTATATAACTTAGCATGGTATATATTGGGTAGTGTTGTCTTAGGACTAGTGATGATTGCATTAGCATGTTGGCATTGTAACGAGTGTAACCTTATTTTTCTTTATATAACTTAGCGTGCTATTGGGTAGCATTGTCTTAGGACTACTGATGATTGCATTAGCACATTGGCATTGCAATTAGTGTAATCTATTCTTCTCTATATAACTTAGTGTGGTATTGGGTAGCGTTGTCTTAGGACTAGTGATGATTGCATTAGCACATTGGCATTGCAATTAGTGTAATCTATTCTTCTCTATATAACTTAGCGTGGTATTGGGTAGCGTTGTCTTAGGACTAGTGATGATTGCATTAGCACATTGGCATTGCAATTAGTGTAATCTATTCTTCTCTATATAACTTAGCGTGGTATTGGGTAGCGTTGTCTTAGGACTAGTGATGATTGCATTAGCACATTGGCATTGCAATTAGTGTAATCTATTCTTCTCTATATAACTTAGCATGGTATTGGGTAGCATTGTCTTAGGACTAGTGATGATTGCATTAGCACATTGGCATTGCAATTAGTGTAATCTATTCTTCTCTTTATAACTTAGCGTGGTATTGGCTAGCATTGTCTTAGGACTAGTGATGATTGCATTAGCACATTGGCATTGCAATTAGTGTAATCTATTCTTCTCTATATAACTTAGTGTGGTATATATTGGGTAGCGTTGTCTTAGGACTAGTGATGATTGCATTAGCACGTTGGCATTGTAACGAGTGTAACCTTATTTTTCTTTATATAACTTAGTGTGCTATTGGGTAGCGTTGTCTTAGGACTAGTGATGATTGCATTAGCACATTGGCATTGCAATTAGTGTAATCTATTCTTCTCTATATAACTTAGCGTGGTATTGGGTAGCATTGTCTTAGGACTAGTGATGATTGCATTAGCACATTGGCATTGCAATTAGTGTAATCTATTCTTCTCTATATAACTTAGCGTGGTATTGGGTAGCGTTGTCTTAGGACTAGTGATGATTGCATTAGCACATTGGCATTGCAATTAGTGTAATCTATTCTTCTCTATATAACTTAGCGTGGTATTGGGTAGCGTTCTCTTAGGACTAGTGATGATTGCATTAGCATATTGGCATTGTAACGAGTGTAACCTTATTTTTCTTTATATAACTTAGCGTGCTATTGGGTAGCGTTGTCTTAGGACTAGTGATGATTGCATTAGCATGTCGGCATTGTAACGAGTGTAACCTTATTTTTCTTTATATAACTTAGCGTGCTATTGGGTAGCGTTGTCTTAGGATTAGTGATGATTGCATTAGCACATTTGCATTGCAATTAGTGTAATCTATTCTTCTCTATATAACTTAGTGTGGTATTGGGTAGCGTTGTCTTAGGACTAGTGATGATTGCATTAGCACATTGGCATTGCAATTAGTGTAATCTATTCTTCTCTATATAACTTAGCGTGGTATTGGGTAGCGTTGTCTTAGGACTAGTGATGATTGCATTAGCACATTGGCATTGCAATTAGTGTAATCTATTCTTCTCTATATAACTTAGCGTGGTATTGGGTAGCGTTGTATTAGGACTAGTGATGATTGCATTAGCACATTGGCATTGCAATTAGTGTAATCTATTCTTCTCTATATAACTTAGCGTGGTATTGGGTAGCGTTGTCTTAGGACTAGTGATGATTGCATTAGCACATTGGCATTGCAATTAGTGTAATCTTCTCTTCTCTATATAACTTAGCGTGGTATTGGGTAGCGTTGTCTTAGGACTAGTGATGATTGCATTAGCACATTGGCATTGCAATTAGTGTAATCTATTCTTCTCTATATAACTTAGCGTGGTATATCTTGGGTAGCGTTGTCTTAGGACTAGTGATGATTGCATTAGCATATTGGCATTGCAATTAGTGTAATCTATTCTTCTCTATATAACTTAGCGTGGTATTGGGTAGCGTTGTCTTAGGACTAGTGATGATTGCATTAGCACGTTAGCATTGTAACGAGTGTAACCTTATTTTTCTTTATATAACTTAGCGTGCTATTGGGTAGCATTGTCTTAGGACTAGTGATGATTGCATTAGCATATTGGCATTGCAATTAGTGTAATCTATTCTTCTCTATATAACTTAGTGTGGTATTGGGTAGCGTTGTCTTAGGACTAGTGATGATTGCATTAGCACATTGGCATTGCAATTAGTGTAATCTATTCTTCTCTATATAACTTAGCGTGGTATTGGGTAGCGTTGTCTTAGGACTAGTGATGATTGCATTAGCACATTGGCATTGCAATTAGTGTAATCTATTCTTCTCTATATAACTTAGCGTGGTATATATTGGGTAGCGTTGTCTTAGGACAAGTGATGATTACATTAGCATATTGGCATTGCAATTAGTGTAATCTATTCTTCTCTATATAACTTAGCGTGGTATTGGGTAGCGTTGTCTTAGGACTAGTGATGATTGCATTAGCACGTTAGCATTGTAACGAGTGTAACCTTATTTTTCTTTATATAACTTAGCGTGCTATTGGGTAGCGTTGTCTTAGGACTAGTGATGATTGCATTAGCACATTTGCATTGCAATTAGTGTAATCTATTCTTCTCTATATAACTTAGCGTGGTATTGGGTAGCGTTGTCTTAGGACTAGTGATGATTGCATTAGCACGTTGGCATTGTAACGAGTGTAACCTTATTTTTCTTTATATAACTTAGCGTGCTATTGGGTAGCGTTGTCTTAGGCAGTGGCGGAGCTAGAAAATCTTGTCAATGGGTTCGGAACAAAACTATGGCACACTAAAATCAAGTCTCAATCAATATAATCATGTCGTCTATATATGGGTATTACATTAAAAAAAGTGTAAAGACTTACATTTCAAAGTTTTCCAGCCCGAAATTTCATCTTCTTAAAAAGATCAATCACCTCATCATTACTAATGGCAGAAAATATATCTTTCTCCACATAGCATATGAGACAATCACTCATGAACTGATCACCCATTTTATTACGTAACTTTTTCTTGACAACATTCATAGCTGAAAAGCATCTTTCAACTGATGCCGTGGCAACCGGCAATATTAGTACTAGCTTTAGAAGTTGATAGACCAAAGGGAAAGTAATATGCTTATTGGTTTGCACAGTGTTCTAAAAATCGGATCTAGGCGGGCGCCTAGGCGGCAAAAGGCGCTGGGCGCCACCCCAGCGCCGCGCGGAGGCCGGCTGGGCGGGCAGGGCGCCTAGGCGGGTCAACCGCGGCCTGGGCGGTTGACCGCGGCGCCTAGGCGGCCCAGAACCGTCAGCGGGAGGGGGCTAGGCAGCAGTCCGGCGGCGGGAGAGGAGAAGGCGGCCAGATCCGGCGACGGGAGGGAGGCAGGCGGCTAGTTCCGGCGGCGGGAGAGGAGAAGGCGGCCAGATCCGGCGGCGGGAGGGAGGGAGGCGGCTAGTTCCGGCGGCGGGAGAGGAGAAGGCGGCCAGATCCGGCGGCGGGAGGGAGGGAGGCGGCTAGATCCGGCGGCGGTAGGGGAGTAGGCGGCCAGATCCGGCGGCCGCTCTCTCCTCGCAGCAGGCCCTGCACATCCTGCACTGCCTCCTCCTCCTCCTCCTCCTCTTGCTTCTTCAGTTCTTCACCACCATGCAGCCAGATCCGGTTCTTCACATCCTGCAGCTTGACCGGAGGGGAAGAGAAGGGAGGGGAAATGGCTTCGGGTGGGAGAAAAGAAAAGATATTGCCTGGAATGGATGGTCGGAACTAGCAAAATGAAGAAAAATGAGTTGAACCTAGGCGCCGCCTAGGCGCCGCCTAGGCGCTCCTAGGCGCTAGGCGCTGGGTCGCCGCCCGACTAGCGCCTAGCGCCTTTTAGAACACTGGGTTTGCACCATTACTTTAGCAAGATCAGCAATCCCATCCAAATTGTTGAACCTTGTATTAGCTCTCACATTGTCAATGTAAGTAACAAGTTCAAGACCAAGATCATCCAATTTATCTGAATCAAAATCATCTGGATAAAACTCCGCTAGCTTCACTAAGCTCTCCTTGTTAAAGGCAGCAAACGAGTCTTTTGGGTTGAAAGCAGACATGTAGCTGAGCAATGCAGAATTTGCCTCATTGAAACGGTCATCAAACTCTTAAAGTTGCCAGTCAATAATAGAATTAAGAACCTCTATTTGGTAATGATGCAGATTTGTCTTATTGGTTTTCTTCCGTGGTGTATGTCTATTGACATATTCCTCATGCATTTCTTCCCTCTGAATGTGATGTTCTTCACAGAATAAATATGCCTTCTCCAAGAGTGAATTCCATCCATTCTCTCTTAGGTTTTGCAGCTCATGTCTTGTTGACTGCACACAGGACATAGCATTCAAGATATCTTGATCCTTCTTTTGTAAAGATTGTGATAAAGTATTTGCACTTCCTAATATATGGAGCATCATGTGCAAATAAAACACAAAATCAAATGTCTCAAAAAATGCTACAAGACCACGTGCCTGAGATTTCTTATCACCTTTTCCTTCTTTCTCAACATATTTTAGAACTGAAACAATAGATGAGAATAATTTCACTATACTTGAGAGGGTTCTGTAGTGTGAACCCCAACGTGTATCACCAGCTCTTTGAAGAGTTTGGTCTTGATTTAACCCTGTGCCAGTGCTAATCCGTCCACTCCCAATGGCCTTTTGTATATCCTTTCGGTGTTTCTCTCTAATCATGTCTTTTCTTTTGCAAGAACCTCCAACCACATTAAATAAAACTGAGATCATGTAGAAAAAATCTGCAATATCTCCATTCTTCTTTGCTACTGCCACAATAACCAACTGGAGTTGGTGAGCAAAACAATGCACATAATGTGCTGACCTATTCTCTTGCAAAATCTTAGCTTTCAAGCCATTGAACTCACCACGCATGTTGCTTGCACCATCATAACATTGACCTCTGACTTGTTTTATGCTTAACCCAATGTCAGTGAATAATTTTTGAAGAGCATCCTTTAGACATATTGCTGATGTTTCTTTCACATGTACAACTCCAACCAACCGTTCAATGATAAGTCCCTGCTTGCTAAGATATCTCAAGACAACTGCCATTTGCTCTTTGTCAGACACATCCGCAGCCTCATCGATCAACAAACTGAACACATCGCCTCCTATTTCTTCAATAATAGAATTTAAAGTTATCTGTTCAAAAGAATAGTGAGCTCATTAGATATCAGATATAACTTGTAAGATATAACATAATTTTATGATGATATTACATTATTACCTTTGCAAAATAACTAGTAATTTCCTTTTGAATATCTCCACAGATCCACTGACAATTTTCTGGAGCATTCCTAATAGATTCACGTATAGCATCATTTTGATTCGCCAAAGTATTCACCAACTCTCGAAAGTTTCCCTTATTTTTTGACTCTTTTGATTCATCATGACCTCGAAAAGCTAAGCCTTGATGCAGCAAGAATCTAACTGAATTAATTGAAGTGTTAAGTCTGATCCGATTTTTCTTTTTTGTAAGATCAGTTTGCCTATCAAGAGCAACCTGAATTGACTGATCTTGATTCATCAAAGCATCACATCTTTTTACTGCGACATTATGAAAGCTGCTAGCATTACCCTTGCCCACATGGGTATCTAGTCTGAATTTCTTGTTCCAACCATTCCAGCCTTTAATTACAAATGCATCGTTTCCAGCTTGTCCCTCGTTGCAATCTCTAAAAAGGTAGCAGCACAAACAAAAAGCCTTATGCACCTTGTCACTGTACTCAAGCCAGCCTCCATATTCCTTAAACCATTCTGGATTAAATCTTCGTTTTTCACTTCCAATTTCCCTATACGGATAATCAAAATTAGGCGGTGGCCTATAAGGTCCCCTTGTTAAATATCTTCTCCTAATCTCATCCTGCTTCTTAGGATTTCTAGTGTACTCTGAAATTCTCTTCCGATCAGCCGGATCATAAGGCAATTCATCTAAATCAATTTCTCTTTGAGTAGAAGGCTTTGGAACACTAATAACATTTGATTGATGGAGCGTGTGCCTAAGGGGTGGCGGTGGCGTTGAAGTATCTACTGCATCATCCAATGATCGATTTCTTTTCTGAAAATAATGCTCCATGATCTAGATCAATCAAGTTCACATGAAAAAAAAATCACCGCAGATCCTAGAATGAGTTGGGGATTGTGAAAAAAAATCAATGAACAAGGTGGGCTGGCTGGATGTTTAACGCACCTGGGTTCTGGAATTTTGAGATCGATCGATGAATTGTGCGGAAGGTAGGAAGCCTAGGCGGCGTCGCAGTAGTCAGGAAGGCATTAGCACATTGGCATTGCAATTAGTGTAATCTATTCTTCTCTATATAACTTAGCGTGGTATTGGGTAGCGTTGTCTTAGGACTAGTGATGATTGCATTAGCACATTGGCATTGCAATTAGTGTAATCTATTCTTCTCTATATAACTTAGCGTGGTATTGGGTAGCGTTGTCTTAGGACTAGTGATGATTGCATTAGCACATTGACATTGCAATTAGTGTAATCTATTCTTCTCTATGTAACTTAGCGTGGTATTGGGTAGCGTTGTCTTAAGACTAGTGATGATTGCATTAGCATATTGGCATTACAATTAGTGTAATCTTATTTTTCTGTCTATTTGTCGTAATCATGTTATCTATGTCATCCATCACCAGAGTAGTGATTTGGAGGCCCGGAAACGAAATACGTGATGAGACCCTAAAATATAAAAAACAATATAACCAAATACGCTAAACCTGTTTTTACTTAATGTGTTCTTGTTTATAAATTAAAAGGTTATGTTTCATTAATATGATTATTTATCCCTTATATATCAATTAAAATAAAGTATACGTGAGATGTGTGATAGAGGGAGCAATTTATAATCTAAAATTTTGGCACCAATAATTAATCTCCAGGTCATGGTGAGTATATTCCAGGTGTAGTATCATATGCATGCAGCAGCTAGTACAGTGTATACACACGATTGATCACAATGCAGTGGAAGTAGAGCTGAGCTGAGCTAGCTAGTGAGCATCATATCACATTGCATCTTTCCCCGGATGAGCTGAACTATTTTAGCCGGCGAGGGCGCTGGTGTTGTACACGAGGAGGGCGCCGCCGCCGAGGAGTCCGGCGAGGGTCACCGCCCAGATCAGAAGCCCGGTGGTTCCTGCAGAATTGTTATTAATTAATTAATCGCCAACATATATACACAGGTATGAATAACATGTAATCGATGCAACCAATTTACTAGATTGTTATAAACTAGCGTAATAAAGTTGATAGGTTCGTTTCAGCTTATAAAACTAAACTAATACATGTCTAATAAGAACGGACCGAAGTAACAACTTACCAAGTAGTTAGCAATAAAAGAAGCAATGGTGTTGATGGAGTTGCAAGTACACAGAGCAATTAATTCAGACATTGCCTTTCTGATTTCTAGTTAGCTATCATTATCAAGAAATCTCCATGACATGTGGTGAGTATGAGATGTGCCTGAGATCCCATCTATGTGTCATTTAAGTGTGTGTAACTTGTGAAGTAGCCTACAAGTAGTTTTGGGGTTTGATCTACTTTCATCATTGATCAGTGTTCACTGCAAAATGGACGGACAGAGCAGTTTATCACTTTCTTGCAAGACTTGTCTGCAACTTACCACCAACGTAGGTGTCGCCGCCGGGAGACCATTCCTCCGGCGAGTAGATTGGGCTGCAAACCGGCAAAGAGTTTGTCAAATTGGGGCAATCACTGACAGGCTGATCTAATATCCACTGACAATTTTCCATTACAGGAACCTGGAAGCCCCGTTCAAGAACTGCTCAGTTATATATATCTGTCATGCCGATTACCTGTAGCCGTCGACGTTTGCGCCGTACTTGTCGACGAATTGGTACACGCCCTTCCCCTGTATTCGTCACAAGAATCTGTCAGTTTATCAAGTACAGCCCTGGACTTCGATAGATGAACTCTGCATGTGACTGAACAAGCTAGCAGCAAACCCAGGAGTAATAAAACATGCAAAACTGTAACTGAAACTTGGGGTTTTTTTGTTAACAACTACCCTTGCATGTTCTGAAGCCTAGCACCTAAGGACTATTTTGTTCAAAATCGAGGCACAAACAGTATGCATGCACATCAGTTTGCAAAGCTGTAAATGAAAGTCTGAAACTTTGATCTTGGAGTTGGAGACAAGTCCTAACCGTGCTCTTCCTGCCGGAGGCATCAATATCAACTGACATGCCACCTCCAATCCCTGCACAGAAACAGAGAAACCCCCACACGGATTAAGCCACTGAAATCCACTCAATCAGCAGCAAAAAAAAAAAGAAAGAAAACATGTAGCACAGATTCAAGTCTGAAATTTTTCCATGTGCAACACAGACAGACAGAGAGACAGACCGTAGGGCTTGTCGGTCTTGATCTTCTTGCCGCCGCTGCAGACGACGGCGAAGGAGGAGCCACGGCGGGAGATGGACGGCAGGCCCTTGGCCGTTGTCGGCGCAACCAACGGCGAGGTGATGATGGACGCTGCCATCGTCAGCTCAGCTGGGTTGGATTGGTATGCTGTGCAAGTAAGCAGAGGGGAGCAGCAAGCAACGGCAGCTCAATATAGTCGGTGGTGGATGGGATAACGCTGGGTTGCACAGGTGTGACTGACGCCACGCCACGTGGCGGAACGCGAACGGTCGGGTCCTGATATGGCAGTGCCCAAACGTTATCCTCTGGGGATTTTCAGTGCCCAAAAGTTTGTGGTTGCAGAATTGGACAGGTGAGCTAACCACATAAAAAAAGGAAAAATGGTGAGCAACTTGTGGCGCCCAGGAGGCGTCAATTGGATCATTGGATGGATCGACGTAGGGGTGGCAACGACGACATTTTCGGAAGCGGCTCCTCTGCAGTCGGAGGGTTGACTGCAGAGGACAGTCGGGCTCTGCATTCATCCGATTTTGATCAGACGGTGTGAAACCTCCCTCATTCTTTTTGAAGCCTCCTGCAAAGTGGGTCCTACCGGCGCGAAGCTCCCCTCGCGCGCCCGTCCGATTGAAATCGAACGGCGCTGAGGAGCTGACTTCCCTCTGCAGTCGGCGAGGCCGACTGCAGGGGATCTCAAATGACATTTTCCCTCTCCGTATTTCACCGGTCAACTTTCTCTACTCATCATCGCGTTTAATGTGACCATTGGTGCATCACCCTATTCAGATACCTCTCAAATTGTTACACCAGTAACACACAAAGGAGACTTAGGGTGTGTTTAGTTGAGTTGTAGATTCCGTAAAAGCTGTTGTGAGCTGTAATCTGTGAAAAAAAACTGTTGTAAACTGTAGAAAAATTAAGCTGTTTAGTTAAAATAGTTATAGTTTTATATTTTTAATGGTTAGAATAATTGCGGATTTATATTTTGGCAGTTAAATGATGTTTAGTTATATTATTAATGTGTAATTTTACATGCAAATCATTCTAATCATAAAATTTTGTAATGTTTATTTTAAAATTATATATTTTTAAATTACACTAAAATGTTATATTTTACTAAAATTTTACTTTTTCAAATTCTATGTGAACTAATATGTTTTAATAGCATGGTAGATAATATTCATAAAAAGTTGAACCGAAAAGAGTTGTTTTGTTTAGTTACGATTCCAGCTTCGAGCTAGAAAGCTGATTCAAAATTTTGAACCAAACATACCCGTAATTCAGCAGGCAAGAATATAGGTTGCATATTATTTGCCAGACATGGGATTGAACTATTGCTATCAAAGGGGAAAACATGTCGTCAATGTGAACCATGTCTTGAATAATAATTACCATGAACTGACATAAATTTACCAGGTATTACAGAACATATTACATTATGTCTTCGACGGCACATCACGGGAAAGAACTGCTTACTCATTTTGGGACAAACAAAAACGAGCAAGCAAGTCATAACCTTTTAGAGCGGTGTTACAAATTGACAGTATACATCAGTTAATCACATGTGCATTCGTTCAAAACTGCATGCCATGGTACTCGTCAACACAGAGACAATTCATCAACAATTCCTTCCACGCATTCTGCATTTCAGAAAACGACTGAAATCCGGCCTCAGGTGTACAGAAAAGGCGTATGCCACACATCAACACTGTCACTTAGGTCATCGGATAAGAGGCTACAAAATTTCAGTCTCTCAGATCCTATACTTACAAGAGATACCACAACTATTTCTTTGCAGATGTGGCAACTGCATGCCCTAATCATGTTATCAACTGTAACCCCTGCTTAGCACAAGCTAGTACCCACGGTTGTTACGACCAATTGCCTACTATTCACAGTTGATAATGTCAAAAATATCATAATAGAATGAGAGAAAATGTCAAAGGAATAACCTGCCAAAGATTAGATGAGGGAAAAGAGAAAACAGCTAAATATAAGGCATGGGGCACCTATATATCTTAGAAATAGTTTCTAGGGTCATGCCTCTAAAATCTGAAAGGAAAGGGAAGCTAAATGGAGTTGAGAATAAATCAGGATGTTTTTCAAAAGTTGGAATATTAGAAGAGTTAGCCTAGAGATATTGTTATCACAGACAATATGCAGAACACCAAAAATTTTGATCTGCATGCTGTGGTTGGAGAATTTGGCAAAGATTATATACACATGATCATTGCTACCAAAAAAATGGGGTGCATGAGTGCATCAGAATTGCTAGAAAAAAGAGTCCTTCCCCTGTACTGACAGAAGGAATCATTTATCACTGCTGAACGGACATAATCGTAAGTTAATACTAAACAGAGAATCAGAGATTGAACTGATCATCAACTAGGAAATATGGCAAACAAGACAACAAATTGCTTGTGATTGAAGAATGGCAAAGAGTATAAAAATGATCATTGCTTCGAAAAATCCAACATAGGGCATGGCTGCATATGGGATTTCAAAAGGAAGCTTTGGATCTGAAACACAGAATAGTTAGAAAAAAAAAAGAGTTCTTCCTCGTACTAACAGCAGAAGGAATCATCTACCACTGCTGAATGGACACAATCATAGTTATACTATTGCAGAGATTGAACTAATTGTCAAGATTAACTGGGAATATTGAACATGCCACACAAGATGACCAAGGTAACACAAATGGATAAGATTGAGAACCTAAGGAACATAGAGTGCTCGGATCACCACTGGGATGACACACTCAGATAAGCATGAGATTCATCGAAACTTGAATGGATGTGCATTTGATGCACTTTCTCAGACGCAAGGAAATTATGGGATGGCAATAGAAGTTGAAAGGAACAGACTGAAGTGCTCAACTGTATCCATTGAAAACTATAAATGGAACCTAAGTAGACATTATGAAAGCTTTGATCAAATTCTCTGCTGACTGCCTCTGTTCAGTGGTGCCGGATATGCGAGCAACATGGTCATGACGAGATGATTTTGATTCAATAATTTCAATATGAGCTCCAGAAATCTGCAATAATACCCAAAAATTAAACAGCAATGCAAAGGAGAGAACAATATCCTACCACTGAAGATGTCAGAATATAAGCAATTATATTTTAATATTTTTGTCACGTAATCCTGCTAACATTTTTTCTTTCCTACAAATTCCACTTAAACAGTAGATAAGTCTTGCACTTGTATGCACACATTGCACAATGCATCAAAATCATTGGAATAAAACTAGCAAGACAATCAACTTATCTTGTACACGGAAAAATGACACACATTCATTTAGGAAAATTAGCATGTTACTTAACTCACTATTAGAGGCGATAGAACGTATTACTCTAGAACCACTGAGGCAATACTAGAGTTTGTTTTTTCGAATAATTTATGGCATCTACCTAAGCCCCTTTTCCAGATGCTTAATCTAAAAAGATAGAAGTATATAACAAAGTGGATGTTATTTCATTCAACACACAGGGGGTGCATTTATGCTACAAAAGGCTGGATTTAAGTTTATGTTTGTCTTCATGAAAAAAAAATGAAAGATACCAGCAATATGAAATGACAAACTGACCTTTCTAATATTGTCCAAGTTTGTCCCATGTTTTCCCATTACTTTTGACAGGCCACTAGCAGGAATAGTCATTTCCATATGTGGAAGACGTCTGACCAATGAAAGTTAGCAAAAAGGAATCAAAACAGGAAGGATGAAATTAGATAACAAATAATAATAATTAAAACGAATTCTAGCATGGAAGGAGCAGCAGTTGTTGCAACATACCCTCCATATGCTTTTGATGTATATGACGAGGGTGCTGCATAGCCATCATCTACAGCCTGACAGAAAATAACAATAGTTAAGCCGACATCACAAATTATAGGCATACCGCATACCCTAACACAATTATGAAGATCAAAAGAGAAAATATAATTGAAGTTAAATAAAAATGGCATACCTGCAAGGAGCTGTACCCATACGAACTGCTACGAGGAAATACCTCCAAACCATGCTCAACTTCACCCCTTTGATCATAGCCCAAGGGAGCAATTTGTTGTCGGTAAGGTAATAATGTAGGCAAAGGAAAACTGCTTGCATACAACGGATCAGTAGTGGCAACAGTTCGCTTCCCATCCTTCTCAGAATTTTGCCTGTCCACACTGTCCCTCAAAACATCATCCCTAAGTCTTAAAACTATCTGAACAAGAGCATCACGGAGGTTGTCCACTTCTCCAAACACCTACATGCAGTGACAAATTAGGCACCCACATATCACACTAAGAGAGTAAGGCTATTTTAAATGGTAAAACAAAGGAGATACCTCAACAAGCTCATCACTGGAAGATGCCCTCCGTGGTTTTTCACCCTTTGATATGTAGATAGATGCCTTAGTCTTACTCCGCATGTCATTGACAATTGAACCACCCTTGCCAATAAGACAGCCAATGACCTTACCCGGAACAAGAAGGCGAAGGTTCATTTTATCTTCACTGTCATTGTTGATCTTTGATTGCAGCAGGAGAACAGCTTCCACTGCTGCAGATTTAGCATCATCTGTGGCCTGAAATTGAAGGTTACACCTCAAATAAAACAACAAACCATAGTACAAAACCAACAAAGTACACTTGAAAAGGTACTGTGGTCTAACCTCAGTGGATGTAATGGTGATTATACTTTCCTCTCTGTCACTTTTTGAGTCATCAACATCTATTCTTGCACCACTCTCTTTCCTTATACTCTTTATGGTCATCCCACCTTTACCAATAACCAACCCAATCTTGCCAGCAGGGCATAAAACATGCAGTAATAACTCTCCAGAACATTTTGGTGTATTATAACTAGGAATTACAGGAAGCACAGATTGGTAAATGGGCAGTCGGCTATGAGCATCAGCCGATACTGTAAGTTCAGGAACATGAGGTGTTGACCCTAGGATAGAAAGACTTGGATACCCAGAAGATATAGCAGCATCAGAGGGTGAGTAGAAATTACTAGCTGGATAAACAGGAAGCTGTGAAGGAACTATAATGCTTGGAGGGATTTCTGTAACAGAAGTTTCAAGAGGAATGGTCTCTTTTGATGGGCACTTGTAAATGATGGTCGACACTGCAAATAGTGCCTTTCTAACAGCTCTAGCATCACCAGTTATCTGTTCAGCATAAATATACATTTTATAGATAACAATTAACAGAAATTATATATGAAAATGAAAATGCAGAATACTGAGGAAAGTAGCAGAACTTAAAAGAAATAGGTTGGATATTTTAATTATTTATCATGATACTGTATAAATGTGTGTACAGCACAGAGCACAAAGAATAATTCACAAATAGAGATATTTGGTAGAAATACATTTAGCTTCAAAGCTGCATTTAGTGAGCAGGATTAAAATTAAAATTTCAAAAATATTGTACTGGCAGGTTGTAAATAAGTATTTCTCCTATTTTAGAAGGAGCTGATGGTGGCACTTCAGAAGATCTTCTATGGCTCTGAATATACATAGATAATTAGATATGTGTTTTGTTTTCATGTCCTTTTCTTAAATTTTGCATGGTTTGCACATGTTTATATGCAGATGTCTGATTGATATCTCATGTAATCATGTATACAGTTTGTAGGTTTGTGGATAATTATTTTTTACAATTTTAACTAAAGAACTTGAAGTATATTAAATTGGCATGTCGCAACACATGGGCACTCTGCTAATCAAACAAACAGTCTAGTTCTGCATCAGATCCTTCAGTAGGAGCCTCACCTACTGGTTTACCTCAAAACAAAGTTCTGCATCAGACAAAGAGGTAAGCATGATATTTACTGCATAATATTACATAAAAATGTGGCAGAATCAAGGAAGTTAGTGGTAACATGCTGGCACGCTGCTCAGCTTAATATCCTCCAACTATTCAGCAATCGTTAATCCCCTATTATGTTGGCAACTTGGCAGATAATTTTAATTCAGAAAAGTAAGATGATAAAAAGAAATACCTTAACAAAGTTATCAAAACTCATAGCACATGAGTGTGTAACTTCGTTTGGATCTTTTGGGCTCACTTTAATAAATGCTTTTGAAGTTGACCTAAGTCTCTTGATGACAGTACCAGATTTTCCTATAACACTTGCAGATTGACTAGCTGGTACAAGGATGTTTGCTTCTTCATCACCAGAGTCACTAATAATAGCCAAAGCATCAACAATTGCATCATGTACCTTGAGTAATGCATCTTGTGCTGTGCAAACAGGCTCCCTGTCGTCGTTGTCATCATTAACATCTAGGTTTCTATGCTTAACATAACAATATACCAAAATAACCCTTTTGTCTGCATTGGGGTAAGGGTCAACAACCTTGACTTTAGCATTCGTCTGTTGTCGGATAGAGTTTATCACCTTGCCATTCTTGCCAATTACATTACCTATCACTTTGTCCGGACAGAGTATGCGGTAAACAACCAATTCATCATTACTGGGGTTTTCCTGGGCACGTGCAACTGGCCTCCTCTTTTGATCCATTCTTTCTTCCCTGTCATGGTCCCTGTGTTGCTGGGGGCGTTTACCGGTATACCTCATTGTTTCGTTAACTGCAAAAGAAAATGCCGTTACTGCAGGCATTATAGATAGATAAAGAACATCAAGCAAGTGAATACTTTCTGAAATGGGGAATCAAAGAGGGAAAGTATGGTTTATAAAAAGCAACCAATAAATAGTTGAGACTTGAGACATTGCTTAGTTAAGTACTCCATAGAAAAAGATCAGACTTTCTAGATTTTGACCAATATTATTCAAATTACAAGTACATTTAGTGTATAAAGGTTATATCAATAGATTTATATTTCAAAGTAGTTTCATAAAATGTTGGTTCTATAGGTGTTATGAATATAATTTATGAGAAATCACCAATCAAAATATTGTCTTAAGGACTTTTTCCAAAATAAAATATGCCCTATATTTTTCTAGGAGAGATTTTCTCCTTTGCCCAGATAAGATGGTGTTTGCTCATTTACCCCATTTGTGTGGCCTGGTTGTCATTCACCGGGGGTGTTGCAAATGAGCACACACCACTCAACTATGGGGCAAATGAACAATTATTTCATTTTTCTATGGAGTATTTATTTTTGCAGCAGTATCCAATATATAAACCATAGAAGAGAATAAAAATGCGTAATATAATCATTACCATGTCAAGATACGCATATGAAATATTCCAGGAATACCATTTAGCGGAACATATTTGATTGAATGCAAATGATTATATAGTGATCGAGGATAACTTCTAACTACGCACAATTGTATATGAATTGAGAAAAGAAAAATATTATGCATTCGCAGCACAGTCCAGACGAATGGGCACAAACCATGCAGCCACAAGGCATGTAGCACTTGTCCCAAAGTCTTGACCTACTAGATTTTGTGATGGAAGTGGTAGAACAGGTAGCCAAACCATGGCAAAGAACAGCGAGACACGACAAAGGACTTGGTTAAGTGGTGACTGTGGAACATGACAAAGAGCTAGTCGAAACACGCGACAGGATTAGGTTTACAGATTGATGAACACAGCAGGATCAGCATACGGTGCCCATGGGCGGACCTAAGGTGGAACAGCATGGCGGTACAGGCGTACATCTGAACCCTCCCCTCCCCTCCCCACACACGCACGCACGCACCCCATTTTTTTCTTCTGAAAAGCTTCCAGATCTAGACGGGAGGATAAGGTTTAAGACGAGGAGAACAGGTGTGGCCGTGTGGGTAGCGAGAAACGAGGAAGAGGATGTCTGTACGTGTTCTTACTGGCGAGGATGAGGCGGAAGCAGCCGGACGACGGCGCCGCTGCTGGCGGGATGGAGATCGGCGAAGGCGGAGGGCGAACGAGAGAGGCGGCGGAAGGGGACGGACGGGTGAGGTGAGAGAAAAGACGGACAGCAGGGGAGACCGGTGCCTTTCCAACACGAGCTGGAATAAAAAAAGATTATTTTTTTTTGCTTCACCTGACTTAGAGCTGTTTAGATCGGCTAAATTTTAGGCCTTCGTAAACATGGGTTGTTTGGATATTAATTTGAATGAATAAATATGAATTAATTATAAAAATAATTGTAGAATTCGAGGATAATTCATGAGATGAATTTATTAAGCCTAATTAATCCATAATTAGCAAATATTTATTGTAGCATCACATTTTCAAATCATAACGTAATTATTTAAAAATTCAAAATAGTATCTAAACATTGAATGTGATAGAGGCTAAAATTTAGCCCCTATATTCAAACTCCCCCTTAAAAACCCCTTAAGGCTTCCTTGAAACGCCGAAATTTTACAAAATTTTCGTAGAAATTATATTAAATCCTCCATTTTTAAAAAAAAATGTTCTCAAGGAAACCAAGTAATATCTAATTTTTTATTAAATTATGTATATGATAATTAGATTTAAAAGCCATATTATATATAATATATAAACGGTTACCTAAACCAATAAGCTAAATTTAGTTTTTTAATTAAAAATGTGCACATCATGGCTTGTTTAGGACTATTCAGCTTCACCAAAATTTAATTGTTTCGTTCTACGAAATTCATTTAAAAACATATCTATAACTGTGGAGTAGTTACAGGCTAACAGAGTAGATTTAAATTTAATAACGATAGGATTTGATATAAATATACTATTTGACCTCTAAGTTATTATACGCTATTTTTTACATACTTTAATGTAAACTAGTAAGGTACACGTGTGTTGCAACGGATTCATAATTTTAATAGCAATATATTTAGAACATGATATATTTGTTGAACACATTTGTTTAGTAATATTGCGATGATAAGAAATAAAGTAATATATTATTGTTCAAAACAATACATAGAGGTATCTTTTCTATATAAAGTGTCATTGCATATTTATAATTATAGATCTGGTATGAAATTGTACAATATACTATACAATTAGCACATATTCTTTTATCTACTCAGTGAGCACTTCCTTGTAGACGATATTCTTCGTTAGCGTGCTTGTTGAATTGATACCCCTATTTGTTTCCGAAACGACGAGTATTTTGATATTGCTACAAGAAGTTGCTCGTGACATAGCTACATATAGTTGGAGAGCTGAAGATTATAGGGTCATTATTCTGTATTCTTCGATCTCCGGAAATGATAAGAAAACAGTTCAATGTCATTTGTCAAGCAAGGCCTTAGCAAAAGAACCATGTTGACCATTCTTTCCATCAAAACCACAGTTAACAAATTGGATTTTTAAAGAAGCAATCATTTATAGCTTTATTTACAGAATAAAACCTCTTGAAAAATAAACACCGGTTGCATCACAATAAGCCATTGCAACATTGACAATAGTCAATCCACTCTCTCTTGTTATACTCAGCAAGCAAAGGTATGCCATATCTCACCAATTGTTTTCTACTTTATATGCAAGCTCTGGGCATATCACGCATAGTTCAAAACAAGAAATGCATTGACAATTTCACAAAAACAGGTGCTCAAACATTAGAAGAATTAAGTGTCATTACGAAGATTCATTCAAACTTTCAGAGATAAATTCCCACATAGAAATCATTCAGACATTCAGAGATAAATTTCCACAGGCATATCAAGTACTTCTATTACAAACGAACACACACAACTGAAGCATCACATGTTTTCTTCTACTTCTGCTATTCCCAAAAACACACGTGTATACTAAATTATTCAATAGATTTAACATCACACGTTCATGTTATACTTCTTTTAACAGTAGATCTTGTCACGGCGACTGAATATACTCAACAGAAATTTTCAAAGTCGGAACATCGATCCAGAACAATATTAATAAAACAGTAGATCTGTGGCTACTCATTACATAATGAGGAACCGGAGAAAAATGTGTCACAGTTACAACAAGATCAGATCCGGACCAATTCGAGCTTAATGCGAACCTCACGAGCCAAAGAAGCCTACCAGATCTCGCCGCGAGCCGCATCAAACCCTAGATCCGGGTGCCCCGAGGAAGGAGAGGAGACCTTGCGCCGCGCTGTTGCCGCTAGCGGCGTCAGCGTCATCGAGGAAGAGGTCCTCGGGCATGCGGAACGCGCCGTGCGCCGCGACGATGGCTCCACCGACGAGCAGCCCGGAGATGATGAGCGACGCGATGGACGTGAAGAAGAACGCCACGAACGACGCGACGACGAGACCGAGCAGCGTCTCGCGGTCGGAGAAGTTGCGCCCGAAAAGAACCACGGGCTGGTCGGAGCCGCGGAAGAGGTAGAGGAAGCACCAACCGATGAGGAGACCCAGGTGGATGAGCAGCGAGAACGGCGGCGTAGTTGACGCGAAAGTAGGCGAGGTTGCGGCGCAGGCGGGAGGTGGTGTGGCGGCGCTAGCGGGTGTGGCGGCGTCGGCGTAAGCGGCAGCTGCGGAAGCTAGGGCTGGGGGAAGCTAGGGCTGCGGGAGGGGAGCGGGCGCACGGGGCTGGCTGGGGGAAGCTAGGGCTTCGCGTGCGCGAAATGGGCCGAGGCGGCGCACATGCTTATTGGGCTGAGGCGGGGAGAGGTTTGCGCGCGGCGTGTGGTTCGTGCGGACGGACGATCAACTGAAGGCTTTAATATAGTAGAGAAGATATTACGGCAACAATAACGTATTGTATTTTAAAACTAAAATATATGGGCTGTTCTTAAAATATCAAACCGGATATTTTTCTATCGATAAAATATAAAACCGATTATGACCGAGCCGTTAGTTCTCTTCATCACAGCCCACTATTTGCCAACTCTTAATTATAATACTCTCTCTTTTTATCACAGTATTTGATAATTCATTTTATTCAAGAAAAAATATACTGAATAAAATTTTGAATAAGAAAATAAATTTTTGAATAATAAAATAAATTTTTTGAATAAGGGAATAAGATTTTATGATAAAAGTTAATTGTATCATTTTTTTTAAAAAAAGAGAGACTACTACTCTATCAGCGATAGGTAGAACCATCTTCCTAACCACCAAATAACTTCATAAATAATAAATATTAATACATAAAAGTATAAAACAACCAAATGGGTCTCATGTTCAATATAATAAAAAGATAGGCCGTGTTTTGCGTAACTTTTTAGCTGTTTGGATGGATTAAAACTAATTATCAGTTAGAACTAACTATTAGTTCACTTATGTTTGGATGTTTTGGACTAATACCCGAAAAGAGTAAAGGCTCCTATTAGCTCATATTAATTCACTTTTGTAGACTAATGACTAACTATTAGTCGGTCAATGAACTAACGGCTAAACAGAGCACAAGTCTAGAGGATTGATTTCGCTATCCATACACTTAAAAAAAATCAAAAGGAATACGATGGAAAAACTCAGGAGGATTTTGATGGAAAGACGAGAACCACAAAAATAATATTTCAATAAAAATGTATTGTTTGCATACATCAGGGAGTCTCTGTGATGGTGACGACGACGGATGCGGTCGGTTTCACCGTTAGATAAGGTGATCTTTTTTTGCCGTGAGAATGCATATAAAATATTATGATTCATCACTTCTTGTGCAAGTTGTATATTTTAATAACGGGGTGTTCGGATGATAGGATTAAATTTTAGCCTGTGTCACATCGGATGTTTCGACATTAATTTGAATGACTAAACGTGAACTAATTTTAAAAATAATTGCATAATCGGAGACTAAATCGCGAGACGAATTTTTTAAGCCTAATTAATCCATAATTAGCAAATGTTTACTGTAAAATCACATTGTCAAATCATGGTGTAATTAGACTCATTAGGTTCGTCTCGTGAATAATCCTCCAATTATAAATAGGTTTTATAAATAGTCTGCATTTAATACTCCAAAATAGTATTTAAACATTGGATGTGATATGACTAAAATATTTTAGCCCCGTCCAAACACCCCCTAAATCGATCTCTCCTCGTCTAGTGCTCTCGGACCTGTACAACTGTGGTATCTACCACCTCCAGAATTTTGTGACACGCTGCCTCTACAAAAAGGTTCAAAGAAGATGAAAAGTCAAATATATACAGTTGACACGACTCGAAAACGATCATCTTGTGGGAAAATGTTGAATAGAAGCGAAGAAGTTTTTGTTGTCCAAACTTCTCGTATGTTCAGAACTCAGGAGGCACCGATTCCTACGGAGAAGGCAAACTGAACAGAAAATTGCCAAACTTTTATCTGAAGAAGTAAGGGCAGTCTCGACTCAGTTTTTCACGTAGAGTTTTATTTTATCATATCAGTAACATTATATCTAAAAACTATGTTATCAACTAAGTAAAGACACGGTGTTTTACTTAAGATATGATTTTTTCATATTTTAGTATCTCTTCTCAATAAATAACTTGTCGCATCACCTTTTATTTCTTATGTCTAATGCTTGGTGCAATGTCGGGGTATCAAATTACGACTTCATCGCTGCTTTAATTCAGGGCCGTTTCTGGGCCAGGGCGAGAGGGGCGACTGCCTAGGGTCTAGAAAAATTAGGGCTCCTAATTTATATATAAATTTATATATGTGTATATAATTTAGTATTTTTATATTTTGTACACTACAGTTCATAACCCAAAAATGGTCCAACATGTAGCACAACAATTTTATAAATTAGAACTTTGCCTAGCATGATATCACCCTAGTCCAATGTAGCACGCTAGCAAGCAGTCCAGCATAGGCAAGTGCAAGATAGCTAGGCAGCCACGCAATAACAAGATAGCTAGGCAGCCACACAATGACACTTATCCTCTCGCTCAAAATTCTCGCCTGCTCACGGTCAAATGGAGTTCAGAAATGTACTCCTACACGGTCAAATGCGGCGGATCGCCGTGGGATGAACTTGGGCCATGCCGTTGCGTGACGACTTCAGCCTGCCACTAACAGTAGTCCCCCTAGACTACTTGCTGTCGTGTTCGTGTAGATGAGAGTTTTTTATCGATCGAGAGAGAGAGGAGAGAGGAGAGTGGAGAGTGGAGACCGGGAGCGAGGAGACAGGCAGGTCAACCATGTCGGGTGGATGACTCGCCGTGACATCAAAAAGCTGCCACCCTCGTGAGGGGCTCCAGTTGCTCTCCTCTCCTACTCTCGCCTGCTTTTGCCTCTGCTTCTCCGGTGGCGAGTGCGCCGCGCCGCCGCCTGTTGGTTCTTGGGGGGCGAGCACCGGCATTAGGGGGCGCCGGCCGGCGCACCGGCAGAGACGGCAGGTGATCTCTCGTCCCCGGGGTCTGGATTTCAGGGTGCAGTGGGTGTTGGTTTCTTGGCCTTGGATTCCGCAGCAAAGTTCGTTCTTTTTCCCCGTCAGCCGTGCCGTCCTTTCGGCGTGCTCGAGTTAGCTTAGCCTGGAGCCCTGGATCAAAATCGAATCTTTTTATCATTTCGGTGAAACGATGCGGTCTCCGTTTGCAGCTGTGGGGACGATACAGCTGTGTACGGGGATGGCGCGGTTGTGTGGTTGGATACTTGGATTACATTTGGTTTCTGGATTTGTTTTTTGTGGTCCTCGCCGCAGGATTTGGCCTTCTCTGGAGGTTTGAGCTGATCTTGATCAAGGGTTGCCTCCATGAACTGCTCTGCTTCCATTCCGAGCCTTTAGTTGCTGCTTTCCCTGACCCTCAGCTGCCGATTTGCCAAATTTTGCCAATTTAAATGTTCTGCAAACGCTTACTAATGCATGTGAATGGAGTTGGATCTGCAGAATGTTTTTGGTTAACAACCATACAATCTCAATCAATGAATTAATACCAGGCATTTAACTTGTGTTTTCCCCCTAATGGAGTGATTGCCTGAAACAACGGGACTACTTGCAATTGTAAAAAAAAAATCTACAAGATTCAGCAAAGCTCACTCTGTTTTTCCAGTACATGGGTCTTGTGATATCCACCCCTTTGACTTTGAGAGAGATTATGGTTGTGATTTGGCTGGAGGGTGTGGAGTGTATATCACCTCACTTGGTGTAATTAATGGTGTTGGTTGGGGTGGCGATGTTGCATTGACCTTGTTCTGCTCTTGTCTGGTTTCACAATTATATGTGTTTCCTTTACTCCGCTAGGCATAATTAAATGCAGTAAACTAGTAATGCATCAAGTTGACTAGATAGTATGCAGTAAACTGACAATGATAACACCACTATCTTACTGTATGGTCAGAATGTATATTTCATGGTAGAGTGATACATGCAAAAGGGCATATGTCTGTTTATACAACAATGGCTGTGTGATAGAACACTACTTATTACATTAACACTGAGTAATTGTCCTTCATCAGAAAGAAAAACAAACTGTTTTGATGCTTCTCTTACTTTTGCAGATATTCAGCAGAAGGAGCTTCCACTGCTTGATTTGAAAAAAAAATGGCTTGTTGCTTGATGTGTGGAAATAACACCAAACAAACTAGTGAAGGCGAACAAGGTGAGGGTTTCATGTCTTCACTTAGTTCTTTAGTCTCCTCTGCATGCAAGAGTTCTCATTCTGATAAATTTGCATTTGCTTTCTGGCTTTTCCAGGAGAAAATAGGGTGAGGGTTTTTTATTACAGTGAGCTGAGAAAAGCTACACATGATTTTAGTGGGGCAAACAAGATCGGTGAAGGCGGCTTTGGGTCTGTGTTCAGGGTAATGTGCCAAAGATGTTGGTCACTTCAGTATAGTCTAATGTCCATTATTACATCGACATCTCTTGCTTAAAATTCAGTTTGGTTGATCAGGGAAGGCTCAAAGATGGGACATTTGTTGCGGTAAAGGTGCTCTCTGCCACTTCAAGGCAAGGCGTCCGGGAGTTCATTAATGAACTTACGGCAATTTCCGGTATAATGCATGAAAACCTAATTACCTTAGTCGGCTGCTGTGCTGAAGGGTCTCATAGGATCCTTGTATATAATTATCTTGAGAACAACAGCCTTCAACATACACTACTAGGTAACATACTGGTCTACTTAATGTGTCCTTGCTCAATCAAGCCACCCTTTAACAGTTATCTCACATGCATGCATGCATTACAGGGTCAGGCCGTAGCAACATCCAATTCAATTGGAGAGCTCGCGTCAAAATTGCTGTAGGTGTTGCCCGTGGGCTTGCATTTCTTCATGAAGAAGTCCGCCCTCACATAATACACCGGGACATAAAGGCAAGCAATATTCTTCTTGACCAGGATCTCACACCCAAAATTTCTGATTTTGGGTTGGCCAGGCTCCTCCCACCAAATGCAACTCATGTGAGCACCCGTGTTGCCGGAACAATGTAAGTTTAACCTTGTTTAGGAGGTTGTTTGAAATTATTGCGTAGATATACTCCATTCTCATCTCACTCTCCCTGTCTTGGTTTTCAGAGGATACCTGGCTCCAGAATATGCACTCAGGGGACAAGTGACAAGGAAGTCAGATATCTACAGTTTTGGTGTTTTGATTTTGGAAATTGTTAGCGGCAGATGTAACTATAATGCTAGATTGCCTTGTGAAGATAAATTTCTGCTTGAGAGGGTAAAATCTACCATAATACTCTGCTAAAGAAACCTAATTGTTATTATGTTTATGCATTGACGTAAAAATTGGACATACTATGCTCTTGCAGACATGGACATACTATGAGCAAGGTCATTTAGAGAACATCATAGATGCAGATTTAGAAGACGATCTGGATGTCGAGGAGGCATGCCGGTTCTTGAAGGTCGGTCTACTATGCGCTCAAGATGCAATGAAACTCCGTCCCAGCATGAGCAACGTCGTCCGGATGCTGATAGGAGAGAAGGATGTCTCCACAGAAAGGATCACCAAGCCCTCTGTGGTTAGTGACCTGGGAGAGCTGCAAGCCAGCAACCAGCAGAGACCAACCGATGCACACGCCCTCTTGTTGAGATCATTTGTCACCACTGAACCAACCACATCATCAGAAGCGACTACACGGTCATCGCCATGAAAACTACTTGCATCAAGCAACTTATTAAGTTGCGAAGTGTTATGCTATATAGACAAGAGGTGATGAATGCCACTGTGCCCTGCAAAAAGAACGGGGAGAAAATGGATGCCGAGGTGGTGAAAGTTTGGCATTTTCTCTGTGGATGGAAATGCGTCTGATAGTGATTTTTACACCCTTCTTTGGTTGATCTTTTGTTCTTTCATTGTATTATTGTGTGTAAAATAATTGAATGCCCATAAGAGTAATGTAAATAGAAACTTCAAATATGCTTATTTGAGATGTTTTCTCTATTCATGAGTAAGAAGAAGAATGAAAGAAAGCATGTGTTTCTTTCTACATGTAATTACTCAATTTAAGAAGCCAATTCATGCAGATACACAGCAGTCTTCATATGTTCATCAGATATGTGAAACAGAATTGAGTATATTTCTGAATCAGCGTCACATTCACGCTCACTTTTAATGTTTCAGAAGAAAACCATTATTACAAGCAGGTGAACTCTTGAAGTGTGATCTCAAATGCTAAGAAAGTTTGACAAAGAAAAGCAAACAAAATGACACTTGTAAAAACAGGTTCTGATTTGCAAAACTGGAGGAATGTGACCTCCATTCAAGAGTCGAAAAAAGATCACCAGATCATATCTGAGAGAGGAGATACAAATTGGAACAATACTGTAACAAAACTAGAGGAAACATACATTCTCTTCTTCACAATATATACCCAATATATAGTGGCAAATGGATGTGGAAAAGTTTTAATGTTTATCCACACATTGCCTGTCCATTAAATCTCCATTCATCTGCAATGAGAAACTTAACACATCTAGAGAGTAGAGAGAAAGGATCAACCCTTTTCTGCAATCCTATGTACAGATTCTACAGCAAGCCATTTTCACTGATGTATTGTGTATTTGTGTGTGTGTCACACCCCTAATCAAATTCCAACCAGATAGAAAATGTATTCACAGCTACTACTCCAGCAGAGGAAAGAACATGTCAGTCACCTCCTTCAAAGTTGTTGCCAAACACTCCATCCAATAATCAGATAGAACACCCTGCACAGCACCCAGTCCTCCTGTGATTTTAGATTGCAAAGAGATGTTCAAGATAACATGGTAATTAAGCATAAATGGTCCATGAACTGGTGGCATTGTAATAAATCAATAACTGTAATTGAACATGCATTCTGCAAATTAGAAGTCAAATAGTTTCCAGATTGTAGCGGTTAAGGATGATGAAGACTTCAAAATCATTGTAGCAAGTTTATATTATAGTTACTTGAAGAGTTGGCAATCATAGAAACCTGAATGTTTAAGTGGCAACTTGACGTAAACAAGTAATCAAGGACAGTCAAATCATCATGGTAGATTTGATTTTGAGAGAATGTTTAGGGTATTAATTTACTTCAGTAATCTGATAGAGCCAGGTAAACAAACTCTGCAATGGATCAAAAGAAGAGTAAACTAGAACCCTGACATCTTTAGCATGGACAGTTAGAGATATAATAATTTGCCACTATCAAAACAAAATGTAGTTTTGATTTTTTTGTCATCTTAACCTATATGTAATATGTACATGTAGATTGACTTGAGATAGTATGAAGTAGGAACGTAACAAAAAAGGTTTTTTTAAAAGGCTTTGTGAACATATAAGAGCAATAATCTGAGTAGGAATTTATTGACAGGGATTTCACTGTAGCAGCCAGCAACATCTGCAAAAAAAGAGGTACTTTTCCCCCATCTTCTCAGAAAATTTCTGACGGATCATGAATTGTTCCAAACTACAAGGATGTCTCTCAAGGGATGGCCTACTCACAAAATACTACCCACGTGATACTATAGCGCATTTGCTAGTGGCATGTTGTATCGGCGCCTGTCGGTTGTTAATCCTCGGGGAAGGGATTGAGTGGGATTGAAATGGATTGGGAGATTTATATTACAATCTCCTCTAATCCCTCTCAATTTCTTCCAATTCCTTTCAATTTCTTCTTAATTGAATAGATCTTCAAGCGGTATGATATTGAGCTTGTTGAAAGTGAAGAAGTTGCTGAAGACTATACCTTATGTATATCTACAACTATTTGGATTCGCTCGACGGTAAGAACACCATCAACCTTGACGAAGAGGTAAAATTGTAACTACATGCTGAGGGAATAGAATTTTTTTCTAATGGGTCTTAATTAAAAAAACAGTAAAAATACAAGCAAGCCACCAACTTTATGTTATTTTTACAAAAACAATCAATTTTCGAGATTTTTTCCGAAAACACCTCAACTTTAGAAAAAATATGCAATTCTCTTTTTTTCAGTGGTTATCGAAAATCTCTCGTTAATCCCATCTATGTTGAGAGGATCCAAAATTAATCTTTTCAGACTCAGATAATCTGATTTTGAGATCATGTTGAAGAAAAACGTATTTAAAATAATTTGTATCTAAAAAATAAAAAAACCATATATATATATATATATATATATTCAGAGCTACCCATAGTCTCGTAGATTTTTGTAATGCTCTGACAGTGTGAGGAAATCTTCCGTTGGCCCCGTCGTCTCCTCCGCCGCCGCGGCCGACGACGCCGCACTAAGGTTCGATCCCATCCACCATCTCCTGTCCTCTCCCCTCCCCTCCGCGGCTCCGCCGCTCTGGCTTTCTGAACTAACGCGCTGTTCCTTCGCAGCGCTCGATTTTGCCGCTGCGTCAAGGGTTGATCTTTGCTTTAATTTCTGCCGCCCCTTCGCTCCGTCGGCCGGCGGTCCGTCCGTGCTCCTGCTCGCCATGAAGCGCCACCACACGGTGTCCCCGAAGACGGTGTCTACGTGCATCCCGAACATCTCGCAGGGAACCCACATCTTCGACATCAGGGGGTACAGCGACCTCAAGGGGATGGGGCATGAGGAGTTCATCAAGTCGGGGGACTTCCCCGTCGGCGGCTTCGACTGGGCGATCGTTCTCTACCCGGACGTGAACACCTTCCTCGACCTGGACGAAATCACCGCTTTCCTCGAGCTCCGGAGCGAAGGGGGAGACAAGGTGCGGGCGTCCTGCGACGTCAGGCTGGTCGACCAGATCACCGGGAACTCGTCCTCGGCGCACCCGACCACCAAGAACGTGAAGTTGTTCAATGTTGATGAGGTCAGAAGGGTGAATTGCCTGATGATGAAAAGGAGTGAATTTGAGGCACCACCTTACCTCCTGGATGATCGGATCACCATGGAATGCGTTGTCACTGTCATGCATGAGCCAAGGGTGTCTAGAGCCAGACCGATCCCCAGAATCAATGTGCCGCCGCCCAACATCACAGAGCAGCTTGGCAAGCTGTTGGAGTCCAAGGAGGGGGCAGATGTCACCTTCGATGTCGCAGGGGAGACCTTCGCAGCGCACAAGCTTGTGCTCGCAATGCGGTCTCCCGTATTTAAAGTGGAGCTCTGTGGGCTGATGATGGAGTCAGGAACGCAGCATATCGCTGTCACGGACATGCAACCTGCTGTCTTCAAGGCCCTGCTCCAATTCATCTATACTGATTGGTTGCCTGGCACACATTGTTTTGAGGGAGAAGATAATGGTGAAATGATACGGCACTTGCTTGTCGCTGCAAACAAATATGATGTGGATAGGTTGAAGCTGTTATGTCAAAGCATCCTTTGCAAGAATCTTCATGCTCGGAATGTTGCAACTACGCTGGCTCTGGCTGATCAACATAATTGTGACATACTTAAGGATGCTTGCATTGAATTTATGTCATTTCCAAATATGATGAATGATGTAGCAGCAACCCAAGGGTATAAGGATCTCCAAAGAATGGCACCTTCTGTCTTAGCTGAGGCAATGGAAAAGATGAGTAAGATCAAAAAAATGAAGAGGAACTGAGGTAGATCTGCAGGTTCAACAAAACGAAGAGGAGCATTGCACCACAAGATAAATCTAAGAGTGGTTAGGTTAGTTTGCAAGTAATATGGATATCTTGCTACTTTTCCTGGATCAGGTCATTGCGATTAGTTTAATTCTTTACTATTTAGATGATGCGTGAATAGCTTGCCAGTTTGATATGCTCATAGGATAAATAAATTCAATTGTGTGTCTCTGCAACTTTTATGTTTCCACTAACTGATATAATTCCTGTTGGGTTTGCACAAAATTTCATTTATTGCCTGTATCCTTTATAAAAAAGAATTGGTACTTAGATAATCTTACATGAACATAACTGCGAAGGCCTGATCCATTGCAATCAGAGGGCATCAGTATAACAAATGCATTCTGTTGAGGAATCATAGTGGCATAAATAGCACTAACTTTCACACTTCGTCACCACTGAATGTTGTGTTCACAATGAACTTTTGAGTAAATTTCACAAACCTCTGTCACACGTTGGATGTCTCTATGTTGTGACTGCATCCTCATTAATTGTTTCGATCTTCTAACCATCCCTATGTTGTCTCAACATACCAGGTCCCAAGCCCTGGTAGAGGAGGGTTGCGATAGGCTTGGCGAGCCAACGTAAAACCTAGCCATTCTAATGGAGATGAAACCCAAAAAAACCGTTGGGGCGTAACCCTCTTAGCGACGCGCCATACCGGAACCCAGGTATGGTGTTAAATGGGTAAGGGCCGGTTCATCTCCCCCTTGGGGGTGCGCCGTGTCGCGATCTGGGCACGGTGTCAAGTGAGCAAGTATTGGGTCGTCATTCCCTTAATGGCATGCTACATCGGCGCCCAGGTGTAGTGAAAAATGAGCAAGCGTCTTCACATCTCTCTCGACAAGTGCGAAGGGCAAGGAAGTTAGTTGAATCAACTAGGATTCATGTAGGTAGATGGAATGTAGGGTCTCTTACAGGTAAGTTAAAAGAGTTAGTTGACATAACAACTAGGAGGCGGGTAAATATCTTATGCAGTTATGCATTCAAGAGACTAAATGGAAGTGCTAGAAGGCAAAGGATGTGGACAATACTGGCTTCAAGCTTTGGTACACAGGGACAACTGCAAATAGAAATGGAGTAGGAGTTTTAATTGACAAGAGCCTCAAGGATGGAGTGGTGGACGTGAGAATGCAAGGGGATAGGATTATCTTAGTTAGGCTTGTCGTTGGTGATATGGTCTTGAACGTGGTTAGTGCGTATGCTCCCCAAGTAGGCCATGATGAGAGTGCTAAGAGGCAATTCTAGGAAGATTTAGATAGCTTGGCTAGAACTGTACCTTCTAGCGATAATTTTTTCATAGGAGGGGATCTTAATAGGCATGTAGGTACAACAAGAACATGTTTCGAGGTGGTTCGTGGAGGTTTTGGGTATGGTAGTAGGAATCAGGAGGGTGAGGAAGTCTTGGACTTTGCAGTAGCTTTTGACTTGATTATAACGAACACTTTCTTTAAGAAGAGACAGTCTCATTTAGTGACCTTTAGTAGTGGCCAACACTATAACCAGATTGACTTTATCCTCACAAGAAGAGAGGCTAAACGAGCATGCTTGGAATGCAAGGTAATTCCAGGGGAATGTGTTGTTTCTCAACATAAGCTTGTGGTGGCGGACTTATGTTTTCAAATGCTCGCACGTAGGGATAAACAAGCCAAGATTGCAAGAACAAAGTGATGGAAACTGAATGAAGATACGTCAGAGATCTTAGAGATCTTCAAGGAAAGGGTAGTCAAAGAGGACCCTTGGAAGGAAGGAGAGGACGCAAACAACATGTGGGAGAAGATGGCAAACTGCATTCGGAAGGTGGCCTCGGAGGTGCTTGGAGTGACCAAAGGGGGTAGAGGCATAGATAAAGACACTTGGTGGTGGAATGAGGAAGTCCAAAAAACTATTAAGGAAAAGAAAGAATGCTATAGGCGCTTGTTCCATGACAGGAGTGTAGACAACATGGAGAAGTACAAGGAGGCAAAGAAGATCGCAAAGCGAGCTGTAAGTGTGTCTAAGGGTAGAGCGTATGAGGATCTTTACCAATGATTAGGCACAAAGGAAGGAGAGAAGGACATCTATAGGATGGTTAGGGTTCGTGAGAGAAATACGAGGGATTTCAACCAAGTTAAGTGTATTAAGGATGAAATGGAGAACATCCTAGTAAAAGAGGAGGAAATCAAACATAGATGGCAAGAGTATTTTGACAAATTGTTCAATGGTGAGAACGAGAACACAACCTTTCAGTTGGATGACTCTTTTGATGACACCAACAAGCACTTTGTGCGGAAGATTCAAGAATATAAGGTCAGAGAAGATTTAAAGAGGATGAAAGGTGGTAAGGCGATGGGCCTGGATGGTATCCCAATTAAGGTGTGGAGATGCCTCGGGGATATAGCATAGTATGGTTAACCAAGTTGTTCAACCATATTTTCGGTTGAACAAGATGCTGAAGAGTGAAGTATATTAGTACCAATATACAAGAACAAGGGAGATATTCAAAGTTGTACTAATTACCGAGGAATTAAGTTGATGAGCCATACTACGAAGCTATGGGAGAGAGTCATTGAGCATCGATTGAGAAGGATAACGCGGGTCTCTATGAACCAAATTGATTTCATGCCTAGAAGGTCAACTATGGAAGTCATTTTCTTAATAAGACAAGTTATGGAACGGTATAGGGAGAAGAAGTACCTACACATGGTCTTCATTGACTTAGAGGAGGCGTATGACAAAATACTAAGAAATATTATATGGTGGGATTTGGACAAGCATAAAGTTCCAACGAAGTACGTTGGACTTATTAAGGACATGTACAACAATGTTGTAACTAGAGTTCGAACAAGTGATGGCGACATAGGTGACTTTCCGATTAAAATAGGACTGCATCAAGGGTCAGCTTTGAGCCCATATCTATTTGCCTTAGTGATGGATGAGGTCACAAAGGACATACAAGGGGATATCCCTTGGTGTATGCTCTTCGTGGATGATGTAGTGCTAGTTGATGAAAGTCGAGCAGGAGTAAATATGAAACTATAGTTGTGGCGGGAGACCATAGAGTCAAAAGGTTTTAGACTCAGCAGAACTAAAACTGAATATATGAGATGTGACTTTGGAACTACTACACATGAGGAAGGAGATATCAGTTTGGAAGGCCAAGTATTGCCTAGGAAGGATACATTCTGATATTTGGGATCAATGCTACAAGCATCAGGGGATGTCGATAAAGATGTTAACCATAGAATCAAAACATGGTGGATGAAGTGGCGCCAAACATCAAGAATTCTATATGACAAGAGGGTACAATTGAAGCTAAAAGAAAAGTTCTATAGGACGGCGATTAGACCTGCAATGTTGTATGGTGCAGAATGTTGGCCTACAAAAAGGCGACATGTCCGACAGATAAGTGTTGCGTAAATGCATATGCTATGTTGGATTTGTGGTCATACAAGAAGGGATCAAGTTTGGAATGAGGATATACGTGATAGGTTAGGAGTAGCACTAATTGAAAAAAGCTTATCCAACATCGGTTGATATGGTTTGAACATGTCCAACGGAGGCCTCCAGAGGCACCGGTGCGTAGTGGAACCCTAAGGCGTGACAACAATGTGAAGAGAGGTAGATGAAGACCAAAATTAACATAGGAAGAAGCAATAAAAGGTGATTTGAAGGGATGGAATATACTTAAAGATTTAGCCATGGATAGGAGTGCTTGGAAAACAACTATTCATGTGTAACCCTGATTTGTGGTTCTTGTTGGGTTTCAACTCTAGCCTACCCCAACTTGCTTGGGACTGAAAGACTATGTTGTTATTGTTCTAAGAGCTATGCATGTTTGATAAACGTAAAAGCGACTTCCAATAGAACCAAAGATGGAAATTTAAGGATTGAGTGTTTCTTTTAGATCAACTACTGCAACCCTAACTGCAGGAAGTGTTCTTATAGCGGTAAGGCGAGGCACGACGACCTACCTCCTTTTGGATGCCTAGGTGAGTTAGGTGTGCGATGAGGCGATGCCATACACATATCCTAACCTACAAGGGTGCATCGTGAGGAGGAACAAGGGAAAGAGAGCAAAGCAAAGCAGCAACAGAGAGAAAATGAGCTGAGACTACTGGGTGGGTAGCTACTAGCTAGAGACTATAGTTGCTTGCAGCTGTAATCTTTCTCACTGAGAAAATCACTTGTGTATTTTTAGCTGCAGCAACTGCAAGCCCAGATGTTGGACGTGCACTGTGCACACTGCTAGTCTTCCCTATTAAACTCGCCCAGCGATGCAAGCTCTCTTTCCCCTGCTTCTCCTCATGCTGCTGCGCCTGTCTGGCTGCCACTGTCACCTTCTGCTCACTCTGGCAGCTCACGCCGATGGCCATAGTGGTAGTGGTGGTGGAGCGGCTGTTGCAGTTGCTAACGCTATGCTTGGGTCACTCCACTCCTCATCATCTTCTGACACAGATAACAACAGCGACGGCTGCAAGAATAATGGTGGGCATGAGATTGCCGGTGGTGGTAGGAGCGGTAGTGGCGGCGGATGGTACTCTCTCGCTTAGGTGGCAGCGGTGGAGGGCGCTTTCTCGCTTAGGCGGCAGCGGTGGAGGACACTCTCTTGTTGTGGCGCTGTCCATGCAGAACTTGCTGCTGGCCTGCGCCGACAGGGAGGTAGAGTGGAGGAAGGGGTGCCGACAGGGAGGCAGAGTGGAGGAAGGGGTGCCAACAGGGAGGCGTGGCTGGACCAAAGCAGCATGGCGACGGCGGCCACCCTCTCTCCTTCTGTTCAGTGAGATTTCTGTGAATTGGGGTCCCTCTCTTTCCCAGTTTCCCTCGGTTGCCCGCCCGTGCACAGCTATTTCCCGCCTGCGCACCGCTATTTCCCGGCTTCATGCTAGTGCTCCTTTCCCTGCATGACATGCAGTGTCTGCCTCGCCACAAGTTGACACCATAGCAGATAGGCGGCGACTTATGACGCCATATGCAGTTTGGCTGTGGCAATCCTGACGCCCAGATCGACTAGGCGACGCCTAGGCGACACCATAAGAACTGCAGGTAATGCCAAACATTGCATACTTTGTCATTGTTGTAATTTTTTGTTCTCTGATGAATTTTATTTTAATATCCTGGATATTATGCTATTGTATTTGAGTTAGCCTATCTGAATAATGTTTGTTTGAAGAATGGAACTAGTCTTCGTGTACCATCAGTTATCAGAATAACACAAATAAATATTTATTATTAGGCAAACTGTTTTACCTCGGTATGATGCACACACAAATGTACCAGATGTACACTTTTAGAGTTTATGGGGGTAGTAAAATAATGAACTAGATGAAGCTTCAAAGCAAAACTGGGGCAAGTCACTGCTGCCTTGATTCCAATAGCATAGTCCGTATTGTTGATAACCACTTTTTCTTCAACATTCTCATTGAAAGAAAAACTTGATTTTGGAGTACTGTAAGTATGCAACACCTATGTCCTTAAGACATGAGCAAGGACAAAGGTACTGACTTTTCTGACGCATTTAGTTACTTGATAAAAGACGCGCCTCTTGATTTTCCTTTTTATTGTCAAACATTGAGCTTCTTGTTTTTTATTGTTAAATTCATTATATACAATCATCACTTCATGAGTAATTCATGGACGTCTGCATGCTGTGATGAAATGCTCATATATCTTTTCTATATGTTCTAATTGGCATGCATATTTGACACACCTAAGGGCATCTCCAATGTTTCCCCAAATCAAACCAAGCAAGTAGAGGGAAGACAGCTTGGTTTGATTTAAGCACTGGAGCGACTGAAGGCGGAATTTGAGGAAGGAGTGCTTTTGGTCTGATGAAGATGAACCACAGCAACCCAAACAGTATGTGTGTTTGTGATGTTCCTCTTTGTAACAGTTTATGATTCAAGCCTGATAAGCTAATATTGGGATTTGAATATTTTGTAACTCTGGTCATCTATGAATATGGATATCCAAATTCCTTATATTACCCTGAATACTCAACTGCTTTGTTATTGTCTACTCTCTCCGGTTTCAAAAAAGATGTCGTTTTGGACATGATTTAAGATACCAAGGAATGATTAATTTGTGTATATTTTCCTTGTTTGCCCCTATTAAATACAATGCATTAGTAAATATAGCACGGGAAACGAGAAGAAAGTAGTACTACTTCGGGGGTATAAACGTCCAAAATGCACAATAAAATATAAAACGACATCTTTTAGGCAACTTTTGATACAAGTCTAAAACGACTTCCTTTAGGAAACTGGAGGGAGTACTAAACAATGCTTGTTTAAACAGTGGAGCCGGGCTTGTATCATCAGTCATCAGGAATAATGCAACACAATATCTGTTATTAGGCAAACTATTAGAGTTTACCAGGTCAGTAAATTTACATGTAAACTCGAATCACCGAGTGGATGAAGCTTTAGTTCTTAGGGTGTGTTTGGTTGAGCTGTGACTGTGGAAAAAAATTGTTGTGGGCTGTGGAAAAACTGCTGTGAAATGTGGGCTGTAAGAAATCTGAAAGCTATTTGGCTGAAACGACGGTGGAGAAGTTGCTTTGAGTTGTGAGCTGTGTAAAACATCATTTTATGAAATTTTGTATAGTTGTATGAAATTTAAAATGTCAATTTATGAAATTTTGTATGGTTGTATGAAATTCGAAATATCAATTTATGTAATTTTGTGTGGTTGTATGAAATTTGAAATGTAAATTTATGAAATTTTGTATGGTTGCATAAAATTTGAAACGTCAATATGTGAATATTAGCATTATCAAAAATTCAAAAATCAAAAACCAAAAGCCAGAAAGCAGGTCTGGAGAAGCTTCCACATTCCATAGTTTTATTGCGCTAAAAACTGTTTTTATTAAAAATTATTGGTTTGAAATAGGCTCCTTGGTTGATTTTTTACTTTTAGGAAGCAAAAGTTGCCAAAAACCAAACCAAAAGGACCTTAAAACTAGTGTTGGCCAATGCTGCCTTGATTCATAAATGACAAGACAGTGTTTTATTCATGAACGTTTCTTGTCCTCAGTATTTCTCAATGAAATGCAAGCATTGTTCTTTTTCAGCAAATCTTGAGGATGGAAAGGTACCATCTTCTCTAAGAATTTTGCTAATTACTAGTTCAGTTCTAAAAAGATTTGCTTCTATCTCTTTATAAATTTATTCCAAAACACTTTATTTCTACCTCCTTACCAACTCCAAAAACTAGAATTTTATTCGTTCCATACCACTTACATATACCTTTTGTAATATTATATCTGATACTTTTATTTTTACTCTCCCAACTGATTTATTAATTCTATCTAAAAATTAAGTTTTTAAGGGATAAATGGTGACCATGAATAGTTCTAATAATAGATTTCACAGAAAATATTAGCAATATAGAAAATATTTTCACGAAAATCAATTACCGTTAAATATTAGTGTATATATAAATATAGAGTGTGATTTATTTTTTAAAATTATGATTTCTATATTTAACTACCAATTTATATATGTAATAAATAAAATAACTAACGGAGGGGTATAACTAAAGGAGAAAAAAAAGGAATAGCGGCCGGATTTGATCTCCGCTTTGGTCTCCGTCGCCGACGCCGTCGCCGACGATCTCCTCCGCCTCCTCCTCTGCCTACTGTCTCCCCGATCGGCCCATACACTGATACCACCTCTGGAATTGGACGCGTAACTGTTTGTCGCCTCGCCGCTCGCCGCCGCCGACGCGATCGATTATTCCTTTCCCCTCCGCTCCACCGCCGGCCGGCCGGGCATCCGCGCTTCCTCGTACCGCGCCGCCAAGATGAGGGGGGGACGGAGGACGGCGTCGACGTGCACCCCGGGGCGCTCGGCGGAGGCCACCCACGTGTTCGACATCATCGGGTACAGCCAGCACAGGGGGATGGGCGCCCAGGACCCCATCAAATCGGGCACCTTCTCCGTTGGCGGCCTCGACTGGGCCGTCTTCTTCTACCCCGAGGGGTACTGCAGCCCGGGCATGGACTTCGTCTCCGCCTACCTCAGGCTCCTCGGCGAGGTGCCCGGCAAGCTGCTGGTGTCCTGCGACGTCAGGCTGGTCGATCAGACCACCGGCCTGTCGTCCAAGGCACAACCCTACTTGAACCCCTCGCTGACCTTCGGCCCCGACAAATCCTGCAAGGTCTTGCACTGTATGATGATGCAGAGGGCCGAGCTCGAGACGGCGCCGTACCTTGTGGATGATCGGCTCACCATGGAATTCGTGGTCACCATCAGAAAAGATCCGTGGGTGTCTAAAACCAGGCATTTCCCGGTCATCAAGGCGCCGCCGCCCAACATCACGAAGCAACTCAGCAAGCTGTTGGAGACCAAAGAGGGGGCTGATGTCACGTTCGATGTCGCAGGAGAGACCTTCGCGGCACACAAGCTTGTGCTTGCGATGCGGTCTCCAGTGTTCAAGGCAGAGCTCTTCGGGCCGATGAGGGAAACAGGAACACAGCCTATCACCATCATGGATATGCAACCTGTTGTCTTCAAGGCCCTGCTCCAATTCATCTATACCGATCGATCGCCCGTGACTCGTGATTTCGATGGAGACAATTACAATGAAATGATCCGGCACTTGCTTGTTGCCGCGGACAGATATGCTGTTGATAGACTGAAGCTGATATGCCAAAAAATCCTTTGCCAGAATCTTGATGTTCAGAATGTTGCAACTACACTGGCTCTGGCTGATCAACACCAATGTGACAAACTGAAGGATGCTTGCATTGAATTTATGTCATGTCCAGAAAAGATGAATGATGTAGTGCCAACCCAAGGTTATGCAGATCTCTAAAGAATGGCTCCTTCGGTCTTTGCGGATGCAATGGTGATTGATGAAGATGGATGGGTTCAACGAAAATTCTAGGAGCAGTGCACCACAAGATGAATATAAGAGTTGCTAGTTTAGTTTATAATTACATTGATATTCTTTCTGCTTTCTCTAGATCAGGTCATTGTGGTCAGTTTACTCTTTACATCGTGTGAACATTTGCCAGGTTTTATTTGGTCATAGGATACATGAGTTTATTTTTGTTTCTTTGCAAGCCTGATGTTCCACTAACTGACATATTTCCTGTTTGCCATACACAAAATTTTATCAAAAAAAAAATGGATACTTAGATAATCCGACCTTAACATAACTTTGATGACCTGATCCATTGCAATGGAATATAATCAACATAACAACAACATGCTGTTGTGGAAGCATAGCGGAATAAATAGCATTAATGTTGACATTGTAGTGTCAGTTGTTACTGTGTTTCCTACTTTCTTTGAGAATTATCTTTTTGGGAATTACATTTGAGAAAAGTATATTGTTGGAGGGTTTGTTTCATCACAACCTCATATTAATTTTCTTGATCTTGTAAGAGCCATGCATGTTTTAGAAACCTAAACGAACTTGCGGTATAACTCGAGAAGAATGTTTTGAGGACTAGTTCTCTTTAATCAACAACAGCAGGTTTGTATTTTTTAGATCATGAGATGTCCCTGATCATAGCCAATTTATTATTCAAGCCGGTGAAGATAATGCCAAATCTTAAATACTTTGTGATTCTTGTCACTTTAGGATTGTCCTGATTTTGATCTATTACCCTGAATGTTCTACCATTGCCTTTGTTTTGCTCTACTAAAAAATGTGGCTGAAAGCTGGGAATTGGCTTTGATGTACTGTCAGTTATCTAGAATAATTTAGCAAAATTTATTATTGGATAACATATTTTACATCAGCAAGTTGCAAACACTAATGTGCCATATCTACACTATCACAGTTTTTGAGGGTAGTAAAATTATAATACAGAATCGCAATATGGATGAAGCTTGAGAGTTAAGCTGAGGAAAGCCAATACTAAACTTGATTCCTTTTGTAAAAGACAGTGATTACCATATTTAGTCCAGCTGAAATTTTGTTTTCTTTGATATTTATCGTAGAACTGAAAGCTTAACTTTCTGAGTATTGTAACATCATCATTGTCCTACCACCCTGAGGGAGGCTGAAGGATACCAGCTTGTCTATGGATTCTGCTAAGTATATCTGTAGATCATACTTGACAATACACATGTCTCATGATTTCTCTACTTCAAGATTGGAGTTTAATGTGCACCACAGTCCACCGTCCATTCTTGTTATCCTGTGTAGCCAACCTAGTATGCTGCATCCAGCATTTATCTGCTTCATATTTCTTCAGTCATTCTACAATGCAGATCACCACATGAGTTGACACTTGGTTGTGAATTTCATTATCGCAGTAAGAGGGTTCCAAGTGACAAGCAGCATACATACAGTCAGCAACTCAGCATGTTGATTATCATAAAAAGAATGAGGAATCCATATAGTTTTGGAGGCATGATGCTTTGTCCACTTTTATCCTGATGATTACTGTACTATATGTCTATATCAGACCATACTTGTTGTTACGTGCAGCATCACAATTAGTTAGATTAAGATAAGATTAGTTATTTTTGTTTTAAAGATAAAGATAGATTAGATTGTATACCCCTTAAGGGCTATGGAATACACTAAGCAGAAGGAATTAATCAATTCCTCCTCTGCTCCTACCAATTTGGTATCAGAGCAGCCAGGTTCCGAAGATCTGACGCCACGACAACATTCGTCTATTGCCAACCTCCAGGCGTACCTAGGCTTGGTTCCGGGGGCCTCCGTGCTGCCGAGTTTTCCCCACGGCGTGATGGGTTTCCCCACCGCGCCATCACTGTAGAAGCGCAAGGGGAGAAGGGGGAGACGCAGACGGGAAACGTCTCCATGGTTGCTGCTTCCGTCGTCGTGGAGCTGAGCTGTGTCGTTCCATGCATAGCGTCCTCCTAGGACGCTGCCACCACCGCCCAGCGTCGCCCCCCCCCACCCCCCACCCCCCGTGCAGCACCACTGGTCCCGCATGTCGTCCTACCATCGGTAGCCTCGCGTCGTCACCATCGCTCCTTCTATCGCTGCTGGTGTTGATGGCAACAATCTATGAGTGGAAGAAGAACAAACAGAAGGGTAGAATGGATATTTGATGGGCTGAAAACAGAAAGATTGAATTAAAATCTATTGAAAATGTTAAATGGGGCAAACCTGCAATCAATTTGTGCAATGTGGATAAATTTGCCAATCTCACCGACAATAGGGCAAATCTGCAAATCTCCACTGACTTTTGGGGGCATATCTGCCAATCCCACCAACAAAGGCAACAATTGATCCTGGGGAAATTTAATTATTTGCCACTCTTATCGTTGTCACCTCTTCAAATACCACTCTTATCATTGGTTTTAATTATTTACCACTGTTATTACGTATATTCTAATTATTTGTCATTATGTACTTCTGACTTGTCATGTCACCTGCCAACATAGCATCCAGCGTGGCAGAAAAATGTGCTTTTACCATTTTGCCCATGATTCAAAAAATCAAAACCTAACTCTGCCATCCCTCTCCTCTTCTCCCCATAGTGTGCCGCCGGCTCCAGATCCCGCAGCTGCTCCGCTCCCTCGCGCAAGACAGCCGCCACCGGCCATTCGCCGCTGGCTCCCTCCGCTGCTCTCTCCGCTCCCGCGCGCTACCGGCACTACCGACGCCCGCCTAGACTGCGCAAGACAGCCGCCGAGGCCCGCCACCGTCTCCTTCGCGCAAAAAATCTGTTCTGGGAGCAAATTACCTTCAATTTGTGTTTCGGGAGTGTCCAAAGTGAGATCAAAATTTGTTGAGGCATAAAAATTTAATGCATTTGTTGAGAATCAAACTGAAGACCTCCTATGTACTAAACTCATGCAATAACCAATTGAGCAACTACAGTTTTTGAGCAAAAGTTGTATTTTATTTGTTTTATCACTTTACAAAAACATAAAACTGAGTCCACTAGGAGGCAGGCGAGCTTGGCGCTGGGCGGGCTCGGCGCTGCCAACGACGGCGGGAGCGGAGGGAGCCGGCGACGGCTGTCTTGCGCAAGGGAGCGGAGCAGCTGCGGGATCTGGAGCCGGCGGCGCACCGTGGGGAGAAGAGGAGAGGGATGACAGAGTTAGGTTTTGATTTTTTAAAGCATGGGCAAAATGGTAAAAGCATATTTTTTGCCACGCTAGATGCTGTGTTGGCAGGTGACATGGCAAGTCAAAGGTACACAATGACAAATAATTTGAATGTATGTGATAACAGTGACAAATAATTAAAATCAACGATAAGAATGATATTTAAAGAGATGGCAATACAAATAATTAAATTTCCCTTATCGTGGGGCTTCTTGTAGAAGCACCAAAACAGCCCGCATACCAAAGCGTCTCCGGTCTCCTCGCCTTCGTCGCTCCACCACCATCGCCGGCGCGAATCCCCTGCGCCCCGACGCATCCAAGGTTCTCCTCCAAGGTTCTTCTCGCGCTTTCTCCTCTCCCCTCCTCAAGAAAGCTGCCTCTTTTCAGCTCATTTCATCCGATTTCGGCCTGCTTTGCTCAGTTATTGGATATTTCGCTGCAGGGAAGGTGAGAATGGGGTCCAAGACGACGGTGTCGAGGTACACCACGAAGTCGGAGCAGGTCACGCACTCGTTCGAGATCGTCGGGTACAGCCTCACGAAGAGCATCGGCGTCGGCAAGTTCATCCTGTCGGGTACCTTCGCCGTCGGCGGCTACGACTGGGCCATCCGCTTCTACCCCAACGGCGTCAACGAGGCACAATACGTCTCCTTCAATCTGGAGCTCTTGAGCAAGTACAGCGAGGCCCATGCGTCCTATGACATGAGATTAGTTAACCAGGAGACTGGGTTGCCACAGAGTGTGTTTTCTGAATCAACTCCCAGGTTGTTCAAATCTAGTGACATTACCCGTTTGGCCCGAAAGCACCCAGATTTAATGCTAAGAATTAAGCTTGAGAAGGAAGAAGCAGGCTACATTAAGGATGACTGCCTCATAATTGAATGCGCTGTTACCGTTATCAAAAAACCACAGTTGTCCAATACTATGGTGTACCCTGAAATCAAGGTGGAAACTTCAGGCTTATCAGACCATTTTGGCAAATTGTTGCTGGAGGAGGAGGGGGCTGATGTGACTTTCGTTGTCGAGGGAGAGGAAATTGCCGCGCACAAGATCATCCTTGCCGCGCGGTCGCCTGTCTTCAAGGCAGAGTTCTATGGACAGATGAAGGAGAAGAATGCCCGGCGCATAACCGTACAAGACATGCAGCCTCATGTTTTCAGGGCCCTCCTACATTTCATCTACACCGATAGTTTTCCTGACATGGATGATCTCGCTGATGATGACTACACTGATATGATCAGGCTTTTACTTGTGGCTGCAGATAGGTATGCCATGGACAGTATGAAGTCGCGGTGCGAAAGAATCCTTAGTGAGCTCCTTAACGTGAAGACCTTGGCAGTTACATTGGCTTTAGCTGATAAGCATAGCTGCAGTGGCCTTAAGGATGTTTGCATTGAATTTATGGCCACTTTGAATAAGATGGATGATATGGTGGCAACTAAAGGCTATGCTGATCTCAAGAGAACTTGCCCTTCTGTCTTAGTAGATGCATTCGAGAAGGCATGCAAGTTCCGTAGAATCTAAAAACCGATGAACCACTGGTACCAAGTTGAGTCTATGAGTAGGTTTTAGTTCTTATATTGTGTGAGTAGCATGTCTGTTTTCCAATAGCAGCTCTGCTAACTTTAACCGTGGGTACTAAATGTTGACTTAAATTATGATCTCTTTTGGGCTAATTGTTATATGTGCAATAGTTGGATATTGATGTGTGGATTTTGTCATGGCCCCAACTACTGGAATGAACAACATTATATAACTGTAGCATGTCATCACTGAGTGAGTGAATACAATATTACTGTATACATATCAGTTACATTGATGCTATCATTCAATTATTGAAACATTGCCCTTTTAAGCTGATCAAATGAAGCAGTATCAACTTGGTTATTTTCTGAACTTACTGTTAAGTATCGGCATCTGCATAATCTGAAGACAATCTTTTATGCACGCATAGCCTTTTTATATGGGTATATGTCGTACATCATTCAGACATTTGTGTGATTTGTTCTGTTGTCTGATAAATCAACTGTTCAGATTCTGCACTACTATTTGATTAATTCATATTGCAAAACTGTACCATGTCAATTATCTAATGAGGATACCAATGCTGTACATATTAAAAAATCTTTATGTTTCCGTACAGGGGTAGTGATAGGTCTGCTCTAAATAATTCCTTCGGCTTTGATTTATTCCATAGCCCTTAAAAGGTATTTATAATTCTAATACAATCTAATCCGTTAACCTTATCTCTATCTTTAAAACAGAAATAACAAATCTTATGTTAATCTAACTAATCAATTCTAACTAATTGTGCGGCAAAAATTTAACATTAAGTGTTTTTTGTTGTTACAGTAACGTGCCTTTGTGGTCTCTATGGAACTGAACATAAGAGAGAATACACAAAAGTTTAACCTTAAGTTTAAAGCACACCACAAGAAATAAACAATGGATACTTTTCTATATTAGTGTACTGGACACCAATAAAATATACATTTTCTTCAACAGTTGCCCTCCTAGCCATCACTCTGTGGTGCTTGGCCTCCTAGCAGTTGTTCTACTGTTGCAATTGCTTAAGTGCTTTTAACTAAGAGGAATTTTACGGTCTTTAAAGAGGTACCACATTTTTTAGTGTTAATTTTGGTATCTCTTGACACATGAGCTACCATGAGGTATCAAAATTAGCACTAAAAAATATAACACCTCCTGGTACCTCTTCAAGAACTATAAAATAACCCTTTAACCAATGAAGGACCGTAAAATAACCCTTTAACCAATGTAGAATTGACCATAGTTACTAGTAGAATTGTTTGTGTATTGTAGTATAGCACAGTAAGTTTTCTACCTATATATGAACTAGCTACTCTACACTTGTGTTTGCCTAAACAGTCTAAACGCCTGGGCACATGATGTGTAAACGGTAAATGGGATCCTACTGTGTTGCCCTTAATCAGTGATTAAACGGTCATCCCGTTTACATGGTCAAACAATACGCTAAACGAAATAAACGTTAAATTGGTTTACAACGTGAACAGAGTGAATAGTTTCACGTTTAGGCAATATATACTTCGTGGGAAAAAAATTGAGATCACTCAGCGCGCAAAGTTGCTTTCTTTTGTTTACACTTTACTATCTATCTTGTAGGGTTGCACACGTAACACAAAAATGTGTGCAAATCTGTTTCTGTTTGGTTTGGCTCACCGGACGCGGGCAATTAAGTAACTACTGATGTTGTTAGTACATGATTAATACATATTAAACGATAATAATCTATTTTAAATAATATTAAGGATTTTTATATGGATTAACAATTATAATAAAATAGTTGCACGTAATAAATACTATGATGATTCATTATTTATCGATCTTTATCTCATGCAATGTATCCATATGTGAGCAATCAAACACCATCTCACTTTGACTAGGTTAAGCTACACTATATAGGATGCCATTTTTACAAAAAAAAAGATGTATCCACATTAGATTTAGGATTACAAAAATTAAAACAAGAGAAAAATCATTAAAAAAATAAAATTACAAGTTGCACATGAAGTGAATGATATTTTTACAACCACATTATATAGGATGTTATTTTTACAAGAGTCTTTTTTGGTTATATGTCATTACAATTACCGTGCTTTGGAACTTCGCCACTACAATTCATTTATTTGGATATATGCCATATTTCGGATTTCTCTAAAATTATAATGTCATATTTCAGAATTCTCTAAATTTGTAATGGTATAGTTCGGAGTTCTCTAAATTTATAATGGCATGAATCTAAATACGTGAATTGTAATGGCATTTCACCAAAGTCACAAAATTGTAATGGTATGGATCTAACTTTCTCTTTTTACAAAGCCAACGAATCAAAGTGACATTATTACGATGAAATCAAAGATCAAAACTTTTCTGATGAAACACAAAAAAGAATCGATTTTTGCGGACACAATCACAAGATCCCTCCGCGTGATAATAATATAACAAGACTCATCAATGACATGAATCAGGCCACCACTTAAAATCCAATCCCCAAATTGTTCTCCCACAATGCAACTCTAGAGGAAAGAAAACACAAACTACATCATCATCGGAGTATCCAACACCTATTAACATCATCATCATCATCAGACATTCGATGTATCCAACTCATCACAACCCACAAAAGGGAAACAACAGCTTACCAGGAGTATGAGCACCAGTAGTGCATCCAGTGATCAACAGTTTAAGTCAACACTTAGTACCCACGGTTAAACTTAACGGAGCTGCTCTTGGAAAACCTACTCATAGTCATAGACTCAACTTATTAGTACGAGTGGTTCATCGGATTTTGCACTTCTTTGTTCTGGAGTACCTCAACGGGAAGTGATCGTAAAAGAAGTTCAAGAATCCGTTTTTCTTCCGCGTTCTCCAATCGTTTAGCATTCATATATGCATAATCCACAGCACAAGCAAACAGAACGCACAAGTGTTTCTACAGACACAAATGGGAAGAATGCCATTTTAATTTAACTCTATTAACAAAAACCAAATTGAAGTCACGACGAAACAATTTCTGATGTTTCTACCACACATGTTGTCGTCTGGAGGATGAAAAATGACAAGCAGATAAGCAAAAATAGCTGGGCCTTGCATTACATAGTGTAGTGTTCAGTTCAGGATTATTTCAGAATGGATAGTCTTTCCTCCATAGAGTTGATTTAAGTGAACAAAAGGATGAGATCACACTTTTTTTTTTGAATCACAACCAGCAGGAGAGTCTCCTACTATAGTTAGAGATCACACTTGGTTACGTTTTTTTAAATATGTACAGCATTGGTATCCTCATTAGATAATTGACATGGTACAGTTTTGCAATATGAATTAATCAAATAGTAGTGCAGAATCTGAACAGTTCATTTATCAGACAACAGAACAAATCACACAAATGTCTGAATGATGTACGACATATACCCATATAAAAAGGCTATGCGGGCATAAAAGATTGTCTTCAGATTATACAGATGCCGATACTTAACAGTAAGTTCAGAAAATAACCAAGTTGATACTGCTTCATTTGTTCAGCTTAAAAGGGCAATGTTTCAATAATTGAATGATTAACTGATATTTATACTGTAATATGTATTCACTCACTCAGTGATGGCATGCAACAGTTATCTTAATCTAATGTTGTTCCATTCCAGTAGTTGAGGCCATGAAAAAAAATCCACACATCAATATCCAACTATTGCACATATAACATTTAGCCCAAAAGAGATCATAATTCATGTCAACACTTAGTACCCACGGTTAAAGTTAGCAGAGCTGCTATTGGAAAAAAGACATGCTACTCACACAATCTAAGAACTAAAACCTACTCATAGACTCAACTTGGTACCAGCGGTTCATCGGTTTTGAGATTCTACGGAACATGCATGCCTCCTCGAATGCATCTACTAAGTTGCTACCATAGCATTGGTTTTGAGATTCTACGGAACATGCATGCCTTCTCGAATGCATCTACTAAGACAGAAGGGCAAGTTCTCTTGAGATCAGCATAGCCTTCAGTTGCCACCATATCATCCATCTTATTCAAAGTGGCCATAAATTCAATGCAAACATCCTTAAGGCCACTGCAGCTATGCTTATCAGCTAAAGCCAATGTAACTGCCAAGGTCTCCACGTCAAGGAGCTCACTAAGGATTCTTTCGCACCGCGACTTCATGCTGTCCATGGCATACCTATCTGCAGCCACAAGTAAAAGCCTGATCATATCAGTGTAGTCATCATCAGCAAGATCATCCATGTCAGGAAAACTATCGGTGTAGATGAAATGTAGGAGGGCCCTGAAAACATGAGGCTGCATGTCTTGTACGGTTATGAGCCGGGCATTCTTCTCCTTCATCTGTCCATAGAACTCTGCCTTGAAGACAGGCGACCGCGCGGCAAGGATGATCTTGTGCGCGGCAATTTCCTCTCCCTCGACAACGAAAGTCACATCAGCCCCCTCCTCCTCCAGCAACAATTTGCCAAAATGGTCTGATAAGCCTGAAGTTTCCACCTTGATTTCAGAGTACACCATAGTATTGGACAAGTGTGGTTTTTTGATAACGGTCACAGCGCATTCAATTATGAGGCAGTCTTCCTTAATGTAGCCTGCTTCTTCCTTCTCAAACTCAGTTCTTAGCATGAAACATGGGTGCTGCGGGCCAAGACGGGTAATGTCACTAGACTTGAACAACCTGGGAGTTGATTCAGAAAGCACACTCTGTGGCAACCCATTCTCCTGGTTAACTAATCTCAGGTCATAGCACGCATGGGCCTCGCTGTCCTTGCTCAAGAGCTCCAGATAGACGGAGACGTATTTTGCATCGTTGACGCCGTTGGGGTAGAAGCGGATGGCCCAGTCGTAGCCGCCGACGGCGAAGGTACCCGACAGGATGAACTTGTCGTCGCCGATGCTCTTCGTGAGGCTGTACCCGACGATCTCGAACGAGTGCGTGCCCTGCTCCGACTTCGCGGTGTGCCTCGACACCGTCTTCGTCTTGGACCCCATTCTCACCTTCCCTGCGGCGAAATATCCAACAACGAACTGAACAAAGCAGGCCGAAATCGGATGAAACGAGCGGAAAAGAGGCAGCTTTCTTGAGGAGGGGAGAGGAGAAAGCGCGAGGAGAACCTTGGATGCGTCGGGGCGCAGGCGATTAGCAGCGGCGGCGGCGGCGGCGGCGGCGATGATGGCGGAGCGAGGAGACGCGTTAGTACGTGGGCTGTGTTTGGTTAGTTGGTGCTTCTAATGATCAATTCAACTAAAAAGCCGACTCTTTAGGCTGTGAGATTTTTGGGATATGTGGGTTTCAAATCAAACTCAAATCCAATACAAATCAAATCGAGTACTTGACCAACTCCAATACTATCTCTCAAATCAGGGTTCTATTTTTTATTTTAGAGATTTCTTATTTTTGATAGAACTATTTTTTACATTCAATTCTAACAGTGACTCTCAAAACATACCCTCTATTTTTATTTTACATCATTTCTTCACACACTATACACATGTATTTGACAAAAACACAATACATAATAAATTATTTATTGTTTAATAACGAAAGACTATATTTCAAATTTTAAATATAAATACAAATATTCAAATTTAAATATAAGAACATAATCATCTATCCCATTTAAATATTCAAATTTTAAATGCAAATACAAATATTCAAATTTAAATAAGTGAGAAGTCTACGCGCGGGAGCGCGCATGCCCACGTGGCACAAATGAGAGCCGGGATATGGGGTCCTAGGGATGAGTGCATGGTGGCCTCTTTTGAGAGTCCTCTTGTTTTTGAGAGTCGAGTAGGGATCCTGTTAGACTTTGATTTTTCTCGCATACTCTCAAAAATAAGTTTGATAGCTTGAGTAGGGTCCTGTTGAATTGGTAGCTTCTGCATGAAGCTACATGATTAATTCAACTAAAAAGCCGACTCTTGGCTGTGAAATTTTATATTTCACTCTCTCCAACTGTTGAAATTCATGATGTATTATTCCTTTTATTTTATTTTGATGGACCAATATAACCCCAAGTTTTTGTAAAATAAGAGTAGAAAACTTAAGTAACAAACAAAAAGTTTTTGTCTGTTCTAAAAAATAGAAATGAATGGGGTTAGTGGTAGAAATATGCATTAATTCTAGGTTAGATGATCGACTAAGAACAGAGAGATTTTAGACAGTTCAAGCCTACCAAAGAATATCGAACATACATCATGTGTTTTGTATGATAAAACTATATATAAAGGCTACAATATGATTCTTGTTTTGTGTGAGTAGGGTTATGGGTGAAAAGAATCAATCCTTATCGGTTGCTATTTTTAAGAGATTATGATCAAATATTTTAGTAGACAAATTTTATGGTACACCAGAAATATTCTAGACCATCCATTATTTTGATCTAATGGCTAGCATTAAAGATAGTGATCTATTACCTCATAGAAGATAATAGATAACCTTTGATTTTTTTTTGCGCAAACTTTCCAATTTTATGTGCTAGCTTTCTAATTTTCTACATATACTTTCCAATTATATATTAGTACTAAGTATTTTAATTTTATTTTATTTTTAATCCTAACTAAAATCAATGATCCACATTAATCTTAACTATTAGGTAATAAGTGTACCATAACAAAACCCTTTTACTATATTTAAGTTATTTTTAATTACAAAGATATATTTCCATATCTCTAAATTGTTTTCTATTTATAAGGATTCCTTTTCCAATATAGTTTATCCATGCCAAACTATGCTACACCAAGCTCATATCTGGTCTATGATAATCAAAAAATTACCTAGGAGTCATATCCCAACAATATGTATGATCATTGAGACTCATGGCTAGGAAATATGCTTTGCAGAGTATGTTTTTTATCCTTAGCACATAGGTATATATGATGATTAGATAATACTAGTGAGATGCTTATGTTTTGCAACAGAAACTTATTTTACAACATGGTATTTACATAAAATTCATGTTTCTGTATAATTTTTTAGAAATCTAAGTGTTTTTACACAAAATTCGTACATCCGCGTAAAAATAAAAGAAATTAAAAAACTGAAATGTAAAAGTATTTTTTTTTATTTTTTCTCACGTTTCCTTTTCAATTCCTTTTCAGTTGGTGCATGCGCTCGGCGAGCGGTTGCATGCGGGACGGTTATGGGGTGGGCGAACGGCCGGTTTTTATAGGTTATAAATTTTAGCTGGTTTTTTATGGGATTGAAAAGGCACGTACGGGGTTACAGACGACGGAGGACATAGAAATCTAAACGCTTTAATATAGTTAAGATATATGATTCCTTTCACATATTTTTGTGTACAAGTGACAAAATTCTAAAAGTGACCTATATGAGAAAAGGGTACCTTGTAAAATTTGGCAGAACCAACATCATATCATTTGTAGGAAAAAATAGCCCTTAAAAACTAATAAATGAAAACAACATCATCCTAAATTATAGCATGAGCAACAGTACCCCAATATTGCTGCAGAAGAATCCAATCTCTCCCCTATTTTCTATACCCTGTTAGTAGTGTAAATAAATCTGCTCCTCCAGCGATGTACAAAAGAATTTCGAAACTCCAAATGCTTCCAGTGAGGGCTCAGAAAATTGTGTAATTGGAGAATAAGTTCATGAGATTGTTTAATGTTTCTGGGTAAAACTTCCTTGCAAACAAGTAGCATGGCCTCTTTAGTCCATTCCACAAGCAAGGCCTCTGCAAGAGCTCTTTCTGCATTCAAGAACAAGAGATCTTCATACATCACCCCTTCCGATGCACGGTGTAAAAGTGCGAGATCTTTATAACTGCAAAGGCTTCAGACTACATATTGTCCCTAGTATTTCACCAAGCCGATTTTCTGGTAGATTGTGCAATGCTTATGAGCATTATAATCTACTCAATTTAGCATGGACCATAACCAATGGCAATGCAATTCTACAAATGAAATGTCCTATGCTATTCTTATATAGAAATTAAAAGTAGTAATTGGTGTTGGCGTTTTCTCCACCCTTCCACCATGTCTTTCAAAGAACTTGTGTAGATGGATCTACAATTTTACATAGCATGTGTGCATTATTTGTAGACATGAACTGCATATAAGAATTTTTAGATTTGAAGATGTATTTTTGCATCTTTAAGTATGTACCTTATGTTATTTTTATTGGAGACACTGCAACAAATGGGTATTTTCTACTGTTGGTAAAATAGTTAGCACAACATTAATGGCAAATGGCAAACTAAACTGGAGGGAAGGAGGGACCTTTTCGTCACTTGTCACATGGTAGCTCGTGTCAATCGACTGCAGCAAAAACTGAAGTTAGAAGTATCCCATGAAAATAATAAAATGGAACTATGGAAGTTCATCCAAAGAACATATTAAGATGAACAAGAAAATGTAAAACATAAAACATACTGTCATATTCTTCAGGAGTTCATAAGTTACATCCTTAGCTCGGAAAGACCTGGGATGCCACTTGCCCTCTGACCAATCAACATAAGTCACCGACCAATTAGCAATTCCAGCAGGATCCATCATCTGGTACAAATAAGTTAACTGAGCATTTATTTTGGATGATTATAAGTTTTCAAATAGGAGGGACACATTTTGTACTGAACTACTGACATTGAATAGAGTTGGCAAGTAATGCTCATCTGCATAGCAATTGCGACCCTCTTCCATTCCTGGCTGCAAAACAAAAGGCACAAGCACAACTGGATATTTCAGCACCATACAAGTCATTAAGCAGAGAACAGTACTATAAATAAAACTAAATGAGATGCAGCAATAGATGAACATTATTGTAGGACATGTACAAGTCAAATCAGGTTTTCAGATTGAACAATTTGTACCGCTAGACAAGGCGTGTAAATTGGAGACAATATTCTCATTTATAAATTAAGAAAACTAAGATATATGAGAATATATTGCTTAATCATGACACCTATTTATCCTAAAATATCAAACTAGCAAACATGTGCAGAGATCACAAAACCCTTCAAGAAAGTTTGTAGATAACAGCAGCACATGATCTAGAATTTTGAGACAGACAGTAAGTGGGCTGAAATGAACAGCAACATAGAACATAGAGAATACTCTGAGACCTATAGACTAACTTTGTGGTTTTCATTCAGGGAGAAAGGGCTCAGGGGAACTGTGAAACACGAAAATGGATGAAAAGCCACATATCTGTATCAGATACCGACATATCGTATCCGATATGGATATAGCCAGATACTTATCCAAGATTTTTGCAATATTAAAAAATAATAAATTGGATACTTCCCCTATACTTCCTAGATACTTCAGCAATATAGAATGTTGTAGAGATAGTCGTGATGCTGATCTTAATGGTGGTGTTAATTTTCTTCAACAAGCTCAACTTTCTCTGGATAAACCAGACCTAGATAAAACTAATAGATGATCTTGGTGTGTTGGATCTACCTGTTGATATTGCGGAACAATCAAAACCAATGCATCAAACACTTAAATTGTTCTTGTTTGTTGCTAGATCATGGTGGTATTTTTATTGTTGAACAGTGAACACATGAACTTTTTTTAGATTAGTTGCTTAATTATCTCATGTATAAACATCGGTTAATATATATAGTATGTGTATCGTCATATCATTTTTTATAAAAAAAAGATGTATCAAGTATCGTCATATCGTGTATCGGGTAACATAGTAGTGGAATCACATTTTGCATCTCCAAAGGTTGAAATTAATGATTTTCAACCCTAAACATTGAATTAGGCTAGTAAATGCTACCATTTGCATAAATCATTGTTCTTTTCCTTTGGGCCAAAATTGACACATGAAAATCTCAGTATCAATCTTCAGAGTGAAAACATGGAGTTGTATTCTTTTGGACGCAAATAATTTATTCCCCATTTTCAATACAAATCCTCCAGACCAACTTTATTAATAACTTGATTATTCAACTCCAAAGGTACTGGTAATGATTACAGTCTACTAAAAGATGAATTTGATTACCTTGCAGTAACGCCTGAATTTTGAATAATACAAACTATCTGCAACCACCACCATTGCATGTTGCCGTTTAATTGAGAACCACTGTGATGTTCAAAAATTGTGTTTAAAAACCATTCAAAACAGAAAATTAATTACATAAAAATTATTGGAACCAAATTTGTGCAATTTTATATAAAACAAAAAAATATAGCCCCTCTAGTTTGATTAGTAGTCCAAAGTTTGCAAACTTGCATGAGAAAATGATGCTCACCTGTGAGCCCTTCCTAAATTCAGTCTCACGAACTTCCGGTAACATATGCTTCGAGTATCTAAAAACTCCATGTGGCCCAGGATCATCAAAGCTTATACAAAACAAGAAGATATGCAAGAGAAAAAAACAATTACTGCAATCAACTCATTATATGGAAAGTGAAAAATAAAATTTTGCCTGAAGATGCAAAAGTTCTCTGTAATATGGGGGTTAGTGCTCTTATGGATATGCACGAAGGAAAACATTTTGGACAGAAAATTAACTCAATGTCTCACCAGTCAAGAAAACTGTGTTTTGATCCCATTAGGAAGTCATACACGTAGTCAAAATTGTGAAGAGGAACACAACTGACAAAATTGAGCAAGCAATAGTTAAAAACTATGAAAGTTTATTGTGAGAGAAAATGGGACTAAAATAACCTTCAAATATGTGGATCACCTGTCAGAAAGCAAAACAAATTGCTGGTTGTCTGTGTCTTCTAGGGCCTTTGCCAGCAATCTCCTCTCTGCATCAACCATAGAAATCATACCCCATCCTACCTGCAAGGTATTTGGCAATGTAAGTGTTTGCTTAGTATTTAGCTCAAAATATAATGAAAGCCATATCTGTGTTTAGGTTGTGATCCTGGCCCGTTCAAATAAGGCCTAAGACCCAATGTACCAATAACAATTAATGAATTGATCAGACTCCAATGCAGTTCGAGAAAAACAGGAACTCGATTATCGTATCACCATTGAGCTTGGTCTCAAGCAGGCGCCTCCTACTTAGCCTCCCTTCCCACCTAACTACCCCTCTCCTTCTATCCTTCCCTATGTAACCTACATCTTCCATATTTGTACATTATATTCCTTCTTTCAGTATATCTGGCAGCTCTCCTGCCACTTTTCAAAAAAAAAATTATCGTATCACCATTGCTAGCCTATGGCCAAATATGTAGAGTATGTCATGGCTAGTTGGCTACTAGTCCGGAACTCCAGTTTAAAACCAATATACTATTAAATCTAAACTAAAATAAACTCATGGCCTAACCTTATAAACATTCAAGATAGTCATGTATAATTGTAATATAAAATGAGTTTATATAACTGTATGGTTTGAATGTACAGGAGTACACTTTAGGAAAAACTGCTACATGAACTTTATTTTCAAATCAAATATAATTGGATAATCTTAAGAAATATAAGAATACACTTCATGGATAAAATAACAAAGGTGAGCTGCTAAATTTATGTGGAATTGTGAACTAAAACATACAGTTTGCACAATAAATTGTTTTGCAGTTGAAAGCAATGGTGGAAAGTTAGCTGTGCCCTGATGATAGAATATGTGGATTTACAGCTTGAAACATATCAGTGGTATTGTCTGACAGGTATAATAAATTTAAATGTGCTTCCCTCAAAAAAAATTTAAATGTGCTGTCTGTTGTACCCATTGTATCCATTTGTTGATCACTAAAGGAGTTATTGAATTCACAAATTCTCTGATTTCATCGGGATAAATATCTAAATATTTTGAGATCATGGTGTTCTTCTGAAGTATGTATTGGATTCTTCAAGGAATAGCATGGTCAAGACTAAATGTTAGAAGAAATTTTAATAGTTCTCATGTATTCCTCAGTCCTGATAGGAAGCAATGATCACCAATTTCTCTATTATTTGAATTCAGGAAACAATTTCCAACTAAAGGTTGATAAGTTCAATCCTTGTAAACTAAAAGAAATTTCAGTATTAGATTTCATGGGTTACTATGAAATTTTAGTGTAAGCTGGATCATGAGTAAAAAATATGATACCAATAAAATGTTGGAGAGAACCTTGTTATGCAAATAGCACAATCTAATGAAATATGAAAACACTATGCATATTATGTACATGCCTTACAAGTTCACCAAGGCTTCATCCTTAAAAAAATCATTACCTTATCACTGTGTATGTCTCGGCCAACAAATACAGAACTGATATGTTCGGGTTTCTCACGTGAAGCATGGACATATATATTGTATCTGCCCTCATGACCCTGTAAAAATTGTGGGAGATAACACAGAAAACAAAACAAATAGAGCAATTAAAGATGTATGACACTGTCCTTATGTTCAAATAGCACACACAAAAGGAAGTAAACTGGTCTGTTTCATGACACAAACTGACAAAAGAATAAGTAACAAGATCTAATTATGGCCTGATATTATGGGGGTAAAATGAAATTTATATTCCTTCATTTCCTCTTCGGTTCATCTTGCATGGTGATATTATCTATTAATGAGTACTTTGAAAAAAAAAGGAAATATGTTCCTTAGGTCCAACTAATCCACTTTTATCTTCACTATGACTGGTGAGTGTGACTGCAGAACAAGTCAACAACCATTATTAAGTTTTTCAACTTATTTCCTTCACAATTCACATAGCCACCCCAAGGCTGAACACCAGGAGTAACACACGATATAGTACATAATAATGAGTGTACAAAAGGGGGAAATCATGGAATACCTTAAAGAACAACTCCCACAGTTTTTCAAATGGCAACTTGCCGGGAGTCATGAACATGAAAGCAATTTTTGGGTTCCTGGATGGGAATGGAGGCGTTGAGAGGATTTGTCTGAAGACAACACGAGCAGCAATCTCCTGATCACTTAGTTCCCGGGCAGGCTCTGCAGGAAACCAGTCCCTGACAGGATACCAGTCCCTGACAGGATAGGTATAATCCTGGGGTGGGTACATATAACCCAGAGTATGGTGACAGCTATGAAAATTACAACCACTGGTATCCATATGTGTCTTCTTGGAGCTGTTCTTGCGCGAGGTAATGGAGCACCCTTCATATCCTTGACACCTGATGGCCAGAGCTGAAGCAACTTCATTCTTTTCTGCCACTCACAGCAAAGCTCCTCACCTTCATCTCTCTCAGAATCCACCTGAGCTAGAAAATAGCCTTAGTGCAACTTCCACTTTGCTTGCTGCTACAAGTATTCTGCAGAATAACAGAAAGAGACCATGTTAATTGGACTATGAGACATACTACCGCAAATCAAATCGATAATGTGGTTTACTAAGGTGATAAGAACGCAACCCATATGGTCTACTGAGGATTCAGTCTGCTCAACAAATAGGAAAACGAATCTCCAGAATCATGTTGCTTATCACCAAATGTGCATAAATAGGAAAGCATGTTTCAGGATTTTCGCTAACATGTTTCAGGGTTTAGACCCTGGAATTTGCAGTACACAAAGACGTAGACAAAATATAAATGGATAATTTTTTGGTACACTAATTTTTTGACCTATATGAATCATGGCACATGACCTCCACAAACTTTTCTTATATGCAGCAATGTGACCTTATGTAAGAGAGAATTCAGACAAGAATATGAATCAATTCACTAATGTGTGCTGCCAAGTCATGGCCAATCCTGGTAAATTCGTGGACTAAGCCAACAATTCCTTGGGGCCTATTTTGCCACACTTTTCATCATAAATTGTACTCAAAACATAAATGTGATCAAGTTGTGTCTACGACAGGTGACATGATGCATCATAGGTCAAGAGAATGTAACGCCCATAAAAAGTGTAGAAGCAAAAGCAAACCAAACAATGAGTACGAAGTACGAACTCATATATATACCAAACCAAGTTGTCAGAACTCAGAAATTATGGAAACGAAGAGATTAAATCGACTCATTGCGACTGGAGCTCAAGAGCTCATGTGCCGCCGCCACAGCATATTTCCTCATGTAGAGATAAACTGGTAACTTTATTGGAAATGAAACTAAACGTCGGATGCATCAGATATTAAATGATCTTACAACCACATTAAAGAACCACAGATTTGGACGTATGGAGCCAGAGAAAGTGAGAAACCAAACATGGAATCACACGTTTCTTACCACAATTTCCCCCCTTGCGGGCAAAAGGAGGAAGAAGGCGAACAGGACATCGAGCATTTCACCGAAATATGACAACTTTGTATCCAGAGACCCCAATGCTCATCAAAATCCGCCCAAATTTGACCCCACGAAAAAAATTCAAAATCCACAGCCCCGCAACAACATCGCGGCTCACTACCCTAACAACCAGCAGGGCCAGATCCGTCCGTCCTACCTCGCCCCCAAGACGATCCAATCGGTGCACCGAACCGACCGTCTCCAAGAGACCCCGTCAATCACCAGTGCGTATATCACATGGCAGCGAGGAGGAGGAGGAGGAGGAAGCTAGCAACACGCGCGGCGGGGAGTGCCCGTACGTACGTACCTGGTCCGATTGGCCGATCGGAGGAACCGCCCGGCGCGCGGCAGACGCGCGCGATGGAGGATCTGGGATGCTGGGCGGAGCGCGCGAGTGGCGGAGGCGTTCGCTCGCAGGCGGAGGCCGAGAATTTTTCCCGCTTGCGGAGAAGGCGCGCGGGCGGGCGGGAGGTGGAAGATGGAATACTTGGCGACGGACACAAAATTACCCTTTTTGGTGAGCAGCTGTTTTGTTTTGTAGCAGTATTTTTCTTCCCTTTTTTTACGTGTACTAAACAGGGGCGGACCTAACATGGAGCATGGGGTACACTTGTACCCCCAAATTTTTTTGCAAAAAATTGAGTGTGTGTATATATGTATGTATGTATGTATGTATATGTGTGTGTTTTAATTGGGTTAAAATATAGCCCAATAATTTAATGGTTAGTCCAATAATCTATTTTTCTAATTAACTAACTCTATTTATCTTCTGTCATATCTTCTTAATAGTCAACGAATATCGCTACGTCATTACGTATTGCTGAAAAAGTAGTATGTGTTTCATATAATTCTATTATTGTTTTTAGTCCTTTTAAATAAGTTCCTGGAAAAATAAAGAATCATCCTTAAAGAATCATTATGTTACATGATAGTCTATGATGTACTTTTCTATGGTTTGTTATGAAGATGTCATAAATTTTCTTATATTGATTTGATCTTCATGATAACTGTGAAAGTTGCCTGTTTGAATGTGGTATAAGTAAATTTGACTATCCTATGTAGAAGATATTTTATTGGTACCATCTAATGTAATTTGTCAAACACACCCACTGTCCACAAGATATAGACCACAACCTTGATGGTTGGCATGATAGTCACGACGACGTCTACTAGCTGCTACCCTATCTAGATGGAAGAAGTTCTATTTTTTTATATTTTATTATTATTCACTAGAAATTACATTGGTTCACTAGTGTTAAGAATGTGATATAAATTATTTTGATATATGTGTATCTAGATTGAGTGTTTATCATCGATTTAGTTTATCGTTGTTATTAAATCAATTTTTGGTATATTATACGCGTGTTTTGTAGCTTGTTTAATTCCGTACCCCCATTATATAAATCTTAGATCCGCCACTGGTACTAAATAATCAATAAGAAGTTAAATAAAATATGTTAAAGTGTCATATTTTTTAGGAAGATTTGCATTCACGTCACACATAACTTGGTTGAATTTGTTCTTTTGCTCCATATGAGTATGTGACATGTGGTCCTAGGGTTCAGTTGTCAAACACACCGGACGTGGAAAAAAAATAAACATGACTCAACTTTGTGGCATAAGAGTAAAAATTCCTATTTTTTATTAGAGAAGAACTAGCAAACGCTTAGTTAGTGAGACGGTATTAGTTTTTCTGTTTTATTATATAGAAGAATACTATCGTACACACCATAAGTATATGGGTGTCTTATAGCACACGCTTAGTTAGTGAGACCAATGATAATAGCAAATGGACGTAGAAACGCATTCACATTTATTGTTTTTGTTTCTTTGTGTGTATTGAATTTTAACATCAAATTTCTGTATTTTTATGGAATACAAACAACTATGCTATTTAACTTTAACTTTTTCGATTCTTTTCTAACTATTTGAATCGTATACAGCAAATTAACAAGTTATTCACCTCCCTGCTTTTTTGTTTTCTATAGCTATAGTACTGAATGGTTTTTCTGTCTATGGTCTCGTGTCAGAACTATTAATATATATATATATATATAAATGCTATTCTACACCACGGGTGTATAATGCTATTCTACACCGACGTGGAATGGAGGGGTTGGAATTGGGTGGGGGGTGAGCACGATTGGGATGATCGGTGTAGAATAGCATTTACACCCATAGTGTAGAATAGCGTTCCCGTATATATATATATATATACACTACCGGAAAGAGGATGTTTGCCGAGTGCCTGAAGGTTTACCGAGTGCATTTCATCGGACACTCGGTAAACTAACCTTTGCCGAGTGTACAAACAAATACACTCGGCATACGTCCATGTTTGCCGAGTACCACGTAAAATACACTCGGCAAATATTTCGTAAAAAATCACTCCCCAGGTAGTCATGACAGTGTGATAACGGGACAGGCAAAAAATGTTCCTGACACTCGGCAAACATGTGTGCCACGTGTAAAGTTGTTGACTTTGCCGAGTATATTTAATAAAACACTCGGCAAAACTAGAATACCCATTATTTCATGTGAGATCATAATTTAAGCCTATATCACATTTTAAACATGTTTTGAACTTGAATTTTTTTACAGCCATAATTCAACATATGTTATTCCATGGAAAATGTTCATATTTTTATGAGTGAATTTTCTATTTTTAATTAATTAATGATGTTTCTAGGATTTACTTCGAAGTATGTCAAATTTGAACTGCATGTACATGAAATAATGACTAATAAATTGTAGAAAAATCATATTTATGTTCATGAGCACATTTGTAATCTTTTAGAACTATATATAACTAAATATTAAAAAATATAAGTTACGACACTCAGTCGGGAATATGGAGCTTAATGGTTTTTAATTATAGAAAATTAAATTGATGCCTAAAAAATATGATACTTGACATGGTGTCATTATATCATACATACATACTGTGATAAAAATTTCATAATGTTTCGATAAAGTTTTCATGTATGACGTTTGGAAATTGGAGAACCTTCGAGAAGGTAAATGAGTTTAGGGATGGAATGAGTTAGGTTTAGAACCGAATCAATATTCAAATCTTTGTTTCACTTAAAACTTTTTGTACCACTAAAACCCAATGTATCTTATACCATGTCAAAATTTGGCATTTTTTAGTGCTAGCTTGTTATTTTTAGTTAATTAAAGTTGTTTATAGGAATTTAATTAAAAGATCCCAAATTTGAAGTACACGTGCCTTGTGTTTGTTTATTTGACTTTAGAACTTTTCTAGGATGAACAATAAGTGTATATTATATAATGCCAAATTATAGAATTTTTTACTGTCTTTTTTCTATTTTAGTTTTTTTAAAAAACAAATTTAAAAAATCTTTGCCGAGTGCAAATAGCAGTGGAGGTACCCATTATTTCATGTGAACTCATAATGTATGTACATATGACATTTTATACATGTTTTTAAATTGATTTTTTACAGCTTTAATTCAACATTTTTTAATTCATGGTAAAGTTTCATATTTTTCTGAGTTACTTTGCTATTTTAAAATAATTAATCATGTTCCTAGGTTTTAATTTAAAGTAGGTCAAAATTGAACTGCATGTACATGAAATAATGACTAATAAATTATAGAAAAAAAATATTTATGTTCATGAGTCTATTTGTAATCTTTTAGCACTACATATAACTAAATATTAAAAAATCTAAGTTACGACACTCAACCGACAACATGGATCACCAAGGTTTTTTAATTATAGAAAATTAAATTGAAGCCTAAAAAACATGATACTTGACATGGTGTTATTATATCATACATATATACTGTGGTAAAAAATTCATAATGTTTCGACGAATTTTCATATATGACCTTAAGAAATTGAGAAATCTTCGATAAGGTTTATTAGTTTAATTAGTGATGGAATGAGTTAGGTTTAGGACCAAGTCGATATTGTAAAATTTATTTGAACTTAAAACTTTTTTGTACTACTAAAACCCAAGGTTTCTTATACCATGCCAAAATTTGGCATTTTTTGGGCTAATTTGCTATTTTTCGATAATTGAAGTTCTTTATAGGATTTTAATTGTGAGATCCCAATTTTGAAATACAAGTGCTTTAAATTTGTTTATTTGAACTAAGAAAATTTCTAGGATAAAAACTAAGTACATATTATGTAATGCTAAATTATGAATCTTTTAATGTCTTTTTTCTATTTTAGTTTTTTTTGAAAAAAATTCAAAAATCTTTGCCGAGTGCAAGAGCTATTGGCACTCGGCAAAAAAAGTTTTTTTAAAAAAAATAATAGTCTCCAAGTGCCTCGCTATTGGCACTCGGAAAAAAAATTAAAAAAAAAATAACAGTCGTCGAGTGCCTCACTATTGGCACTCGACAAAAAATTAAAAAATATAACAGTCGTCGAGTGCCTCCCAATTTGGCACTTGACGAACATGGGTGTAGGGTTAAAAAAAGGCCCCGCAGATCTAGGCACAATAAGTGCGCCCAGATCTGCTCCCCCGCACCCCGCCGCCCCCTGCTCCCCCACCGTCGGCCGCCCCCCTGCGCCCTGCGCCCCCGCCGCCAGCCGCGCCTGCGCCCCCGCCGCCCCTGTGGCCCCCGCCTCCTACTGCCGGCCACCCACCCGCGTCGGCCCCCCATGCTCAATCTGTCGGCCCCGCCGGCCCCGGCGCCGCCGCTCCCGCACGTCCCCGCCCCGGACACCGCTGGCCCCTCCTCCTCCGGCCACTGGCCCCCTCGCTCTGACCGTCGTCCCCGCCACCCCCTCCGCCCCCGGCTCCTCCTCCTCCGGTAGAAGTCTTCGATTTGTCCTTGTTTGAAACTAACACACAAACTATGCATGAAAACAAATATAGTTTAATTTTTTAATGTAAAGTAATGTTTAAAAATGCAATTTTAATTCCATGTTTAATCACATATTTAATGACATGTTTAATGTAATGTTTAATCACATGTTTAATTATTAAAAATGTCATGTTAAATGCCATGTTAATACCATGTTGTTCTAATATACATGTTTTAGAAATTTTAATATAATCGTTGTAATACTTTTTATGTATTAATGGTTATGTTGATTAATATCTTGTGTATATGTGGATGTCGGCCATCGTGCCGTGATATATATATATATATATATATATATATATATGTGTGTGTGTGTGTATGTGGATGTCGGCCATCGCGTCGTGATGTGTGTATGTGGGTGACGGCCATTGTGCCGTACTATTTATGGATGCTAGTTTTGCTATGTGTTAGAGAGAAGATGTTGTCAAAAATTTAATTTTTTCTAGTTATTGTCGCGTAACCTAGGCGTCTCCCGTTCGGAAGAGTTACGGTTTGGAATATGTATTTCTTTGCATATCTGTGGTCGTAACTGTTTTGAATTGTCCACGTTTGGACAGCCAGAGGATGCTGAGAAACCAAGGGTTGGTTTCAGTATTTGTGATGAGTGATTGACAGGCTTTTAACCTCTGTTCGAAGGGTTACCTCCGAAGGGGGTTCGGAGGTTGTACCTCCGAAGGGTGTTCGGAGGTGGTTTCACCGAAGTATGTTCGGTGGTTGGTTGCTGCAGCTGTTGCAGCGGAGTGTGCGTGTCGGAGGGGTCCGACAGTACACGATGACTGGGTGTGTACCGAAGGCTTCGGTACTTTGGGCGGTACACCGGAGTGTGTGCCGGAGGTTGCTAACCCGGAGAGGTCTCCGGAGTACTGGAAACACTTGTCTGCTTGTCTGTGGTCAAGCGGCAGGTGGACAGGTTCGCGGCAGGTGAACCTGGGTCAAGCGGGAGGCTTGATGCCAGGGGAGCGGGGAGCTCCGTCACGGTTGCTGCGAAGGGGGTCCGGGTCGGTCCTCGGGTCGAGGTGCGCCAGGTGAAGGCAGAGAGTGCGGAGCGTGGCTCTGGCTGAAGGTGCTCCGAGACAAAGTCCTCGGAGGTGAGGCACTTCGAAGGTACTCCGGAAGGAGTGACTTCGGAGGTGGTTGGATCAAGTCCTCTGTGGAGGCAAGGCATTCGAAGTGTGCTCCGGAAGGAGACATTCGAAGGTACCCGACGAAGGTCTCAGAAGTCGAGGTGCATCGAAGGCATGGTCCGGGTGAGGCTCGTCGAGGAGTGTGCTCGGGGAGAGACACTGCGACGAAGGGCTCATGGAATGCTTCATGCGGAGGCCTTGGACGAAGGAGGGACTTCGAAGGGTGGTACTCCGAAGGTGGGGCTTCGGAGTGAGGAAGGCTTCGGAGCGAGGCTAGCTCCGGAGTGTGGTTGTCTTGTGGTACTTCGGCCTGCATGGCTTCGGTACACGGACTGACGGAATTCGAGCTGGGCGGAAGCTGCGAAGCCGTGGTGGTCCACTCCGGAGGTGTTGGTGCGAAGGCCCAAGGGCTTTGACGGCTTCGGCTCAAAACCGTCACTGTATCGAAGGTTGACTTCGGTGAAGCGAAGGCCATCTGGCTCAAGGCTTCTCACCGAAGCTATCGCACCCCTCGCGTGCGAAGGGGGCTTCAGAAAGGTCAAAGGCTGCAAGTCTGACAGTGTCTGCTCTGCAAAAAGCTGGCGCTGTCCCCTCTGCAAAGGCTGACAGAGAAGCCTCCAATAAAGTTGACTACCTTTTGTACCCCTCAGTTCTGTAGAGACAAAACCAATGTAAACCCTAGGGGTAAAGTAGTCAATTCCTTTGGGTGAACTGTGGGCTATAAATATGGGGGCTCGGTAGGTAACATTTAACACTTTGAGCATTTACTGTTGAGCTCCTGTAGCCACACACTTCGTTGTATTCATCCAGAGAGTTCATTTTCTGTGTTCCTTGTTCAAGCGGCGAAGCCCTGCTTCTGTGTGCTTTTTGCTTGAGCTCGCTTTACATACCTCGCTAGTTGTAGTACACCGAAGCCTGTCTAGGCGAAGGGTGTTTTGTGCGAAGTGTGTTTTTCAGTGTGCTGTCGCTCTGTGTAACAGGAGGCGAGACCTCGCTGCTTACTAGCGAAGCCCTGATCGATGCCCGTTCGTTTATCGTGTCTGTGACTCTAGCGAAGTCTGTCAGTGTGCGTTTAGACCTTCGTGTACGAAGCCCAGCACCAGTTGCTGCTGCCAAGTACTTGGTCGAAGTCCTCAGTGGGGTGTCCACTCTTGCGAAGGGTGAAGTGCGAAGCCTGCTCGAAGCACCCTGTGTGCGGAGCCTGCACTGACTTAGCAGAGTAGATTTTCGAGGGTTGTTAGTGGAGCGAAGTCTTCTTGGCTTCGAACTTTTGCTCCTGCGAAGCCTGTGTTCAGAGCTGTCAAAGCACCTCCGAACCAGACCTCCGAAGGTAGTGTTCGAAGCCTATTCCGCAGAAGACAGAACTGAAACCGAAGGCTAGTTTTTAGCCCGAAATTTTATAAGCTCCCATTCACCCCCCCTCTGGTCGCCATTTTCGGTCCAACAGATGCATAGATTGAGCTTGTTTTCATGCCCCGTTCTGATTCGACTCAAGGTTTTGGTAGCAACTCCCCGTTGTTCTCCGAACGCACATCATCTTGGCATGTTGCTCAGACGTGCGTTTGGAGAGCAGTGGGGAGGTGCTGCCGAATTTTTGGGTGGGATCGGAACGGAGCGTGAAAACGAGCTCAATATACGCATTCTCTAGTGGGATTAGGACCTATCTTTACCTATTAGACTGTTAGATGCATCTCGTTTCTCACTAACCCCTAAACATGGGTGTTGTTTCCTAGTTTAGTACAAGATGGATCATCATGAGTGGATGTACACGGGTCGCCCTAATCAGGCCGAGGTGACCATGGATTGGATCAAGAACACAGAAGTATTCTTAGAGACGGTGTTTGGTAGACAGAATGTACGTGACAAGACTTGGTGTCCATGTAGTCGGTGCGAGAACAAGCGCCGGCAAACAAAGGATGCCATGGGTAAACACCTATGTAAATATGGGTTTATGCCAAACTATACCCGTTGGACGTATCATGGTGAGTCCCAGCGTCCTAGAGACGAGGTGTTGCAACATTGCATGGACGATGATGAGGGAGGGGTTGGATTCATGCTAGATGACTTTGAAGATGCGCATTTTGACGAAGCATGTGAAGAGGAAGTGTCTGAGCCAACGGCAAAAGCGTTTTATGACATGTTGTCCGCGTCAAAGCAACCTCTTCACGGTCACACTAAGGTTTCTCAACTGGATGCCATCGCACGGCTAATGGCCATCAAGTCCCAGTTTAGCTTGAGTCGAGAATGCTTTGATGTTATGCTGACGGTTGTTGGAAGCCTCCTTCCAGAAGGTCACAATCTTCCAAAGAGCACGTACGAGTCAAAGAAAGTCCACCGTGCACTTAAGATGCCTTATGAGCAAATACATGCTTGTCTCAACGGATGCATTTTATTCAGGAAAGAGTACGCAGGCGCAACCTGCTGCGTGAAATGCAAATCCTCTAGGTATCTTGAGGTAGACTCTGATGATGGTGCGAAGAAACAACTCTCAATTCCCGTAAAGATCCTTCGGTACCTTTCCTTCGTACCGAGGATCCAACGGTTGTACATGACCGAGGAATCTGCCAAACAAATGACATGGCATAAAAATGGGATTCGTTACAACCCTGACAAGCTAGGTCATCCATCAAATGGAGAAGCGTAGAAAAAGTTTGATCAGCTCCATCCCGAGAAATCTTTAGAGCCACGTAATGTAGGAATTGCTCTAGCAACAGATGGGTTCAATCCATACGGAATGACGGCTGCCGCATACAGTTGTTGGCCAATGTTTGTTAATCCCCTCAACCTTCCTCCCGGTGTCATCTTTCAACGACAGAACATTTTCTTGTCCTGGGTAATTCCAGGGCCTGAATACCCGGGGAAAAATATGAGTGTGTATATGGAGCCTTTGATGCATGATTTGGTCCGTGCATGGGAATACGGTGTGTTTACATATGACCGATCTACAAAGACAAACTTTAGAATGCATGTCTGGTACATGTACTCTCTGCATGACCTACTAGCATATGCGATATTTTACGGCTGGTGCGTGTATGGGAAGTTCACATGCCCGATTTGTCGGTCGACTCTGAAGTTCATTTGGTTGGCTAAGGGTGGAAAATATTCCTCGTTTGATAAGCACCGACAATTCCTTCCTCGAAACCATCCATTTAGGAAGGATAAGAAGAATTTTACAAAAGGTGTGTCTGTTAAAGACTCAACACCAACTAAAATGACCGGGGCCGGTGTTCGTGCTCAATTACAGTCTTTCAAATCAATGCACAAGGAGATGATTTTATCGGATATGGTGAGCATTATGCATGGACTCACAATCCATGTTTATGGAATCTTCCTTATTTTGATGATCTTCTCCTTCCGCACAACATTGATGTGATGCACACCGAGAAAAATGTTGTTGAGGCCATTTTCGGCACAATCATGGACATTCCTGTCGCGCCCCGATTTAATAAATCAGGACTTTATTGAAATTCCATAGAAAATCAATAAAACAAGACGTTCATCATGCGACCACGTACAATACGAGCAATCATTCACGGTTCGTAGACCGCATTAATACAAAAGTGAATAAAGATGAAGAGAAACTAATAAAACAAGGGTCCTAGATGAACGCCTCCTTCCAGTCTCGCCTTGACTGGGTCGCTACTCCAGACCTTCATCCTCCTCGTAGTAGACTGGCTCTGATGTTGTAAGTCAACGGGGTGAGTACAGATGTACTCAGCAAGCCACCGAATGCAAATATAATGCAAGGTAATAACAAGGGAGATAGTGGCTAATTTAGCGGAAGCAGCATATTTGTAAAGCTTTAAATGAGAGCAGTTTATTAGTACGGAAAAGTAAACATGTGCATGTGTATCATCATCTTCTAACTCGAGGGGTACAGTCAGCCCCACCTCGCTCAACAGTCCTTACGTGCCATGAATAACTTGAACATGCAAACAGTTGTAAACTAACTGCGAGTAGTCACACAACCCGCCCTTGACCGTGGGCTCGGCTTTTCGAAAAGATTAAATTACTCTGATCAGAGATGTACCACTGTACCCACAAGGCACGCACTCATCACCTACACCGAAGTGTAACGAGATGACCCATCACACGGGAACTCGTGCCAAAACCTTCCATATAGTCCTCCCCGACTCAATAGCACCCTCTTATGGGTTTCATATGGTGTCCCGACGCATCGGAGCCCCACCATACCCCCCCTTGAGCCTCGTCGGTACAAGTCGCCCGCAGGCTAGCCCCTTGCCCCCTCCTCTATGGTGCATCAAGCCGGAGTATTCCATACTTCCAGTTAGGACTTACCCATTAGACTTGTGGTTGGTACGGAAGTGCTTTGCAACAGATCCCGCAGACCGGTCCTTATAGTGCCCCGGGTGCGACAAACCAGTGCCCGAGCTTGCACCCGGAACCCACCATACTTATAACCTAGCCAACTCCAACAGAGTCCAGAGACGAGAATAACAGGGAAATTCATATACAGAATCCAGCTATCTACGACTCGTTCTTTTTAACCTATAGCAGTTGTGCCGGTACATTGGGCACTAGCTAATATTTTTATAGTAGAGTGACAAGGAGTTAAGGCTCAATAAGCATGGCTTGGGTTTGCACACAAGGACAGGGATCTAATAAATATAAGTGTAAGGCTTGAGTATTTGTCTAATGCAATATTAACCTATGGGTTATAGCGATAAGTTATTAAAACATGGGCTCAATTATGATCAACTGTTTCCACAGAGATGGTCGATGACTTGCCTTGCTCAGCAAATGGGGATGGAGGAACCTCGGGGTAGAACTCCTGCTCCTCGACGAACTCGTAGTCTTCTCGATACGGAAAATAAACAATACATTCAATAAACAGATAAAATTCACCAAATATTTAACATACACATTTGTAGGTTTTATTATGTGAAGTAATATTTTTACTATTTCAAGTTTTGTTCAAAACAGTAAGGTTTAATATTTTAGAATTTTTCCCAATTTATTTTCTGTATTATTAATTTCAACCCTAAGGGATTTTTATTCGTTTATTTATTAATAATATTTTGGGTAACAGAAACATACTGTTTTTATGGCATTAATGTGTAGAGAATAATATTCTGGTTCTAACAAAATTTGAATGGTGAAATTTGGAGTTAAATTGAGCAAGATATGAATTTTCAAAGTTTAAATCAATTTTCTGGATTTTATTTAAACTGAAAAACAGTCCCTGGTCCACGGTGAACCAGGTTCACCGTGAACCTGCGACTGTGCGCGTGGGCCGGCGGGGAGTAAGTGGGATCCAACGGCCCAGAGCGCCTGATACCCTTTCGGCTTGGATCAACGGCCGGGATTAAATCCCTCAGGGGTTTTAATCTCCATCGCCCGATCACGATCGAACGGCCGGAAATCAATCCGACACGGCACGTGGCGTCGGGGGCATTTTACCCTTCTTCCCCAACTCCGGCGGTACTGCGGCGAGCCATTCCGGCGATGGTGAGGGCCTAGCGCCTAGGCTACCGGCTAAAATGGAACCAGGGGAGCAAGGGGGTCATGACCGTACCTTCGGCGGCGAAGATTGTCGATGGACGGCGACGACGGCGAGGGTAGACGGCGAGGAGGTTTCGGGTGCTTGACGGCGATGGCGATCCGGTGGTCTTCACGACCGCTGGAGGCGTGGCCGAGGATGGGTGGGCGACGACGGATCCGACGGTGGTGGCAGCTAGGGCGAGGGGGGCCTGGATCAACGGCGAGCGGCGGCCGGAGTTGAAGAAGAGCCGAAGACCTAAACGAGGTCGGCAGCGCTCTGCTTATGCTATAGCTGGCTACGGTGGTGTGGGCTGAACGCGGTGAGGGCGAGGGGTTCTTATAGGGGGTCGCCGGCGTCCAATTGGAAGGGAACCGAGGGTTTCCCTTTTCTCAACGCCGGTGAACTTTCCTAAGGCTCGGGTTCTCTCCATGCGCGGCGAAAACGCGTGGCTATCGGTGGAATGAGATCCCCGGCGGTCGGAGAAGGCGATCCCTCGGTTAATTTGGCGACAACGGATACGGGGCGGCGGATTTGGAAGGTGGGGGTCGCCGGTGGGAGAGAGGGGATCCCTTTCCATCGGGGAAGAAGATCCTGACAGGTGGGCTCCACCTGTCAGTGAGCGATCCAAAAAGGAAGGGGGCCGACAGATGGGCCATGGATGTCAGTGGGCGAACGTGGGCGCACAGAGGCTGACGCGTGGGCCAGGAGGGGCGCGGTGGAGGAGAGAGGGGCGGGGGAGTGCGCCGACAGGCGGGTCCCGCTTGTCAGTGGGTGGGTGGTGATGGGCTGGGCCTAAAGGCCGTTGGAGGGAGGTTTCGTGGTTGAGGCCCAATAGGATTTAAAATTCATTTCTGATTTAAAATAATTCCAGTAATTCGAATATTTGATTAAGGGTTGAATCACTGTTGACAAAAATTTGTAAAAATTCCTAAAATTATATTTTGGCCTCTAGTTCATCTCATAAAATTTTCAAGTCCAGACTTTAAGTATTTCTCCCTGTTTGGCTTTATTTGGGTTCTTTTGGGATTTTTCCTTTAATAAGAAATTCAGAAATGATTTAAATAATATTTTCTTTTTATTTTATTCCTTTTTAATTTCTGGGGTGTTACAATTCCTGAGAAGACGAAAGACAACGTCAAGGCCCGAGTGGATCAAGCGGCTATATGCAACAGACCCAAACTCGACATGATACCTCCTAGAAGCGAGAAATTATGGTTTCAAACCCGAGTCTGATTTTAGTCTAACAAGGGGACAGAGGAGGAAAGTACTTGAGTGGTTTCAAACCTTGATGTTTCCTCATGGCTATGCCTCTAATCTGAAGAGGGGAGTTAATCTAGCTACTCTGTGAATAAACGGACTCAAAAATCATGACTATCACATATGGATTGAGCGGCTGCTCCCGGTCATGATTCGTGGCTATGTCCCTGAGGATGTCTGGTGAGTTCTAGCTGAATTGAGCAATTTTTTCTCGCAACTTTGTGCTAAACAATTGTATATATATACGGTGTAGGATAGCATTTGTATATATATAACAAATATGTAATCTACCGTCTTATACAAGCTTTCTCGCTTAAAATTGCAATGATATACTTTCTCTATATATATCCTATAAGTTGTTTGGTATATTTATTTTTTTGATCGATCTAGTTTCTACAACAGGGTTGAAGATATCTCACGACCGGCCGGTAGTCCCACCTAAAAAATTGTGATTTACTTAAGTTTGTGTCTCCTTCCGGATAACAGTCCTATATGAAGAACTAGCTAGAGTGGATGAGTCTTCCTCTACCATCTCTTCTCTCTTCTGTATATGGCATCATATCACCTGTTATACACGTCATCATCATCTCTATTCTATATTACTATGGAGATGAGTGCTTTGCCGAGTGCTAGAGGCACTCGGCGAAGCCCTATTTACACTCGGCGAATGTAGAAAAAAAATCAAGTTAAAATCAAATTGGAAATATCACGTAGACTCGAAACAATGGTTCACAAAATAAAAAAATGGGTTTGCTCAGTGTTTTTTAAAAAACACTCGGTAAATCTACTCTCTTTGCCTAGTGTTTTTCAAAAAACACTTGTCAAACCCACCCCGCCAAAAAAATTTTTTTGCCTGTGCAAGCACGCCGTCGCGACGTTCATTAGTAACTTGTTTGCCGAATATTTTTTGTTTGTCGGGTGTTTTTTTTTTAAAAAAAAGTCTCGGCAAACTTAGCTTTGTTGAGTGCCCGATATATTGCACTCGCAAAATCTCGAGCACTCCGCAAACAAGTCAGATGAAATAATTTTAAATATATACACTACATGCATGTTCTTTTATTCTATATATAAGAATATATACCTGCACGCATAATATCCAAGAAGTAATCGAGAGCATCCTAGATCGAGTTGATCAGTATCTCTCCAAGGCTCCAGCCAGGCAAGGGCAACACATGACAAGAAGAGAATAAGGTGTAGCCAAGGACAAACTTGCCGGCCAGATCAACAGACTGCTAGCTCGCTCGGTCGCCGTCGGCGGAGGACGGACGGACGGCGACACACACAGCACTGCTGGCGGCCGGCCGGCGACCCGCGACCGGCAAGTCATCCTTGGCTGCATCCTGCTCTCTGCCTCCTCGTGCATGGCCCTTCCGGCAAAGCTAGCTAGCTAGCTAGCTAGTGATCTACCTAGCTATAGGTAGCCAGCAGCTAGCTCCAATTCCTTCTGATCTCCATCGACGACTAGGATAGCTAGCTGCTAGCTCGATCGATCTGATCTGGTGATCGATGAAGAGAACTGAAGCTTCTGAAATGGTTATTTATAGGCGAAGGAAAGTTGACATGGAATAAACATTGCGAGGCGTACGTTTGCTGTGGTTTTGACCTCGATATTCCATGCAACTTTCTCGAGGGAATCAGCCTCTAAATTGCAATGTGGACACAAAGCATTGCCTTTGGGGGAAAACTGAAGAACCTATGCATGCATCAATCCACCACTTGAATTGGTTGGATTTTCCATCTTTTGCACAAGATTTGTGGGCCAAATTAATTTTAGGCTGCATGATCCATCGACAACTAGTTAATTAGTGCATTCACCAAAATAAAGGTAACTTAAATTGCATTGACTAGTTATTACTTCCTATATATGTCATATATTATAAGTTGTTTTACTTTTTAATAAGTCATTTTTTATTTTAACCAATATTATAAAAAATATATTCCAACAATTATAACATCAAATTAATTTTATTAAATCACCTGTGAAATATGTTTTAATAGTATATGTATTTGATACTGCAGATGATAATGTATTTTTAAAATCTTTGTCAAAACTAGAAAAGTTCGAATTTGAAAAAGTCAAACTGCCTTTTATTTTTTAGGTTTTCTAAAGAAATCTCTCTATATATAATTTTGGTTATTAATTTCTAAATGTAAATATATACTGCATTAGTTTTGTATAAAAGGGTCGTGCATGCGCTATATATATATATATTATACAGGAGCGTTATTTTACACCACGTGTGTAGAATAGCTATTTTACATCAACCGCTTTTAGTAATATATTTTTTAGTAGAATAACAATTGAGTATTACTTTTTTTCTCAATAGTAGATTTATCGGTAAGATAGCTATTCTACACCCATAGTGTAGAATAGTATATATACATGCATACCTTAGTTCCACATATGGATTTTACTAATAATAAGTGTGTAGATGAGTAGTGCCTTTTTTCTACCGATTAAATGATTTATGGCGGCTTTAATTTATTAGAACATAATATTCAGATGTAGGGTGGTAACTAATATAACTGAATCCATAACTGCATGCACATCTCAATTGCTCGATTATTATATTTATTAGTTCACAATGAAACTCGATTAATTGATAGCAATCGATAGTTCGAGGGATAGAGTGGAATCAAATGGAACCGAACTGTTCTTAAAAACAGAATATTCCTTATACTGAACCGTGTAGTACTGATTTTTTGTGTCGAACGAGATGGTTCCGAACCATTTGGTTCTATTCCTCGTCGTACACCAAATCAAACGCAGGATGTGATGATGTATCAAGACACTTATGTAGTTGACTTTTTACACATAAGTTATTAGATTATCTGTCTTACCCAAAACTTTTTTGAAATATTTTTCATTTTGTTATAATTTATTTTATTATTAAAGATACTTCAATCATAATTTTTTTTTGCATATTTGTATAAGATTTTTGAATAAAATAAATAATCAAATGTTATGATAAAAGTCAACAAAGTCATATAGAATTTTCAGGCCGTCACCAATATTGGATAAGTTGATGATTCAGAAAATTTCATTAATTAACGAACTTAAATGATCAGAATAACCAATGAAGCGGACAGAATCTTACGGGAAAATATGGATCTAGCAGAATTCACACACAAGGAAAACAAGCTACTTGTAACGGAGAATTTGATCATATACTCACCCTTTAGATAGAAATTGAGGATTTACCTATTGCATCTCAATGACATGCGGGATCCACATAGATCAATGACATGTTGACTAAAAGGGTAAATCCTCAATTTCTATCTAAATGGAAGGTATATGATCAATTTTTTTTATTTATAATATCTCATACAAACCCTTTGACAATTGATGAAACCTTAATTTAATTAATTAATTAATTACCAGTTGAATGCTACATTAAATATTTGTTGAAAACTATATTCCTATACGGATAAGAACTCTACTTTTTGTATAAATCTGATATATATACCACTGCACAAACACACCAGCATCATATCTTATCATCTTCGAATGTGAATAGTTTCCTTTTGCCCAACTCGAGCTAGTTAGTTAGCCATCCAATCTAGGGAGTGTTTGGTTTGAGGCACTAAATTTTATTCTCTATCACACCGAATGTTTAGACACTATTTTATAGTATTAAATATAGACTATTCATAAAATCCATTTATAATCGGTGAATTATTTGCGAGACGAATTTAATTAGCCTAATTACGTCATGATTTGACAATATGATACTACAATAAATATTTGCTAATCATGAATTAATTAGGCTTAATAAATTCGTCTCGTGAATTATCCTCCGATTCTACAATTGTTTTTATAATTAGTTTATTTTTAGTTTTTTAATTTGATGTCCAAACATCTGATATGATACAAACTAAATTTTAGTTCATAGATCCAAACACATCTTCAAAGTACGTCATGGAGAGATCTAGGGTTTTCGGATCTAGATAGATTATTTATTAATTGTAGATTTGCAGGCACAAAAAAACGCTTCAAATCTTCCTTGGATTTTCGTGACAGTACAATATTCTTCTCTCTTTCGTGTCAGTGTCAGTGACTGTGGTGACCTGTCAACGACATATCGATGACATATTGACCAATCGTGAAAATTGTAATGTCACAGAAAAAATTACTTCATGATGAAAAATGTGTTAGTTTCTAGGACCTACGTGCAAACCGAGAAGAGAATAACAGGTTAGTCCTCTGGAAAAAAACACGTGGGAGGAAGAAGCGGTCCAAGGAGGCGACGGAATGGAGGCCACCGGCGGCGGCGGCGGTGACGCGGGGGAGGACGGGAGGAAGGGGGAATGCGGGGGGGCCGCGCGGTGGGCGGTGGGTGCCGTGTGCGGCGGGCTGGTGTACTACCACTGCGCGGTGCGGCGGGCCAGCCCGGTGTCCCTCGCCGCCGACGTCCTCCTCGTCCTCCTCTGCTCCCTCTCCATCCTCGGCCTCCTCTTCCGCCACCTCCACATCTCGTACGTAAAACCCTCCCTCCCTCCCTCCCTCCCTGTCGACTCGCCCGCCGTCCGCCCACCCTCTTGTATCATCGTTGGTTGGATTGAATCGCGATGGTTCTTTGCTGTTTCTTGGTGGTTGCCAATTTTGGTGCTTACGCTCTGATGATGCAGCTAGGGTTCTTGTTTTATTGATATGGTACTAGTAGGCTACTATTAGTTGCAATTGCAAAGGATTTCGTACTAGTCGCTGATCACTCCAAACCTGTGATGATACCAATTTGGGACTTGTTTGTGCTTGATGCGTGCGCTGCTAACGAAGTTGGATTTTTTATGTTTTGGTTGATCCTTAGGATAGGTAAATAAGGCAGTTTTTATTGGAGGAAAGAGGAGTTATTGAACTATGGATCCCCAAATTTTGAGGATCTTTAGATGTTACTATGTTACTAGCCATACAAGTATACAATACTAGCAATGATTTTTTATTTTTGGTTGAAACCAAGTTAAAATGTATCGTTTCCTTTCACTTTTTTCTGCAGTAAGTTCAGTAGCAGTGACTGATTTATGTTAGGTTGAAATCAACTTCGCATCAGTAGACTAGTAGAGTATTCTTTTAGGAAGAATAATATGTATGTAAACTTGGACATATCATCATATAGCTGATCTGAAATAGGCTGTGCATTTTCACACCGTCTCCCTCCAGACATTTATGCTCTGCTAATTGACCTGAAATCGACCGTCCTCCTTACAATACTCACCATATTATTGGACCGGTTGATTTATGGTAAGTTTGTAAGCTCCATTATCAACCAATAAGCACTGTTGTTGCTGCCGTTTTTGTTCACTTTAGCAATGCATTCAATAAACTGTTTTATTAATGAACAAGACAAGGTGTTGTTGACTGTTGAATGATAAAGATGTATCTGCCTCTCTGGTGCTCTGCTTTAGTGTTTTTGGTAGTTTGTACATATTCTTATTTCATTGATGATGGCAATGATTTTGATGAGTAAATGTCTAAATGATGATATGACTGCTATATGCAATTCGTCTGTTGGCATACCCATTTTTTTCTTACAAGTAAACAGCTTACATTTGATCATTTGACGAAACCGTTTGCATTAAAGATCCTTGTTTTTCGCTCATTGTAGGGTGCCTGTGGATCCACTTGAATGGCAGATTTCTCAAGAGATGGCAAATAGTATAGTTGCATCCTTGGCTAACACGATTGGAGCTGCAGAGTCTGTATTGAGGGTTGCTGCAACTGGACATGACAAGAAGCTATTTTTCAAGGTATTTCTCAAAACCATATGGATAGTGGTATGTGTTATGATGATATATGCAATTAGTAAGCTGTAGCAGTGGAGCTATGTGAACACATGTTATTTGGCTAATGGTGATGCTCATAACCTTGCAGGTGGTCTTTACTTTGTATTTTCTAGCAGCTTTGGGAAGGGTGCTGTCAGGCGCGGCAGTTGCTTACGCTGGTAAATATACCTTGTTAACTTATCTCTTTCTCTGATCTTTCCGGCATAAACTTCATGTTTGTTACATCTGGGTTCTCCCACTAAAACAAACTATTGTTGTGACCAGTGCTCTGCATCTTCTGCCTCTACATGTTTGTGCAAAGCACTGATCTGTTTGATCAGCTCCCTTCTTGGGTTCCTGTAGGAAGAGATTCTCTCGGTGGCGCTCAGGATACAGCATGATCCCATATGTACATCAACTATGAGTTTTTCTTGTGTTTCTGTGTATGTAGACCTGCAGGTTAATACAATAGCTTGAACTATAGCATCCATTGCTTCTTTCACAGCTCACCTGTATGTATTGCAGTTTTACTTTACCTGAGTTTCTGTAACTGCAGCACCATCTCTGTATATAATGCTGTTGCTGGCAACTTTCTGTATTTCATCCAGTGCAGCTTCCATGCTGGTGATGCAAAAAAAAAAAAAAAATCTGCAAGCAGAATTGCATCGTAGAGACAGCAGAATTAAGCTTAGGTGCAGAGGCTGGTGTTGATTGTGCGGCCTGGTCTTGAAAATGTTTGAAACAGACTATACCTACTAGCATTAGCAGCTGTCTCATGTATTCATAATCAAGTTTGTGTTGGAGTTGTTCTTCAGAAAGATTAAGATTGAGTTTGTGTTTGACGATCCTAACGTTCACCAGTTGAGAAAAAAAAAAGAAGGAAAAACAACAGGACACATTGACTAATGCAATGGATCAGAGATTGACTATCTTGGCCGGAAAGGTTGAAAAACTGTACGCTGACGTACTCTAAAAATTTCATTGCTCCGGGGTTTTGACTAGGCTGGAAGAGTTAGGTTCCCTCTCGCTAGCTCGGCGCAATAATAAACATTTAAATAAGAGTGATTTTACTATTGTTGAGAGTGAAGAGATATTAAAGCTAAGTCATTGATCATCCTCGTTCAACAGCTTAGATTATACATACTTATTAGTACACGCCTGCTCAAAAATGATAAATCTAATTGTGGAAGGGTATTTTCGCATCAAAATAGGAAACGTAATTGGAGGCAGCTGGTCGCCCGACGAGAGCCCAGCCTAACAACAGGGCGATGACAACGGCAGGTCGCGGGGTGGGGCGGCGCTGCCTCCTGGTGTGATGTGGCTGCCTAGAGCGGCTAGGGCGGCATGCGGTGGTGGGGCTCGGCGGTGGGGGCGTCACGACCTGGGTGGTGGGCCGACGATGCTCGACGACGAGGCCTAGGGTGGTGAGGGGGTGGGGCGACGCAGTCGCCTAGGGCGGTGGGGCTCGGCCCAATGACGGTGGTGTGGGGCTGCTCTATTTTTTTTCAATTTTTTCAATCACATCTCTGCTTACTTGAGTTGTTATTTGTTTGGAGTGAGCGTTAAGCTCGCGAGCTTAAACTCACTCGTTATATATAACAAGCTAAAATACACATTTAATTCGTTTAAAAAATAGAACAAATCAAACCGAGCTAATCGCAAATTAAGTGAGCTAAAAAGTTATGATTTTTTTGAGACCTAGTATATATTGTTATAATATAATATAGTTTTGAAAATAAGAAAATAAGAGATGGAACATTGTGGTTGATTCGGTAAAAATAGAAAATGTGCTTGATTAGGTAAAAATGGAAAATGTACTTGATTATGGCAACCACAATGTAGTACTGTACTAAAGTAGTCCGTAAGTAATAAACAAATAGATTCAACTATCTATAAACATCGTAGAACTAGTCCATAGCAAAAAAAATATTCGGCTACCCATAATACTATGGACTACTCATAAGAAATAAAAATAGTTTATCTATTCTATCTCTCTTCTCTCACCTACACTTTTGCTGATTTATTTGTCTGCGGGTCTCATTTCTATATTTTGGTCAATTTAGCTATTTACTATTGTATAGATTTCCATAATTAAAAACTAGTTATTTTTAATTCATCCGTATGGATCTAAGGGGGTGTTTGGATGGGGCTAAAATTTTTTAGCCCCTGTCACATCCAATATTTAAATACTATTTTGAAGTATTAAATGTAGACTATTTATAAAACTCATTTATAATCGGAGGATTATTCATGAGACGAATCTAATGAGTCTAATTACACCATGATTTGACAATTTGATGCTACAGTGAACATTTTCTAATTATGGATTAATTAGGCTTAAAAAATTCGTCTCGCGATTTAGTCTCCGATTGTGCAATTATTTTTATAATTACATCATGTTTAGTCATTCAAATTAATGTCGAAACATCCGATGTGACACGGGCTAAAATTTAGCCATTGAATCCAAACACCCCCTAAGTGGTCTAAATAAATTGGGGGTTTACTTAGGTAAAAATGGAAAATTGGAAAATGATCTTGATTCGATAAAAATGGAAAATTTACTGGCTCCAAAGTCCAATCAAAAAACGAACAGTGGTTCCAAAACCGAGAGCAGAGGAGGTCCAAACGGCCAAAAGCCAAAGCTCGCCTCGTTTCTATCGGCTATCTACATCTCTCCGATTCGCCGCCGCTGCAGCCCGCAGCAGCATCTCCTCCGCCTCGCAGTGCCGCGCCAATGGAGGCCGCCGCCGCCGCCGCCGCCGTCGCGCCCGCCAGATCCGGGCCCTCCTTCCCGGGTCGCGTCGCCGCCCGCGCCGGACTGCTTCTCCCCGCGCCGACGGTGCTGTCCGCCCCGGGGCGGCGCCTCGTCGCGCGCCGTGCGGCCGGCGACGGCAAGGCGGTGGAGGCCGCGGCGCCGGATGCGCTCCCCATCGAGAAAAGTCGGTCATTTTTCGTCTATCTGAGAGATGTTCATGGTGTTTTGCTATTACTGAGAGATCTTCATGGTGTGTGTGTGTGCGCGCTGTGTCCGTAGGGTTCCCTCCCTTCCCGAGCGTCATGGACATCAACCAGATCCGCGAGATCCTGCCACACAGGTGAGCGAGTCACTTCCCGCGAGCTTGCTGCATGCCCCTGCTGTTGCAGGAAGCAGGATAGTTCTTGACTTTGCGTCTCTCACTCGGAGGGCGCTTGCGCTTCAGTTGCTTGCCGGACATCCGCATTGCGGAATTGTTTCAAAAACTTGATAGGAATCAAACTTATCATTTACAATTTGGATAAGAGACGTATGAACTATGCAGTGCCGTGTTCCCTTTAGGACAGTGCTCCAATTCCTTGGAAGTTTTATTTTCTGAGAGCAAAGCCCGCCTTTGATTGAGCATTGGCATCTTGAATATCCTTATACCTGACTATTTGAACATACTGCTGATGGGGTCCTGGGGAAACTATCATGGACCCAAGCGAGAAAAATGTTTGCTTGTGACTTATGAATATGCAATTGTTTAGTACTTTCTCCTAACTCTTGTGTATTTCAATGTGCATCTTAGGTTTCCATTCCTTTTGGTTGATAGAGTTATTGAGTACAAGGCAGGAGAATATGCCGTTGGGATCAAGAATGTCACGATAAATGATAACTTCTTCCCTGGGCATTTCCCAGAAAGACCCATAATGCCTGGTGTTCTCATGGTTGAGGTATGATTCACTATATTACCATCCATATGTATTTGTTGAATGTCTAGTATATGCTTCTTATTGTTTCCTGACGTGTAATCATCTGTAGGTGAGTTATATAGGGATTTTTTAAAATTTTGTATGGACATCGTTGCCTGACTTATTTGTCTTAATTAATCTATTGATCTCACTATCCATTGCAGTGTAATTACATTGTCTACATTATTTATAGAAATGCCAATCAATGCTTCAGAAGTTTGTTATGCAATGAAATTTACTGTGAACCCATTCAATCATATTTCTTGCTGTGTCAAGGCACATCGCTAAACTTCTGATACACCCTACCAGGCTACTACCCTAGGTATAATTTAATTCTATCCATTTCAATGTTTCGACTCTGCTCTCTTGTATTTTTTTTGGTTCTTTTCACTCTGCCGAAAAGTGTTGATATCAAAGTATTCAGGTATCAACTGGTAGTGGGTGGTTACCATGAACCATGATGTCATGAGGGACTTATAACACTGATATGTTCCATGCTAAAGATTTGGCTACAACTATGTTTTTCTAATCCAATTTGAATCAATGCATAGCTCTAAATCCCACAACTGGCTGATGTTTGGCTCATAATTCACTGTGTGTACTCTGCTTGAGGGCATGGCTGGATGCTTTTCAATTGCTTGTTGTTCTATCATTAACTAGACAAATTTCTGAACTTCTCTCACGTGAGATATTCCTCATCTGCCCTTATGCACAGGCTATGGCCCAGGTTGGGGGTCTGGTGATGTTGCAGCCTGAAGTTGGTGGATCTCGAGACAATTTCTTCTTTGCAGGGATCGATAGAGTGAGGTTCCGTAAGCCAGTAATTGCTGGGGATACCTTGGTCATGAGAATGACTCTGACCAAGTTTCAGAAAAGATTTGGTCTTGCCAAGATGGAGGGAAAAGCTTATGTTGGTGGCGACCTAGTGTGTGAAGGCGAGTTCCTCCTGGTTAGCGCAACCGAGTAGTGCAAAGGGTGCCTAGTTTTCTGTGATTCTCTTGTAGAGTCATCAGTTAGAAATGAGATGATGTTCATTGCTTAGAACAGTCTAGTTTTGAATGAAGTTAGTGCATTTGAGGATATCTTTCCGTTTACCTGTTTTCGTCGAGTTCAAATGTCCAAGGCGCCTTTTGTTGAGTTCAGACACTTCTTTCTACCTGGATATGTGCTGTTGTAATACAAGTTTGCAATCTCTTCCAAATGAGTTTGTTGTAATAAACATTGCTTGTTGGTTTGGTGAATATTGCAGCATTTGATGTATCTTTTTTTTGCATCTCATGCTGAAATGTTGGGCGAATGTACCAGCCTTGATTGTTCATTAGTATAAAGAACTCTGTCCATCTTGTAATATAACAATCTAGTATCGGATTAGACATTTTATAATACAACAAATCTGAACAATGTCACTATCTAAATTCATTTCATTTCGTTCTGAAATAAATGATATTACAGAATGGGTCTAGTCAAATCTTAAAATTTTAAATTATTAATATACTGAAAATAGTACGATTTGATATGTGATTAGTAGATTTGTTATGAAAAACACTAGCTCCCACATGGTTATATTGTTGATAATTTTATAAATATATAAATAAAAAAAAGCAGTGTAAAGACAAGTATATTGGATGCCGACATCTAAAACGCTATCTAATTGAGAACGGAGGCAGGAACATTCACAAAATCAACTAGAGTTGGTCAACACGCCGTAGACATGCACAAAGTCAACTAGAATTGGTCAACACAGACACGCCATCATCATCTCACATTGTTTCAGTTAAATCACAACGGAATTTCTAGGCAACGTCAGGATCCAAATCATCCGAGCTTCAGTTAAATCATAAGGGAATTTCTACGCACCATCAGCTGGATCCTGTTAATTAAGAGGCTCCAAAACTGCTTGATTGATAGATAGATAGTCAAAATCAAACCTTGAGACAGTTAGGACAGCTTGGAAGATGGCAGCTGCTAATCCTGTGGCGATGAACATGAAGAGGAAAGAACATGCTGAGTTGGCCAACCATGGATTCTCCATCTTTGTTCATCCTAAGAGGCTCAAATCACAGGTATGGCGATGTCACCAATGGCAACTGCCAGTTTTCGGATATCAGTACAACAGTATTTTGGGATAGATTCTGGAAAAGAACAGATAGAGATTTCGCAGTAGAGTGGTTCAAAACTGGAAGTAATTTGAGCTTGATTGAAACGAGTCATTCAGCTACATGCATACATGGGTGGTTTCTTTCTTTTTCTTTGGAAGCATCGAGTTATAAAACTGATATCAGCAGTCTGTGAGGATACAATTCTTGCACTTGCAAATGAAAGCATGAGATATATCCATATAACAAGATGCCATGATTGAACCTTAGTTAGTTAGTTGATGAGTTTGTGATGGCAACATCGAATTGAAATCCTGGATTTATCATATCTAACCACTATAGATACATTGGCAACCAAGAAGATGCACCAAGACATTAAGTTCAGTTCATGTTTTGAGGGGGGATGAGACATTTAATCTACAAGCTGAATATTTTGCCCTCTTCTTGCTGTCACAAGGATGGAGAGATCCCAGAGATGATGGAGGAAGATAAGCCATCAGTTGGTGCCCCTATTGCTGCTACACTGGCCTCATGGCTGCTGACATCTCAGGGACAAGAGGCTGCCCATGACACTGTCAACACTGCAGATGTGATGGCATCTTCTTCAAGGCCGGCGTTTGCGGCGCCAATGGACGCCGAGGCAGATCTCCGGCAGCGGCAGCCTGAGTCGTCGAGGAGTGTGCTCGGGGAGAGACACTGCGACGAAGGGCTCATGGAATGCTTCATGCGGAGGCCTTGGACGAAGGAGGGACTTCGAAGGGTGGTACTCCGAAGGTGGGGCTTCGGAGTGAGGAAGGCTTCGGAGCGAGGCTAGCTCCGGAGTGTGGTTGTCTTGTGGTACTTCGTCCTGCATGGCTTCGGTACACGGACTGACGGAATTCGAGCTGGGCGGAAGCTGCGAAGCCGTGGTGGTCCACTCCGGAGGTGTTGGTGCGAAGGCCCAAGTGCTTTGACGGCTTCGGCTCAAAACCGTCACTGTATCGAAGGTTGACTTCGGTGAAGCGAAGGCCATCTGGCTCAAGGCTTCTCACCGAAGCTATCGCACCCCTCGCGTGCGAAGGGGGCTTCAGAAAGGTCAAAGGCTGCAAGTCTGATAGTGTCTGCTCTGCAAAAAGCTGGCGCTGTCCCTCTGCAAAGGCTGACAGAGAAGCCTCCAATAAAGTTGACTACCTTTTGTACCCCTCAGTTCTGTAGAGACAAAACCAATGTAAACCCTAGGGGTAAAGTAGTCAATTCCTTTGGGTGAACTGTGGGCTATAAATATGGGGGCTCGGTAGGTAACATTTAACACTTTGAGCATTTACTGTTGAGCTCCTGTAGCCACACACTTCGTTGTATTCATCCAGAGAGTTCATTTTCTGTGTTCCTTGTTCAAGCGGCGAAGCCCTGCTTCTGTGTGCTTTTTGCTTGAGCTCGCTTTACATACCTCGCTAGTTGTAGTACACCGAAGCTTGTCTAGGCGAAGGGTGTTTTGTGCGAAGTGTGTTTTTCAGTGTGCTGTCGCTCTGTGTAACAGGAGGCGAGACCTCGCTGCTTACTAGCGAAGCCCTGATCGATGCCCGTTCGTTTATCGTGTCTGTGACTCTAGCGAAGTCTGTCAGTGTGCGTTTAGACCTTCATGTACGAAGCCCAGCACCAGTTGCTGCTGCCAAGTACTTGGTCGAAGTCCTCAGTGGGGTGTCCACTCTTGCGAAGGGTGAAGTGTGAAGCCTGCTCGAAGCACCCTGTGTGCGGAGCCTGCACTGACTTAGCAGAGTAGATTTTCGAGGGTTGTTAGTGGAGCGAAGTCTTCTTGGCTTCGAACTTTTGCTCCTGCGAAGCCTGTGTTCGGAGCTGTCAAAGCACCTTCGAACCAGACCTCCGAAGGTAGTGTTCGAAGCCTATTCCGCAGAAGACAGAACTGAAACCGAAGGCTAGTTTTTAGCCCGAAATTTTATAAGCTCCCATTCACCCCCCCTCTGGTCGCCGTTTCCGGTCCAACAGATGCATAGATTGAGCTTGTTTTCATGCCCCGTTCTGATTCGACTCAAGGTTTTGGTAGCACCTCTCCGTTGTTCTCCGAACGCACATCATCTTGGCATGTTGCTCAGACGTGCGTTTGGAGAGCAGTGGGGAGGTGCTGCCGAATTTTTGGGTGGGATCGGAACGGAGCGTGAAAACGAGCTCAATATACGCATTCTCTAGTGGGATTAGGACCTATCTTTACCTATTAGACTGTTAGATGCATCTCGTTTCTCACTAACCCCTAAACATGGGTGTTGTTTCCTAGTTTAGTACAAGATGGATCATCATGAGTGGATGTACACGGGTCGCCCTAATCAAGCCGAGGTGACCATGGATTGGATCAAGAACACAGAAGTATTCTTAGAGACGGTGTTTGGTAGACAGAATGTACGTGACAAGACTTGGTGTCCATGTAGTCGGTGCGAGAACAAGCGCCGACAAACAAAGGATGCCATGGGTAAACACCTATGTAAATATGGGTTTATGCCAAACTATACCCGTTGGACGTATCATGGTGAGTCCCAGCGTCCTAGAGACGAGGTGTTGCAACATTGCATGGACGATGATGAGGGAGGGGTTGGATTCATGCTAGATGACTTTGAAGATGCGCATTTTGACGAAGCATGTGAAGAGGAAGTGTCTGAGCCAACGACAAAAGCGTTTTATGACATGTTGTCCGCGTCAAAGCAACCTCTTCACGGTCACACTAAGGTTTCTCAACTGGATGCCATCGCACGGCTAATGGCCATCAAGTCCTAGTTTAGCTTGAGTCGAGAATGCTTTGATGTTATGCTGACGGTTGTTGGTAGCCTCCTTCCAGAAGGTCACAATCTTCCAAAGAGCACGTACGAGTCAAAGAAAGTCCTCCGTGCACTTAAGATGCCTTATGAGCAAATACATGCTTGTCTCAACGGATGCATTTTATTCAGGAAAGAGTACGCAGGCGCAACCTGCTGCGTGAAATGCAAATCCTCTAGATATCTTGAGGTAGACTCTGATGATGGTGCGAAGAAACAACTCTCAATTCCCGTAAAGATCCTTCGGTACCTTTCCTTCGTACCGAGGATCCAACGGTTGTACATGACCGAGGAATCTGCCAAACAAATGACATGGCATAAAAATGGGATTCGTTACAACCCTGACAAGCTAGGTCATCCATCAGATGGAGAAGCGTAGAAAAAGTTTGATCAGCTCTATCCCGAGAAATCTTTAGAGCCACGTAATGTAGGAATTGCTCTAGCAACAGATGGGTTCAATCCATACGGAATGACGGCTGCCGCACACAGTTGTTGGCCAATGTTTGTTAATCCCCTCAACCTTCCTCCCGGTGTCATCTTTCAACGACAGAACATTTTCTTGTCCTGGGTAATTCCAGGGCCTGAATACCCGGGGAAAAATATGAGTGTGTATATGGAGCCTTTGATGCATGATTTGGTCCGTGCATGGGAATACGGTGTGTTTACATATGACCGATCTACAAAGACAAACTTTAGAATGCATGTCTGGTACATGTACTCTCTGCATGACCTACTAGCATATGCGATATTTTACGGCTGGTGCGTGTATGGGAAGTTCACATGCCCGATTTGTCGGTCGACTCTGAAGTTCATTTGGTTGGCTAAGGGTGGAAAATATTCCTCGTTTGATAAGCACCGACAATTCCTTCCTCGAAACCATCCATTTAGGAAGGATAAGAAGAATTTTACAAAAGGTGTGTCTGTTAAAGACTCAACACCAACTAAAATGATCGGGGCCGGTGTTCGTGCTCAATTACAGTCTTTCAAATCAATGCACAAGGAGCTGGTTTTATCGGATATGGTGAGCATCATGCATGGACTCACAATCCATGTTTATGGAATCTTCCTTATTTTGATGATCTTCTCCTTCCGCACAACATTGATGTGATGCACACCGAGAAAAATGTTGTCGAGGCCATTTTCGGCACAATCATGGACATTCCTGAGAAGACGAAAGACAACGTCAAGGCCCGAGTGGATCAAGCGGCTATATGCAACAGACCCAAACTCGACATGATACCTCCTAGAAGCGAGAAATTATGGACGAAGCCAAAGTCTGATTTTGGTCTAACAAGGGGGCAGAGAAGGAAAGTACTTGAGTGGTTTCAAACCTTGATGTTTCCTCATGGCTATGCCTCTAATCTGAAGAGGGGAGTTAATCTAGCTACTCTGTGAATAAACGGACTCAAAAATCATGACTATCACATATGGATTGAGAGGCTGCTCCCGGTCATGATTCGTGGCTATGTCCCTGAGGATGTCTGGTGAGTTCTAGCTGAATTGAGCAATTTTTTCTCGCAACTTTGTGCTAAACAATTGTATATATATACGGTGTAGGATAGCATTTGTATATATATAACAAATATGTAATCTACCGTCTTATACAAGCTTTCTCGCTTAAAATTGCAATGATATACTTTCTCTATATATATCCTATAAGTTGTTTGGTATATTTATTTTTTTGATCGATCTAGTTTCTACAACAGGGTTGAAGATATCTCACGACCGGCCGGTAGTCCCACCTAAAAAATTGTGATTTACTTAAGTTTGTGTCTCCTTCCGGATAACAGTCCTATATGAAGAACTAGCTAGAGTGGATGAGTCTTCCTCTACCATCTCTTCTCTCTTCTGTATATGGCATCATATCACCTGTTATACACGTCATCATCATCTCTATTCTATATTACTATGGAGATGAGTGCTTTGCCGAGTGCTAGAGGCACTCGGCGAAGCCCTATTTACACTCGGCGAATGTAGAAAAAAAATCAAGTTAAAATCAAATTGGAAATATCACGTAGACTCGAAACAATGGTTCACAAAATAAAAAAATGGGTTTGCTCAGTGTTTTTTAAAAAACACTCGGTAAATCTACTCTCTTTGCCTAGTGTTTTTCAAAAAACACTTGTCAAACCCACCCCGCCAAAAAATTTTTTTTGCCTGTGCAAGCACGCCGTCGCGACGTTCATTAGTAACTTGTTTGCCGAATATTTTTTGTTTGTCGGGTGTTTTTTTTTTAAAAAAAAGTCTCGGCAAACTTAGCTTTGTTGAGTGCCCGATATATTGCACTCGCAAAATCTCGAGCACTCCGCAAACAAGTCAGATGAAATAATTTTAAATATATACACTACATGCATGTTCTTTTATTCTATATATAAGAATATATACCTGCACGCATAATATCCAAGAAGTAATCGAGAGCATCCTAGATCGAGTTGATCAGTATCTCTCCAAGGCTCCAGCCAGGCAAGGGCAACACATGACAAGAAGAGAATAAGGTGTAGCCAAGGACAAACTTGCCGGCCAGATCAACAGACTGCTAGCTCGCTCGGTCGCCGTCGGCGGAGGACGGACGGACGGCGACACACACAGCACTGCTGGCGGCCGGCCGGCGACCCGCGACCGGCAAGTCATCCTTGGCTGCATCCTGCTCTCTGCCTCCTCGTGCATGGCCCTTCCGGCAAAGCTAGCTAGCTAGCTAGCTAGTGATCTACCTAGCTATAGGTAGCCAGCAGCTAGCTCCAATTCCTTCTGATCTCCATCGACGACTAGGATAGCTAGCTGCTAGCTCGATCGATCTGATCTGGTGATCGATGAAGAGAACTGAAGCTTCTGAAATGGTTATTTATAGGCGAAGGAAAGTTGACATGGAATAAACATTGCGAGGCGTACGTTTGCTGTGGTTTTGACCTCGATATTCCATGCAACTTTCTCGAGGGAATCAGCCTCTAAATTGCAATGTGGACACAAAGCATTGCCTTTGGGGGAAAACTGAAGAACCTATGCATGCATCAATCCACCACTTGAATTGGTTGGATTTTCCATCTTTTGCACAAGATTTGTGGGCCAAATTAATTTTAGGCTGCATGATCCATCGACAACTAGTTAATTAGTGCATTCACCAAAATAAAGGTAACTTAAATTGCATTGACTAGTTATTACTTCCTATATATGTCATATATTATAAGTTGTTTTACTTTTTAATAAGTCATTTTTTATTTTAACCAATATTATAAAAAATATATTCCAACAATTATAACATCAAATTAATTTTATTAAATCACCTGTGAAATATGTTTTAATAGTATATGTATTTGATGCTGCAGATGATAATGTATTTTTAAAATCTTTGTCAAAACTAGAAAAGTTCGAATTTGAAAAAGTCAAACTGCCTTTTATTTTTTAGGTTTTCTAAAGAAATCTCTCTATATATAATTTTGGTTATTAATTTCTAAATGTAAATATATACTGCATTAGTTTTGTATAAAATAGTCGTGCATGCGCTATATATATATATATATATATATATATTATACAAGAGCGTTATTCTACACCACGTGTGTAGAATAGCTATTTTACACCAACCATTTTCAGTAATATATTTTTTTAGTAGAATAACAATTGAGTACTACTTTTTTTCTCAATAATAGATTTATCGGAAAGATAGTTATTCTACACATATGGATACCTTAGTTCCACATATGGATTTTACTAATAATAAGTGTGTAGATGAGTAGTGCCTTTTTTCTACCGATTAAATGATTTATGGCGGCTTAACTAATATAACTGAATCCATAACTGCATGCACATCTCAATTGCTCGATTATTATATTTATTAGTTCACAATGAAACTCGATTAATTGATAGCAATTGCTAGCTCTCGACTATATATATTTAGTTCAATGGAACTGAAACACCTTATTAATACAACAAACAACTTAACCAAACTAGCTTGAATGAGATGAGATTAATTATTATTAGCTTAAAAATATAATCTTGGGATTATCTGCAACTTCTTTCGATCTGATTTGATGCTTCATAACCTGATGATTGATTGGGAGGAGATGTGTTGTGTGATTCTCTTTTCTGCACGGAGGCCACGAAGTCATGCAGGTAGTGTAAAGTGTTTGGTTAATGTACGAGATGATACTACTCTGTTTGGTTCGAGGGATAGAGTGGAATCAAATGGAACCGAACTGTTCTCAAAAACAGAATATTCCATATACTGAACCGTGTAATACTGATTTTTTGTGTCGAACGAGATGGTTCCGAACCATTCGGTTCCATTCCTCATCGTACACCAAATCAAACACTACTTAACAGGATGTGACGATGTATCAAGACACTTATGTAGTTGACTTTTTACACATAAGTTATTAGATTATCTGTCTTACCCAAAACTTTTTTGAAATGTTTTTCATTTTGTTATAATTTATTTTATTATTAAAGATACTTCAATCATAATTTTTTTTTGCATATTTGTATAAGATTTTTGAATAAAATAAATAATCAAATGTTATGATAAAAGTCAACAAAGTCATATAGAATTTTCAGGCCGTCACCAATATTGGATAAGTTGATGATTCAGAAAATTTCATTAATTAACGAACTTAAATGATCAGAATAACCAATGAAGTGGACAGAATCTTACGGGAAAATATGGATCTAGCAGAATTCACACACAAGGAAAACAAGCTACTTATAACGGAGAATTTGATCATATATCCACCCTTTAGATAGAAATTGAGGATTTACCTATTGCATCTCAATGACATGCGGGATCCACATAGATCAATGACATGTTGACTAAAAGAGTAAATCCTCAATTTCCATCTAAATGGAAGGTATATGATCAATTTTTTTATTTATAATATCTCATACAAACCCTTTGACAATTGATGAAACCTTAATTTAATTAATTAATTAATTACCAGTTGAATGCTACATTAAATATTTGTTGAAAACTATATTCCTATACGGATAAGAACTCTACTTTTTGTATAAATCTGATATATATACCACTGCACAAACACACCAGCATCATATCTTATCATCTTCGAATGTGAATAGTTTCCTTTTGCCCAACTCGAGCTAGTTAGTTAGCCATCCAATCTAGGGAGTGTTTGGTTTGAGGCACTAAATTTTATTCTCTATCACACCGAATGTTTAGACACTATTTTATAGTATTAAATATAGACTATTCATAAAATCCATTTATAATCGGTGGATTATTTGCGAGACGAATTTAATTAGCCTAATTACGTCACGATTTGACAATGTGATGCTACAATAAACATTTGCTAATCATGGATTAATTAGGCTTAATAAATTCGTCTCGTGAATTATCCTCCGATTCTACAATTGTTTTTATAATTAGTTTATTTTTAGTTTTTTAATTTGATGTCCAAACATCTGATATGATACAAACTAAATTTTAGTTCATAGATCCAAACAACTCTTCAAAGTACGTCATGGACAGATCTAGGGTTTTCGGATCTAGATAGATTATTTATTAATTGTAGATTTGCAGGCACAAAAAACGCTTCAAATCTTCCTTGGATTTTCGTGACAGTACAATATTCTTCTCTCTTTCGTGTCAGTGACTGTGGTGACCTGTCAACGACATATCGATGACATATTGACCAATCGTGAAAATTGTAATGGCACAGAAAAAATTACTTTGATGATGAAAAATGTGTTAGTTTCTAGGACCTACCTGCAAACCGAGAAGAGAATAACAGGTTAGTCCTCTGGAAAAAACACGTGGGAGGAAGAAGCGGTCCAAGGAGGCGACGGAATGGAGGCCACCGGCGGCGGCGGCGGTGACGCGGGGGAGGACGGGAGGAAGGGGGAATGCGGGGGGGCCGCGCGGTGGGCGGTGGGTGCCGTGTGCGGCGGGCTGGTGTACTACCACTGCGCGGTGCGGCGGGCCAGCCCGGTGTCCCTCGCCGCCGACGTGCTCCTCGTCCTCCTCTGCTCCCTCTCCATCCTCGGGCTCCTCTTCCGCCACCTCCACATCTCGTACGTAAAACCCTCCCTCCCTCCCTCCCTGTCGACTCGCCCGCCGTCCGCCCACCCTCTTGTATCATCGTTGGTTGGATTGAATCGCGATGGTTCTTTGCTGTTTCTTGGTGGTTGCCAATTTTGGTGCTTACGCTCTGATGATGCAGCTAGGGTTCTTGTTTTATTGATATGGTACTAGTAGGCTACTATTAGTTGCAATTGCAAAGGATTTCGTACTAGTCGCTGATCACTCCAAACCTGTGATGATACCAATTTGGGACTTGTTTGTGCTTGATGCGTGCGCTGCTAACGAAGTTGGATTTTTTATGTTTTGGTTGATCCTTAGGATAGGTAAATAAGGCAGTTTTTATTGGAGGAAAGAGGAGTTATTGAACTAGGGATCCCCAAATTTTGAGGATCTTTAGATGTTACTATGTTACTAGCCATACAAGTATACAATACTAGCAATGATTTTTTATTTTTGGTTGAAACCAAGTTAAAATGTATCGTTTCCTTTCACTTTTTTCTGCAGTAAGTTCAGTAGCAGTGACTGATTTATGTTAGGTTGAAATCAACTTCGCATCAGTAGACTAGTAGAGTATTCTTTTAGGAAGAATAATATGTATGTAAACTTGGACATATCATCATATAGCTGATCTGAAATAGGCTGTGCATTTTCACACCGTCTCCCTCCAGACATTTATGCTCTGCTAATTGACCTGAAATCGACCGTCCTCCTTACCATACTCACCATATTATTGGACCGGTTGATTTATGGTAAGTATGTAAGCTCCATTATCAACCAATAAGCACTGTTGTTGCTGCCGTTGTTGTTCACGAGCAATACATTCAATAAACTGTTTTATTAACGAACAAGACAAGGTGTTGTTGACTGTTGAATGATAAAGATGTATCTGCCTCTCTGGTGCTCTGCTTTAGTGTTTTTGGTAGTTTGTACATATTCTTATTTCATTGATGATGGCAATGATTTTGATGAGTAAATGTCTAAATGATGATATGACTGCTATATGCAATTCGTCTGTTGGCATACCCATTTTTTTCTTACAAGTAAACAGCTTACATTTGATCATTTGACGAAACCGTTTGCATTAAAGATCCTTGTTTTTCGCTCATTGTAGGGTGCCTGTGGATCCACTTGAATGGCAGATTTCTCAAGAGATGGCAAATAGTATAGTTGCATCCTTGGCTAACACGATTGGAGCTGCAGAGTCTGTATTGAGGGTTGCTGCAACTGGACATGACAAGAAGCTATTTTTCAAGGTATTTCTCAAAACCATATGGATAGTGGTATGTGTTATGATGATATATGCAATTAGTAAGCTGTAGCAGTGGAGCTATGTGAACACATGTTATTTGGCTAATGGTGATGCTCATAACCTTGCAGGTGGTCTTTACTTTGTATTTTCTAGCAGCTTTGGGAAGGGTGGTGTCAGGCGCGGCAGTTGCTTACGCTGGTAAATATACCTTGTTAACTTATCTCTTTCTCTGATCTTTCCGGCATAAACTTCATGTTTGTTACATCTGGGTTCTCCCACTAAAACAAACTATTGCTGTGACCAGTGCTCTGCATCTTCTGCCTCTACATGTTTGCGCAAAGCACTGATCTGTTTGATCAGCTCCCTTCTTGGGTTCCTGTAGGAAGAGATTCTCTTGGTGGCGCTCAGGATACAGCATGATCCCATATGTACATCAACTATGAGTTTTTCTTGTGTTTCTGTGTATGTAGACCTGCAGGTTAATACAATAGCTTGAACTATAGCATCCATTGCTTCTTTCACAGCTCACCTGTATGTATTGCAGTTTTACTTTACCTGAGTTTCTGTAACTGCAGCACCATCTCTGTATATAATGCTGTTGCTGGCAACTTTCTGTATTTCATCCAGTGCAGCTTCCATGCTGGTGATGCAAAAAAAAAAAAAATCTGCAAGCAGAATTGCATCGTAGAGACAGCAGAATTAAGCTTAGGTGCAGAGGCTGGTGTTGATTGTGCGGCCTGGTCTTGAAAATGTTTGAAACAGACTATACCTACTAGCATTAGCAGCTGTCTCATGTATTCATAATCAAGTTTGTGTTGGAGTTGTTCTTCAGAAAGATTAAGATTGAGTTTGTGTTTGACGATCCTAACGTTCACCAGTTGAGAAAAAAAAAGAAGGAAAAACAACAGGACACATTGACTAATGCAATGGATCAGAGATTGACTATCTTGGCCGGAAAGGTTGAAAAACTGTACGCTGACGTACTCTAAAAATTTCATTGCTCCGGGGTTTTGACTAGGCTGGAAGAGTTAGGTTCCCTCTCGCTAGCTCGGCGCAATAATAAACATTTAAATAAGAGTGATTTTACTATTGTTGAGAGTGAAGAGATATTAAAGCTAAGTCATTGATCATCCTCGTTCAACAGCTTAGATTATACATACTTATTAGTACACGCCTGCTCAAAAAATGATAAATCTAATTGTGGAAGGGTATTTTCGCATCAAAATAGGAAACGTCATTGGAGGCAGGCCGCCCGACAAGAGCCCAGCCTAACGACAAGGCGACGACGACGGCAGGTCGCGGGGTGGGGCGGCGCGGTCTCCTGGTGTGATGTGGCTGCCTAGAGCGGCTAGGGCGGCATGCGGTGGTGGGGCTCGACGGTGAGGGCGTCACGACCTGGGTGGTGGGCCGACGGTGCTCGACGACGAGGCCTAGGGTGGTGAGGGGGTGGGGCGGTGGGGCTCGGCCCAGCGACGGTGGTGTGGGGCTCCTCTATTTTTTTCAATCACATCTCTGCTTACTTGAGTTGTTATTTGTTTGGAGTGAGCTCGTTAAGCTCGCGAGCTTAAACTCACTCGTTATATATAACAAGCTAAAATACACATTTAATTCGTTTAAAAAATAGAACAAATCAAACCGAGCTAATCGCAAATTAAGTGAGCTAAAAAGTTATGATTTTTTGAGACCTAGTATATATTGTTATAATATAATATAGTTTTGAAAATAAGAAAATAAGAGATGGAACATTGTGCTTGATTCGGTAAAAATAGAAAATGTGCTTGATTAGGTAAAAATGGAAAATGTACTTGATTATGGCAACCACAATGTAGTACTGTACTAAAGTAGTCCGTAAGTAATAAACAAATAGATTCAACTATCTATAAACATCGTAGAACTAGTCCATAGCAAAAAAAATATTCGGCTACCCATAATACTATGGACTACTCATAAGAAATAAAAAATAGTTTATCTATTCTATCTCTCTTCTCTCACCTACACTTTTGCTGATTTATTTGTCTGCGGGTCTCATTTCTATATTTTGGTCAATTTAGCTATTTACTATCGTATAGATTTCCATAATTAAAAACTAGTTATTTTTAATTCATCCGTATGGATCTAAGGGGGTGTTTGGATGGGGCTAAAATTTTTTAGCCCCTGTCACATCCAATATTTAAATACTATTTTAAAGTATTAAATGTAGACTATTTATAAAGGGTTAATGGCTTCTGTGCCACCGTTATTCTCCGTTTCGCCAAAAATACCATCAAAATTTCGCGAATAGCCAATATGCCATTATTATTTCAGATTCACTGCCAAAATGCCATTTGGGCCCACCTGCAGAGATTTTTTTTTGCAAATGCCCGTATTGCCCTTACACTGTTCATCTTCCTCCTCTTGCCCTCCTCTCTGTGCCCCTCCGCCGCAGTGGAGGCGGACCCTCTCCTGCCCGGCGCCGATGAGCTCCTCGCCGTGGCCGACGTCCTCCTCGCCTCCCAGGCGCTGCTCCCTTCCGGCCAGGGATGGACGGTGTGACGAGGCTAGAGTTCTAGTGACTATATCACTCATGGTTAGCTCACAAAACATTGTACTGTCGATATCCCAATTCCCAACCATTGGAAGAGGACCTACAGTACTGAGCATTGCCACCCAACACGACGATTCCTGCGAGCAAGAAAACTTACAAGCAGTAAAGGAGAGGTACCTGTCGTCTTCCGGTTGCCGTGCCTTCGCAGTGGCTGGTCGATATGGCAATACAGCAGCTCAGGCAACCCGCTTGCCATCCTCCAAATGCCCCTCAACTCCAACCCCGCCGACCACGCCGCGGTCTCCCGCGCCTTCCGCCGCCTCGCGCTCCTCCTCCAGCGGAGCAATCCCCACCCCGGCGCGGACGTCGCCTTCCGCCTCGTCAACGACGCCTACGAAATGCTCTCCGATCCCTCCCGCCGCCCACCGCCTTCCGCCGCTGGCGCCAACACCAACGCCACTTATCCAGGTGCTCCGTCCCAGGCGGCCACGGCGAGGAGCTCATCGGCGCCGGGCAGGAGAGGGTCCGCCTCCACTGCGGCGGAGGGGCACACAGAGGAGGGCAAGAGGAGGAAGATAACAGTGTAAGGGCAATACAGGCATTTGCAAAAAAAATCTTTGCGGGTAGGCCCAAATGGCATTTTGGCAGTGAATCTGAAATAATAATGGCATATTGGCTATTCGCGAAATTTTGATGGTATTTTTGGCGAAACGGAGAATAACGATGGCACAGAAGCCATTAACCCATTTATTAAAACTCATTCATAATCGAAGGATTATTCATGAGACGAATCTAATGAGTCTAATTACACCATGATTTGACAATTTGATGCTACAGTGAACATTTTCTAATTATGGATTAATTAGGCTTAAAAAATTCGTCTCGCGATTTAGTCTCCGATTGTGCAATTATTTTTATAATTAGATCACGTTTAGTCATTCAAATTAATGTCGAAACATCCGATGTGACACAGGCTAAAATTTAGCCATTGGATCCAAACACCCCCTAAGTGGTCTAAATAAATTGGGGGTTTACTTAGGTAAAAATGGAAAATTGGAAAATGATCTTGATTCGATAAAAATGGAAAATTTACTGGCTCCAAAGTCCAATCAAAAAACGAACAGTGGTTCCAAAACCGAGAGCAGAGGAGGTCCAAACGGCCAAAAGCCAAAGCTCGCCTCGTTTCTATCGGCTATCTACATCTCTCCGATTCGCCGCCGCTGCAGCCCGCAGCAGCATCTCCTCCGCCTCGCAGTGCCGCGCCAATGGAGGCCGCCGCCGCCGCCGCCGCCGCCGCCGCCGCCGTCGCGCCCGCCAGATCCGGGCCCTCCTTCCCGGGTCGCGTCGCCGCCCGCGCCGGACTGCTTCTCCCCGCGCCGACGGTGCTGTCCGCCCCGGGGCGGCGCCTCGTCGCGCGCCGTGCGGCCGGCGACGGCAAGGCGGTGGAGGCCGCGGCGCCGGATGCGCTCCCCATCGAGAAAAGTCGGTCATTTTTCGTCTATCTGAGAGATGTTCATGGTGTTTTGCTATTACTGAGAGATCTTCATGGTGTGTGTGTGTGCGCGCTGTGTCCGTAGGGTTCCCTCCCTTCCCGAGCGTCATGGACATCAACCAGATCCGCGAGATCCTGCCACACAGGTGAGCGAGTCACTTCCCGCGAGCTTGCTGCATGCCCCTGCTGTTGCAGGAAGCAGGATAGTTCTTGACTTTGCGTCTCTCACTCGGAGGGCGCTTGCGCTTCAGTTGCTTGCCGGACATCCGCATTGCGGAATTGTTTCAAAAACTTGATAGGAATCAAACTTATCATTTACAATTTGGATAAGAGACGTATGAACTATGCAGTGCCGTGTTCCCTTTAGGACAGTGCTCCAATTCCTTGGAAGTTTTATTTTCTGAGAGCAAAGCCCGCCTTTGATTGAGCATTGGCATCTTGAATATCCTTATACCTGACTATTTGAACATACTGCTGATGGGGTCCTGGGGAAACTATCATGGACCCAAGCGAGAAAAATGTTTGCTTGTGACTTATGAATATGCAATTGTTTAGTACTTTCTCCTAACTCTTGTGTATTTCAATGTGCATCTTAGGTTTCCATTCCTTTTGGTTGATAGAGTTATTGAGTACAAGGCAGGAGAATATGCCGTTGGGATCAAGAATGTCACGATAAATGATAACTTCTTCCCTGGGCATTTCCCAGAAAGACCCATAATGCCTGGTGTTCTCATGGTTGAGGTATGATTCACTATATTACCATCCATATGTATTTGTTGAATGTCTAGTATATGCTTCTTATTGTTTCCTGACGTGTAATCATCTGTAGGTGAGTTATATAGGGATTTTTTAAAATTTTGTATGGACATCGTTGCCTGATGTATTTGTCTTAATTAATCTATTGATCTCACTATCCATTGCGGTGTAATTACATTGTCTACATTATTTATAGAAATGCCAATCAATGCTTCAGAAGTTTGTTATGCAATGAAATTTACTGTGAACCCATTCAATCATATTTCTTGCTGTGTCAAGGCACATCGCTAAACTTCTGATACACCCTACCAGGCTACTACCCTAGGTATAATTTAATTCTATCCATTTCAATGTTTCGACTCTGCTCTCTTGTATTTTTTTTGGTTCTTTTCACTCTGCCGAAAAGTGTTGATATCAAAGTATTCAGGTATCAACTGGTAGTGGGTGGTTACCATGAACCATGATGTCATGAGGGACTTATAACACTGATATGTTCCATGCTAAAGATTTGGCTACAACTATGTTTTTCTAATCCAATTTGAATCAATGCATAGCTCTAAATCCCACAACTGGCTGATGTTTGGCTCATAATTCACTGTGTGTACTCTGCTTGAGGGCATGGCTGGATGCTTTTCAATTGCTTGTTGTTCTATCATTAACTAGACAAATTTCTGAACTTCTCTCACGTGAGATATTCCTCATCTGCCCTTATGCACAGGCTATGGCCCAGGTTGGGGGTCTGGTGATGTTGCAGCCTGAAGTTGGTGGATCTCGAGACAATTTCTTCTTTGCAGGGATCGATAGAGTGAGGTTCCGTAAGCCAGTAATTGCTGGGGATACCTTGGTCATGAGAATGACTCTGACCAAGTTTCAGAAAAGATTTGGTCTTGCCAAGATGGAGGGAAAAGCTTATGTTGGTGGCGACCTAGTGTGTGAAGGCGAGTTCCTCCTGGTTAGCGCAACCGAGTAGTGCAAAGGGTGCCTAGTTTTCTGTGATTCTCTTGTAGAGTCATCAGTTAGAAATGAGATGATGTTCATTGCTTAGAACAGTCTAGTTTTGAATGAAGTTAGTGCATTTGAGGATATCTTTCCGTTTACCTGTTTTCGTCGAGTTCAAATGTCCAAGGCGCCTTTTGTTGAGTTCAGACACTTCTTTCTACCTGGATATGTGCTGTTGTAATACAAGTTTGCAATCTCTTCCAAATGAGTTTGTTGTAATAAACATTGCTTGTTGGTTTGGTGAATATTGCAGCATTTGATGTATCTTTTTTTTGCATCTCATGCTGAAATGTTGGGCGAATGTACCAGCCTTGATTGTTCATTAGTATAAAGAACTCTGTCCATCTTGTAATATAACAATCTAGTATCGGATTAGACATTTTATAATACAACAAATCTGAACAATGTCACTATCTAAATTCATTTCATTTCGTTCTGAAATAAATGATATTACAGAATGGGTCTAGTCAAATCTTAAAATTTTAAATTATTAATATACTGAAAATAGTACGATTTGATATGTGATTAGTAGATTTGTTATGAAAAACACTAGCTCCCACATGGTTATATTGTTGATAATTTTATAAATATATAAATAAAAAAAAAGCAGTGTAAAGACAAGTATATTGGATGCCGACATCTAAAACGCTATCTAATTGAGAACGGAGGCAGGAACATTCACAAAATCAACTAGAGTTGGTCAACACGCCGTAGACATGCACAAAGTCAACTAGAATTGGTCAACACAGACACGCCATCATCATCTCACATTGTTTCAGTTAAATCACAACGGAATTTCTAGGCAACGTCAGGATCCAAATCATCCGAGCTTCAGTTAAATCATAAGGGAATTTCTACGCACCATCAGCTGGATCCTGTTAATTAAGAGGCTCCAAAACTGCTTGATTGATAGATAGATAGTCAAAATCAAACCTTGAGACAGTTAGGACAGCTTGGAAGATGGCAGCTGCTAATCCTGTGGCGATGAACATGAAGAGGAAAGAACATGCTGAGTTGGCCAACCATGGATTCTCCATCTTTGTTCATCCTAAGAGGCTCAAATCACAGGTATGGCGATGTCACCAATGGCAACTGCCAGTTTTCGGATATCAGTACAACAGTATTTTGGGATAGATTCTGGAAAAGAACAGATAGAGATTTCGCAGTAGAGTGGTTCAAAACTGGAAGTAATTTGAGCTTGATTGAAACGAGTCATTCAGCTACATGCATACATGGGTGGTTTCTTTCTTTTTCTTTGGAAGCATCGAGTTATAAAACTGATATCAGCAGTCTGTGAGGATACAATTCTTGCACTTGCAAATGAAAGCATGAGATATATCCATATAACAAGATGCCATGATTGAACCTTAGTTAGTTAGTTGATGAGTTTGTGATGGCAACATCGAATTGAAATCCTGGATTTATCATATCTAACCACTATAGATACATTGGCAACCAAGAAGATGCACCAAGACATTAAGTTCAGTTCATGTTTTGAGGGGGGATGAGACATTTAATCTACAAGCTGAATATTTTGCCCTCTTCTTGCTGTCACAAGGATGGAGAGATCCCAGAGATGATGGAGGAAGATAAGCCATCAGTTGGTGCCCCTATTGCTGCTACACTGGCCTCATGGCTGCTGACATCTCAGGGACAAGAGGCTGCCCATGACACTGTCAACACTGCAGATGTGATGGCATCTTCTTCAAGGCCGGCGTTTGCGGCGCCAATGGACGCCGAGGCAGATCTCCGGCAGCGGCAGCCTGAGGCGCAGCAGTGCCAACAGGCTCCTTTCTGGTGGTCAGGTTGGTGAATAGCAGGTGCTGGTAACCTGTTGCTTTTTTTGTGTGTTTCTACCTGTGCAAAATAGCCAGGATAGCATACTGGAATCAAGTAGATGGTGTTCTTGATTTCAATTTCCTTTTTATATATAATTTTGCTAACTGAATGCTTGTTGTCCTGCACCTGCAATGCAGGTTTCTTCTGAATGTCACTCCACTGAAGACAGGCAAGTGGCATTTGAGGGAGTAGATCAGCTTATGCTAGCCTACACCAACTCCTGGATCAATACCATGTTGCTCTGAGTATGCTGAAATGTTACCATGTGACTTGCATAGAGTATTTCCAATGTCACATTACATGTTGTCACAAACTCACAGTATATGATGACCTAGACCATTACAAGTTGTATCTGCTGATGTGATGCATACCATGTGAATTTCATCTCAAGATCCTTGTCTTTGAGATGAATTTCATTCCAGATTTAATGGTGAATCGTATGAAATCCAATATCATGTTGAGAGTATGATTAAGTAGATTCTAAAAAACATATGTGAGCTGTATGAAAACTACTATGACCTGAGCAAAAACAAACAAATTATGTATGGTATGGCAGATAACTACCACATAGCTTTGCAATTATATTTAATCACAGTAGGTCATGAATCTATGAAATCTAGGTTTGGACAAATTTTATTTTATATTTCAAGAATCTAGCACTTCTTACAAATCAGGCTGCTGGGGGTCAATTTGTATATATATTTTTTAAAATAGGAAGCTGGTTGAAAATCCCAACCAAACACACCCTTATATAACATGGTGTTCATCAGAACGTCATGGATACAATGACATTTCAGCTCAAATTAAACACATTTTTCATCTTCCATCGCACCCTGATTAAGTATCAGACACTGATGAACAGGGCAAACTGAACAGAACATTGTCAGACTCAGACAAGGCAAATCAAATAAATGCAATAAACCAAGGTCATCACATAGTTCGTTGTCCCAGAAGTGTTACTTGGTACAATTAGGGAGTATGCACTCTAATCACTCCACACACTGTTAAGTAATAACATACAAGTATACAACAATGGTTTGCTGAGCACCTGATCAGGTCTGAATATTGTCCCCTCCAGGGACAACAAAGTAAAAAAGAATCATGTATGTGATTTTTTGCTGTTAAGTGGACATTCCTGCCGAAAAAGGGTGACAGTACATTTTAAATTTAGTTCCATGAGCTGGTTCCCTTGCCAAATGGCCATCCATTATAACTGACTATGACCTTTCTATAGTCGAGTAAGTATTGCAATCTATGTTGTAGAATAACTTCAATACAGGTGGGGCATGCCTTTCCTCTGTTTACTGCAAAATGAAGTGCCATGATGTTTCTGAACTATTAGTCTCCAGAGACAAATTTCTTTTGCGCATAGTATCTGTCTTCGCTTGCCTTCTTTTTCAAGTTCCTTTTCTGTTTCCAAAAGAAACACCGAAAGAATGTTCAACAAGGAAGATAGTGATTGAGCAAACATAAATATAAATGTTTTGTGTGCACGAATTAAATCCCAGAGATCGAAAATGTACCTTGTAAGCTTCATGGTTATCAATTATTCTGGTAGCCACTGAAACTGTCGTTATAGTTTTGGGGCTTGTGATTGTTCGGAAAATACCCATGCTCTTTGGAACAACATAAGGATCATTATCACCCTGTAGCATGTATTCATCAAGTTTCAAGTAGAATTGGGCGATTCATTAAGGCAAATCATTTTGATCAGTATTATTAGATTAAAACTACATGCTTACCGCAGAACTACCCTCAGTTACTGTCCCATGCACAACCAATGAAATATTAAATGTAGTAACCTGCACCATTTGATAAAAGATTAGGTGTGAGGGCTTATTCAATTGTCAAAATATGCCACGTGGCAGACTGCATTGTGTCATTGTGTGCACTATGACTATTATTTAAACTTATTCACACAACCATAACAAAAAAGTCAACTCAGAGAAGTTTGAACATACCATATCCCTTGAAACCTCCCATGGTGCACCTATTATAACTTCATCAACATAGCGACAGGCAAGTACACTGAGAGTGCGCTCATGGAGGTGCATGATAGGACAATACCCTCTTCTATCCCTGCACATTTAGTTTGCATAAGACAAATCACATAACACAAATTGGTCTCATGTATTTTATGCTAGGTTGTGGTTAACTAGTTTCCCTGCATAATAATCTGAAGTGAAGAAGCCAATAAGCACCTGATTGCCTGGTCATCATGAACACCAACAAGAAGGAAGTCACCAAGTTGTCTAGCACTTCTGAGGATCTGTATCAAACAAAAATACATATGTTTCATCCCAAATCACAGCAAATAATAAAGGGAGTGAACAATGATAAAAATGGTCAGCATATGAACCACAAAAGGTACCTCAACATGGCCAGCATGGAAAAGGTCAAAAGCACCATCTATATACACAATGCGAGCACCCGGTGAAGGAGCCTGCGTGCATATGAGCATATTGTTCAATAAATGCAATAGAATGTTATGTAATAGAAATATGTACAAAAAATGACAACTTTATACTATGGTACAGACATAGCAGGTAAATCAGACATTCAGACAAGCTAAGAGGTACAACATAACTTTTTTATCCACAAATGCCCTAAAAACACATTGATCCATAAGAACGTTGATTAACCCTAGCCCAGAGACAACTAGGAAAAGAGTTGAGAGTTCCTTCAAATATCATACCTGTCCATTTGAAAACTGCATTATCCTGCGAGAAGTAGGAAGAAAATTGGACAACTGACTTTTCACTTGATTGCATGAATCAGATCCACCATTCTGATTGACATCAACATTTGCATCTGTGATGTTTTTCATCCTGCCAGCCTCTTTCTGCTTGAACGTTAATAGTATCCTCCCTGTGTGAGAAAAGATTAACTTGTAAGATTGCAATGGACAGAAGAAAACAGTGTTTTAGAATAAGCATGAAAAACATTCATCATTTAAAGTGTCATCACTTTAATATATCAATGGCCAAGAAAATAATATAATCCCAAAAGAAAAGTTATGATACTGATCCATGTGGTCATCTTACCAACTATATCAGTGCTTGAGACACCTTCAGTACGTTTGATTTGCTTGTAGCGTCCAACCTTCTTTGCCAATGCATAAGCATCCGTTCCATCGGGTAGAAGACAGGGATCATCTCCATGTATAATGTAATCAATGTTGTATTTATTGAAGAGGGTATTCATAAATTCTTCTGTAATCTCATAGGGTGCATTGGGAATGACCTCATCCACCCACTTCAATCCACTAACAAGTGTCAACCTGAAAAGTAAAGACATGCATAATGAAATAACAAGTTCAATGGAAATCAGAAGCTTGTGCATTTCCCAATAAGGACAATTTGCAGTTAATACAATATTACAATAATAAGATAGGACTAGACAGTTTATAATATTAATATATTATTTCTTGTGAGGACAAGATTTAAGTTGACCCCTTCAAAAATATAGAAGGCATGTGTAAGGGCATGCAACATCATTTATAACATAGTAGACAACTGAAGCAAAATGGATTCAACAGATTTTGTAGCATGTGTCACAACATTAACAAGAAACCCAGGCCTTACAGTTAATTCCAACAAAAGTAGGTCATTTTATGAAGGTCAAGAGGTCCAAAACTCTACCTCTTATAAAAACTGAAAGTTTGGGATAAAAATTTATAAGACGGTGATTCTACAAGCTTTCCTGGTTAATTTTGCAACCCTACTGTTAATATCAATAGCATATATATGTATGTACATATGTATATATATTAAGAAAACACTATAGTGTAGTTCACAGGGCAAGAGAATTAGTTTCTGCAGTACCTCTCTTCCATTGAAAGAACAGGTGGACCCTTGTTCGCCACAATCTCCTCATCACTGACAACTCCCACTACCAGTTGATCTCCCAACAGCTTGGCCTGCCGCAATGCATTTGCATGTCCATAGTGCATGAGGTCAAAGCATCCATCCATGTACACTCTAACAGGCCTTTTCTGTTCCTTCTTTGGAAGTTGTCCTAAATATGGCCAAAAATACGGAGCAAAAGGAGCACCAATTCCTCCAAAGTAGCCTGTTGATAACCAAAGAATGGCGACGGTGATCATAACTCCTCCAATCCCAAACAACTGCGAATAGTATCCACTATTCCAGAGCCCTTGGTGGCTCTCAAACGCTAGCAAACTCATCATCATTTTGGAGAGTAGGTGTATTATCCAGGTATTAATTCTGAAAATAAAAGAACAAAAGACTAAAATGAGACCAACAGGGTTGAAGGAAATGCCAGTCATGTCATTGTCTAACCCATGGAGATCGGGCACCCTAATCTATTTTCTATGTCTCAACAAAGAAAGCAACTGGATAGAAGGAAAGAGCGCATTTTTCAATAATTTACTAGGTATTATTGAAAGATCCAATGGAGATTAGTCGCATAACCATTTGAATAGTCGAATTTTACTAAACGTGAGTAGCTACCAAGTCACGCTGAAAATCCTAACCACCAGATATATTTCAGAAAGCTACTGTTTGAGCCAAAAAAAAATCGTTGGGAATTTAGAACAGTCTTGTATAGCGTTTGCAAGATGCCACGTAACAACAACCAGTAGAGCCAAAGAGTGCACGCTGATTGCATGAGCCGTGTTCTACTTCTACTTCTATCTTTCCTCGTCAATGATCTGGTCAGATCAGAACAACAACTTCGATACACATAGCAAAATTAAATGGCCTTCCATATCACCAGCGATGGCAAATCAAATGAACTAAACCTGATAACATGTAGCGAAGTAAAGGGTCCTGAAGATGTCAAAAACATGAGTGTTGGGAAACAAATTTGTATACCATTCTTCATGCGGATAGCATAAACAAAAGAGAGAGAGAGAGAGAGAGAGAGAGAGAGAGAGAGAGAGAGAGAGAGAGAGAGAGAGAGAGAGAGAGAGAGAGAGAGAGAGAGAGAGAGAACTTGATTCACTCTAATAACAAAAACCAAAAAAGAATTTGATTCCGGTTGTTGACGCCAAAGCACAGCTTTTTGCACGGCAGTCAACTATACGCAACTAAGCCGCGAACCAGAATCAAAATAAGTGAGCTGGCGATCCAACTTCAACAAAAAGAAGAAAGAATCACACATTTCGTGGAGAAAAGCGAAAAAAGGGGCATCAACTGAAATTCCCCCCACCGAAATCCTGTCTCCAATGCCCGGAGACAACTGAGATATCAAATGCTGGCTTCGTTCCATCCGCCGGCGAACCAACCACCCCTAAATCTACCGCCTCTAATGGTCTAATCTATCAAATACAATCAAAAATAAAAATAAAACAGACGAGAAATTCCGCGTGATTTCTTGAAGAACAAGCCCGCCCACCCACACACACCCACACAACAACAAAAAAAAAAATCACGAATTCTCCCACAATCGAAGAATGCCAGCGCCCAAGGAACGGAACGGCGGAACACGCGACGGCGAAGCCTCGCGATCAGTACGACAGAGAGGAGGAGGATTGTCAGGAGACCGACCGAGATCGGGCGGGCGGCGAGATTCCGCGGCGCGAGAGGGTGGGAGCCAAACTCCGTCGTGGGTCGGGGGAGGCGGCGGAGGCGGCGAGCACGGATCTCCTCGCGACCGGGTTCCGGCGCGCGGCAGCGGCGGGAGATCTGCCACGAGGTTCGCCTCGCCCTCCCTCCCTCTCCCTCTCCCTCACCCTCACGGTCACGGCGTCGGCGAGTGCGTCCGCGTCGGTCTCGACTTCTCTGTCTGGGTCGGAGACGAGACGACCAGAGGAAAAGAGAAAATTCAGGATTTGCCTTTTTACGAGACGAGAATCTATGATTTGCTCTTATTTAACGTATAATATTGGAAAAATTGATCATAAACCCTCTATTTAGATAGAAATCGAGGATTTATTTTCGTGGCACATATGTCATTAACCTATGTAATCCCCACATGTCATTGAGATGTGGTGGGTAATCCTCAATTTCCATTAAAATGTGGGTATATGATCAAATTCCCTTATAATATAATCCATCATATGTTCTTATTATTTTTAAGTTCTGTTTGGATGGATTAAAACTAATTATTAGTTAGTTAATAATTAATTGATTAGTAATTAGTTTATATACCTGAAAAAAGAGTAAAATGTACATATTAGCTCCCATTAGTCCACTGGATCAATGCCTAATCATTAGTTGGTCCATGAACTAACAATTAGTTTAGTAATTAGTTAGGCTGTTTGAATGGACTAAAACTAAAAATTAGTTACCAACAATTAGTTTATGGGATCAAATCAGATCCTTAGTGTGTGTTTTTTTAAAAAAAAAAAATACTACTTTTTACATATTTTAGTATAGTTTTATCTAGTGTACTGTATTTTACCTCTTAGATAACTATTTTGTCTATGTGTATAAAGTGCCCTAGCTCTCGCCTAGCTACGCCCTCATTCTAGCCTTGTTGCAAAGAAAGAAAGATGTGTTTCAGATCAAAAACCCTAGGTGGTATTATTTTGTATACACAATGGGAGAAAATTAGGTAAAAAATTGAATGAGGTTGTCCGGTATCTAGACGGTCCCTCATGCTAGACAGTTTCATCTCACCTGTCCATGAACCCAACGACACCACAAACTAGATGAGATGTACCTATTGTTGGAATATTATGCAATTTTATGATTAGTTAGATAAATCATGACATCCACGATAACTAGCATAAATAGATCTATCGTACTAGTGAACATGAACATAATAATCATGATTTCGCAAAACATGATCATAAAACGTACATAAAGGTAAACCATGTACTATACGGTAGGCGAAAATGATTCATAGTCGGTGCAGAGGATCTCCCGTTGGTGTCGGATCTCAGCACCCGACGACGATCAACGGTAGACGTAGACGGAAGGTGCGCTGTGATGACGAACTTGAGCAGTCACGCAGAGCGCTTCAGAGAAAATTACTCACATGTCATTATAATTTTTAAAAATTACCTACATGCCACTATCGTAGACTGTGGTGGTCCCTATTTGTCAGTGACACATTGATGACATATTGGCAAACCATGAAAATTGTAGTGGCACAGAAAAAATTAACCCCTCCTAAAAACCTTATTAGCCCTCTCCCGGTGCAGGATCATAATGATAAGAGATTCTAGAGACCCGTTCTTCCGTTCCCGGTGCATATTGGCGGATGGAATAGAGTAGACTACGGCGACAACACAGCAGAGAGGGGAGACCATAAGAACCCTAGCTTGATTCTGTTATATATATCTCACTGATTATCGCATATGTATATTTGGAACCGGCCTAATACTCTGATAGACGAGTATTTATATAGGAGAAACCATATCTCCTATCGCAAATTTAGCCACGTTCTAAAAAATCATATAATCATATCCTATAAATTTAGCTACGTTCCAAAAAAATTAAAACAATAAAAGAAAAGATCACGTCTCCCCAAAGCAAAGAGTTAGATTCAAGGAACTCACGATTGGGGTCAGTAGGCCGACCTCCAAACCCTGAGTACCGACTTGGATCAAACACTCGGGAAGTGATGATCCCCGATCTCCAAGTCCTTGGCTCGATTCCGGCACTCAGTAGTGACAAGTACGACACTCGACTCCCGACTACACGATAATCTTTTTCACTGTGTGGCCCTTTAATTTTTATTTAGGAATTTCTGAAATATTTATACATGTATATCCCAAAATTCCAGTACCTATCCAATTTCTTTCGAGCAACTAAACGGACACTTAGTGGATGACAAAAGAGAATAGATCATTTCTGATAAATTTAAGATGAAGAAAGAGAGTAAAAAATCAATTAGATAAAGAAAGAGATCGAGGTTGAGTAGTAAATGGGTACAAAAATATAACGATGCCGTAATTGCCGTTGGTTGTCTGCTTAACCGGTAATGCTCCCGAAGGGACGATGGATGGAAAATGATTTTAAACTAATGAATTCAATGCTAAAATTTGATAAATATTTTGAAATATATATATATATATATATAAGGTTAAAAAGGAGAAATATTTCCCAATACGACACGGAATGAGTGTCGCGTCAAATAAAAAATGGAAGAATTTTTAGTGACACGTAAGGAATTGATTCTTTAAAAAATGTACTGTTACTTGTGAGTTTGAAATATGCACCGATAATCTAACTTCCAAACGGGCACAAATAATCTCTGTATGATTGCTCGAAACTGATAAAAATATTTGGACGATTTGATCTCGTGATAGCAAAATGCCCACGCCTCAACGAAGATAAGAACATCCGATCGATGTTCGTGTCATCTTGTGGAGCCACTCGTATCTCGCACGAGTTCAATCGAAAACAATGGAAATTACCTGATGCAAGTTCCACAAGAGTTCATCCGATCAAAACGGGGCCTCAGCTCCGCGGCTTTATTATTAGCCAGAATTGATGGGAACACATGCACATGTCGGACAAGGCCAAGGAGCATGCATTCTTACAAGTATCATCTACGATGATAGTGAGCTGCATAGTGCTACCAACCATAAGTTAGTTTATATGTATATGTCAATTGGCCATCGTAACCAATAGTTGACGGTTTTTCCATCTCCCAACATTCTTTAATATACTTTTAAAATCACATTCTAAAATTTAGATTTGGTAAAAATAGAAACAAGAAGGCTAAAGACTCTTTTGGAGCGCATAAATTTTATGGGATTTTCGTAGAGATTATGATCCTTCAAAATTCATTTGGAAAAACTCCGTTCCAAAGGAGCCCTAACCCTAAGAATACATTTAGTTTAGTAGTGAGGTAGGAACGAACCATTTCATTCTAATTTCATGCGTGTTTGGTGGAAAACTAATAGAGATATTTCCTCCAAATTTACAAAAAAAAAAAAGAATGCAGATATGACATAAGAGCTCAGCGAAGTGCAAGGGCTCAACGGAGTATAGCGGACTATGACATAAGAATTGTAAAAATTTATGAGGATTCTCCACCGAACCAAAAACAATTCCATATCTTAAATCAAACAATCGTCTTGCTTGAAAGATAAAACCCATTCTATCATATAAAAAATAGGGTGTCCATCTTATCCACCTTGCTGTCTAACTGCTGAAATGCAGGCTGATAATGGCCGCGCGGGAACCAAACAGATCATGCGCTGCCAATAAGTGCCAACGTGATTGTACATACAGCTTGACACGCCACAAAAACCAAGCGAGACAGCAAAAAAAGCCTGAAGATTCTGCGGCACTAACCAAAAACGACTACAGCGTAATTTGCTGTTTTATTCCATTCACATAAGCAAAGCAGCATTCCAGAGCGACACCAAACTTGACAGAAGGACGCCCACGTGCTGCACATGACACCATGCGATAGCGAATAAAAATGATGCGACTTCTCGCAGCGTCGCGTGTTCGCAACGCCAAATCAAGTCACAATCCAATTTCATACTCACAAAACTCTAATCGAACTTAAGAAAAGAAAAGAAAGGAGTAGATCTGATCGAACTTTTCTTTTGTTGGCGAGATATTTCACTCTGGCGACTAATTGGAACAAACTTCCACACACGAGATACGCGAATCAAGTCGTAAGCGATGATGGCGACAGAAATGAATTAGCTTTGCCAAAAAAATAACATTCGAGGTTTTGCTACCAAATTACAAACCAACACAGGTTTTTTTTTCTGGGGTGGTCACCATCACGAGGTGTACTCAAACGGCTGGGGTGGCTGGGGATCCTCGTCGACGGCCATGGCAGACGCGCCTGAACCTTGCAGGCCGGCAGCGGCGGCAGTGGCAGCTTGAGTTGCGGGGGCGTCGGTGAGGACTAGTTCCTCGGTCTCAGTGGGCTTCAGATCCCTTAGGAGGACGAATCCTGAGGGAGCCAGCTTCACAGGTTCGTACCTGCCGCCCTCCAGGAATTTTATGAACTTCTCTTGGGCAGGGACAACCCGGGCTGGATTTGTCAGAATCTGGAAGGTCGGCTCTGGTTCAGGGGCCTTCTTCTCTGCACCCCCATCGACCTGAATTCATGGATTGAGACACGTAAATGCAAGTGATAATGGCAACGAGTAATTCCTAATTCGGATACAAATATAAGTCGCCATCATCCAGCAAAGCAATGAACAAGCAGAAGCAGTTACATCCTGGTTTTAGGGTAGAAAAGGAATAATGTAGTGGATTATCGCTGAAACTCTTACCTGCATTGAAGTAGCAGTAGAAGCGTCTTCACTTTGTGGTGCCTCTGCTTTCTCCAGGGCTTTGCTTTCTGCGTCCTTCTTAGCCCTAGATTTCGCCTTCGCATATGTTGACAAAATGGCTGTTGGCAGCTTGACTGAAGCAGTCGTGGTTTGCTGGGCTGTGGGCTTCGGGTAGTCGAAGAGTGATGGTTTAGTGTTTGACAGGAACTCAAACTTCGGCACTTTCAGATCAGAGTTGAGGCCAATGAAGGCAGTCGGAGAGAATGCCAGGCTGATGAAATAGGTGAGCGGGTACCAATACCAGAATTGGGTGAAAACAGCAAGGCCAACAACAGCAGTGAGCTTGTCATGCTTCGACCTCGACTTAAGCCTGATGGTAACATTCCTACCACCAGCATCAAGGATTCCAGAAGCCAGTATGGCACCCATTTTGCTCATGGTGTCCTCATGCTTGTCAAGAATGATCTTTTCCAACCGACGCCTGAATGTTCCAACACGAGAGTCATATGATTCATTAGTTTGGATCATGACCATTGCCATTGCTATGAGAGCACCTTGGCGCACAAAATCAACAACATCAGATGTAAGAGGCTCCAACAAGGAAATGGCGTCACTTAGTCCTGTTCCTGCACATGATATTCCAACCGCTAAAGCCGCACCATAACGGACATGTGGATTATATGATTCAGAGAGCAGCGACACAATTCGTGGAGTCTGCATTGACCAAAATTGTAGGTTAAGCCATATTTAAATTAAGCAACTACTTTCTCTGTTTCAAATAGCAATTTTAACAAAAAAAAAATATTTTGACAAGGCAAAACTAACCTGCTCAGGCTCATTGTACAGGACAAAACCAAGAGCCAATACTGCGGTCCTCCGCACATCATCACTCACGTCCGATACGGCAAAATGAAGAAGCTGGTGAATAGCTTTGTTATTTGCAGTTCCCCTGTACGCTAGAGCCAATGTGTACATACCACCATAACGAAGTATGGGATCTTGATCTCTAGTCATTTGTTCAATCAAGGTGTCTGCTTCCTCTTCCCTGCCATACACTGTCAATGCAATTCCAAGTGACAAACCCCTGGAGAAAAGAGGGAGGGTGTATCAGAACATTAACATATTTATCTTCAGAAAGATATTCCTTGTGATAGCTTACAGTAAGAACTTGGTTGCCTAAGATACCCTATTTGCAATAATAATAAAATAGTTACCTAATAATTTTCTCATGCTGTGTATCATGTGCATATGCAAGCATCTCTCCAGCCTTCTCACTGGCTGTTCCAACCATAAGCAAGCCCATGCCAATGCCAGCAGCTTCCCCAGCCACAGCACTATCAGTGTAAAGAATATTCTTTATGTCCTCAAATATTTCCTCGTCTGCTGTGCCTAAAGCTGCAAGCCCAAGTCCTAGACAGGCACCATGCTGAACAACCTGTATACCAATGTTTGGAGGTTTAGAATAATTTGTTTATGATAGAACTGTATTTAAATAATATAAGGAAGGTTTGACCTGAAAATACCTCAGAACTAGTGTTGTGAAGGCTCTCACGAAGAAATTGTTTGATTCCTTCACCATGGTTGGCATGGATCAAACCTAGAGCATATAGGGCACCACCTTCAGAATATGGACTACCACCACTTGCAGCACCACTCTGAGGTAGGTATGGAGCCATCAAAGCTCTGCCTTGTGTGAGGTGGCCTCTATGAATGACACCTAATCCAGAAGTTGCACTGAACTTAGCCCAGTTGGTTGCCCTACTTAGCCATTCCTGTAACACATAAATACAAACAAAGATCAGAAAACGAGAAAATACAATTGAGTAGAGAATAGTATTAGCAAGTATGAGCCAAACACCCATACCAAGTTTTCTCTTAGGAAAGTATCCACTGTTGTTCCTGCATGCATGATTGCATTGGAACATATAGTTGCACTATGACAAACACTATTCCTCATTTCCAAAGCTTGTTTTATGGTCTTCAGAATCAAAAGATCAGACCTGTCAAAACAATTACCAAAATCAATATATGATACAAAAACTTAAATGCATGATAAGATGTAATAATTTAGTCAGATATATCACATTACCTATTATGACTATATAAAAACTGCAATGTCAACTGAATAGATGTCTCCCCTGACAGTATCCCCTTAATTTTTGTCAGCCTATCAGCATGTGCTACTTCATTTGAATCCACAGTGTGCACACTTCCATTTGGCGTGACGACATTATCTGCCATTTGGGCATCCCCAGATGATTCTGTAGCAGCATTATCAGTTTGATCACTGGGTAAAGCCTGAGCAGAAGCCTGCAAGCTCAGTGTGTCGAGGCGATTTCTGACACTCAAGAGGAAGGCCTGATTTTCATTTTCAACAAGATCAAAAGCAATTTGGAATGCAAGGAGAGCATCATCCTGGAGCAAAAGCATATTGGGTCAAAAAATCTGTTAAAAAAACAATTAAACAGCTCACAGAAAATACAAGATATTTCCAATATACCTTGCTTCCAGAAAGCAGCTTGCCCAAGATATTTCCAACAGTTTCAGGCTCACCCAAGAACATAAGACACTGGCAAATGCTTAGAAAATCTGGATTTGGCAGTGTCTGGTATATTTTTACAAGACATCGAAGAATCTGGAAAAAAATAAAATAGAAGTTCATGGTCATTACATGACATTCCAATTTATTTTGTACAACACTGTATGCAAATAAGAATTTTAAGACTCAGGCAGATTTCACAGTTTAAATTTGTATCACATGTCCTTACCTCACAGCGATATTCACGATGACTAACATATTGATGAGATAGATTGATGCAATAAGAAAGAGCTCCATTAAGATTATCACATCGGGAAATTGCTTGCTCAAGCTTATCCAGTCTCATGCATTCAACAGACATACCCATGGCCTGTTGATATTTACCATCGAGGATACACCTTAAAGAAAGCATTAATGAGATGAGAACTGCATTTCATTATAAAAATAGCTACTAAAGATCAAGAGGATACTATCATACTTATCGAGCATTCTCTCCACAATGGCCTCCAATCTTGGATCCATCATTTCTTCTTCCCCTGTAGCTTTCAAGGACCTTGATCTGATGCTAGCATATTCATCTAAAGCCTTTGCTGAAAAAAAGGAACAACCAAACTATCATGTTAACATTATTTTTTAACAATGCCAATCAGAAGCCGGTAATAAATTTAGTCAGTTCCGTACCTAAAAGTGTGTGAGCATAATCAGAATCATCCGAGACATCAAATAGTGGTCCAGCACCAAGTGCATACGACAGAGAATCATTGAGTTCGCCCAGGTAGTAAAACACCTTGGAAACAACTAATGCTGCCAGCTGCCTCTGGTCAAATTCCTCATCTTCATACAGGCTCTCACTACAAGAAGTAAAATAACAATAAGAAATAAGTGATAAAAAATCTCAAAGCAAAGCGGAGAGCATGCATGCAAAAATCATTATCTTGACTTTCAAGTTTTGTGAAACTACTTGACAAGATTAAGGATTAGGAGAGAAAGCCTGGAATCGATTAAGTTCAATCAAGTTCTTTGGTACCACCTATTATTCCTTTTTAAGCAATCACATCAACTATTCTATGAAGAACATAATTTCCAGGAACTAAATCACAACTGTTTAAATGGACATGTCTCTTCCAATGTACCTCGATGACTTCCATTAAATCGAAAAACAATTTATAAGCAACACGTGTTTTAGTTAATAATACACAGAAGTACAGAACATCATCAGTGGTTTTACTTTACAGGGCAAGAGCTAAAGATCAAACAAAATGTCCTGGCTATAGTGTTGCAATTGAGACATTAAAGCCAGGGATTTTGCATATTTCCTCAAATGCAGCCAGATGAAAAGTTATAATCATTCTGGCAGGAACGTTGAAATTATACTTCACTAACCTTTTCCCTTCAACCAAAAACCTTGGCAATCTGAGCCTAAACGTAAACTATTTAAAAAACTAAAAAATTCAACCACAGCACCCAGCAATTCGAATGCATGAATCATAACAGTTAGGAAAGTTTCAAATTATCGCCCCTACAAATTCTAGGTTTCGTATTACTAGCAGCACTAACCGCCCATTATAATTCCCCAAAATCTCCAACCTAACAGATCAAACCTAGGGTTCAATGTACATCCAAGCACCAGATCAAATAGAATCTAACCAGGCCAAACCAGAACTAGATGAATCCCCACAGGCCACAACGCTGCAGCAGCAGCCTAACCGAACCTCTCACCGAAAACCCATAGCAAATTCAATCCAATCCCCCCACCCCCTCTTCACGGAATGTATCGCGAGGCCACATCGCCCGCAAGGGGGAGAGCGCGGAGGCCGCGGAAACTACTGCTAAAGGGGGAGAGGGGAGAGGGCAAGGAGCAGCGCCGCGGCGGGGAGTACTCACATGGCGGGGACGCTGGTGGAGATCTCGGGCCAGAAGACGTGCACGAGGGAGTTGAGGTTTGCGAGCGCGTGCAGCTTGAGCTCCGCCGCCGGCTCCTGCAGCATCGCCAGTAGCCCGCTGGCCGAGCTCACCATCACCGCCGCCGCAGCCATCTCACGCTCCGCCCCCTCCTCCTACTCTGCCTCCGCCTCCCTCTCCCTCTCCTCCGCCGCCGCCGTGATGGATTCGATGCGAGGGGCTCGCCTCCTTTCGCTTTTGCTTGGCGGAGGGGAAGGTATCTCTCTCTCTCTCTCTGACCTCGGCGGTGGGAGTGGGACGATACAGTAAATATAAACCATTTGTGAAAATGATATTATAATTTGCTACTCTCCTATTTTTATCGTCCGGATTTATATTTATATTTATTGATATATGATTTTTATGTCAGTATTAAAAATGATATTGTGAAAATGAGATTACGATTCGCTGCTCTCGTATTTTTATCGTCCGGATTTATATTTATATTTATTGATATATGATTTTTATATTAGTATTAAAAATGATATTATGAAAATGAGATTATAATTTGCTGCTCTCGTATTTTATCGTCTGGATTTATATTTATATTTATTAATATATTATTTTTTATATCAGCATTAAAAATGATATTATAATTGATTTGTGAAATCGACTGTGTTTAGGGGTTTTTTTGGATATATTTTTCTTTTCACTTTTTGTGTATTTCTCCAATCGGAACAGCGGCGTATTGCCGTACACTACTCCCTCCTCTACCGAAAATGCAAGACGCTACTATTTTTAACAAAATGAATATTTTATAAACTTTAAATAATAATTAAGATAAAAAATATAAGTTTACTGTTATAAATGTTATAGGGTATTATGTTGAACAATAGCGGAGCTAGAGAAAAACCGAAAGGTCCCGTGACAAAGGGATGCATCACTTCACAGATACATCAATTAAGGAGGTGCACAATGGATGAGGATTTACTAATAATAACTGAATTTTTTTGAAACGGGGTTTCAAGGAACCCCTCCCAACAACCATGTGGCTTCGGGGGTTGGATATGTATTTAAAAGGTATTTTTTATATGATGTTATAAAGTTAGTAACATGTATTTAAAGTAAGGGATCTCCGATGTATACGGTCTAAATGTGTTATAAGATGGGACTCACAAATCTTAAAGAAATTGCTACAATGGGTATAGTTTGTGTGGTCTTAAGATGAGTACCACATTCTAATTAAAAATAATTGTTTCTTCATGGCTCATGACTCAAACATCTCATGCAGATTTTTTTTATTAGAAAGAGTGAAGATGTATGATTTTTATTGCTTATGGCTAGACCATAACTATACGGGTGTTCATAAACTTATAAAAACTTGTAATTTCTCCCACGATGTATATGGCTAATTTTACGAGCTTATGACTCTCTCTAAAGTCTACATTATGGATGCCCTAAGGTATGCTATACACACTGATCAGTATGACTAAATCGAAATAGCTAAGGCCTCGGAAGTTGAGCTTTTGATTAGTTTCATAACTATAGTCGCTTTAGGTGGAGGAGTTGCCAACTATGATTTAGAAGTTGGGTTAATTTTTTTCGTGCCATTACAATTTTTGTGGTTTGCCAATATGCCATCGATGTGTCACTGACAGATGGGGGCCGCCACAGTCACTGACAGTGGCATATAGGCAATTTCTGAAAATTATAATGGCATATGAGTAATTTTTCCTATAAACGGGTTAATTTTTTTCGTGCCATTACAATTTTTGTGGTTTGCCAATATGTCATCGATGTGTCACTGACAGATGGGGCCGCCACAGTCACTGACAGTGTCAAAACTAAGAGTTTATATAAGATAGCCTAGCCTAACGAAGGTGGCATGTCAAGCTGAAAGAATAGATCAATTTAATATCGTTTTTTCTTTTGTGTATCCTTTTCATTGTCAGAGTGGTCGTCTATGTAGGGAGACTAAGAATAGCTTATAGAACAAGAGCACATTTTCTCTACAGGCAAAAAGAAGAGGTTTTACTTGATGACCCGATTACTTGTGTTCTAACTTCTAAGGGAAAATTACTCATATGCCATTATAATTTTCAGAAATTGCCTATATGCCACTGTCAGTGACTGTGGCGGCCCCCATCTGTCAGTGACACATCGATGGCATATTGGCAAACCACAAAAATTGTAATGGCACGAAAAAAATTAACCCGTTTATAGGGAAAATTACTCATATGCCATTATAATTTTCAGAAATTGCCTATATGCCACTGTCAGTGACTGTGGCGGCCTCCATCTGTCAGTGACACATCGATGGCATATTGGCAAACCACAAAAATTGTAATGGCACGAAAAAAATTAACCCTTATAAATATCATTCCCTTACACCTAATACAAAATTGTATGTTTATGGCTTACATAATAACAATCTTACAATGTATAACTTTTACAAGGGTTGCTCTAGTAGATCCAAAATAGATTGGCACGGTCTATTACGATACCAAAATACACTAAAAAGATAAATGTGGAAAGATAAAAGTTGTAGTTCATATGTGCATCAACTAGGGATCTTAAGACTTAAGAGTCTAGGAGTAACCTCCTCCAAATTGTTCTTCTCAAGACAATACTTATTGGGACTACAGCATCCTATATATTTTTTAAAAAAGCGTATACGACAACAAGGTACGCATCGAGCCACGATACAATATGCATCAATGTATACATGATTATACCCGCTCTTTTTCGAGGATGGAGACCTTGTCGAGTATTATTCCCCATGGGGATAGGAATTGAAGAAATTTCCCTTGTTAGCGGGAACAAGGGCATGCAAATTTTCATGATAGGAAATGAGGATGGTTACCCGTTTCTTACGTGGAATTTTCCCGCAGATATCTGGATAATCATTTGTCAGAGAAATATTCCTTTGATATATTTGACGAAGAGATTAGAAAAAACTGATCGGATAAGGCCATAAAGTTTGGATGCGATGACACCGCATCTTCTGATTTGTTAGGATGAATTTATTTTTTGAATGCAAAGTTTTAAACGGTTTTTCCTCTAAACCATCCATCTTATTTGTAATTCGATTACACTATTATATTCATTAAAAATAAATATAAAAAGATTATATATAATCATATCTTAATGAAAAACATATATAACATACAAACCAACTAAATTTAAGTTTATCATATCAGAATTATAAAAAATGGAGGGATGCGAACTAAAAAAAACTAGTGACACAGTGACGGCAGCTGATCCGGATCCCAACTGTTAACGGGTGAACACCCGAGAACCCATAAACCGATTACCAACCCTGCAAATGGTTCGTTGCCGTCGCGGCGTCGTCTCAGTCAGTCAGTCCGCTCTTATCCGCTCCAAGATTTTGTTTTGTGGATGCCACCGCCAACGAGCAGGTAGCAGCAGCAGCGACCTCCTCGATTGCTGCTCAGTAGAAGGGCGCGCTCGCATTGAGCTTGATATCACACTACCTTGTTCTTGATTCTTGCATCGAGTTCATAGCACTTTTATGGGGTTTCTTGGTTCCCAGGCGCGGGGGTTTTGAAGGTATTTTCATTCCTTTTCAATCTGCTTGAATCGTTTTGAGAGTTTTTTAGCAATCTATCCCAAATATTTGTCTCCGCTCTGGTTAATCCATCCAGATTGTTGCGTGCTGCTGCTGCTGCTGCACGAGCGGCGGGCTACAAAAAACTGCAGCTTGTTTCGGAGAAATTTGATGCCTCGATGTGGATTCGCCCCTGTGTTCTAAGTGTTGCAGTAGGGGACCTGCAGCAGGACGATGTGGTCTCCATTTGATGAGCTTAATGAGCTGTTCCGCGGTCAGCTCTGAAGGCATTGTGGTCCGGGGCTTCGTAGACCGGAGGATCCGGCGCCGGAGGTTTTGCGTCTGCAAGATGTCCGTCCATGGTTCCCAAAGGCAGCTTGTGGTTTTCGCAAAGAGGAAGAGGCGGCCCAAGAAGCAGTTACGCCGGCCGTGGTGGAAGACGTGGTTTTCGGACTGGAACGACGACGAGGAGAGCCTGTCTGGTTGGAGGGAGGATGATGAATTGCTCGAGGAGGTTGGCAGCGAGGGTGGGCTGTCAGAGGACGAGAAATTCGAGACGTGGAAGAGGAAGGCCGAGGCTATTGTTGAGCTGCGGGAAGCGCAGCAGGACGCCGTGAATGCCGAAGGGCAGTCATGGGAGGATTGGATTGGCGGGGGCAGCACGTCGGGAGATGGCGGCGGTGGCTGGGGTGGCGGGGATGTGAGCTTCTCGGAGCAGATAACTGATGATCCTGCAGAGATAGTGAGGGGTAAAGGTTTAATTGAAACTTTTAGAGACTCCATCGATCAAGATTACAATGACATGTTGTTTGAAGACCGGGTTTTTCTGTATGCTTCATCGAATTCGGTGAGCTTTTTACCGATTTTGTTTTCTTTCACCGAATATTGCAACACGCTGTCCAGCGATAATCTTGATGTATTTTGACCATTTTGATGAAGAAGAATTAAAATATTAAATGAGTATAGCAGCATTAGATTGTTATATTAAGATCTTATGAAATTGGATCTAACAAAAAAAAAGTTTGAACTTCAGGCCAAATTTCTAGCATTATTGATTCTGATTCCATGGGCATTGGATTTTCTGGTTCATGACTATGTTCTGATGCCATTTTTGGAAAGGTAAATCATCTTATGGTGTTTCATCATTTCTTTTATTTCCCTTTGTTTTTAGTGTATAATGTACAGTTGTACACCCAATCTGATGTTTGGAATTTGTAAAATGAAGTTTCAAGCACTGATGATAGTCTCACCTCTTTGTGCTTCTGAAATTACATACAGCCATCTATGCTAAATGCAGAATTGATTATATGGAATATTACCCAATAATAACAGGTATGTGCAGAAGGTACCACTTGCTGCTGAGTTGCTTGATGTAAGGCGTAGCCAGAAACTCCAGATGGTAAAGGACATAAATATTGAGAAAGCAAGATTCCGCTTTGAAGTAGAGATTGGTAAATCTCCTCCACTTTCTGATGACGAGCTCTGGTCAGAGTTGCGGGAAAAAGCGTGAGGAACATTCTAACTATTATTCTCTCTTGCTATGTTGTAACTTCTATTGGTGCACTAGCAATGTCTGACTTGAACAATGAATCTTCTCCTCTGCTGATGATAGGGACAATATTTTGTTGTGTAATTTCATCTGTTCAATCTTAACAGATTTGCTCTGCTAATTGACCAGGATAGAGTTGAGAGATGAATGGAGATTAGAAAATCGAAAAGCATTTGCAAATATCTGGTCTGACATGATTTATGGGATTTCACTATTCCTTCTTATGTACTTCAACCAGAGCGAAGTATGTCTTTATCAGATAAGCAGCTTTGTTTTTTCCATCGTTGATTGTGTTCCATTAAATCTTTCACCGTTCTGTGTGTGCATATGGTTTAGATGATCGGTTAGAAATAAACAACTCCATAAGTTGACAAATTTCTGCACTATTAGGCCTCATGAATAGTTATCCGATTTCAGCTGTTAATACTTGATAGTTTCGTGGCAAAAAACTGCAGGGATGAACTGACCAGAACGTGCTCCATTTTATTGTACTTGGTTTATATATCATACTTTTTTTTGCTGTAGTGCAGTAGTAACACCATCTCAGTTTCAGCGATATGTTTGATTTTACTATTGTTTAGCAACACATGCCTGACACCCATGATTTATGTACGAGTCAGCCATCAACGCATCTTATCCATTAGCATATCCTGTTTTTTCTCTCCCAATGAATGCTTAGAGTTATCTTGCTATTGTATGTCTTACTCTAACTGCCTGCTATGCTTTCAGGTTGCAATGCTGAAGTTCACAGGATATAAGTTACTAAATAATATTTCAGACAGTGGGAAAGCCTTCCTTATAATTCTAGTTTCAGACATCCTTCTAGGGTGAGTCGCAATTTTTCTCGAGTCCATATATACAATTAATTTTAGTGTGACAATCTATTTTGTAATAAAGCATACTAAAGTTGTGTGCCATTTCTTCTGCTGGATAATGGATGTCAACAGCCAAAATAGAGGTGAATAACATGAGGCCTAGCCTGCCTCTCTCAAATTCTACCTGCACGAGACAAACTACACAACAATCCACCAGAAAACTTATATAAAAAACATTTAAATAAGTAATTATTGCTCAAAGAAGTTGTCCAAAACTAATTACACGCCTAATTGTTTTCAAAGATGGTTTATCCAAAAGAAAAGGCACGAAGATTCCTCACTCCAGGGGAATACCTTTGTCCAAAACTAATTACACACCTAATATCAGGGAATACTCGGCAGAATGTTTTAGAAAGCATTATTAATGATGTCTTATCATTAGGAGTGATTATTTAAATATCACTTCTCTTAATGTAATCTGGATAAATATGTAAAGTGCATAGAAATATTTTGTATTAGAGCAATTTCTGTCAGGGATGTGGCAACTGGCAAATAGTTTCGTATTACTTCTTTGTTCACACTTCAGATATGATCTTAATATTTCTTCATTATTTTCTCTCTCCATAGCCCCTTTCAAGTGGCAGAATCTTATTTATCATCTTGTTAGAAATACTGAACCTTAGTACTGTGGAATCCCCCCTCAGGAGTTGACTTGCACAAATGCTAATGGAACTTTTCCAGTTTCTTGTATGCATTTATATCATACTTCATGACACATTACACCTTCATATTTCTGTTAATTGTTTTTTCTTGTAAACCTAACACAAGGTTAATAACATTTTGGTTTGCCTGTGATCTTGTTGATTATATGAACGTCCTTTAGCTGCATTTTCACAGGTACCATTCAGAGACAGGTTGGCATTATTTGGTAGAAGAAATTCTCGAGCACTATGGCCTTGAAGCCGATGAAGCTGCAATCACCTTTTTTGTTTGTGTGGTTCCTGTTGTCATGGATGCATTTATAAAGTTCTGGGTCAGTCTACTTCACGCCTTCACATAGTCAAGCTAATAGGGAAATGGCAATATATGTTTGTAAAATTAATAAAAACATGTAGATGTTTGTTAGGAACTCATAATTTTCATGACTAGTTTTAGCCAAAACTGATTACACCATAGATTCATCATTCATGTTTGGGATACTGTGTGCTAAGTGCTAACATTTCAGTTCACATTAGCTGAATGTTTTGTCTTTTGTACAAATTGAATTTTGAACTTGCATGGTGGGCTACAACAGCTATTAGGTAGACAACCTTTTGTAAATGTTATTCCATTTCTTGATACTATTAAATCAAAGGTCTATGACTAGAAGAACCTGTTCGCTCCATACGACTGCCATACTTAATTTTGTTTTTCATTATTTTGCAGATATACAAATACCTTCCAAGATTATCAGCAAGTGTGGGTAACATTTTGGAGGAAATAGAGCGTCATTAGAGATTATAGAGTTTCCATCTGTAATTTTAGCTGCTTAATTCCTTCCAGTTAGGAATTGCTAGGAAGAGGTCGCCTTTCCAGGTATGTATTGGTTGTCATGTACCTTTGCCTTGTATTTCTGTTATTATCAAAGTTTGAATAGCAAGTAGTACTAAAACTTGCCCTGCTTGAATCTTGATAGATTAATTGCTGATTGCCCATCATGGGAATAAAAGAACACCTTTTGACTCTGATGATATGGATGCACCTTTCCATATGTTGAACTTTTATTAATTTGTTTTCAAATTAAACGATAGAAAAAAAACACTTTGCACTTGCACGGTATAAGTTTTTTGGAAAGCGTTTGTAATGGTGTATCGATGGAGCTTATATTACTCTTGTTCTTGTTTAAATTGTTGAATTTTTGTGTTCTTTCTTAAATTTTTAACCAGTTTGTGAGTGATTGAATTGCTCGAAATGGACATAAACATGCACATGCCTGACTCTGCTAAAAACAGCTAACTGATAAATAAAAAAACAAATCTGAATCTCAGTTTCTGAATAGAGCTATTCTTTCTCAGGTCTCACTTGGGGTAAGTGTCTGATCAATGATCAAATGTCAGCACACTTGCCATGACTAGCAAATTCGGAGGTCACCCTAACCAGTTCTTTTTCTACAAGAGGCGTCGAAGATTCTGTACTCCATATATATATATATTCTCCACGTAAAAAAAACGGCTGAATCGTATATATATCCTCCAGGAAGACTCAAGTTCTTGTTTATGTGATATTTACCAATAACAAGCAATTTTGGCCGGAATGCTCACACATGGAACCTTGCATGTTTTCATCGTTCTGTCATGCCACCTCTGGAAAAGCTATGTATATGTATACAAACAGCAGAGGCAGCAGTAGAGAACTTGCCTTTTTTTTCACCTGATTTCTGAATACATTATAATTCATTGTGGCACTGTATTGCCATCAAAGAATTTGGGGTCCATTTGGTTGGCATGCAGGACTGGGCTGTTTTCTTGTTCCTGCAGGAAATTGTTCAGTTCATGCATGTGAGATACCTATGCTTGGAACAGAGACTACTCCTGTGGGTAGGATCTTTTATACTTTCTACTTTGGTTTAATTTCATATTGTTTAAGGAGCTTTAGATTTTGATAAACGGTTTGTGAGAATCTGGAGAAACTATTATTTGCTAGCTTCTAGATTATGGTTCATTTTTAATTCTGACACGTTTTATAATCTGAAGCAAGAATATAGCTTGTTTAGTGGAGCTTTAGATTCTAAATAGTTTCTAAGAATATAAATAAGATGACGTATCGTAGTTTGGATTTTAGTTTATTTGTAGGTTCTATAACTATTAAGTTTTATAATCTGAGATAAGAATATAGACTATTTGTAGAGCTTTAGATTTTAAGTAGCTTACATCTTTAGCAATATTTTCCTCTTGTGAACTACAAAGGTGCTGCAGGTTGAACCTAAAGAATAGTTTGCAGAAGTCATTCCTGACTTTTTTTAATAGAATGAGAGGCTGCTATTTTCTAACTTTTAGACTCTGGTTTATTTTCTAAATTTTAGATCATTTGGGAAGATTTAGATTTTAAAAGTTATAAGCTCCTCCGAGCAAGCTCATGATACTCTTCCTGTTTTATAAGTTATTTTAGACTTCTTAACTGTTTCTTAAATATAATAAAAGAAAACAATTGTCAAAAAATATTAGTAACATTAATCCTTCAAAGGAGGAGGTGTTTGACGCAGCTCCACTCTAGGTTTTGTAGTTCCGTTCCGCAAACCGCTAGACAAACATGTTCAGATCTCAATTTTGATTCATGACTTTGCTCCTCGTTTTTAGGAGCACCTTAAATGATGCTATGCAAAATTCACTTTTTTAAACAAAATGTGGAGGTGAGTGTAATTTACTCACCATGCCATTACACAACATACCCTTTCACTTTTTTATTTTCTTTCTTCCCTTTCACTCCGGTTGTCAGCAATCTTGCTTTCGCGAGCGACGGGCGACAGGGATGGTGAGGTCACAATGTCATTGGGTCTCGACGGTTGACCAAGCTGCACTGGGAGCGAGGGCATGGAGCGACGGTCGACGGGTTGTCTCGTCAGCGGAGATGGAGTGCCGACAGAGGCTGGCCTCGGGTTGTCTCAAGTGGCAGCGCGACGAATGGCTTGCATGAGCACAAAGGGGCACTCAATGACGTAGAGATTTGGACTGGCCATTGGATAGTGCGTAGCGGCTATGGGAAATCCCACCACTCAAAAATTTTATCTTGCTTGATTCACGATATTGGTTGAACACATAAGAAAACTTATATTTTTCATGTTAGATTTCTTTGATTGATTGCCTTGTGTATGTGGTGTTTCACTGAAGCTATTATAGAATATTGATTGACTTAAGAGAATAATGATATTAAACTTCAAATTTATGGACAAATGTTGATTTTTAGCATGCTTCTTTATAGTGTATATTGTTTCAATGTTAACAAATAAAGTAATATGGATTATTTATGTTTATAAAAATATCATTATTGTGGTATAATTATTTTAAGGTAGGTAAACAAATAAAACATACAATAGCTCAGGGCAAAATAGTAAATTCCAAATAAATTTCACAATTTCTGAATCTAGATTTGCTATGCAAGCCAAACAGGTGAGGTACTCCACAGTGAAGTGGTAACTTCACTCTAGATCTGATTCTAAGTAAATTTTGTAGAGTTGAACGAATTTTAGGGAGTAAAGTAGTCCCAACAAACCCTAAATTAAACCACATGTGCATTGAAAGGGGTCGTATGAAAAAACTCCCTTTTTAGTAGTGGTGTATGTTCTCGAAAAAATCAACTTTGCATATATATATACACACACAAATGCTATCCTACACCACGTGTAGAATAGCTATTATACTAAAAAATCTACTACTGAGAAAAAAATAGTACTCAATTGCTATTCTATTGAGAAAATCCACCACTGAAAATAGTACTTCTGTGGTCGGTGTAGAATAATTATTCTACACATGTGGTATAGAATAGCGCTCTCGTATATATATATATATACTAAAATGATCATCTACCAATTATATATACTATGAGATCAGTGACACATGCATAAAGCTAGGGCTAATCAAAAACACGCGAATTATATAAGATTTTTTGTATAATTTAGTTTAAATTCTTTAAAATTCCTCCATTACAAGCAGAGCGTAACGAGAAGGGGACTAAAGCAAGAGATGAACCCGCTGTGTTCTAATTGACATTAATCGTGGGACAACTCATATATCTATATCTATACTACCTTTAAAAAAATTTAGTAATGGTGAATCTATTACTTCTTATCGACAAGACCGTGAATATAAGATATCGGTTACACAGAGCCATCGTCTTGCAATTTTTTTAAAAAGTATAAAACAGCTCGATTGGATCGGAGCAACAGGATCCAAACAAGACTGAACTGAACAGCAAACAAATTTTCTTTTGAAAAACCAAACGCAAATTTTTTCTTTTGAAAAAATGAACGTAAAATTTCGTTATTACCTCTGCAACGGAGTCCGTGGTGGGACCAAGAGGTCAGACCCACAGAGTCAAACCACAGGGGATATCTATCTGCAAATAGCACCTTCTTAGAGGGGGTTTTCTGCAACTATCGCGTAAAACGCGTGAAATATATGCAAATATGATTTCTTAGAGGGGTATTTATGAAATTATCGCGTGGACTATAAATCATTGGGGGGCAAAGCGGCATCCGTTTCGTTCGTTTTTACGCCGTCGGCCAATAAAAAAAAATCCCCCCAAATTAAATTCTTAAACCCTCGCCGCGAAATTTCCACGCGAAATTCCCCGAATTGCTCAGCCTCCGCCGGATCTCGGACATGGCGGCGGCGCAGCAAGCCCAGGATTCGGCTGGTACGTGCTTTCTTGCGAGTTCTGCCCGCCTTTGACTTTGCTTTTGGTGCTGGTTTCTTGGCTGCGTACCTGCTTGAATTCTGATGTCCCGGGGCTGGATTTCGTGGCTTCTGTCGGAAATCGCGGTGAAGTTTGGGTCCTGGTTGGAGTTCTTGGCGGAATCGTGGTTAAAGCTGCGAGCTTTGTTTGCTCTCTCTCTATCTCTCTCTAGGTTAAGACTGGTTCAAAACCAAGATTCGTTTGATTCGTTTGGCAGGCGGAGCCCCATGAGACCCATAGCCGTAGTTCCTGGTGCGGAATTCATACAATTTCGGTGTTTGCTGCGTCAGTTCCATCTTGCTCGCTGCGCCGTGGGTTTGAAGCGTGGGTAAAGCTTCCGCAAGCAACGGTGCGCTTGGATGAGAGTTTCCGCAGAGCGCGATTTGGGTCTTGCTGAGTGCGCGTCATGCCGCGCAAAAGTAAATGAATGTTCTTTCTCCAGGAGAGCGAGGGGCCAGTCCAAAATCCAGGTGCCCTCTTACCGAGGGGAAAAGGAAAAGGCGGGAGAGATTAATAATCTGTACTTGTGAAATTTATGCGGCTACGAGTGCTGTACATTTGGACTACCGGAGGTGTTTGAATAAGCTGGCGCGCAGCGTTGATTTGAGCATGTTGGTTCTGCCCTGAATATGCGAAGCTGATTCGCAGCGTTGATGAAAGGACATGTGGCAGACGCTGAAGGGGTTTGAGTGAGTATGCAATTGTACAGCATGTAATAAGTGCTTGCTGATCTAAAGAAGTTGGTGGTTTTGGTGATGAGTAAAAAACATTTATTTACACTTTCCTTAACATGCTGACGAATGGTGATATGATTACTGGTTCGTAGGATATAGTCATTTCAGATATATCTGCAATTACTTCATTTTCTTTTAAGTTTTGATAGCTGGTATGATATGGGAATGTAATCTTTGTGTCTCTACTCATCATGTAGATTGCATGATTCCTCTGCAATCAGAAATTGTTGTTGAGAACAATGCCTCCAAGAGTGCAAATACCAAAGAACAGGTAATTTCGCATCACTATGCCCCCTTTGCGGCAGATGCTGAACTATTACTAATGATTGATCATTGTTGCATCAGATTCTTTCTAGTACAAATGAGAATATGCCTACTAATGTTGCCCGGGGTGCTAGCTCCTTAAAATCACCAAAAGGTGTACAAGAGAAGGCTAGCTTTGTGGGTAAAGGTGGAGAACAATCTTTCTACCAGCCCAATGTGTATGCACCTCAGCCACAAACAATCTATGCTGGAGGTTAGCTTACATTTATTTTCTGTGTATTATGATATTATCATTAACTGTTGAAATCTGTTTCACAATGCACACCCAAAAATACACACCCAAGGTATTAAAAGATAAAATTTATTTCAATTTCCTCTAAATTTGGTTTTCCACAGCAAATCAGATAGCAATATTAGGTTGGCGATTGTTGTCCTAAACAACACCTGGATGGCTCCCGAGCTCGCCCTCCTCTCCGTCGGAACCTGCGGCCCGCTTCTCCGACCTTCGCCATGACCTCTCCTTCCGGGTCAGTTCTCCTGCTTCTCCTGCTCTCCTGGTGTCCGGTCACCGGCCCTCCCGCCGATGGCCCCTGTTCTGCATTTGGTGGAGCTCGATCGGGATCCCCTTCTCCGGGAGCTAGTTCATTCCTGGGACTTCTCGCCGGGCCGGTTGTTTCAACGCTCCATCCTCTCCCGTTTCTCCTCCTCGGTTCATCACCCCTCCTCCTCTCCGGCTGGCTCTTTCTCCCTCCTGGCGGTTTTCAGGCGTTTCACCTTCCGGCTTTCCGCCTCTTCTGTTAGCATGGCCTTGCATGCCTGTCTGGGAGGTTCTCCAGCAGGGTTTCACGTTTCTTTTGTTCAAGATAGACACTTTAGATTTTCAGTTTTTTCGAAAGCTGTTGGTCTTTCTGTCGTCCGCCTCCGAAGGGTCATCACTGACCACTTCGATGTCTACTTCCACCTATGGCGAGATGGCGGTCCTAATTGGCCCCGCGAGGTTGCTCGTTGGAAAGACGAGGAAGCTTCTGCTTGGACTCCGGTTCGTCGGTCGCACCCTCGTCCTCGCCGGCGCTCCTCCCCGCCGAGACGTTCCTTGGTCCCTCCCCGTCCTCGCAAAAAGGTCTCCTTCTCGGAGAAGATCACCATCTTAGGCTTGTCCTCTTCGCCATCAGTCCCCTCCCCGTCTATCCTTGTGGGCTCCTTTTCCTGCCCCCTAGTCGCCAGTCCTACTGCTTCTCGCCTTCCCGCGCCTTGCCGCTCTGTCTCCGACAGGCCCCTCCCTCTACTCCCCTCTGCTGCTGCCATTTTCAAATTGAACAGTGCCCGACCCTCCATCCTCGGCAAGTTCTCCTCGGGCGTCTCGTCTGGCACTGTTCCCCCCCCGGCTCCTCTGCGCCAAATCCCTCTAGGCCATATCTTCTCTCGTCTGCATCATGATCTATCTTGCCGCCTCCCTCTCTCTGTCGCCCCGGGTTCCGTCCCATCCCCGGTCACGCCTATATCCCCTCCGCTGCCCAGCATTTATGGCTCCCGTCAGCCGGGCTTTTTTCCTTCTACCCCCCAGCCTTCCTCTCTCCTCTCCCCCCCGTCCCCCCGCCACACTTCCCCTGCCCCCTGTGATTTTTCGCTTCCATCCAGCCCCCCTTCTGCTTTTTGCTCCCCTTTTGCACTTTGCCCCTCGCCGTTCCCGCTTCCGCCTGCCTCGGAAGTTGGAACTGGCCCCTTAGCTCTCCCGCCCCCAACTTCTCCTTCCTCGCTCGTGCCTTTCTCCGCTTCGGTTCCTCCTCCGCTTCCCCCTCCCCCAATGGCTAACTTCCCGGTTAACCCCCTCTCCTTCCTCCCCTTCGGAGGCTCCCTCCGTGACGGCGGCGGACAGCTTCGCAAGCAACGGGCCCATGTTGCCATCTCTGGGGACATCATTCCCCGACATGAGAGCTTCGCCATTGCCGAGTGTGATGGCGCCGTACCCCCCGCCGATCGGATGAACCTGCTGATCGCCATCCGTCATCACGTCGTCAACAACTTGCTCCTCGAAGTGGACCGCTACAGCCTCCACCCCCTGGGTGTGGGGATTTTCAAGTTCGGCAACATTGTCGAACGGGACTTCATCGTCAACTCCCCCCCCTTCATCGTCCACGATAGGATGATCCGCTTCGTCAAGCATAATGAAGCCAAAAACTGCAAGCAGGCTCCGTTCGCGCGTGCGGGGTGGTTCATGTTCCTTGGCTACCCCCTGGACCTCAAATCGCTGGACTTCCTTCAGCAAATTTGCTCTTCGTTCGGCCAGCTCCTGTTTTGGCACACCCAAGACCCCAGCTACGCTAGGGTTCTGGTCAAGGTTCTCTATGATGACGACCTTGATGTCCCCCGAAGTCTCACGGTCAAGCACGGGCGGGAGTTGGACGGCGCTGGCCGTTCTTGGACCTTCCCGGTCTTCCTCCTTCAATCTGACCTCGCCGATCACTGGCCGGGCGACGAGGATCCGGCACCCCCAGACAACGGGAACCCCCACCCTTACTTGGAGCCTGTCCAGCCGGGTGAACCAGAATGGGTGCAACTCTGGGCCGATCAGCAGCTTTTCGGCCCGCTGGCGAACCAGTGGCACCCCCCCACTTCCAGCAGGACTTGCCGGGTGCCATCTTGGCGGAGGAAGAAGAACAGCTTCACCTATTTCACTTCGGACAGGTTGATCCTGAGCCCATGGTTCCTGAGGCTGAAGCGGCGGAGAACAGTGTGGAGGCTTCGGGGATTTCCTCCGAATCCTCCATGGAGGTCGTCCTGGCGGTCCCTCCCCCGTCCCCGCCGTCTCCCCCTCCTCCACCTGCCATGGACGCTGGCCAGGCCGACCTCATCCTCCCGATTCACCTCCCGGCCGCCCAGGCCCCTCAACACGTCCCTCCGCAACCTTTGCGGCCCCCCATCAGGCTGTTCTACTCTAGGCGTCCTAAAGCGTCTGGGCCCCTGGCTTCGACCCTAGCCGCCAAGCCGACTGAGCCGCCTCCAGTCTCCTTGGGTAATCAAAGCAAGACCAAGACCCCCCTCTCGGACAAGGAGCTCAGACGGAGCCTTCGGCTCAAAATCAAGTCGTTGGGTTTCAAGAAGGGCGCCCTCCAAGACAGGCCCTTCCCTCCAGGCCTTCCCTGCCATTGAAGATTTCATCAACATCTCGAGGTCCAACTCTATCCTCCCCTCTCTTTCTATTCAACAGATTCAACACTCCGCTTGCTTTCTCTGTGGTGTTCCGGCTTCTAAAGTCTCCCCTGCTTCCCTCCTTGCCAGCGATTCAGATGAACCGGCGTCGGCTCCTGAGGATAGGACTGCTCCTGGTGCCACCTCGCCTCCAAGGCTAGCCCCTGCTGCCCCAGCCACTGATGACCAGTGATGAAGCACCTTACTCTATCTTTTGTTGGGGCGTCCTGTTTTCGCCCGATCGGAACCTTGCATTTTGTTACTTTTGTTGACAATGCTCCTAGTGTTTGCGGGCTTCGCCCCGTCTGTGGTTTCTCTTTACTCCTGTTATTGCCTTCTTCTCCTCTTTACTCCCCGCGCTATGGCTCTGCCGGTCGCGCCTTGCTCGTTCCGATCTTATCTTTGGTTCATGACTTCCCGCCGTGATTGGAAAATCCTTAGCTGGAATATCCGCGGGCTTAATGCGCACACCAAGCGCCTTGCTATTCGAGAATTAGTCACCTCCTCCAGGCCCTACATTATCTGTTTGCTGGAAACCAAGATGACTACCTTCGATCACTCCACTGTCCGCCGTTTCCTCCCAAAGCGTTTCGACCAATTTGCCTTTGCGCCCTTTGCCGGTGCTTCGGGGGGGGGCTCTTCATTGGGTGGAACAGCTCCTTGTTCTCCGGCACCCTGCTTTCGTCCTCCCGGCATCAGCTCACCGTCTCTTTCCTTTCCATTTCTAATGGCCGGCGTTGGATCCTCTCAAATATCTACGGTCCCTGCCGGGATCACGATCGACCCTCCTTTGCTGATTGGTTTGCTAACATCCACATCCTCCCGACTGATGACTGGCTCTTTGTGGGCGATTTTAACCTCTATCGTTCCCCCTCCAACCGCAACCAGGGTCGTCCCAACTTTTCCAAAATTCAATTCTTCAACGATGTCATCAGCCATCAAGGGCTTTTGGAAATTCACCTCAACAACCGTCAGTACACCTGGAGCAACATGCAACCTTCCCCCCTCCTCATTCAGCTCGACTGGTGCCTCTCCTCCTCTCACTGGATTCACTCCTTCCCTAACACCACCTTCAGTGCCCTCCCTAATGCGGCTTCGGACCACTGTCCCTGCTTAGTCCGCATTAGATCATCTTTTGCCCACTTCCCTGTCTTCCGGTTCGAAAATTTCTGGACAAGGCTCCCCGGTTTCACCAACATCGTTCAATCCAGTTGGCTCAATGGCTCCTTTCCCCCGGACCCCGTCCTCCGTATTGCCTGCAAAATGAGGTCCCTGCAAAAAAACTTGTCTCGCTGGGGCACTCGCATGGGGCTGATTGACTCTTGGATTCGCAACTCCTCCATCATCCTCAACCTCCTCGACCTAACAGAAGAACACCGGGCGCTGTCTGTACAGGAGTGGAACTTCAGGAAGCTGCTCAAATCCCATTCCTCGTCACTTCTTGAAATTAAAAATTCCTATTGGAAGCAGCGTTACACTATACGTTGGACAAAGTTAGGGGATGAATCCACCAAATTTTTTCATGCCGCGGCTAGCTCCAGAAGGCGCCATAACAGCATTCCCGCCATTCAAACGACCACCGGGGACTGGGCCTACTTCGAGGTGGACAAAGCCGAGGCCTTCCTGGATTTTTTCCTCTCCAAAATGGGCCTCTCCTCGAATCCTCACATGGCCTTTGACCTAGCCTCGCTAGTGCGTCGCCACACCAACCTGGCCCACTTAGCGGAAGACTTCATTGCCACAGAAATCGACTCTGTGGTTCATAACCTCCCCTCTGATAAGGCCCCTGGGCCGGATGGTTTTAGTGGGCTCTTCTTCAAATCCTGTTGGCCCATCATCAAAGAAGACTTCCATGCTCTCGGTGCCCATCTGTCCTCCTCTCTGAATATTGATCTCCAGCCCATCAACGACTCTTACATCACGCTCATTGCCAAAAAGCAAAATCCCGCTATTCCCCAGGATTTCAGGCCCATCTCCCTCCTCAACACCTCGATTAAAATTTTCACCAAGATCCTTGCTAACCGTCTGCAACCTATTATCCCTACAATTGTCCACCCTAATCAATATGGTTTCATCAAGAACAGATCCATCCAAGACTGCCTGGCCTGGTCTCTGGAATACTGTAACCTTTGCAAAGCATCCAAGAAAGCTTCGGTCATCCTTAAGCTTGATTTCGAGAAGGCCTTTGACACCATTGAACATCGCACCATCATCCTCATGCTTTCCCACCTGGGATTCCCCCAGAAATGGATCCGATGGATCCAGGCGATTCTCTCCTCCGGGCACTCGGCCATCTTAATTAATGGTTCCCCTGGCAAATTTTTTCATTGCAAAAGGGGAGTAAGGCAAGGGGATCCCTTATCCCCTCTACTCTTCATTATTGCTGCAGACCTCCTGCAGTACATTACTAATCATGCGGCCTCATTGGGCTTCATTCAACCTCCGGCCTGCCACCCTGATGATATTGATTTCCCTATCATTCAGTATGCCGACGACACCATGATCTTCCTGGAGGCCAATCAAAAGAACATCCTCTTCTTCAAAGCCCTCATCAACACCTTCTCCTCGTCCACAGGGCTCCATGTCAACTTCAGCAAATCCAGTCTAATACCCATTAATGTCCCTGACGACCAGGCCCGTATCCTGGCGGCCACTTTTGGCTGCTCTCTTGACTCCTTCCCCTTCACCTACCTTGGTCTTACCCTTGGCCTTCAAAAGCCCAAATTCGCTGATTTCTCTCCTCTTTTGGACAATGTCGAACGTCGTCTGGCTCACACCTCCTTCTGCCTTTCCATGGCTGGCAGACTTCAGATTGTTAACTCTGTCCTCTCCGCCCTCCCAACCTATGCCATGTGTTCTTTCAAGCTTCCCGTCTGTCTCATCAAGCAGATTGACCGGGCGCGCCGCAACTGCCTCTGGCGAGGCTTCAACACCAACTCCTCCTCTCTCCCTAAAGCCAGCTGGCAGCTAGTCTGTCGCCCCAAAAGAATGGGAGGTCTTGGCGTCGTTAACCTCCGCGCGCAGAACACTGCCCTCCTTCTCAAACACCTCCACAAATTTGTCTCGCACCAAAACATCCCCTGGGTTAACCTCGTCTGGCGGCTGTACTCCTCCTCCCCCTTGACGCCTTCCATCGGCCCCCTGAGAGGTTCTTGCTGGTGGAAAGACGTTATTAAGCTCTCTCCTACCTTCCTTGGCATTGCCCGCCCCCTGGTTGGCAATGGTCGTTCTGTGTCCTTCTGGCACGATTGCTGGCTTCAGTCCCCGCTGAAGCTTCTCCTTCCAAGGCTCTTTTCCTTCGCTTCTAGACCCGCTTGCTCAGTCCACCACTTCTTCTCTCTTCCTCACCCGATTGACCATTTTTTTTCTCCCCCTCTCTGCTGAAGCCCTTGAGGAACTTCAGACCCTGGTCGCCCTTGCTGAGGGACTGTCCCCCTTGCAGCAGGCTCCAGACTCCTGGTCCCTCATTTGGGGCTCCGCCATCTTCAAATCTAAAAAGTTCTACGATCACCACTTCTAGCAACCCAACCCCCCCAAGGTCTTCACTTGGCTCTGGAAGTCCAAATGTTCCAACAAGTTCAAAGTCTTCTTCTGGCTTATCCTGGTGGATCGCCTGTCTTCTAAGGATCTACTGAAACGACGCCACATCCTCCCCGCTGAGGATTCAGGGGTTTGCAGGCTTTGCCCGCTCGGCTTGGAGGAGACTACCTGTCACCTTTTCTTCGACTGCCCCTTCAGTCGTCGCTGCTGGAATTTTTTGCGCATCCACTGGTCGGACGATCCGTCGGTCCATACCAAGATCTCTGATGCCAGAGCCGACCTCACCAACACTTTCGCCATGGAGGTGTTCATCATTGGCGCATGGGCGATTTGGCTACTTAGAAACAAATGTATCTTTGATGGACTTATTCCCTCTTTCTCTTCCTGGCTGAATCTGTTTTATGTAAATTTCTCTATTCAATCTAGTAGATTTCCCCCCTCCCTGCGATCCTCCATTGGATCCTGGTTAGAGTCTCTACACTCCCCTCTGTAATCTCCTCCCCCCCCCTTTTTGTACTCCCCGCTTGGTTGTTTTATTTAATGCAAAATCTTAGTAGGAGCCTCTCCTACTGATTTTCGTCAAAAAAAAAATTTGGTTTTCCGAGTACTTGCATGAGATGTTTATAGCATCAGTTTTAACTGTTCATCACCATTTAATCTCACTATTGTTGGACTGCCTCTCTTGATATCTTGTGAGAAAAGAGAGCAAATTATTCAATTTCCAGTTCTGGTTCTTTAACAAGGCATCCTTCTTTTGAAGGAGTGGTACTGTGTTCTTGTTTAATATTATTTTCTTTCTCCTGTAGGATACATGAACCAGTTGGGTCAATGGGAAGAATACCCCCACTACGTCAATATGGAAGGACTGCATTCTGTATCACCTGTAAGTAGCTGGATTACTGAAGTTATTTTCCATTTTTCATAGTTTAATTTCTTAAACTTGTTTCACTGCAGGGAATCTACAGCGACAACCAGTCAATCATGTTGTCTCCTGGATATGCAAATCACCCTCAAATGATGTATGGAGCTTATTCACCTGCTGTTGGAGATGGCCAGCCATACTTCCCCTTGCACTTTCCCTTCTCAAGTCCTTACTACCAGCCACCGGCTTCTCCTAGCATGGGATACCCTAATTCCGCAGCTGGAATATCTCAAGGAGATCCTATGCTGCAGCAAGAGTACTTCCTTCCTGATGGCCTTCTCTACTCACCAACGCCAGGGTACCATCAACCTTTCAGGTCGTTCGACAGAGGTAATACTTCTCCTTTTCGATCTCTGCTGTTCTTCAAGTTCAAATTTGGATGATTGCAAATGATGTGTGTTATGATAGATTGATTAGGCCCATGCTAAACATAATGTGGAGTTCTTTTGCAGCACCCCCACAACCAAGCAATGGTCCTGGTTTGTTTGGCCAAGGGAACACACCACTGGCCACTGGAATGGTATGCAATTGGACCTTGGCAAATACATTTGTTATTGGTGTAGTAACTGGAATGTTTGTTGTCCAACACTAATGATGTATGTTCTTGCAGCATCATGGGTCAATGTATGCCCCTGGATCCTATAAACCGCGCCAACAAGGCGGTAAATCTGGAGGTACTACCCCAAGTTGGAGTTCTGGCCGCAGATCCGGTGCTTTTGACTTCAGTGCCAATCAACAGAAAGGGAGCATGCCATTTGGTATTCAGAATGGTGCTCTTGAGTTTCTAAACGAGCAAAACCGAGGGCCTCGCGCTACAAAACCAAAGAAACAAGACACAGAGAACTCTTCAATAGATGACAAAAATGAGAAAACCATTCCACTGGTTGATAGTGAGCTATACAATCGCCCTGATTTTGTCACCGAGCACAAGGATGCAAAATTTTTGTAATAAAGTCCTACACTGAGGACCATGTACATAGGAGCATTAAGTACAGTGTCTGGGCCAGCACAGCTAGTGGGAATAGAAAGCTGGATTCTGCTTATCGCATGGCCAGAGAAAAAGAAGACCATTGCCCTATCTTCCTGTTTTTCTCGGTATGACAAGCTCTTCTTTCTTGGTACTTCATTTTTTCTTTACAATGGGAAAACGTGAATGGAAAAAATTGGATCTTCATAAGCATGTTTTTTCAATCTATATCCTGCATTTGCAAAGATTTGAAATTGATCCTGCACCACATTTTTTGCAGGTTAATGGCAGTGGTCAGTTCTGTGGTGTGGCTGAGATGACTGGACCTGTTGATTTTGACAGGAGTGTTGATTACTGGCAGCAGGACAAGTGGAGTGGCCAGTTTCCTGTGAAGTGGCACATTATTAAGGATGTCCCGAACAACCTGATGCGGCACATCATTCTTGAGTACAATGACAACAAGCCTGTAACTAATAGCAGGGACACCCAGGAGGTAAAAAAATTTGTCTTTTTCAGGTTCTGTGGATAAAGCATCTTGTGAATCTGAAAATGACTCTTAATCTGAGAGGGAAAAAACATGCAGGTGAAACTGGAGCATGGTTTGCAGATGTTAACCATCTTCAAGAACCATGAATCTGAGACGACCATTCTTGAAGACTTTGACTTCTATGAGCAGCGGGAGAAAGCCTTGCAGGAGAATAGACGTCAGCAGCAACCCCAGAAGCCAGCAGAGAATAAGGCCCTAGGAGAACTCATGGCACACATCTCTGACACATTTGCACAGGCCATCCAGCTAAAAGAAACTGAGAGCAGTGGAGGCAAGCCTGGAGTTGAGGGCGTTGTTGCTGCTCCGGCTGATGATGGCACGGGGTGCAAGAATGCAAGCCCTGTGGAGTAAAGCTGTCGATTTCTCTCATATTATTTACTGATTTGGAGCAGCAGCTAGACAGACGATATGGTGCTCTTATGGAGGTGAGAAAAAAAAGAGAGGAAAAGAGCAGGCTGGTTATGTCAGATGTGGCTGCTGCTTCAGTTGTACAACATCATAGGCTTTGTTTCACCTCCCTTTAGGATATAATTTCAATATCATAGTTCTGAAATTCATGTTCTCCTTGCATGTTTCCCTTGTCTTGTGTTGCATCATGAATGCTGTTCAATGTGAGTGGTTTAGCCATAAGGAGCTGCATAATTATGCCGCCGTAGCTGTATATCTTCAGAGAGCTGCTTCTTTTCTGTGAATTTGTTGCCTGTTATGCTCTCATCATGTACAAATTCTGTAATGAAGGCTCCTTGGTCAGGGTGCTTCATGTCTTCATGATTAAAATATTCAGCTTGTGATATAAAGCAGAACATAATCCATACTGAGGGACCAAAACCTGAAAGAAATTACTACAGTCAGTACCACTTAACCTGAAAGAATTTACTCCTGAACGCAACATAGGCATACCATAAACTGGGTGAGAAGGAAACTGATGCCTCTCACCAGGGCAGACTGCATGGTTTATTGGTTTGCATCATTCAGAGCTATGAGAAGAGGGAAATTATACATGCTATACACTATAAAGCATCAAGACTTAGACTTGCAGCCTTGCACAAGTTCCAGCAGGATGATTAAAACATGACAGACAAGGGTAGCACAGAGCTGCTACAAGAGGAGCCATGCATGATGTTTTTGTCAACCCATAAAAGGCTACATCTAATACACTCCAGTCTGACAGCATGAACTGGGTATAGTCTGAGGTAAATATGTAAAGAGAGCGCGCACGATGCCGGTTGCCGAGTATACATGTACACTTGGGCTGGCCGGGCTCTTCAGCTTATGCAGAACAGGTATATTAATACGATATAGGTATGCCGGATTTAGCTTTCTTCAGGTTGCCCTTTCAACCCCTTCCCCTCCTGGATCCTGGCTGACCTCAGTCTAAGGTCATTGGTTGGGAGATGCAGCAGCGGAAGCGGGCTTTGCGCACGGTGTTAACGACCTCCAGCTCCACTTGTTCCAGCATCCTGACAATCTCAGTGAATGGAGGACGGGCATCAGGATTTGCATCCCAGCACCTGGTCATGATCTCACCAAGGGTAGGGAGGCAATCGCGGGGTATGACCGGACGGACACCCCTGTTCACCACAGCAAATGCAGCCTGCACTGCTGTCATGTTTGCAAAAGGAAGATCCCCAGTTATTAGCTCCCAGAGGACAATGCCAAAGCTGTAGACATCAACCTTTTGGTTGTATGGTCTGTGCTGGATCATCTCGCTGCAAGTCAAAAACGAGAAGTTAGAATATCAGAAACAAAGAAAAAACATAATGAGCAACAATTGACTCGATTCTAGTATATTGCACAAGATATGAACAGGACACATAGCAGGTCCCTAGTTACCAGGAGGAGGAAGGGTCTATTTCCTCTAAAAAGTTATGATAGGCATAGTGTGAGCCAATGGAAAACCTAGCCAATCAAATAGAGTTGAAACCCAAGTTTAGGTTTCAACTATAGCTTACCCCAACTTGCTTGGGATTGAAAGGCTTTGAAGAAGAATATGAATAGGACACATAATACACAATACACAGGATTGGCAGTTAAGCACTGTAATCCCAAGCACCTATAGCAATACTTAAATTCATACTGAATAAGAAGAATATGATGGTCCAATCTGATGGATAAAAGAGAACAAAATTACATGATTTAATTTAATGCAAAAATACGTTCAATAATAGGACAATGTTGTTTTTAGTAATAAGGGTCATAAGAAGTGTGCCACCATATAAATGAATAAATGCTCAAGCTTGCTTTTTTGCAGTGCTAGTTATCGCTGTAATTAGTAAATCGACATAAATAGCTATTTTGAACCAATAACCAAATATATACTTTCGCTCTCCTTGTGAAGTTTTAGATAAACCAACACTTTGCATTAATTTATTGATACAGTAACACAAAGTATTAATTATTCATAAAGAACAGAACTCCAACAATAGATTTTTTACTTCAAAAGGCACATTTTACCAGGTAGTAGTTACTTGTGTGCAATTAGCTTACTGTTTAGGTACCTAAACATTAGATACTACATGAACATTTGGATCTTTTGCACCTTTTCTTAGCTAGGCAAGAACACTCTTGTTAATATCTATAGTTAAGAGAGACGAAACTATCAGTTTGGTTGCTTACACTGAAAAGTGTAAACCTCAGTTACGTTTTGAGTGAACAGTTCAACATATTTTTAGTTAATTTTGTTGTAGAACATAAACAACCCCATTAGGAACAAGGAAAAAGACAAAGCTACTCAACAAGATCACAGCCTAGAGGACATAGAGACATGGTTGTTATGGTGTCACCATAACGACAATATATCGCGGTGGCAGTTTTGGGAACATCGCCACGGGGACGCCACGACGCAACAGTCTGTGGCAACCGCCATATGCCCATGGTGCCCACGATGGGTGTGGTGGGCACTATATAAGGTAGGGTAAATCATACTTACTAGGGTTGGCCCGGGGTCCTCTCTAGCCCTAGCTTGAGTCTCTCTTTCTCTTCCCTTCTCTTCCAGTTGCCGCTCTTGCCCAAACCCTCTCTACATGGGCCTTCCACTGCCATCTATCACTGCCACCCACCGAATCTTCCCGTCTACATCTGCCTTTGGACAAGACAGTCGCCGCTCCCTTCAGGCTTTGACTAGGAGCACCACCACCCCATTCAGGCTTCAACTAGGATTTGAATGAGTTTGATAGTCATAAAGGATTATCTTTTGTGCTACATTTGCATTGCTACTTTGATGTAATAAAATCCTAGAGTCCTATACTATAACTTTTGGGCAAAATTTACATGTCCTAATGCATTTGGCTATTTTCCATGCCAATGTGTCTATGTCGTCATCACGCTATGCACCATATGCGATGTAAAGTTGTGAGGGTGGTATGCAACCACACTTCGCCACATCAGCATAACAACCTTGCATAGAGAATGCCAAGGGCTTATTGTGAAGTGGTTGACGTCTTGATGATGGCTAGCTAGCCAAACCAATACAAATCATGATGGTACAATCTTAAGTGCGTGTGGCTCTACATGGGCATAATTGACAATAATGTGACCTGCCAAAGAAGGAAGTCATGACTATGGCTTGACATATATATGTCACGGGTAGGAAGTGGGCCAGGCCCAGGCCCTCCAGCCCATGAACAATACTACGGTACTGTAGCAGATTAGTTATAATTCTGATTTATGTTTTAGCAGATTAGGTTAGTTATAATTCTGTTTAGTAGATTAGATCAGAGGATCATGCCTTGTGTCTATATAAATAGGACCTCAATAGGAGTTTAGGCGTCGAGTATTCAGTTTGGCTTGTGCTTTTCTTGTATTCCTGCCTCCTCGTCGCGTCGCCGCAATGGCGCTGCCGCGATGGAGAGGTCCAAGCCCTCGACCAACTATCTTTTTTAAATACAGTTCGAGACTATTAGTCTTTATGTTCATGGGCTAGAGGGCCTAGGCCTGGCCCACTTCCTACCTGTGACAATATATCGTGTGATTCATTCCACATTGCTCGAAGGCTTTCCTTCTTGAGCAAAATGATTCGCTAAGCCACAAAACCATCAAGACAATTTTGGGCCTAAAATACCAAATATGGCCCATTAGGTCTATCACTATTCACACATGCTGAAATCGTGCTAATGAAGACCAACACAAGGCATCAGATTGGTTAGGCCAAGATATTCTTTATTCGGATTACTTAGGGATCCCATAGAAGGCAACCGATGATTGTGGATAATCGCATGGAGTGTAGTGTGTTCAACATGTTGCTCTCGCTCTAAAGCTTTTCTACCTAAACGGGGTTTTCTCATGATCCACAAAAGCCCCATTTATCAGCAAAAACCAAACTTCAACATTCTACCTGGTACCAAGCTTTTTCTTGTAAAGTTAATTATTGAAGCCATGAGATATACCCGGTGTTCTAAAACGCGGATCTAGGCGGGCGCTTAGGCGGGAAAGGCACTGGGCGCCATCCCAGCGCCGCACAGAGGGTATGATTGGTTGATCGCGTTGCCTAGGTGCCCTGGGTGACGGTGACACCTAGGTATTTAACCCATGCACCAGAAGCAACTAGGGTTCCCCAACCGTTCAACGATGTCGCCGCTACGCCCACCATCCGCTGCTCGCCATGATCCCGCGTTTCCACGCCGTGTGCCCACGGTTTCGCGCCACTTGCCGCCGGTGGCAATGCTCAGCCGAGTGGCCCGATTGAGAGGAATGCCAGGGCAGGGAGGAGAAGAGAAGGGGAGGGGCAGGCGTGGCTGGAGGGGAAGAGATGGGAAGGGAAGAAGAGGAAAAGCTGATAGCCTGTGACTTTGAGGAAAAGTAAAGGCAATGTGGAGGGGAAAGGGCACCGCCTAAGACTCCGAGAGAATAGCCGACGCCTGGAATCCCGGAGAACAGCTAGGCGCTTGGGAATGTAGGAACCCTAGATGCTTGGGAATGCAGGAAAAATAACGAAAATGGGCAGGCCTAGGCTCTACCTAGGCGCCGGGTCACCGCCCGACTAGCGCCTAGCGCCTACGTGAACACTGGATATATCTTTTTGTCTCTCTTGAGGTGCCCTAGGGTTTGTGGGTTACCAGGTCGTAGGGTTCAAAGTTTTTGTATGAATTATATGATCATGCGACATTGATATAAGGACTACCCGATTAGTTAAAATTCAATGAGTATTGACTGTCCCTTTTATCCAACAACCGGACATAGTCTGATTAATAATTGATCCATTTGCAACTCTAATTGGTTGGTGTGCCTACTGCAAGGATAGTCCTAAAGAGTTACCCAATGCAACCATATTGTATTGTGATGTAACTTTCCAAACATATTTCAAGAGGCTAGATCAATGGTCTTTCTCATCTTGAATCTTGATTGATTCCTTGCTTTCCCATGGCTCATGCAAGGACACAATGAATAGGAATGTGAAGGCACGAGATTACGGCCATTCAACCAAGCTTATTAATTTCGTTCTAATACCGGCTGGAATATCTCATTCCGCCACCCAAAATGACACACATGTGATTATTCCATCTCGGTAACATTCCCGTCAAATTCCAGCTATATCGGCCAATTCCATCTGTTCAGCTGGACAAAATCTTTAATAGCTTCCAGTACCAGTAAAACTTGGATAGAAGCTGTTGCGCTCGTGAAGCAAATCTATCGACGTGCTGTGTGCAAGCACAACAGCAGAAGGAGCACCGCCAACACCATGATTGCTGCCACTAGAGCCCAGCATCTTCCCTGCAAGCAAAGGCAGCATACTGCCGATGATGCTAGCATTCGATGCACGTAGGCCGCACTAAGTGCCATTTCCTTTCTTGATTTTGCTTCCATCTCTTCTACCTTCTTGCTGGATTGTAGCTTCCATATGCTCTAGTTTCGGTCGGAGATGGAGATTAAGAGAGACTGGGGTCAACAGAAACCTAGTAGTAGGGGACTACTATGACTAAATAAGTGGCTGTGAGGATACCTATCTGCTTTGCTCAGTGGAGATAGGACAAGGAGTGGGCCCCACAAGGAGTTAGGCTTTCTATCCATTGCTACAGCCTACAAGCAACAGCCTTAACACAAGAATGCAAAGCAGGCAATTACATTAAACACACTATTATATCTAATATTATTTCTACTAAATAAACTGGAATGGTACAGTGGAATAGAATGGTACCAAAAACATTTGGTTCCAAAGCCAGATCAGAATGGCCTCTGTAATGGAATTGAAAAGTTTGGTTATGGATTATGGTCCTAGGGCCAAGCAGATCAGAATGGTTTTCACAAAATAAACATAATGTGACATCCTGAAATGGGTTTTCCCTATTGCAGGTATTACACTATGCAGTACATACATGACTAAGGAACAACCAACTAAACAATTAAGCTGGACAAAAATAGGATTACATCTCTAGTAGAAGATCAATTGGTGTGTTGTATATCATGTGCCCATGAAATAAATAAATTATGGTTGATAAGAATCAAGTTGCCCTGCAAGTTTTCTCTTCTCCTAAAACTGTCCTTAACAGGGCCAGCTGTTGGTCATACTTCACAAGCCAAGAGAATGAATTGTTCAAAAAATGTAAAACTTCCAGACAAATTATACTTCTATTGATCTCACAGTAGTAAATAAATAGGGAAGCAGAGTAGCAGACCAAAATGCGTTGCAATTTAGAGTAGACCACACAAATATTCTTGGCTGACAATTAGAAGCCAATAATCTTGAACAAGCACCTAAACTATAAGTTTCAAGCTACAATCTCTATGCTCTTAACTCTTAAGATGTTACACTTTATACATCTCTCAGCAACGAATGAAGGATGAATACATAAATGCAATCCAATTCCTTAAAAAAACAACAGTTTATTAAAGATTAGCATGCATGAACTAATTATAACTAAGTAATATAATTCAATTCAGAGTGACATCTCTTGGACTATGTCTAAACAGTGCGCAATATTTCAACCCACATGGTGACATAAGAATTTCCAAGACAACCCCTGTCTCAGCAGTCAGCATGCTTGTTTTACATTTAAAAAAAAATGATCTGCCAAACCAGATTTCAAAGGAGAATAAGAAACATTGAAATAAAAAGGTCAATGACAAGATTGCAATTCTGGGCAGCACTGATACAGAAGTTTACATGCAAATTACCATGCATTTTTGCTCAACTCATGTATTCGATGCATGTCAGAGTGTACTAAAATCAAGGAATTTTTGAAGGAAAAAATCAATGAAGAAAAAAACAGTCCTTTGCAAAACCAGGATAGATTAAGTTAACAAGATCGCCAGTGGCATTGCATGTAATTAGAACACATATGCATACCCAGCTACCGATGCATCTCAAAATGGAGAAAGTTCCATATTTGCCACTAAAAGTTTATCCGGTTTCATATTTGTCACTGACTCTCTCACTGACATATAGTCATGGGACCCACATGTTAATGAAAGAGTCAATAGCATATATGGATCCAGGTGAATTTTCAATGACACATAAGGAATAATCTCAAAATGTTACAGCAACCACCACAAGTAAAATAGACCATTTGATCCATATTGTGGACATAAAGTGAAGAAAACGAAATAGAATTGTCTTAATATGAATAACATAATGAATGATTAAAAATAAGTAAGATAAAGAGCATGTTTTCCCAACTTACGGTGCCATCCAGCGGTAAGTTCCTGTTTCAGGTGTCATTCCCTCGGTCGTAACTTCAATCCTAGCCACTCCAAAGTCAGCAATCTTGATAGATTTATCTCCAGAAATCAGTAGGTTGTCTGACTTAAGATCTCTGTGAATGAATCCAAGGCCATGAACATATGCCATGCCACGTGCAATATCTAATGCTTGTTTTACTGCAAGCTTCAGTGCAACAGATCTATTCTGCCTTCCATTCAAGAAATTCCTAACTGATCCACGCTTTGCATACTCTGTCACAATACACCAAACCATTGGCTTCCTGCATGCACCAACAAACTTGACTATATTTGAGTGCGTCAATATTGCAAGCATCACAACTTCTTGCACAAATTGCTGCTCCAACAACTGAGCTTTCTCAGGGTCAGCCTCTGGCCTCTCTAGAAGCTTAATAGCAACATCGCCCCCATTGTAGGCTCCCTTGTAGAGCTTCCCGAAGGCACCTTGTGCAAATGGCATTCCTATGTGAAGCTTCTCCAAATCAATGGTCCATTCCTCATAATCCTTGAGTGTCTCAGTTGGGTACCTAGTGTCCATCAAAGCCTGTGCCAATGCATCATCACTCAAGGCATGCGACACCCGCCCAGGGCGGAAAATGCTGTTCCCAACTGAATAACTAGACACAACGACTGGAACAGGATGGTTAAGAATCCCAGTGTAAGAATCAGTAGATCCAACACTACTGTTGTCCACAGACATTGGCATGGAAATACCTTGCATGTTTGTCTGCATGCTGTTAACGCTATCAATCGACATGTTAGAGCCCTCCCCTAGCTTCTGATAGTAAGCCATGTTGGAAAAATTAGCACCACCATCATGTGCACCACCAGCACCAATGATCCCATGGAATTTGCCGTTTTCTGCCATTTTCCAGGAAAACAAAATTCAGCCCAAAGAGCTGCTCCACAATTCCTTGCTCTCCCTCGTTCAGTTCCCCAGGAGGCAATTACCTGCAGAGGACGAATCAAACAGAGATAAAAAAAACATATATATTAGTATACTACTACAGGGATGCAAACCTTCCATTCATACAAGAACCACATTTGCCAAAATCATCAATAGTAAGCATAGAAGCATAAAAAAATTCGACATTTTGCAAAACAACAGAGATAAAAAAAACATTCTTATTAGTATACTACTACAGGGATGCAAACCTTCCGTTCATACAAGAACCGCATTTGCCAAAATCATCAATAGTAAGCATAGAAGCATAAAAAAATTCGACATTTTGAAAAACAACAGAGATAAAAAAACATACATATTAATATACTACTACAGGGATGCAAACCTTCCGTTCATACAAGAACCGCATTTGCCAAAATCATCAATAGTAAGCATAGAAGCATAAAAAAATTCGACATTTTGAAAACAACAGAGATAAAAAAACATACATATTAGTATACCACTACAGGGATGCAAACCTTCCGTTCAAACAAGAACCACATTTGCCAAAATCATCAATAGTAAGCATAGAAGCATAAAAAAATTCGACATTTTGCAAAACAACAGAGATAAAAAAAACATTCTTATTAGTATACTACTACAGGGATGCAAACCTTCCGTTCATACAAGAACCGCATTTGCCAAAATCATCAATAGTAAGCATAGAAGCATAAAAAAATTCGACATTTTGAAAAACAACAGAGATAAAAAAACATACATATTAATATACTACTACAGGGATGCAAACCTTCCGTTCATACAAGAACCGCATTTGCCAAAATCATCAATAGTAAGCATAGAAGCATAAAAAAATTCGACATTTTGAAAACAACAGAGATAAAAAAACATACATATTAGTATACCACTACAGGGATGCAAACCTTCCGTTCAAACAAGAACCACATTTGCCAAAATCATCAATAGTAAGCATAGAAGCATAAAAAAATTCGACATTTTGCAAAACAACAGAGATAAAAAAAACATTCTTATTAGTATACTACTACAGGGATGCAAACCTTCCGTTCATACAAGAACCGCATTTGCCAAAATCATCAATAGTAAGCATAGAAGCATAAAAAAATTCGACATTTTGAAAAACAACAGAGATAAAAAAACATACATATTAATATACTACTACAGGGATGCAAACCTTCCGTTCATACAAGAACCGCATTTGCCAAAATCATCAATAGTAAGCATAGAAGCATAAAAAAATTCGACATTTTGAAAACAACAGAGATAAAAAAACATACATATTAGTATACCACTACAGGGATGCAAACCTTCCGTTCAAACAAGAACCACATTTGCCAAAATCATCAATAGTAAGCATAGAAGCATAAAAAATCGACATTTTGAAAAACAACAGAGATAAAAAAACATACATATTAGTATACTACTACAGGGATGCAAACCTTCCGTTCATACAAGAACCACATTTGCCAAAATCATCAATAGTAAGCATAAAAGCATAAAAAAATTCGACATTTTGAAAAACAACAGAGGTAAAAAAACATACATATTAGTATACTACTACAGGGATGCAAACCTTCGGTTCCTACAAGAACCAAAATTGCCAAAATCATCAATAGTAAGCATAGAAGCATAAAAAAATTCGACATTTTGAAAAACAACAGAGATAAAAAAACATACATATTAATATACTACTACAGGGATGCAAACCTTCCGTTCATACAAGAACCGCATTTGCCAAAATCATCAATAGTAAGCATAGAAGCATAAAAAAATTCGACATTTTGAAAACAACAGAGATAAAAAAACATACATATTAGTATACCACTACAGGGATGCAAACCTTCCGTTCAAACAAGAACCACATTTGCCAAAATCATCAATAGTAAGCATAGAAGCATAAAAAATTCGACATTTTGCAAAACAACAGAGATAAAAAAAACATTCTTATTAGTATACTACTACAGGGATGCAAACCTTCCGTTCATACAAGAACCGCATTTGCCAAAATCATCAATAGTAAGCATAGAAGCATAAAAAAATTCGACATTTTGAAAAACAACAGAGATAAAAAAACATACATATTAATATACTACTACAGGGATGCAAACCTTCCGTTCATACAAGAACCGCATTTGCCAAAATCATCAATAGTAAGCATAGAAGCATAAAAAAATTCGACATTTTGAAAACAACAGAGATAAAAAAACATACATATTAGTATACCACTACAGGGATGCAAACCTTCCGTTCAAACAAGAACCACATTTGCCAAAATCATCAATAGTAAGCATAGAAGCATAAAAAATCGACATTTTGAAAAACAACAGAGATAAAAAAACATACATATTAGTATACTACTACAGGGATGCAAACCTTCCGTTCATACAAGAACCACATTTGCCAAAATCATCAATAGTAAGCATAAAAGCATAAAAAAATTCGACATTTTGAAAAACAACAGAGGTAAAAAAACATACATATTAGTATACTACTACAGGGATGCAAACCTTCGGTTCCTACAAGAACCAAAATTGCCAAAATCATCAATAGTAAGCATAGGAGCTTTAAAAAATTCGACATTTTGAAAAGAAACAGCAGAGATTACTATTTACTACCAAACATAATGCCAGAACAAACTGCAAAAGATGACAGCTTTAATTCCTACAGGCTATACAACTGCCACATAGCTGCGGACCTAACGTGAGCAACGGCGAGGTTCGGTTCCAAAAAACTTTCTTCGGAAACAAACCGCTCTTAGCAGCACACCACGCACGCGTCGAAGCAAGAAACCAACCCATGTCGAAATCGCCGAACGGATCTCCCATCCAAGCCACGCCGGCCCATGGAGGAGGAGCCGGGGGAAAGGAAGGACACGGGAGAAAGAGCGAACACCTACAATTCGATTCGATTCGAACCGAGTCACTCGGCAGCGAGGACGGACTGCGTAGGACGCTACGGCCTACGGGCGGTATCGGAGAGGAGGAGATGTCGTCGGCACTGCACACCTTACCAGCCGTGCGCGCGAGGAGGACGATGCCACTGCCTCCGCCGGAGAGGAGAGGAATGGGGGGGAGTGAGAGCAGAGGGGGAGGAGGTGAGCATAAGGAGGAGAGCGGAAGCGGTGCTGCCAAATTCAGTTTCTTCCTTTTAGCTGTTTTCAAGGGAAAACAGCTACCTTTTTGCTTGCTTCTCCGTCACACTTCCCTGCCTCACTACACGTGTGAAACTAATTTAATTTGATATAATTGGGGAAATGATTTCACAGTAATTTAGAAGGTAAAAAATGGATGGGATGAAATAGTTCATATTTTTAAAAGGAAGGACAATTAGGACAATCAGACAAACAAATTATAAACACATCCTTATTTTTTTAAAAAAATATGTGTCTATCATTAGATGTACCTCTTCTCGGCTTCTCACACATATTCTCTGTCGGATCCACCGTAACCACGTGACATCGAGCAAGTGTCTCCACACACCGGGGTTCTCTTGCCACCGATGGTGTAGTTCATATTATTTATTTATTTTAGCAGCTAATATTTACAAATAGGTAGATAAGACTAGAACCAAAAGTGTTAGAGTATCTCCAAGAGATTACCTATATGATTACTTAAATTTGAATTTTGATATTTTGGTGAAAAATGAAGTTTCAAGAGTCCCCCTAAATGAGTCCATTTCCTAATCCATTCCCTAAATCACTATTCATATCTCTCAAATATAAGATTAGTTTAGCAAGTCCCTATTTATATTTGTACATATTTTTTCTTTTGCATGCACATTATTTTCTCCATTACGCATTGTTATAGATTGGACGATACACATATTTGAATGTATCAAAGTTTTATATAAAATTGTTACATATTATAGACCATATTTGCAGGATTTAAAAAATAGAGATCAAGATTATAGGGAAACTGTTGTAGATTGATTAATTTTTAGGAAGAGATAGAGTTTAGGATGATCCCTATATGTGATTTAGGGAATAAAATTTAAGGTATCTCTTGGAGATGCTCTAATATAGGTTCTTAAATTTAAAATTTAAGATTTTAATGGAAAATTAGACTCCAACAACACCCCTAAACAAATCCTCATCCTAAACCATTTCCTAAATCCCTTGTTTCCTATCCTAAATTTAGGATTAATTTCTCGTTTCTTATTTTAAAATAGGGATAGAGAAACAGTTGGAAATCAAATTAGTTTTTAGGGATTAACATGAATAGGATAATCTCTATATCAAATTTTAGGAAATAAAATTTAAGACATCATATCGCTTAGAGACGCTCTAGATCCATTTTTTGAGTAGAGCGGAAGGTGAGAGCAAAAGGAGAAGAGGGGAAGTGGTGCATGAAAAAAATCAATTTCTTTCTTTATCGCTGTTTTTAAGGGGAAAAAATTTCTCATATGCACATATTTGCATTTTGCTTCTCGTTCACACTTTCTACCTCACTATGCGTGAAAGTAGGGATATATATAAAGGCATGTTTATATAGTTGTGGGAAATATTTTTAACAATAATTTAAAAAGATATAATAATTAGGTAAAAACGAGTGTCTTCTTAAGAGAATCAGGGCGAAACAATTCATATTTTTTAGTAGAGAGGAGAATGAACCAAAATGTTGCTTGTTAGGATAATCAAGCGAACCAATTACACACATATCTTTTTTTTCAAAAAAATATTTGTCTATCATTAGAGATACATCTCTCACGCGTATTCTCTGTCGGCCCCATCGTAACCACATTGGCGTCGAGCAAGTGTCTTCACACACCAGGGTTTTCTTGCCACATCGTAGTTCATATTATTCATTTATTTTAGAAAATATAGTATATGATCGAGGTATAACTTAAGCCATTACATATATAATGCAAACAAAAAGAAAGCCAGTGGTAAAATGATTAGTTTAAACCACCGTCATCTCTTACATGAATTATAATCTAGTCATCCAGTTAAATAATTTTATAGCTGAATCCGATTCACTGGAGAATCACTTCTATGAAAAATGAGAATTTAAATCAAGTAGAATCGAAAACCGGAGCCATACCAAAAATGCCCCAAGTGCCATGTCTCTCACATAAATGTGATAAATTAGATATAATAGTAAAAGATCAAATTATTCCTTATTAATAAAAACAACATTATAAAGGTATAGCTATTAATAGATAGATATGATATACTTAAAAATCTAATCTTCTTGATTTGCATACAGGGAAGTTGCGAGCAAAAGGAGTAGAGGGGAATCGGTGCATCGCAAAATCCGTTTCTTCCTTATTGCTGCTTTTAGGAAAAACAACAATTCCTCCTATGCATATTTTTGCATATCCGTTCTCATTCACACTTTCTACCTCGCTGCCTTTGAAACTAAGGATATAAAGGCCTTTTTATACAGATGTGGGAAATGATTTTAACAAGAATAAAAATTAATCTTCTTGATTTGAGAATAGGTAGGTAAGATTAGAAACAAAAGTGTTAGCTCTATTTTTTGAGTAGAGCGGAAGGTGGGATCGGAGCTAAAAGAGAAGAGGGGAAGCGGAGCATGACAAAATCAATTTCTTTCTTTATTGTTGTTTTTAAGGGAAAACAACAATTCCTCTTATGCACATTTTTGCATTTGCTTCTCATTCACACTTTCCACCTCACTATATGTGAAACTAAGTAGGGGTGGCAATAATACACCTAATGGGGCTAGGGACTTGTCAAGGGCCAACCCCTATGAGGCCGGGTTTAGGTTCATTTTTGACTCACGAGTCCATTGGGTTGGGCCCCACATCATACTGGGGTCGGGTTCAGATCTGTTTTTGACCCATTGGCCCCTATGGGCCCCTAGCCCAATAAAAAATATTTATCCGTCATTAGGTATATCACTTCTCACGCGTATCCTCTGTCGGCCCCATGCATCCTTATCACATGGCATTGAGCAAGTGTCTCCACACGCTAGGTTCTATTTCTACCGATGTCGTATTTCATATTATCCATTTATTTTTAGCAAATATAGTTTATGATCGTATAACTTAAGCCATTACATATATAATACAACCAAAAAATTTAAATAAGAGATATAAATGCCTATTCGACACAACTTTAGGAAATGATTTTAGTAATAATTTTAAAAGTTGTATCAAACAGGTCTCCAGAAAATCAGGGTAAAATCATTCATGATTGATGTTTTTACTAGATAGGAGAATCACTATAAATATTACTTATCTTAGGGAACCAACAAATCAAATATAGATATACATGATTAGCCTCCAAGACTCATGTAGACGATTGAAAAAAAATCGATTATATATGTTCGTTAGGCCACTATGTCACGGTATCACTAGATTATCAATTATTTGTACCATAAAAAACTAATTCTAAAGTAATTCATACGTTTAATTGTTTAAACTCAAAGGTAATAGTTTATTATATAAGAAAGTTGGATCTATACCATTACAATTTCAGAAAACCATGAACTATACCATTACAAATTTAGATAATTCCAAAATATGCCATTACAATTTTAGAGAATTTCGAAATATACTATTATATTTTTAGAGAGTTACAATTTCAGAATGACATAAATCTAAATATACAAATTGTAATAAAATTTCTCTAAAATTGTAAAAATCGAATTCATATTATTATTACTAGTCAGAGGTATGTGCTTTGCAATAGAATCTTATTTTATAATAGAGTTTTTGCGCAAAATTCATGTTTCTACATGATTTTTCAGAAATCTAAAGGTTTTTACTTCTGCGCAAAATACATAAATTAAAAGGCTGAAATATAAATACAATTTTATTTTATTTTTCTTGTTTTTATTTTTTATTCTTTTTACTCTTTTCTTCTTTCGTGCACCGATTTTTATAGGATATAAGGTATAAGTTTTAATTGGTTTTATATGGCAAATGGAATTGCGGACGGGAGAAACAGATATAATAGTAGAGATTATTACTATTATTACGATTATTATACTTATACTGTATGTATTTTTGACTGTTGACCAATGCGCCCTACCCCTCCGCCGGCCGGCCGGCCGGCCGGCCGGCGACATTCGCCGGGCGTCGGTGGTCCGCGGCGGCGGTTCTACGAATCGTGCCTGAGTCCAAGGTCGTCTCTCGTTCCTGCCGAAAGGAAGCTACCCGCCAAGAAAACCACATCCGCTGTTGGCTGCTGCTGCTGTGCTGCCGTCATGCAGTAGACCCGAGGTCGCCGCGCGCAGCCACCGCCGCTCACCGCCTCCACCGCTCCACCGCTGCACCGCGCCGCTTGATGCGGAAGAAATTTGGGGGCATTGAATCAATACCCGAAGCCGTCACGTGGCCCTACGTGTCAGCGCGCAGCCACTCCCCCCCGTCGTCTTCCTGCTACTAGGGGCGTTACCAACGAGGCTGGCTCGTTCATCTGATACGTCTTGAAGGGGACAGATTGTTCGTTTCTGGGCTGGTGGATCAGTTAATTTCAGTTTGGTTCTTTCCATCTACAAGATATGCCTAGATGGAGTGGATTGATTGATTTTACTAGGATCTGGATCGTGCTAACTTTTGCTGATTATTACTGCAGTGTAATTTGGGGTTCTTTTCCCCCTTCTTTTTTTTGCTTTGCTTTTAGCATTATTCTTCATTTGACAACAACAATACAGTGAACAGTGATCGCATTCTGACATTATCAGATTTCACATCATGGATGTTTCTTGACTCTTTTACAATTGTGCAGTTGCCAAGAAAAATGGCTGAGGTGCATCTGCCGAGCTTTGCCATCTCAGTTCTTGGAAAGGCATCCAGTGAGATCAAATCAAGCCTCAGGGCGGATACAAGATTTTAGGTCGCTGATGTCAGTATAAACCTGTCATCCAAGATTTTAGGATTTCAATGATATACTGAGGTCACTAGGCATGTCAGACTGATGTCATCAATATTGATTTAAAAAAGGGTTTTTGGGCCAACCGGGAAGTCATTATTGTCGTGTGACAACAATTACTGTATAGTTATCCGCCCCTGATCAGTATGGAACCTCAAGAAAGAAGTCTCTGAAAGGGAAGCTGGAAAGGTCTCTGAAATCCATCTGCGGCGTTCTTGAAGATGCAGAGCACATGTAGTCTACTTCTTGTGCTCTTTAAGTGTGACTGGAAGATTTAAAGGATGTTGTCTAAGACATTGATGATGTTCAGGATGATTTTGCCACCAAAGATTTGGAGCAAAAGGTTCATAACATTTACTTAGGTCAGTGGGCTGCTTGTGTGCCCATTCAAATTGAGCCATAAGATAAGAGAAGTTCGTTGAAAGCTTGATGAGATAGCAGCTATCAGGAGGGAGTTTGCGTTAACTGAGACCATAGATACTCAATTTTTCAGTAACGGTATGAGGGAAACACATTCCTTAATCAATGAATCAGACATTGTTGGAAGAGACAAAACAAACAATAAGATTGTTGAAATCATGCTGAGTGCTGCAGATGCATATGCCTTTTCTGTGCTTCCGATTGTTGGTTTAGGAGGCATAGAAAAAACTGCACTAGCAAAACTAGTGTACAATGATACGAGGATCAATAAAAGGTTTGAGACAAAGTTATGGGCTTGCATATCTAATGTATTCGATCTGAAGAAGATATTGGATCATTGGATGACATAATCCAGTCTGATACAGGTAAAAGCAACAAACAATATAGTCTGCAAATGCTACAAAACAAGCTTCATGGGTTTTTACAGGAAAAACAATGCTTACTAGTATTAGATGACATATGGAGTGATGATGTTGATGATTGGGAACAGCTCAAAATCTGGCTATCTGGTTGTGGAAGAAGTGTGGTTGTAGTCATCATGTTCAATTGTACAAAGAGAGGACAATATTGTGAATATTGGATGTGTTGTATTGAGCCTTGGGGGCTGGTATATATGGGAGTACATGCATAAAGAGGTTAGAAAAGAGTGACCTGCAGATAAGAAAGGACTAGATATAAATCTGATCATACCTAATATCATCACTACTACCATATATTGTAGCACACCATACTTAGTCTGAATGTTGCATTGGTAGTGTAGACATGGAAGCCATATAATGTGGCAAAACTTTCTTTTGACCAATGTATGCATGTTTTTATTCAGGGACGAGGACAAAAGGACCCAATGTTGTTAAAAGTTGGCAAATGCCATGATGTTCCCTTGGCAGCTAAGACACTAGGATCTGTACTGTTTGGTAAACAGGAATACAGAATGTGAAGGAGTGGCTGTGTATTAAGGATGAAAATCTATGGAATATTGAGAAAAATAAAATATGATATATTACCAGCTTTAAAATTTAGTTATGATGTACTTTCACCTCATCTGAGACATGCTTCTGTTGCATATCTGTTTTTCCACGATACTACATGATTTTGAGAGAGATCTTAATTATGTTCTGGATGGCACTAGGGTTGTTGCAGAAGACTAGTGGGGGCGAGGAACTGGAAACTATTAGAGAACAATACTTTGATGAACTTGATGGAAGATCTCTTTTCCAAGACCATTGTGTTATTTATAATGGCAATTGGCAAGATTCAAAGTGGTAAACATGCATGGTCTTGTTCATCATTCTGCAATTTTTGTGTGCCATAAGGAGCATGTTGTTGTTAATTGTGAAAGCATATATTTATCTGAAAAAGCTAGACGCCTTACGTGGGATGGCAAGGACTTCTCAACTGAGATCAAATTTCCTATGCGCCTGAGAAAGGCAAACAATGCAAGCATTGACAAAAACAGAACTGTGGCTAGAACCTTTCTGGAGAACTTCTTGTCAACCTTTACACTGCAACGTGTTCTTATATTTTCTGACACTGATTTAATTTGATGAGCTACCAAGTTCAATTGAAAATCTAAAGCATCTAAGGTGCCTGGATCTACAATGGCATGGGAAAATCAAGTTATTACCAGATTCTCTATGGGAAAATCTAAGGTGCCTGGATCTACAAAGGCTGCAACTTAGTCGGTGTGGTGGGTTGCCGGTTGAGAGCGTAAGGGGTAGGAGTGGCTGGGACCTGGCCTGCTCCCGGGACGCCTGGAACCAGGGGGTTCCAGGATGCTTTCTTGGTTTCTGGCGGTAGGGAGAAAGGGATGAGAGAGTAGGAGCAAGAGGGGGAGGAGCCGAAGAATAGGAGGAGGTGATTGAACTGAATTCTGCTTGCCTTTATTCCCATAGTACTCAAAGTATTTATAGACTCTTGTACAACCCAATTCTGTTATCTGGAATACCAGAATCCTAACAGAATTCTTTACAAGGCTCACGCAGGGCCTGGGCTCAAGCCTGCCTTCTGCCTTGCGTCCTTGGCCCCTCTACGGTGATACACAATTCCGACTCTAACATCTCTTCCGTCCTTCGGAAACAGCTCGTCCTCGAGCTGGAAGTCCGGATAGCGAAGTCGGAACTCTTCCATGTTCTCCCATGTAGCATCAGCCGGCGGAAGTCCTTCCCACTGAATCAACACCTCCTGTATACCCCGAGCAATCCGACCCCTTAGAGCCTTGGCTGGCTTTGGCAAGACCCTGCCATTAGATAGAGCCGGCAGTGCTGGTGGTAATTCTGGTGGTGTACCATGAAAAGCCTTGAGGACACCAATGTGAAATACATCATGAATCCGAGCGCCTTGGGGCAAAGCTAGCTTATACGCAACATCCCCAATCTTCTCCACAATCTGATATGGTCCATAAAAACGCGGAGCTAGCTTCCCACGGTGAAAACCAGGAAGTGATGCCGCTTGTCGGTGTAGTAAGCGGACCCAAACCCAATCCCCTTCCTTGAAAGACACGTCACGATGCTTGCCATCATAATAGAGTTTGCCATAGTCTTGCGCCTGGAGCAATCTTTCCCTGATTTCAATCAGGAACTCATCTCGTTCCTGGAGGGACCGATCCACTGCCTGTACTCTTGAAGACCCCTTATCATATGACCGAAGAGATGGCGGTGGACGCCCGTACAACACTTTGAACGGTGTGTCACGGAGCGCTGTCTGGAATGCAGTGTTAAAACAATATTCTGCCCAAGGAAGCCACCTTAACCAGTGTCGGGGTCGATCCCCTGTGAGACAACGGAGATACATTCCAATTACCCGGTTTGCTGCTTCGGACTGACCATCACTTTGTGGGTGGAACGCAGAACTGAGATTTAGCTTTACTCCTGATAGTCGAAAAAGTTCCTTCCAGAACGTACTTGTGAAGACCGTGTCCCTATCACTGACAATGGAGCTGGGAATACCATGAAGGCGTACTATCTCATTGAAGAACACCTGTGCCACCGAAGTTGCAGTGTAGGGATGTCCTAGGGCCAAAAAATGTGCATATTTGGATAATCTGTCAACTACTGTGAGTATGACTGATTTCCCATGAATCCTGGGCAACCCCTCAATGAAATCCATTGCAACATCCTCCCAAACCCGAGCTGGAACATGCAGCGGTTGCAGCAACCCTGCTGGGTGGAGATGCTCAGTTTTGTTCTTTTGACATATTGCACATGCACGCACAAAATCCTGCACCATCTTCTTAGCATCTGGGACAGAGAAATCTGTTCGCAAACGATGCAATGTGCGTTCCACCCCTTCATGACCCATGTGAGCTGCACCTAATATAGCCTGTAGATTGGGGGACGAAACTGGGACATATATCCTGCCATCTTTCAGAATCAGCCCATCCGTGAAACTCCATGATGTGCTCCGCCCTCCTGCCAAAATCTCATCTCGAAGAGAACGGAGACTATCTTCACTCTCAACTTCCCAACGATGTTGTGGAATCGTGGCGAGGCGCTGATCTAGCAAGAATTTCAAGCTGTAATGATCAGTGCGTACTATGAATTGCCTCCCCCAAAGATACGCCCTCCAATGGCGCACTGCTTGTACCAAACCTATCAACTCCCGTTCATAGGCAGCAAGACCATTGTGTCGAGGTGTTAAGGGTTTGCTGAAAAAAGCCAGCGCCCCTTTGCCTTGATGAAGAACAGCCCCAATTCCTGAACCTGATGCATCACATTCAACAATAAACGATTTTGTGAATTCTGGCAGTTGTAGAACTGGTGAGGATGATAAGGCATCTTTAAGGGCTTGGAAGGCTGCCTCTGCTTCTGGTGACCACCGAAACGCCTCCTTCTTGAGTAGTCCTGATAATGGTGCTGCAATGAGCCCATAATTCTGGATAAACTTTCTATAGTATCCTGCAAGTCCCAAAAAAGCACGGACAGTCCGTGGGGAACGAGGTGTAGGCCACTCTCTGATAGCCTCAACTTTCTGTTGATCCATAGCCACTCCACTAGCGGACACAACATGACCCAAATACCCCACCTGTTGTTTACCAAAACTGCACTTTGATTCCTTCAAAACCAATTGGTTAGTCCGTAATGCAGTCAATACTGCCCGGAGATGCTGCAAGTGTTCTGACCACGTCCGACTGTAGATTAGTATGTCATCAAAGAAAACCAATACGAATCTGCGTAGGAAAGGTTCTAACACTGTATTCATTAGTGCCTGGAATGTGGCCGGGGCATTGGTCAGTCCGAAAGGAAGAACCAGGAATTCAAAATGCCCTTGGTGGGTCCGAAAAGCAGTCATATGAACGTCTGCTGTGTTCATGCGGACCTGATGGTAGCCGGAGCGAAGATCGAGCTTTGAAAAAAATTTAGCGCCATGGAGCTCGTCTAGCAGCTCCTCCACCATAGGAATAGGAAATTTATCCTTGGAGGTTGCTGCGTTTAGCGCGCGGTAATCCACACAAAACCGCCAGGATCCGTCTTGTTTCCGAACTAATAGCACTGGAGAGGAGAAAGCAGATGTGCTGGGTCGTATAATCCCTTGTTTCAGCATTGCTGTGCATTGTTTTTCCAGCTCATCCTTCTGCAATTGTGGATATCGGTATGGTCGTACTGCAATCGGCTCCGTTCCTGGTTTCAAATGAATTCGATGATCAAAAATTCTTGCCGGTGGTAGCCCCTGTGGTTCTGCGAACAGCGTGCGGAACTCGGTAAGCAGGGGCTGCAGCAACTCATTGTTACTAAGAACAGCACAACAGGCTGGTCTGTTCTCCGTAATTCCAGATAGGGTTACTTCTCTAGTTATCCCCGTAGTGTTCCTCCAGATGGCCATCCTCATGTTAACAAAATCCCATAGTATCGGACCAAGAGTACAGAGCCATTGCGTGCCAAGAATGATGTCCACTGTATATAATTCCAGGGCAAAACAGTCCACTCTGAAAAACTCGCCACCAATGTCTAATTGAAGATTTCGACAACGTCCCGGGCTGTCCAAACGATCTCCGTTTGCCACCACCACACGCAATCCTTGCCGTACGGGCTCTAAGGTGAGCCCCAGTTGCTGTGCTGATTGAGCGTGGATAAAATTGTGTGTGGATCCAGAGTCAACCAAGGCTGTCAACGAAACTCCTCCTGAGAGACGGACCAGCAACCTCATCGTATTTCCGCCCCCAATACCCGAGAGTGCGTTTAGCGAGATATGAGGCTCGCTCTCCTGCTCCTCGAGCAATTCCCATTCTGTAGCCTCATCGCTCACACACTCGATATAAAACAATCGAGCACATTTATGTCCCCGGACAAATTTCTCATCGCAATTATAACACAGCCCCAACTTTCTTCGTTCCGCTAGCTCTTCTGGGGAAAATCTGCGGAGTTGTCGTTGGGGTGCCTCCCCTGTTGGTGCGGCCACATTGTTTTTGAAAACTGTCCTTGGTGTTCCCCGTGTGCTGATTTGTCGGGCTGATTTCTTTTCATATGCCCGGGCGATACTCATTGCTTCCTGCATATTGGTGGGTCTCTGCAATTCAACATCCACCCCAATGTCCTCCTGCAAGCCAGCTATAAACAGTTGCACCTGTTGGCGTTCTGAGAGGGGATCATTGAGATGGCTAGCCAATGCCAAGAATCTTTCCATATATTTCTCCACTGAGTCGGTTTGGGACAACCGTTTAAGCTCTCCCAGGGGATTGCTACGGACTGCTGGCCCAAAACGGACATGGCAGAGAGTCTTGAATGTCTCCCAATTGGGAGGACCATGATTATGTTCATAGTGGTAATACCATTCCTGGGCTGTATCCGTGAGGTGATACGTTGCCAACCAGACACGATCACCCTCGTCGGTACGCTGTCCCCGAAAAAATTGTTCGCAGTGGTTCAGCCAATTTAGGGGATCACTTTTGCCATCAAATCTTGGAAACTCCAGTTTGTAAAAACGTGGAATCCCTCCTGAAGTTGGCGCCTCTGGTGACCCATTGTTGGCTTGATTTTGCTGCAGGTTATTCCTTGGAGATCGGTTCGGTGGTGGTAAGATACCGTCACCTCCCCATCTTGGCAATACTGGCGATGCTCCGGTTGTATTGCCACCAACCTGCTGCTCCAGCGAATTAACCCTTGCGGTGGCCACTGCTACGGCGCGGTTCAATTCTGCCAAATCCGCCTTTGATGCCAATGTTGAGACAATCTTTAACATGGCGGCCAAATCTTGCTGGAGTTTTTCCATGGCCCCTTCACCTGTGGTTGTAGAGGCATCCATACTTCCTGAAGACATGGTTCTTGGTTCTGTTCTTTGCTCTGATACCAAGTTGTGGTGGGTTGCCGGTTGAGAGCGTAAGGGGTAGGAGTGGCTGGGACCTGGCCTGCTCCCGGGACGCCTGGAACCAGGGGGTTCCAGGATGCTTTCTTGGTTTCTGGCGGTAGGGAGAAAGGGATGAGAGAGTAGGAGCAAGAGGGGGAGGAGCCGAAGAATAGGAGGAGGTGATTGAACTGAATTCTGCTTGCCTTTATTCCCATAGTACTCAAAGTATTTATAGACTCTTGTACAACCCAATTCTGTTATCTGGAATACCAGAATCCTAACAGAATTCTTTACAAGGCTCACGCAGGGCCTGGGCTCAAGCCTGCCTTCTGCCTTGCGTCCTTGGCCCCTCTACGGTGATACACAATTCCGACTCTAACAGTCGGTGCGACTGATTAGAGAAGATGCCAACTGCCAAGAGATGTGCATTGACTTATAAGCCTTACATTGTTAGCCAAACCGCAAACCGGTGTTGGCAATCAACCGTTTCAAACCGAGCGGTAACCGATCCAAATCGTTCGTTTCAAATTTTTAATTCAAAATATAGAAATTCAAATTTTGGTTGGTTTCCTGCAGTTACTGCTGGCCGTCTGGCTAGGGGCGAACTGGCCCCTAAATGGAATTGCGAACCCTGATCAGAACATGGATGGATTTTGTGGTTTGACTTCCCTGAAGTTTCTGTTCTTAAGGATTGGTCCTACCTGGCTTTGCCTGTTTTACCTTTCAATGCTTTTTATAATTTTATGCGTGTGTGTTTTGGGTTCAATCATACTGATATAGTCATCGGAATTTAATAAAATCTTCCTTTGTCTAAAAAATAATTGCCATGAGTTGGATTTGTTGGAACCTTCAGAAGCCATGGATGGTCTGGCTAGCCTTAATGTGCTCCAACTTGTTGGGCTTCCAAAGCTAGTGTGTTTTCAGCTTTATTTCTGCCTTTAGAGCAGCCCTAATGCTAGTTTCTTTAACGACCAATAATATGTCATATAAGATAAAATATGACAACATGACATGCCAATATATTCATTGAGAAAGAGAAGGAAAATAGGTGTTACATGAGAACTAGTTTCTACACAACATTTAAAGAATGATGAAAGAGTAACAATATTAAATTATCATATTAATTAATAGTGTGCATTGAGATAGTTGGGTCTATAACCATGTTATCGACGCCTTTGTGGGACGCAAATATACGCGTCGAGGCAAAAGGGGGGTGGCGGCATGAAGACCTAGGAGGCGCACAGGATCAGGGGAGTTTTGGATATTTTGGGATATTTTGCTAAATTAGTTGAGATGATGTTTTGATTTGAATAAGTTAGTTGTAGACCTCCCCTTGATTGGTGGAGTTTGTTTCCTTTGTTTGTTGGCCTGGTATATAAAGGCCTAGGAATGTTTTGAGAAGAATTATCCAGGAAATAAATCTTACCTTGCAAAAGGGGTGGGGTTCCTGGGTGCGGCTGGTTGGCTCCCTGCCTTCGCCGGCGCTCCGGCGACCCTTCTCCGGCCAGCTCTCTCTCTCTGTGTTCAACATCTAATCTCCTCTGTCTTCTGGTGATTCTTCCCTGCATCACACCTTCCGGGGTGCTTGTTTCTTTACTAAACTAGATCTCCGCAGCGGCTATCATCAAGTCAGGATGCATTCCAATGACGTGGAGAAGACGGCCTTCCGCACACATCAAGGACACTTCGAGTTTCTGGTAATGCCGTTCGGACTTACCAATGCCCCCTCAACATTTCAGTCCTTGATGAATGAGATTCTAAAACCGTTTATCCGGAAGTTTGCACTTGTGTTCTTTGATGACATTCTGGTTTTTAGTCCTTCTTGGGCAGCACATTTACAGCATGTCAAACAGATTTTTGATGTCATCAGAACACACAAACTGGCGCTCAAACAGTCCAAGTGCTTATTCGGCTTGACGTCGGTCACATATTTGGGCCACGTAATTTCTGCACAAGGCGTTGCCATGGACCTAGATAAAATCTCGGCAGTAGAAGCATGGCCACGTCCGCAGTCCCTACGGGCACTCAGGGGGTTCCTAGGCCTCACAGGGTATTACCGCAAATTTATCGCGGGATATGGGACAGTGGCAGCCCCCCTCACAGCGCTGCTCAAGCGGGAGGCTTTTCACTGGTCTGAAGAGGCACACGACGCATTCTGTCAACTAAAACAAGCCCTTATGACAGCACCGCTGCTGCAGATGCCGGACTTCACCAAACCATTTGTAGTGGACTGCGATGCTTCTGGCTCGGGTTTCGGTGCTGTCCTGCACCAAGGGGATGGGGCCATTGCTTACTTTAGCAGAGCAGTGGCGCCCCACCACCAAAAATTACCGGCCTATGAAAGGGAATTAATTGGCTTGGTGAAAGCAGTGCGGAACTGGCGTCCGTACCTATGGGGGCGCGCATTTTTGGTTCGAACGGATCACTATAGCCTCAAATTTATTCTGGATCAACGGCTGTCTACAATTCCGCAACACACATGGGTTAGCAAACTGTTTGGATATGACTTCTCTGTGGAGTACCGGGCGGGTAAGCTGAATGGAGCAGCCGATGCCTTATCTCGTCGCGATGAAGACTTGGCATCCATCAATGCCCTTTCTGCACCGCAGTTCCAGTTGTTTGACACACTACGGGCAGAAGCGGACAGCGACCCGCAGATAGCAGACCTTCGTGAAAAAATGGCAGCGGGCAAGGCAAAAGAGGGATGGACATCGGTGGATGGCCTCCTGCTCTATAAAGGGAAGATATTTATTCCCCAAGCATCAGCAGTTTGGCCCCTGATACTAGCAGATGCTCATAACAGTGGACATGAAGGGATTGAGAAGACACTGCATAGATGGCGGACTAACTTCTACAGCTCCAAAGCAAGCCAGCGGGTTCGAGAGTTTGTAAGAGGCTGCGTAACTTGTCAGAAGAATAAAACAGAACATCTACACCCGGCTGGATTACTCCAACCTCTTCCAGTACCATCTGAGGTTTGGAGTGACATTTCGATGGATTTTGTGGAGGGGTTTCCCAAAGTAGGAGGTAAATCGGTTATCCTAACGGTGGTGGACAGATTCTCCAAGTTCGCGCACTTCATTCCACTTGGCCATCCATATACGGCAGCGTCGGTGGCAAAGGCTTTCTTTGAGGAGATTGTTCGACTACACGGGATCCCGTGCTCCATTGTGAGTGACCGAGACACGGTGTTCACTAGTAACTTTTGGACAGAACTATTTCGACTTGCCGGAGTGAAACTATTGCTCAGTTCTGCATTTCACCCACAGACAGATGGCCAATCGGAGGTGGTCAATCGGGTCATATTGATGTATTTACGCTGCTTGGCAGGAGACAGGCCGAAAACATGGTTACAGTGGCTTCCATGGGCCGAATTTTGCTACAACACCTCCTATCAGACGGCGGTGAAGTGCTCACCCTTTAGGATTGTTTATGGACGGGATCCCCCACCGCTTCGCTCCTTCCAGCAGGGGACAGCAAGGGTAGCAGCGGTCGAAACGCAGCTAATGGCCCGGGATGACTTCATTGAAGCAGTTAAGGGGCGGTTGCTACAGGCTCAAGTTGCAATGCAACAGACTCACAATAAACACCGCCGAGAGGTGCAGTACAATGTGGGTGACTGGGTGTGGTTAAAATTGCAACAACGTTCAGCCGTGGGGATATCAGCTGCAGCCTCATCCAAGCTGGGACCTAGATATTATGGGCCCTATCAAGTGGAGCAGCGCATTGGTGAAGTATCTTATAAATTGCAACTTCCACCGAAGGCAAAGATTCACGATGTTTTTCATGTCGCACTGCTTAAGAAGTTTGAAGGAGTGGCACCACAAGAGGTTGTGCCGCTACCGGACATCTTGCATGGTAAGGTCCTCCCTAAACCAGCGCAAGTGGTTCGAGCTCGGCTCAACAGAGGTGTCTGGGAATTACTGGTTCAATGGGTGGGCCAAGCTGCGGCCGATGCTTCATGGGAGCAGCTGGAAGACTTCAAGCAGCGGTTTCCAGAGGTACAGCTCGCGGACGAGCTGTTTGTTGGGGAGGAGGGAAATGTTATCGACGCCTTTGTGGGACGCAAATATACGCGTCGAGGCAAAAGGGGGGTGGCGGCATGAAGACCTAGGAGGCGCACAGGATCAGGGGAGTTTTGGATATTTTGGGATATTTTGCTAAATTAGTTGAGATGCTGTTTTGATTTGAATAAGTTAGTTGTAGACCTCCCCTTGATTGGTGGAGTTTGTTTCCTTTGTTTGTTGGCCTGGTATATAAAGGCCTAGGAATGTTTTGAGAAGAATTATCCAGGAAATAAATCTTACCTTGCAAAAGGGGTGGGGTTCCTGGGTGCGGCTGGTTGGCTCCCTGCCTTCGCCGGCGCTCCGGCGACCCTTCTCCGGCCAGCTCTCTCTCTCTGTGTTCAACATCTAATCTCCTCTGTCTTCTGGTGATTCTTCCCTGCATCACACCAGAAGGTAGAGGGTTGGGTGAGATTGGTATCAAACCATCATTGGGGCTGCTCTTATTTTGGTATTGGAAGTTGCAATGGCTTCAAGAATCTGCAGACTTCTTTCAAAGTTTCACTTCTCTCAGTGAAAATTGTGATCAACGGCTGTCCTGGGTTGAGCAGAAGATGTGCAGTTAAATCAGGGGAGGACTCCATCTCATCTAGAGTGTTCTTCAGTAAGTTGAGTTACTTGGTTACAACTTGCAACTTCATTATAGATGGAAAATAGTTTTGCTTACATGTCCATTTCTTGATTACATCCTAAACCTGTATTTGTATGTCTCAAAAACGCAAATAAGGTTTGCCTTGCCTTGAAGTTACAAAATTTGTTCACTAAGAAATGTTTTGCATTATCATAGGAAAGTCTATCTGTTACTGTTAGGTTATGCTACTTGCAGGGACTGATCTAGGATTTCAGTTTAATGGTGTCACCCCAATCTTATCGATTAACGATCATGGCTTCCAGTGAAACATTAAGGTCACCAGACATACCAGGTTGCTATCATCAACAATAAATACTTAGAACAACTGATAATGTACTATTGTCCTCTAACAACACAGTATACACATGGATCCACCCATGGTTTTTGCTATTTTTTTTTTCAAAAAACCTAAATGTGAATCATGATGTACATGTTATTGCACATCGGATCTAAAGAATGTAAAACAAATTCAATCCCATAAAATTTCCCAAAACAACACAACAGATTGAGTTTTGTTCTCTCTTCACACATAACCTATAACAGACTGGACTGTTTGCTTGCTGCTAACACTTGAAGACAGATGAATTCTGGCAATTTGTCAAATCATGTTGAACTTGCTGAATTCTGCAGATTAGCATTGGCAGCAGACGGAGCCTACATTTGTCTGCATGATCCTAGATGATTTGATGAAGTACTAATTTCTGATACTCTCCAAGAGCCCATATAGGAAATATGTTGCGATAGGCCATATAACACAAGGGGCCATTTTTCAAGAAGCTTCCAATCATTTCCTGCAACATGATAAACACACTAGGTAAATGAGTACAAACAACACTTGGGAAATTCCTAGAGAATATCAAGGGAAATAATGGGAATTCCATTTTTTTTGAAGATGAGTGCAGATTCCATTGTTGTAGTTTTAGACAACTTTTTGTACAATTTCCAAAACATGGTAAACTATTACTCCCTCGGTTTCATGTTTATATTTTATGTTGTTTGACTTTTTAAAGTCAAATTCTATAACTTTGAAAAAATTTAAAGCAAAATATACTAACATCTACAATATCAAATAAATACACTATTAAGACATATTTCATGGTGGATTTAATGAAACTAATTTGATGTTGCAGTTGTTGGTACATTTTTTTATAAAACTGGTCAAATTTAGAGAAGTTTGACTTAACCAAAAATACTAACAGTCCTCCATTTTCCAAAACCAGTATTAGAGGGGTCAGTTATGGTGTACGGAGGGAAACTTAAAACATTTATCTTTTTTTAATATTACTCAAGTCTCTTTAACTATGCATCTTTATTTCTCATTATGCTTAACTTTATTATATCATGGAAATTCAAGACTTCACACTGAATTGCATTTGTATGACACAAAATAACCTGTAACACAGTAACAGTCACCTCTTGTGGGAAGTCACCATCACTAAGCTGCATGCTCATGATCAGTCTTGCTGCTCTATGCAGAGGAGTGGGATCTCTCTCCACCTGAACTCAGAAGAAAACTTGGCTCAGTACTTGTATGTATTTAATTATAACTTAACTGTTAAGATACACATATTGGTTGGATTATTCTGTGCTGAACATGCATTGTCCCTACTGCCCATTAACACTGCAGCATTTCTTTGCAATTTGACTATTTGAAGTACGTATTGGGAGAAGTAACACCTGTCCAGCTTTCATGAGTGCCAACATTGCCCATGAAGTATTGACTATATGTGATTTCTCCCCATCTAGGTTTGTGTATGCCTGTTTAGGATTTGAGATGGCATCCAATCAGTCAAGAGAATGAAATACAGCAAGGCATGCAAGACAACATCTTTGAGATAATCATGTGGTAAACATTTTTATTTTGGTGACTATTGTGGGAGCAAAAAGATGCAGAAGGCCCCTAGCTAGTAAAGTATCAGCTATGACATTTTTCTACTATTCAAGGTCTATATGAAATTACTCATTTTATATTGCCGTTGATGATACTTTCTTGCAATGAAATTGCACGCACTTCTGATTTACCAGTTTTTATTTCACTTATTGCATGCCATTTACTTATTGACTTTTTAAAGTGACCCTCGCAGCTAATTAATTTGAAGATGTTTTTAATCACCTAATAAAGTCCTTACTCCCTCCGTCCATAAATACAACGGTTTCTAGGTTTTTAAGCAGAGACTAAGATTGAAGAAAAAATGCAATGATGTTCCTCATTAAATGAGGGGTGATTGGAGGTGTGAGAGTGGGTAGGGGTAAGACAGGAAGAAAATTAATGATGGGTACTTGAGGGGGAAACAGTATTGTAGGACAAGTTTTAAATGCTAACAGTCTTTATATTTGTGCATGGGTGGATTACCTAGTTGCCAGTTCTTAGAAAACACAGTATATGTCTGATTTCAATGTGTTTCAAGTTCATTGAAGGAAGGTAGTAGTGTGTGTTTACATTTTCAAGATCTGCTGTTTTCTCTAAGCTGTGAAAAAACTACAGTTCATCCACACAATAAAGCATCCCAGGAATGTTACCTTGGTTCTGGATGAAAGATGACTCTCACTCCATCCTCCATTCGTAAGCTGTTTTGACAGGAGAAACTTACAGGCTTTCCGAATGCAGCTGCTGTCATCATAACAGTGGCCTACTGCTGACAGACCCTCTATAGCAAACCATGTTCCATAAGTGAAGCAGATTCCCCATGATCCAAACCTGTAAAACAGTTAATTTATTAATCCAAATTATCAATCTCTCAACTAGCTGTCAAGGGTTACATTTAATTGTGGAAGTATTTCAGTCTAATTTTATTTGTTGCACTAAGTCTGTACTTTTTAGTAATGCTGTCAGAAATCGACTCTCTTAATATGTTTTGCTAGTGTGTATATTTGTCTCAGTTTTTAGTTGATATATTTTCTCTGTACATTGTGAATCCTATGCAACTATTACAAGTTAGTCATTAGGACACATAGATCTTACCCATTCTGTTTGGCAATTTAGGTGGATTATTAATTTCTCCAGGTTATCATAGGCACACTGTTTCTTAGATTTTGACATCAAATTTTCAAATTGCAAGAGCATTCTATACAGCAGCAGTGTGCGTGTGCATGCCAGCATCCTGTCATTCTCACATCTATCCTGTAGTTCCTTGTCTTTTGTTAGTTGTGGGTGTGTGCGTGTTTGACCGTGTGCATCATAGCAACGCAGAAGCCAAGAGTGTATTGTATCACCTTGATGTATCTGGCTGAGTTTAATAAAGCTTTCGTTATCTAGAAGTTAATAGGGATGGAAATATGTTGCTGATACTTGATAGATTGAATTAGCACATCGATTTTCTGTGGTATTTTGTAGGAGTACTGACCATGAGCCATCTTCATTCTGTAACTTCTCAATGAATTCTGTGGCTTTGGTGATGCATTGATCAATTTCATCTTTCCGATGCCCAGGGTACTTCTCCTGGAACAATGCCAATGCTTGGATGACTGATGAGGTACACTCAACATACCTGCAGTATGCATGCATGCATGTTAGCATTGACAAGAGAGTAAGAAATGTGTCATTATAATTTTTACAGCTTAAAAATATGTCGTCGATATATCACTGGTAGATAGAATCATTAGTCACCGACAATAGTATTTTTTTAATTTTTCGAAATTATAATCACATGTGAGAATTTATCCCTTCAATTAATAGGAGAGTTTTTGGAGAGCACTATGTGTAAAAGTTCTTACTGATGCTCCACCATGATGTCTGCATATATCTCAGTCATATTGAATATCTGCAACACATAATTCAAAGCTTCATTACCCAGTGCTTTAAATGTGTATAATTAGTTACTGCTATGATCCCTAAAGTTTTTTTGCCTGGTCAGATAGAAGATGGTGACTAAATTTTATTAAGATAAAAGAGATGTTTTACATAAACATCCACAATAAGCCATCAATATCGGAAGAGCCCAACATCTTTAAGTTATTTTCCTTAAAACTAATGATATTATGTGGAGATTTTTATGATACACCCAACATCTGTGTGATCATTCATCTTTCTAGATCCAACACTTAATGCAAGATATCAGATCACCCATACCTATTATATTTATTTGTCCTTACTATATTGATATATTCCCAATGTTTGAAACTCAGATCTGTCAGTTTCTTTCAGATATGTTTGTGACCAACAGTATATAATATAGGAAAAATACACAAGGCATTACAGTTCTACTATAGTGCGTCGATACAGTTATTTTTGAACGAAACTTAATTTGGTACGGGTATTGTGTTGAGGTATTGAGCAAATTTACCTCCATCCATGGATATGTGCGAGCTATCTCCCATGTTCCATACCCACCATTTGGATTCTGCAAAGAATTCAGAGTTATGCATGTGATTTGAATGGTTGCAGATGTGGAGCTAGCTAGTGAAAAATAGAAGGTGCACATATGTTAGTCTTTGTGAACTGATTTTTGAACTAAGATATACTGACATCAAACTTAAAGGTGTATATATGGACAAAATACTAAACACTAATTTGTTTTTTTTTGGACCTACAACAAATCATCTCAAGAAGCCTTCCCAAAGCAATTCATGAATATCTAAAGTTAGGTCTAAGACTTAGAGTCTCTATTAACTTGACAGGAAGAAGCCTTGCCAAAGCTATTAGACGGCAAGTGCCATATCCCCGGTCTTTGGATGCTTACCCTAGCGAGCCATAACACCTTACAATTAAATCATATCTTCAATTTCGTAAACCAAACAATATCTTCCACAGGATACCAGATAATGGATTCCTATTCTAGTAACTAAATTGTTTATCTAGGAAATATTTACTCTTTTTTTAAAGGTGAACTCTTCCCTAATAATCCTATGGTGCAGTACATGTTACTGATCACACTACAGTGCCATCACCATAACATGTTGCTTCACTATATTGTTGCATAATAGCATAGGAGAGATATGCAATGCGACAAAAACTATGCAATTTCATACCTGTAAAGATAACAATACATTCACCGCATCAAAGTAGCGGCAGGTTTCCATCTGATAATCTGCAGCATCTGATGAACACTTTGACAGCAGTAACAAAGCCTGAAACAGAACAACTCTGTTACTTTTCTGTGCATCTGTATGATCCATCTTCCATGTATGGTTTATGTCTGGTCTAATGGCATCATATGGTATGGTGAACTTTGAGGGCATTGACACTGCATTTTGGGGGAATTTAGGTGCATCTCTCTCTCCTAGCTTAGCTGATGGATGTGTGCCATGTTTCTTGTTTTCAGTTTTCAGTTTACTTTCTAGCACAATCCATGAAAATGAATCAAACCTCTACAGATGAAAAAAAGATGACTCTGTCTGAATCAAGACTGCATCATGTAGGCCTAATTTGCTGTTCAATTATTGTTCCATTAAATTTCATATATATGCTACACCTTAAGAGCTTCTGCTGTGCAGTCTGAAACCTGCCACCCCTGATCTGCAACCTGGAAGGCCCATCCTCCTTTGGATATGTGACGGTACTTTCTGCTGAAGTCACCAGAAGGATTGTCCATGATCTTAAAATTTAAGTTAGTAGTGTTAAGCAGTAAGTTACCATCGATATTAACTAACATGATTTCGATTCTGGGCAGAAAAAAATTACCTGGGATGCTTTTATGAAACCATGAGCTTTCTTCAGTGTACCTCCAAATTCTTGTGCTATGCTGCATGCTAATATCGCTTGGACTGCGAAAGCAACATCCCATAATTGACCAGCACATACCTTCCAATGAACAGCAATGGTTTGTGTTTAGGGTTAGATTTATGAAAAAGATTCATGAAACGAGCTGATCTTATATTTACCCGAACTTTCATCCCATCTTCACCAACCCATAGGAAATCAGCCACTCTAGCCAAATGGCGCTTGAATGCATCTGAATTGGGATTTTCAATCCAACAGCACAGCATGGATAATGCCTGCAGTACTTTTTTGTTTGTAAGGATTTAAAGTAATGTTCACTCACATGCTACAGTTTAATATATCCACTCAAGGGCAGATTCGGGATTTTAGGTCACGGATGTCACCACAAACTTTTTATCTATGATTTCAGGATTTCAGTGAGATAGATAGACCAGACTGCTGTCATCAACACTAAAGTAGAGAAGAATATTTGGACCAACCGGAAAGTCATTGCTGTCCGGTGACAGCGATGATTGTATTGTGGATCCGCAATGCTCATTCGGTAAAATGAGTCTGGTAAGCATAGCTTTTTTTACTATATATGTGTGTAAAAAGAAGCCTGAAATTTACCTTTATGCACTTTCTGAAAATGAACATTCAGCCAACGTTTTTATCTGCCTACACTGTATCTGATTTAACAATGTGTGTAAGAATTTGCATAAAGAAACTGAGTGCTTTTAAATATCAAAGTATTTTATTTGGTTTTAGTTTTGCTCTTGTTCAGCATATGTATCTGGAGTTTCAACTATCAACCAAGTGTTGTGTACTATGTACTGATGGGCCTCATGTGATGCTTGTGCAGAAAATGCAGCTGGATGCATGATATGCTGGGTAATGGAGAAACTTTCGGACAACCAATGTAAGTTGGCACTTCAGTTTCTGAATTTGTTGACAGAAAACTGAAAACCAGATGCTATTATTATTATTACTGTTCAACCTGAGCTGTTCTCTGTCTTCTCTTCTGGGATTTCGACGGTCAACAGCCTGAATCTATCATTTGGAAGAAAAAAATGCAGAAACCCTACCTTTTGTGCAGCACCAATGCAAATATACTGAGAATTCTCATCTTCATACTTCAAGAACTCTGCAACTTGTTGCAGAGCTCTTTTTCTCATGCAGGAGATTGGCCAACGCGTAAGAACAGGCTCACCAAAACTGTAAAGGCAGTCAGATAAGCACTCTTGTAGCCATGTATGTGGATTGTAGATGTCTTCCTGCATTTGAATTAATAACCCTGCTGTTATCAATTGCAAAGTTTGAACATAATGAAAAGAAGTTTATGCATGGTAGTTGATCCAAACTACAGGCTTTGCATTGAGTCTTGTATAAACAACTACACATCTGGATACCAAAAGCATCATGTGAATATTGCAAGCATTGAAGCACATCTTAGCAACTTGATAATATAAAAGTCAAACTACTTACAATGTGAAACAAAGGCAGTACATGTTACTGAGTTTTGAGTGACCTACTAAATTTCTAGTGATTAATTAGAAACTGCGAAATCGCTTGCGTTTAATTTGTAAATGTTTAGTGAACTGACCTTTGCACATAATTTGCGTGCTTGCTTCCAGTCAATCTTTTTGTATGGATGAATATGAAGCTCTTCCCTTAGTGATGAAACCAATCTGGTTATAGGACCGACAAACTTCTTTCCATATAAATAGGACATTGGAATAAAAGCCATTCTGAAGTGACTCCACAAACGTCCTGCATTGACAAACATATATAATGCATCAATAGTTATCTTTAAATATGTCCTGATTTACATAGAGCTATGCTATTTCTAGTTTTCTACAGATGAAACAAATTTAAGATAAAGTTATGCAGGGCACAAAATTATCAACATTTAACAAGTGGTTATGCTTTCAGTTCTAATGTAGTTTACATAACATGTAATTTTCCTGTCAACATAACATGCCTATACATACATATATATATATATATATCTATCTATATATATAGGGACTTCAAGTATGGACTTTTTATACATTTGCAGATGAAGACTTGATGTCAGGTACTAAAACATTAGTTCTATATTATAGCTAACATGTTTTATTGGAAGTTTCATGATAATTACATGGCACTCATTAACCAAGTATCTGTGCTAAACTAACTAAAGATACCAGGGAAGAAAATTTTACCCGGTTGGATTGGAACCAGAGTTGGAAGAAGAAATAATTCTGGGGGAATAGGATTTACACCTGACCATTCAAAAACTCCAAGCACCTGCAATCATATTCATAAGTGGCGTTTTTTTATATATTTTGGGAGATGCATTTCCGTAGTCATAGTCGAAATTTACATGTCTAACATACTGCTAAAATTACTTTGATAAGTTTTCTTTTCCAAATATGTTTGGTATTTTCATTAGCGAGTTGGCTACAACATTAATCATTTTTTTTTGTGGGTGGAAAGATGGCAATTCAGGTGAGGAACGACATGATGTTTCCCCAAGCCATGTCATGTTAGTAAATTTACTTGCTTAAAACACATATGTTGTTTTTTCAGAAGGGAAAATTGTGATATCTTTTGGTACCTTCTCGAGGACTCGACCGAAAAATCACTTAATTTTTAGTCCTCCAGGAAGTATTAAGAGGTAACATAATTTTTAGTGTTAATTTTAACATACTAATATGTATCAAAATTAATACTAAAATTGTGGTACCTCTTAAGGACCATGAAATCATTCTTTTTCAGAATATGGATGGACTAAAATTAGGTTTTCAAGGTAGTAGTAAATTTACTTGCTTAAAACACATACGTTGTTTTTTCGGAAGGGGAAAATTGTGATATCTTTTGGTACCTTCTTAAGGACTCGACCGTAAAATCACTTAAATATTAGTCCTCTGGGAAGTATTAAGAGGTAACACAATTTTTAGTGTTAATTTTAACACACTAATATGTATCAAAATTAATATTAAAATTGTGGTATCTTCTTAAGAACCGTGAAACTACTCTTTTTCAGAATATGGATGGACTAAAATTAGGTTTTCAAGGTAGTAGTGACAAGTGGATACAACTGAAGGGGATTAATTAATAGTTTACATACCGAGAGCCACACTTTCCCCAAGATTGGTATCATCGTGGCACCTCCATGGTCATGAATCCATTTCCTTGCTTTGTGCATGGACATGTCATCAACACTCTCACCGAGTAGCCTGAGAGCAGTGTAGTTGAGAGCCGTGCTCAGCATGGAGCTTTCACCTTCTGCGTGTAGCCCCCATCCTCCATCCATGTTCTGCTTAATTCACAAACAAGCTAGTTTATATATCAATTGGGAATTAATTATATAATCTTTTAGCTTATTAGCTAGCCATTGATATATTATATGTATATGTATTCCTGCATGCACCGGCCGGTAATTAACTGGTAACAACGAACTTAACTGCATATATGCATGCATGCCAGCGAGCATTAATACCTGACGGTTGTACAGGTATCGGCAGATCTCCTTGTGATGTTCTGATGATAGTGTAATGCTTAACGATTCTGTGACATAGAGAACTATCATCTGCAGTTTGCAAAGATATCTAACTATGTTATGTTAGTTACCTGGATACGGATACACACATATATATTATATATAGAGAGAAATTAACCGATGCCATGCATATATAATTAAGTAGCTAAGCTAGCTAGTGAATATAAAATAAAGTTGATATGTTCAACAATCAATACACCACAAAATACACTTCAAGCAGTACTGTTTTGATGCATCGACGACAGGTAGATGCAACGCACGTACACACTAAGAAGAGACCAGAAAGAGTCGTCCATGCTCATATCGAGAGCTTATCAAAGAAAAATTAGCCACACCATTGAATTTAGCATCATGCATGCATGCATGCATTGCATGCATGGCTCCGACGTAACTAAATGATGCATTGATGCTGGGAATTAAACTTGATAATGGTATAATAATCCCGATGCAAGAAACATATAATGCATGAAGTTTATAGTAGTGTATCATCGTACTATATATACTATATATACCATGGTTGCTGTGGTAAACAAGGGCCCCGGGAAATCCCCTGGCCAGTGTCCATCGTGTGCTTGTATGGCTGAGAAATAACCGAGTGCCTTCTTGAGTATGTCTGATACTGTAGCTGTGTCGATATTTATATTCACGGGGGTTGTTCCATCCTTTTCTTTCTGTAGATCATCAACACTGAAGTTGTTTTCCTTAGCTAACTGCAAAGTCAAAAAAATCCACATGGATATCATGTCATCATGCTATTTTGGTCTCGCTAGCTATTTAGGGGCATGCTTGTTTTGGCTTTGGATTATTAAAGATTATTATTATATAAACTCCAAAGGAAAAATAAGACGTGAGTTGTTTGTTAACCTAGGTTGTTATTATTACGGTAAAATTACTCACATGCTATTATAATTTTCGATAGTTTCCTACATACTACTATCAGTGACTGTGGCGGCCTCCATTTGTCATTGACACACCGATGACATGTTGACAAACTGTGAAAATTATAATGATACACAAGAAATTAACCCTATTATTATTGCTTGTATGCATTATTATATGCGATTGGATGTTAAAAGACTACAATGCCATCTAAATTATATTTTGATGTCAGTTGATATATATATATATAGTTTCTACAAAAATACAATGCATATTTTACTCTTACTATAGAAATAAACTAAAAAACTATATATTATTTGGGTTGCAGATTATAATCTGATGATCCACTAAACTGCTTACCATTTGTTTATATTTTTAAATAATAAACTAGACTATTATATATAATAATACCAAGTTAAAACAAATTAATATAATAACCTGCTACTTTCAGTTTTTTAGACCAGTTTCCTACTTTCATTTCAATTAAGACGGCGAGGTTAATTAGTTTCTCAGATGCTTCGGGCGACGTGATGTAATATATACCAGATGACAGCTATCTACCAAGCTCTCTACAATTTAACATACAGTTGAATCGAACTTAGTTTTTCATTGCAATTTTTCTCTCGTGCATCCAGTGCTACACTACACTAGACAGTGTAGCCCGTAGTTAAATCACATGTATAATTTGTTCTTTTAACTCTCTCTCTCTCTATATATATATATATATATACGGGGACGCTATTCTACACTATGGGTGTAAATGCTATTCTACACCGATCATCCCAATCGTGCCCACCCTCCCACCCAATCCCAACTCCTCCATTCCACGTCGGTGTAGAATAGCATTTGTATATATATATATATATATATATATATATATATATATATATATATATATATATATATATACGGGGACGCTATTTTACACTATGGGTGTAGAATGCTATTCTACACCGATCATCCCGTGCTCCCACACCCCACCCAATCCCAACCCCTCTATTCCACGTCGGTGTAGAATAGCATTCTACACCCGTAGTGTAGAATAGCATTTGTATATATATATATATATATATATATATATATATATATATATATATATACACTATACGATGTGACAAATTAAAGAAGCAAATTAACCTTGCTCATCATATCGATCAGCTAGCTCATCACATATCTATATATTAATTTGATATATATAAGATCGAGCGAATTGAAATGAATATAATTGTACGTACGTACCTGCATGCGAGCCAAGATATCAGAGGTGTGTCTTGTTGTGAACCTATTCTCGTGGAATTGTACCCGCGCAGCGTCGACTGCCTCCCGTTCTTCGCTTGTTCCAAAATTTTGCTGGAATTCCCAGGTTTCTCTTCCAATATGGTTGTTGCTAGTCGTAAGCCATGATCCTCCCTCCGCAATCTTGAGCTTCCACATATTATATTGTGTATATAATATATATATATATATATATTGCAGTTGTAGATCACCAAAATTAGAGAAACTGTTCGATCGATCTATCTTCTGCTACTCGATCGATCGTAAGTCGATCTTATTACCTCAGCTCTCCTGTCGGCAGGAAAAAAAGATTAAATTTTTAGGAGAAATTAAACCGGCCAAGTCTATATCGTCGTCTAGCTATTCGTAATTAGGAGAAAAATTAAAGGATTTATTAATTTTTAGGGATATTTTATGACTAGATTCCACACACACACACATATATATATATATATTAGTTACTTTAACTGTATATATCATCAACAACTATTAAGATAATGCCGATACTTTCAAATATCAATAATTATATATATATATATATATATATATGACATGCATAACATTATGCTTGCCCTATGTGGAACAACTTAAAATAATTTAGATTATAATATAATTTAGATTATTAGATAAGCACATATATATATATATATATGTGTGATTTTGATTATTAGTTATGTTATTGATTATGATAATCATTTAAGCTGTTTAGACACGTAATCTGTCTCTACTGACAATAAGCTAAGCTATCATATCCCAAAGGAGCTTGAATAATCTAAATATTTTTAGCTTGATTATTAGCCAAAAGTTACAAAACAGTGTCTTTAATTTTCTAAAATTGTGAGCATCTTATATTTTGTAGTAGTGTAGTATATCATTATATTACCGGGGTTTTCTAGCTGCAAGAAAGCGCGTTAATTACTACTTTAATTTGTGATCACAGTGAATTATATTTACTCAATTCGATGCATGCAATATGCTTGGTTGGAACTTTTACTGTCAGCTGATAGATCTCATCATAACTGCACGCAAATACACGAGCACTTTTAATTCACTCAACAGATTCTTCGTACATTTGAAATGTGTACGTTATCCGACAAATTGAAACCTGAATTCGATCCCTAGCTTGCATTGGTTTATCTGCGTATATATATACCGGCCTTCATTCTGAAACAGATCGAAACCATTACGTTCTCTCTCTCTCTATATATGTGTGTGTGTGATTCTTGTGTTGCCTGCATGCCTCGTTGAAAGTAGTATATATATATATATATATATATATATATATATATAGCAATGCATCATGCAATGCATAAAATAAATTAAATGATAGCTAGAATAGGGGAAAGAAAGAAAGAAAAAAAAGGCAAATTAATAAAGGGGGGCATGATATGCATGCACTAAATTAACTTACAGAATTAAGCTTAGCCTACTAGCAGCTCTCTTTGTCAGGTGTGTATATATATATATATATACCCCTGCAGCTAGCTAGCTGAGCTAGGCTGATATGATCAAGCCAATCAATATAATGCAAGGAGCTGATCTGATAGAGCTGAGGGCGGGCGATGAATGAAATGGAGATGCATGGACAGATTATTTATTTGTTCCGAGCTGAGCTGAGCTGAGGAGAGGATATGATGATCACATGGAACTGATGATCGCGCTCTCCTTGAGCGCATGCGAAACGGCAAGCAAAGCCGTGCTGGGCGAAGCGCGCGATCTTAGCTTGCATGCTTTGCTTGAACTGGCCGGCAGCTGAAAACATGCATGCATGGCTGCCTGCCGGTCATGCGAGTCTGATGCGGGGTGTGCGCGTACGTGTGTGTGCAAGCAAAGGCGGCCTCACATAAATTCCTTGCTCATACCCGTTGCACCACACGGATATATGGATAGATAGCCTCGTATAGGTCGATGCAACTTTGATGCATGCATGGGTGAGGGCCGTGTCTCAATCTTTTTAAGTTAGGTTGTGTTTTTTTATCATCAATATTTGATGTGGGAATATATAATCTTAATAGTCTCTCCTATCACAACTAACATCATGGTCTACACAGTAATAACCAAGCTCCGATATGATACTGTGAATTTGGATGTGTATTGTGAATGTGATTGAAATTGTGGTTGGATGTGAGTGTGAGTAGGGGAACCAGGAAAAAACAAAAAAAATACCAGCTAACTTCCGTCGGCCAGCCTAGCCGATGGAAGTTAGCGCCCCTCTGCTGACGTGGCAGAGTTCGGCGCTATCTTCAGTCGACCACGTGAGGCCGACGGAAGTTAGCTAACTTCCGTCTACTCGCTTCCGTCGCCTTTGGCCGACGGAAGTTGCCTGTTTTGTTGTAGTGTTCATAGAGATTTTCAATAGGTTATGATACTATTTAGGCTCTAATACCATTTGTGTAAATCTAACCTACTACACCGTACCATGCCGGATTATCTAATAAGTCGAATTATATTTGCTCATCACCGATAGATCATATCCCATCATCGTAGCCACAACTTTTTAAGTTCTATTTTTTATCATCATCAACACTTGACGTGAGACTAAATAATAAACCTAACACATTTCATGTGAGGGAGCTACAAACTCTAAGATTTATCTTGAGGTGAGGTCAACGGTGCTAGTGATGCCACCCACTTATCACATGTCGAGCCTACACACGACCCACACACTTTTTGAAATGTTATTTATTTTGCTATAATTTGTTTTATTACTGAAAATACTTCAAGTATAACTTATATTTTTGCATATTTGCAAAAAATTTGAATAAAACAAATGATCAAACGTTGAGATAAAAGTTAACCGCGTCATTTGTTAAGTATAATTAGGTCAGTTATCACCAATATAATAGGTACCACCAGAGCCATAACTTTTTTTAAGTTCTGCTTTCTATCATCGATACATGAGACCAAACCTAACACATTTGGTGTGAGGGAGATAAAAATATACAAACAACTAAATCATTAATTAGTTTTATTAAATATGTCTTAACAATGTATTTACTTCATATGACATATATATTTTAATACATTTTTGTTAAATTTGATCGTATTAAAAAAGTTTATCTAGAAAATTAAACTAATTATAATATAAAACGGTGGGAGTAATAAATAATACTTGTATTGTTAAGTTGTACTGTTCTTAGTTCAATTATATCTTCCAGACATAATTGTTTAAATTCAATAAAAGCTTCCATTATAAAAAATAATACTAGTATTATTAGATACTCCAATACGTCTCCAGCTTAATACAACTTCTTTATGCTAATCAAGCTGAAGAGATCCTTAGCTGTACTAGTTTTAGTTTGTGCATGGTCACTAAAACTAGTATTAAAAATGTTTTACATTAATAATGACTTTTACTGTTAAAAATGTTATTATACACACCTTTTTCATTTTTTTGATTTGAGTGCATGCACAACCTGCAACTGGTGGAATACACACCTTGCCATGAACTTTGAGCCAAATAATCATGGTAAAAAGACATATCCATATAACTGCATGCCTCAATAATATTATTACTGGTAATTGTTGGACCGGAAATGGCGACCAGAGGAGGGGTGAATGAGATCTTTTAAAATTTCGGGCTAAAAAACAACCTTCGGTTTTAATCCTGTCTTCTGTGGAACAGGCTTCGAACACTACCTTCGGAGGTCTGGTTCGGAGGTGCTTCGACAGCTCCGAACACAGGCTTCGCAGGAGCAAAAGTTCGAAGCCAAGAAGACTTCGCTCCACTAACAACCCTCGAAAATCTACTCTGCTAAGTCACACACAGGGTGCTTCGAGCAGGCTTCGCACTTCACCCTTCGCAAGAGTGGACACCCTACTGAGGACTTCGACCAAGTACTTGGCAGCAGCAACTGGTGCTGGGCTTCGTACACCAAGGTCTACACGCACACAAACGGACTTCGCTAAGGGCTTCGACACAAGAAGCAAAACGGGCTTCGATCAGGGCTTCGCTAGTAATCTGTGAGGTCTGGCCTCAAGTTACACAGAGCGAACGCAAGCTGAAAAACACACTTCGCACAGAAACAACCTTCGCCTAGACAGGCTTCGGTGCACTATAACTAGCGAGGTATGTAACGCGAGCTCAAGCAAAAAGCACAAAGAAGCAGGGCTTCGCCGCTTGAACAAGGAACACAAAAAGATTGAACTCTGGATGAATACAGCGAGGTATGTGGCTACAGGAGCTCAACAGTAAATGCTCAAAGTGTTAAATGTTACCTACCGAGCTCCCATATTTATAGCCCACAGTTCACCCAAAGGAAATGACTACACTACCCCTAGGGTTTACACCAGTTTTGTCTCTACAGAACAGAGGGGTACAAAAGGTAGTCCAACTTTATTCTGGAGGCTTCTCTGTCAGCTTTGCAGAGGGGACAACGTCAGCTTTTTACAGAACAGACAGTGTCAGCCTTTGCAGTCTTTGACCTTCTGGAGCCTCCCTTCGCACGCGAAGGTGCGGTAGCTTCGGCGAGAAGCCTTGAGCCTGGTGCCCTTCGCTTCGCCGAAGATGGCCTCCGATACAGTGACGGTTTTGAGCCGAAGCCGTCAAAGCCCTTGGGCCTTCGCACCAACACCTCCGGAGTGGACCACCACGGCTTCGCAGCTACTCCCAGCTCGAACTCCGTCAGTCCGTGTACCGAAGCCATGCAGGCCGAAGCACCACAAGACAACCACACTCCGGAGCTAGCCTCGCTCCGAAGCCTTCCACACTCCGAAGCCCCACCTTCGGAGTACCACCCTTCGAAGTCCCTCCTTCGTCCAAGGCCTCCGCATGAAGCATTCCATGAGCACTTTGTCGCAGTGTCTCTCCCCGAGCACACTCCTCGACGAGCCTCACCCGGACCATGCCTTCGATGCGCCTCGACTTCTGAGACCTTCGTCGGGCACCTTCGAATGTCTCCCTCCGGAGCACACTTCGAACTCCTTGCCTCCGCAGAGGACTTGATCCACCAACTCCGAAGTCACTCCATTCGGAGTACCTTCGAAGTGCCTCACCTCCGAGGACTTTGTCTCGGAGTACCTTCACCCGGAGCCACGCTCCGCACTCTCTGCCTTCACCTGGCGCAACTCGACCCGAGGACCGACCCGGACCCCTTCGCAGCCACCGTGACGGAGCTCCCCGCTCCCATGGCATCAAGCCTCCCGCTTGACCCAGGTTCACCTGCCACGAACCTGTCCGTCGCCTCCGAAGTCCTTGCGCACCACAGACAAACAGACAAGTGTATCTAGTACTCCGGAGACCTCTCCGGGTTAGCAACCTCCGGTACACACTCCGGTGTACCGCCCAAAGTACCGAAGCCATTGGTACACACCCAGTTATCGTGTACTGCCGGACCCCTCTGACACGCACACTCCGCTGCAACAGCTGCAACAACCAAACCACCGAACACACTTCGGTGAAACCACCTCCGAACACCCTTCGGAGGTACAACCTCCGAAACCCCTCCGGAGGTACCCTCCTCCGAACACCCTTCGAAGGTACAACCTCCGAACACCCTTCGGAGGCACCCTTCGAACCAGAGGGTAAAAAGCCTGTCAATCACTCATCACAAGCACTGAAACCAGCCCTTGGTTTCTCAATCTCCCCCTTGATGAGTGCATTGACAACCAACTTTAAAGTCCAAGAAAATTAAAAACTTTCAGCACACAAGTGACCATAAAAACTCAGAAAAGAGCCAAATCATGTCACTTGACAAAAGAATTTTCCTCCCCCGTTTTCAAAAGAGTCAAAAGCCCCTTCGGCAAATCTCCCCTTTCTCAAGATAAAAACTCCCCCTAAGTTAAGTTTTCCCCCTTTGGCAACAAAGAGCCTTTATGTCAAGCGTTTTCTCCCTCTTTTGAAATTGTGCCCCCTTGCGGCAGAGAACGAAGCAAGTCTCTCCCCCTTGAGGAATTTCTCCCCCTTTGGCAATGCAAGCATCAAGGAGCATGTAAAAGATGCAAAGCTTTGAAATGAGCAGAATTGCAAAGACATATGAAGCAAAAATATGCCAACAATAACACCAATGATCATGGGCTCAGCTCAAATTAATATTCTCTAAAAACATGATGAAGCATGTGATTTGACCATTTTTGAAATAGACGCATCACCACTTAGTCAAAGAAACTAGACAAGTAAAAGCAAGGACTGCGCAAAGCTAGTCAATTTCTACTCTAGACAGACAAGTCCAGTTCAAATGGAGCATGAAAAGCAATCGTGAGAATCAATGAATTTTGTTGTTCTTTTCTTAGTGCCAGGGGTTATTTGTTTGTCCACCTTATACTTTCCAATCAGGCCAAGCCTAGGCATGAAAACCATAAGAAGCTTAAGGCAAAGATTTTGGCATACACTACACTATTCCAGTTCAGACCAATGTGCAATGGTAAGCAGTCTAGAATAGGGTAGTGCAACAAACAAACCCACCTGGATCTTTTCACTTAAATCATGCAAATCATGGAGATGTTGATTTTAACTGAGTGAACCAATTATTTGGCACTTTATGAATATCCATGAAAAAGTAGAACAATTTTTCAAGTTGCAATTTTTAGCATCCAATGAACAGTGTCTTGCTATCAAGCAGATAAAAGATAGCTAAAGCAGTCCTGCCTAAACATGCTAGAGTCAAGACTAAGCAGTGAGCACGATTTGATTTTGAAAAGAAAGCATCATGCACATGAATGTTTCAGATAAATTAAAAAGAGCTGAGCTGTCATGATGCCATGAATTATAATCAGGCATATAAGTGCAAAAGATGTAAATGTAATTTCAACACAATTAGCAAATGCACATCCATCTAAAACTGCTCCCCCTCACAAAATGCCGTAAGGATGACAAATACCAAGTTCCCCACACAAGTAGGCAAACCGAGAAGCATCGAGGGGTTTTGTGAAAATGTCGGCAAGCTGGTGTTGGGTATCAACATATTGAAGTTCAATATCACCCTTCTCATTGTGATCTCTGAGAAAATGATATCTCACATCAATGTGTTTGGTTCTTGAATGCTGAACCGGGTTGTTTGCAATACAAATATCGCTAGTGTTATCACAGAAAAGTGGAACACTCTTATAATCTAACCCGTAATCCCGCAAAGTGAAAACCATCCACAAAATCTGAGAGCAACAGCTAGCTGCAGCAATATATTCGGCCTCAGCCGTTGATTGTGCAACACTAGATTGTTTGCGGGAAGACCAGCAAACCAAGGAAGTACCCAGAAAATGACAAGTACCAGAGGTACTCTTCCTATCAATTCTACACCCAGCAAAATCCGCATCGGAATAACCTCGAAGACATAAAGATGAAGACGCTGAATACCATATGCCAAATTCAAGGGTATGTTTGAGATACCTTAGGATGCGCTTAACCGCTTGGCGGTGCGAAGCTCGTGGTGAAGCCTGAAAACGAGCGCACAGACACACTGGGAAGTGTATGTCCGGCCTCGTGGCAGTCAAGTAGAGGAGGGAGCCGATCATGCTTCGGAACTCCTTCTGATCTACGGCTTCTCCATCTTCGTCAGGGTCCAATGCTACAGATGTAGCCATTGGAGTGGCGAGGGGCTTCGCATCGGACATGTCGAATTTCTTGAGCAGGTCCTTGGTGTACTTTGTCTGGTGGACAAAAGTATCTTGTTTGCTTTGCTTGATTTGCAAACCAAGGAAAAAGGTGAGTTCACCCATCATCGACATTTCAAATTCCCTGCTCATGGTATCTGCAAACTCGGCAACCAAAGCATGAGAAGAGCCACCAAAGATGATATCATCCACATAAATCTGAACTAGGAGGAAATCTTTGCCATGCTTGAGAGTAAACAAAGTTTTATCAACAGAGCCCATCAAATACCCTCGCTCAAGCAGAAAAGACTTAAGTCTATCATACCAAGCCCGAGGGGCCTGCTTGAGTCCATAAAGAGCCTTATGAAGTTTAAGGACTTTATGTGGGTACTTGGGGTTTTCAAAACCAGGGGGTTATTTTACATAAACATCTTCACCTATGAAGCCATTAAGAAAAGCACTTTTGACATCCATTTGATAGAGTTTGAATCCCCGGGATGTCGCAAAGGCAAGAAAAATCCTAATGGCCTCAAGGCGAGCAACAGGTGCAAAAGTTTCAGTAAAATCAATCCCTTCTAGTTGAGAAAAGCCCTGAGCTACAAGTCTAGCCTTGTTTCTAATTATAGTCCCATCCTCCCCTTGTTTGTTTTTGAAAATCCATTTTGTTCCAATGAAATGAACATTAGGTGGAGGATCAACTAAAGTCCAGACTTGGTTTCTCTCAAAATTTTCAAGTTCCTCATGCATGGCATTGATCCAACTAGAATCAGAAAGTGCATGACTAACATCTAGAGGCTCGAAAGAAGCAACAAAAGCGGAATCAATAAAATGAGCATGAGAACGTGTTACCCTTTGATCAAGCTCACCAATGATCTGATCGGGAGGATGCATCCTTTGAACATGATGTGGAGCCTCGCGACGGGATGCAGTCTCCCCCTCAACTTGTGCGTTGGAGTGGTCCAAGATGACCGATGTTGAGGTAGTCGCTTCGGGACCTCGTGCCGAAGTAGTTGAAGCGGGGTCAGCTTCGGGGGTCGATGTCGAGGGTAGTAGGGGTTCGTCCTCGAATTCTCCGGGATCTTCTTCTTCAAATAAGGTCTGTTCCATGTCGTGTTCATTTGCCTGTTCAAAAGCAGAACTAACAAAGGGGGTTGATTCATCAAAAGTCACATCACATGACTCGATGACAGTGTTAGTTTCCAAATTATAAACACGATAAGAATGACCATGAGTTGTGTAACCCAAAAAGATCGCGTCAGAAGAGCGCGACTCAAATTTATCCAAGTTACCACGTTTTAGGATAAAGCAGCGACAGCCAAAAACTCGAAGATGAGTAACCTTGGGCTGTCTCCCAAAACGCAGCTCATAAGATGTCAAATTTAAAATTGAGCGCAAGAAGATTCGGTTTGAGATGTAGCAAGCAGTGTTCATGGCCTCAGCCCAGAATTTTCTAGGAGTCCTATGCTCATCAAGCATCGTCCTAGCCATCTCAACCAAAGTGCGGTTCTTCCTCTCAACAACACCGTTCTGTTGAGGAACCCGCGGAGCAGAGAATTGATATTCTATGCCATGCTCCATGCAAAAGTCAACAAAGAGACTATTTTTGAACTCGGTGCCATTATCACTTCGAATGAATTTCAATGCACCTGGGAGTTCAGTGAAAAGTCTCAAAGCCAAGCTCCGAAAGTGTGAAAACACTTCATCCTTGCTGGCAAGAAAGAAGACCCAAGAGTAGCGAGAGAAATCATCGACAATAACTAATACATACCACTTGCCGCCTAAAGAACTAACCCGAGAAGGACCTATAGTGTCCATATGGAGAAGTTCTCCGGGTTGTTCAGTCATCACTGTGGTGACTGGCGAATGCGAAGCGGCAATCATTTTTCCATGTCGACAAGGAGCGCAAACTAAATTCTTCTCAAACTTGAGCTTGGGCAATCCACGGATCAGACCTAGGGCGCTCAGACGAGCGAGCAACTCAAAGCTCATATGCCCTAGTCTCCTATGCCACTTCCAAAGCTCAGAAATCGAATGTGCAACAAGTCAGTGAGAAGATCCAGAAGATTCAGAAAAATCAGCTCCAAAAACTCTCCCAACTCTAAAGATCTTACACACCACAACGCCATCAGAATTGAGCACTTGCGAAGTATCGCGATGAAATCGCACTTCGAAGCCCTCATCAAGCAACTGAGATACAGACAACAAATTGTATCCCAGTTTTTCAACCAAAGCAACATCTTTGAGAGTGAAATTCGAGTTAATTCTTACCACACCTTTACCTTTCACTCTACTCCTTCGATTGTTTCCGAAGGTGATATGTTCCCTTTGCTTGGTTGTGGTGAGGCTGGAGAACCATGCTGCATCTCCGGTCATGTGGCGCGAACAACCGGAGTCCATGATCCACGTGCCCTCCAAGCCTCGATCTGTCTCCTACACACGATAAGAATGTCTCGATCGCTCAGTGCTGGGGTGAGTGAAATAATGACGAGGCATCCAGCACTGAGTGACACGGGTAGTAGGCGCAGTAAAAGTAGACGGTCTACGCACAGGAAAATCAAAATGATGCAAAGTGTGAGGTCTACCTACATGCTGTGATCGGACAACATGTCGAGGTCTCCTACTCCGACGAGGTACAAAGCTACTCGCCCGGGGTCTACCACCATATGGAACATGGTGAACACCTCGAGGAGCAAAACCTCTCCGAGAAGCACGAGGAGCCTCAAAAGCAGGACGACAGTAAAACCCAGACTCATGCATACCTAAAGATAGGTAATGCATGTCCTGGTAACTCATCGCCTGAGAGCGTCGCTCATCCTTGATGCGACGAAAACAGAACCCAACCAAATGACCCGCCCGCTGACAGTAGGAACAATGAAAAACTCTCCTGGGGGCACTCTCATGGGTCACAGGAGCAACTCTCACAGGCTCCTTGGGCTTCTTCTGTGTGGTTTTCTTGGGAGGATTTTTCTTGGCAGGAGGAGTGGTTTTCTTTGGTGGTCGGGTAGGCTTTTTGGCTGATGGAGTGTCTAACAGAGCTCTTTCTTTCTCTAAGGTAGTGGGAGAGGTAAAAACAGTTTTGGTCTTACTGTCTGAAGGTATCCTCTCAAAACTCAAACCTAGAGCTACCCCTGCTCTGTCAGCACACAACTTGGTCTTGGCCAAGAGCAAATCCATCCTACCCTTTCCCTCAGTGCATTTATTTACCACGGAAAGAAGGTATTCATTTTCGGACATGAGGTTCTCAGCTCGCTCTCTAACAGTGCCTAGCTGGTCCTTAAGGGTGATGCAAGTGTCACAAACAGGCTGCACATCCTTAGAACTACCGGCTCTCTCCAATCTAGCCTCCAAATCATGAACATGCTTATCACGTAAATTAATGCTTTCGCGTAATAAAGAACAGTTCATGCATTCAATAACATCATGAGGTCTAGAATCCACCTCCAAAAGCTGCTTCTGTGCAGTCTCAAGCTCAGAAAGAGTTTGAGCATGTACAGAACGCAACTGAGCAAGCTCACCCATGACAACAGAACATGATTCACATTCAACATCATCAAATTTAGACTTAAGCATGGCATATTCAGTAGAAATAGTTTCTAGCCTAAGTCTAAGGTCTTTTCTTTCTCTAGCGGCTTGCACAAGTAATCTATCCTGACCAAGAACTACTTCATTCAGCTCATCTAATTTAATCAATAGCTGGTCAGATGATAGAGTTACCTCAGATGAGTCAAGCTCATCGCCGCTGTGATCGCTGTCGGCCATGAAGCAAAGGCCGGTGAAGTCTCGTCCCTTCTTGTCCTTCTTGTCCTCCTTCCTTGGGGACTCCTCCTCCTCAGAGCTCGACTCCTCAGTTGAGGAAGTGTCGATGTCGCTGAGAGCAGCAACAAAGGCTCTGGAAGTGGCCTTGGCTACTTTCTTAGCCATCTTGCCGCGCTTGCCCTTCACAAAGGGTTTCCTCTCCTTTTTGTGGTATTTGTGGCACTCACTCTCATCTCTCTTCTTGAGCTTGGGGCAATTGGCCTTAATATGAGAGGTGTCGCCACATTCATAGCAACCACTAAAACCACTTCTCCTCTGATCCCGTCTCTCATGATGAAAGCGGGTGAACCTCCGGGCAATGAGAGCAAGCTCATCATCATCTAGAGTGTCCACCTGCTCCTTTGTGACGGAGACCAGGGAGGACAAAGCAAAACCATCTGCAAAAACACAAGTGCCAGATGTGCTTGGTTCTGCAGTGGTGCCACGGCTAGTGCTAGAAACCAATGCCAATGGTTGTGGCAAAGAGCTTCTGTGCACAGCAAGAGATGCCTTGGCAATCTCTGTGGACTTCAGCTTGCTAAAGAGTTTATCACAGGTCAAGTGTCATAGCCCGTGGACTCCTCAATGCTGGATATCTTCACTTCCCATATGCTACGGTCAAGAGCATAGAGAAGCTTGATAGCCCTATCATGATCACTGTAAGCAAGCGTCCCGTTGGACCGCAAGTTACTCACTATCGCATCAAAGCGAGAAAACATGGCATCTATAGATTCACCAGGTGCCTGCACAAACAGATGATATTGTTGGTTGTAGGTGCTTTAGCGCCTGACCTTAATCTGTGTAGAGCCCTCATGAAAAACAGTGAGTGTTGTCCAAATCTCCCTAGCAGTCCTAAGGTGCTGCACCCTATCAACCTCACTTCTACTCAAACCAATGAACAGTATATTTCTTGCCTTGGAGTTGGCATTATACTGATCCTTCTCTGTTTGAGAGGTGCGAGTCTCAGGGATGGAGTATTGTGAGTCCACAATCTCCCAAATTGCATTTCCTTGGCTTAACAAGTAAGCCTCCATGCGCACCTTCCAGTATGCAAAATCTGTCCCATCGAACAGAGGAATTTTACTGCCTCTATCCATGTCGCCAACAGATCACAAAACCGGTTAAGGTCAACTGGTGATCTTAACCCGCTCTGATACCAATTGTTGGACCGGAAACGGCGACCAGAGGGGGGGGGTGAATGGGAGCTTTTAAAATTTCGGGCTAAAAAACAGCCTTCGGTTTTAATCCTGTCTTCTGCGGAACAGGCTTCGAACACTACCTTCGGAGGTCTGGTTCGGAGGTGCTTCGACAGCTCCGAACACAGGCTTCGCAGGAGCAAAAGTTCGAAGCCAAGAAGACTTCGCTCCACTAACAACCCTCGAAAATCTACTCTGCTAAGTCAGTGCAGGCTCCGCACACAGGGTGCTTCGAGCAGGCTTCGCACTTCACCCTTCGCAAGAGTGGACACCCTACTGAGGACTTCGACCAAGTACTTGGCAGCAGCAACTGGTGCTGGGCTTCGTACACCAAGGTCTACACGCACACAAATGGACTTCGCTAAGGGCTTCGACACAAGAAGCAAAACGAGCTTCGATCAGGGCTTCGCTAGTAATCTGTGAGGTCTGGCCTCAAGTTACACAGAGCGAACGCAAGCTGAAAAACACACTTCGCACAGAAACAACCTTCACCTAGACAGGCTTCGGTGCACTATAACTAGCGAGGTATGTAACGCGAGCTCAAGCAAAAAGCACAAAGAAGCAGGGCTTCACCGCTTGAACAAGGAACACAAAAAGATTGAACTCTGGATGAATACAATGAGGTATGTGGCTACAGGAGCTCAACAGTAAATGCTCAAAGTGTTAAATGTTACCTACCGAGCTCCCATATTTATAGCCCACAGTTCACCCAAAGGAAATGACTACACTACCCCTAGGGTTTACACCAGTTTTGTCTCTACAGAACAGAGGGGTACAAAAGGTAGTCCAACTTTATTCTGGAGGATTCTCTGTCAGCTTTGCAGAGGGGACAGCGTCAGCTTTTTACAGAACAGACAGTGTCAGCCTTTGCAGTCTTTGACCTTCTGGAGCCTCCCTTCGCACGCGAAGGTGCGGTAGCTTCGGCGAGAAGCCTTGAGCCTGGTGCCCTTCGCTTTGCCAAAGATGGCCTCCGATACAGTGACGGTTTTGAGCCGAAGCCGTCAAAGCCCTTGGGCCTTCGCACCAACACCTCCGGAGTGGACCACCACGGCTTCGCAGCTACTCCCAGCTCGAACTCCGTCAGTCCGTGTACCGAAGCCATGCAGGCCGAAGCACCACAAGACAACCACACTCCGGAGCTAGCCTCGCTCCGAAGCCTTCCACACTCCGAAGCCCCACCTTCGGAGTACCACCCTTCGAAGTCCCTCCTTCGTCCAAGGCCTCCGCATGAAGCATTCCATGAGCACTTTGTCGCAGTGTCTCTCCCCGAGCACACTCCTCGACGAGCCTCACCCGGACCATGCCTTCGATGCGCCTCGACTTCTGAGACCTTCGTCGGGCACCTTCGAATGTCTCCCTCCGGAGCACACTTCGAACTCCTTGCCTCCGCAGAGGACTTGATCCACCAACTCCGAAGTCACTCCATTCGGAGTACCTTCGAAGTGCCTCACCTCCGAACACCCTTCGGAGGTACAACCTCCGAAACCCCTCCGGAGGTACCCTCCTCCGAACACCCTTCGAAGGTACAACCTCCGAACACCCTTCGGAGGCACCCTTCGAACCAGAGGGTAAAAAGCCTGTCAATCACTCATCACAAGCACTGAAACCAACCCTTGGTTTCTCAGTAATTAAGATGAGTTCAAGGAATGAGGTCTTCTCTGAATCAACTAGGCCTAGCTTCACTACTACAAACACTCACTGTAGCAACGGACAAAAATGTATTGTAGCGGCGGATAACCAGTCCGCCACTGCTCTAACGTCACTGCTAACCAAGGTTAGTAGTGGTGGGCAGAGTGCCCGCCACCAATCTGTCGACAGTAGTGGCGGGCACGCTAACGTCAGTGTGCCCGCCACTGCTCTAATACCACTGCTAACCCTGGTTAGCAGTGGTGGGCACGCTGATGTTAGTGTGCCCGCCACTGCTGTTAGCCATAGCCGTGGCAGGTACGCTGATGTCATGAAACCGCCACTGCTATGGCTAACAGTAGTGGATGTTGCATGACATCAGCGTCCCCACCACTACTGTGTTTCTCCCATTTTACAGAAATGTTATAAACCTTAATTCATACGGCCCCACAACAAAAACATAGAAATATACAACTTCACACAGCCATCCACATCCATAACAATAACACAACCATAGAAATTCACAGCTCTCACAACCATCCATAGCAACAACACAACAACAACCCATCCCATCAATTTACAAATTTACAAATTTCACATTTTATGAGACATCAAGTTTACAAAGTTTACATCTCATCAGAACTTCAAAAGTAACAATTGTTCATAAATACATGCTAATTTTGTTTCATGTTTCTTCTCGGACGTCCAGCTTCTATCTTGCACATCTTGTTTTTGCTTCTGAGCTTTAAAATTCTTGGAAATTTGTTGTGCTTGCCTTTTAGGTCTTCCGGCCCAACCTCTCAGAGTTGGATGCTTGGCCACTTAACCCTCAGGATCGAAGAATACTCCACGCTCATGAATAATTTCATGCATCGCGAAGCGGCACATCCTTGATACGATTCCATACATTTTTGCATCAGAGAGTTGGTTCTTCTCGGCAACGATTGATGGACGTGACGTCTTCATACGTAACATATAAGTACATACGTTGCAGGTTATATTAGATTAACACACAATAAATCAACTTACTTCATTAGTATCCTCAGAGACTATTCGCGCAAACTTTCCTAAGTCATTGCTCATGAAATCACAAGTATAATAACCGCAATGAACCGAACCGAGAAGTTTTTTGTGACACTTCAAATAGACAAAGTTAGGACGATATATAGTTTGACTTTATTGTTAGAATTAATAAATTTCAAAATATAATCTTACCAGATAGTTAGTTCTGATATGTATTTCTTTTGACCTTTGTGTATCATGTGGGCCACCTAACTTTTCCACGTAATATTTATATGCACTCTGAAGAACATTTATTATATCTTGATATTCTTTTTGGGTTTGTCGAGAGAGTCGAGCACCCAAACCCTAGAGTTCTTCGGGTATATAAGAAGTGCAATCCAATTATCACCATCGAAAGAAGTAATATGTGATTATGTTAGTTTCATAATCGATAAAACGTGATTAAGTGGATATAGTGGGTATACTTACTTAAAGTTATATGCCCCGACTATCATTTCTCTGTCTTTCCATTGAAGCACGCACCACACAATATACAACGCGGCACAATTTCTTTTGTTCTTCTTAACTGCGTCTTGGTCTTTATTGAACATCTTCCTTTGAAACTTTTTTTGGCCCGCACTCCAGTACTTAGCATCGTTCTGGTTGAGTACTAGGTTCAATGTACTTTGACTTATCAATGATGGGTTCAAGTACCCATATTGTTTAGACTTATCACTAAATGAATTCAAACTACATATGTTATGAAACACTAGTCAATATAAGACGTGATTGATTTTGCTTTGTATTGATCAACATTTCGCATCAGTTCCTCCACATCAAAGGTGTCATCATCATCATGTTGATCAATATCATGTGTTATGTCAGATATATGATCACAACCTCTTCTATGTTGATGAGCATCTTACGACACATCAGAATCATCAGGAGGGTTTTCACCCATCTCACTGTGTTTCGTCCATATATAGTAGTTCTTCACGAAACCATTTTTCAACAAGTGAAATCGCATGGTTTCACGATCTGAACACGGATACATCACTTCATTCTTACAAACTTTACAAGGACAATATATTGTCGCTTCATTCTGACAGGAAGCATATTGTGCGACGGCTTTAGTAAATTCAGTTACTCGGTTAAAATATGTTACCACATCTCCGTCATCCACATATTATTTTAAAAAATATTAATAAAGGCTACATATTAATTATTGCTAATTTTAGTAATTTACAAATTAAAAAGATATTGATTTCTCTCTCGTAACAACATTAATTAAAAATGCTTTAATTGAAACTATGTAAATTTTGTTAATTATAAAGGAGTAATAGTATTAAGTAGAATAAAAAAATTATTAAATAAATTAACTACATTGGTTTCTCTCTCCAAACAACATAAATCTAGATCTATAATCATAAATCAAATTAAAAAAGAGATTAAAACGAGGTAAAAATGTATACAAGTGATGAATAATTGTGAGGAGGGTCATATTTGTTTATTTGGGAGAAAGAAACACTATAAATAGAAGAATATTTGAAAATTTCTATTCACAAACCCTACATTAGTAAAACGCTAATAACTCATTATATACTTAATTAAATACAAAATAAATGTGATATTCGGCATGGATTTACCTCCTAGAACGAAATCCTTGAAAAGAAACGAAAACAAAACCTCCCCCTCCACTTTCTAGATTTTTGTCGCTATTGTACGAACCAAATCGCGAACTCGTATAGCCTCGGGCTCGAGGAGGAAGAAGGTGTGTATTTATAGCCAAAACAGTAGTGGCAGTCGTTTGTGATGTCATCATCACATTAGTGATGGACAGTAGCAGTGACGGACAGTTTTCTGTCCGCCACTACTAGTGGTTATTCTAGTGGCGGAAGCTGGCGCGGCAGTGGCTAGCCCGCCACTACAGTGTTTTTGTCTAACATCACTATAGTTGCGATTTGTAGTAGTGCTTGCTTCAAAAGTAAATACAGTATTAGCAATTGCAAAGCAGAATGATACTGATTCCATCCCGAATATAATCTATCAGAATGCATGGGTGAATGCATGGCAATGGTACAATATAATCTTTACTTCAAACATGCACGTACGTACAATAATGAAACAGTGGAAATATTTGCAGAAGAGTTCAAATAATTACTGACACGTACGTACACACAGAGGAGCGATCGAGGCATATATTAACATCCTATCGATCGATCATTACCACACACATAATACAAGTTTACAGCAATATAATAATCTGAATATATACCTATCTAGCTACGGCCGGGCTGTACGTCCATCATATCAGTGAACTTATTTCTTTTTTTCCTTGGGGCGCGCGGAAGTCTACCGTTGTAACGTACGTGTCCATGCGGATACCGGTTTGCCAATATGCCATCGGTCTGTCACTGACAGATAGGGGTCACCACAGTCACTGACAGTGGCATATAGGCAATTTCTGAAAATTATAATGACATGTGAGTAATTTTCCTTTTTAGTAAATAACTGCCACCTGAAAATGTTTTGTAAGTACGGTCCATTTTTGATATACATTTGACCCGGGCACGATGAAACTAAAGCCTCCTTTAGATTAATTTATAGGATTTTTGAATAACTACATCTTGCAAAATTAGGATATGAATGCCTGGAAACTGATTTTGATCAGTGAAACAGGAAACACTATTTTGAGGATAGGGACAGGAAACATGACTATTTAAATTTTAATTTAGATATTTTAGTGAAAAACGAAGCTCGAGCCTCCCTCTAATGAGTCATTTTTCCGATGCGTTATCTAAATCACTATTCATCTCTCTTAAATATAGGATTAGTTTGATAGGTTCCTATTTTCGTTCGCACATTTTTTCTCTTACACACATTGTTTTCTCAGCTTAAACGATACATATATTTGAAAGTATCACAACTTCACACAAAATTATTATAAATTACAGACTATATTTGTAAAATTTTTAAAAATGGATCAAGATTATAGAAAAACTGTTATAGATTGATTAATTTTTAGAGAATGATAAAGTTTAAGTATAAAAATCAGGGGTCTCTTCTATTGGTCACCGCCTACAAGCCTGTATTTGACATTACCGGACTGTTAATTGATATAGGGTCAGATTCCTTGCACACATGAGCCATGTGTCATGCTTGAGATCTACGTTGTCCGTGGAAATACAAGATAAGAACGTAGAATCAAATAAATTATATAATAAAATCATGCTTTCATTTAACTATACCACTTTAATACATGCTATTTCTTCTAGTATATGGGAGACGCACAGCACAAAGAAGGAATCTACTAAATGATTGTAACCACCAATTTATTACTTTTTAACTTGCACTAACCGGTGATCACATACACATGTCGGCATTTAGGCTTTGCTTCTCTCTCTCTCTCTCTCTCTCTCTCTCTCTCTCTCTCTCTCTCTCTCTCTCTCTCTCTCTCTGATCAGGTAAGTTAATTAGGATTTAAAGATGGACGCAATTTTTCTGACCCTGTCATGGATCATAAGGCTGTCTGTAAGGAAAAAAGACACATGGTTACAAATCGTCCTCAGAATTTTCACTGCGATTGATGCCGATTAGGGAGAGCACAGCTTCATCCACTGCAGTTTCTGTAGCCACTAGCCACTGTACACGACGAGCAGCATATTGTAGCATTTCAGATTAATTCACTGACTGGTAGGACCGACCTAGAACGAAAAACAGAGCATCTCCCTATGTATGTATGAAACAGAGAACAATGGAGAATGAGTTTGAACAAGCAAGCTCCAAAGGGAAAGGTGGAGCTCATCACGAGCTGCATCGGCTTCACCTATGACTGATTTGGTTCGCAGCATCAGCTGACCAGCAAAAAAGGAAGGTGAAATGAATAAATCCTTGCCAAGTCAATCAATCGTCAATATCCTGCACCCATTGCAAACCTGAAAAGGTCAGCAAAAGGTGTTAAGCATTCACAAAGTAAGCGACATGGGTGTCATAATCTCGCTACAGCATGCAAGGAAAAAATATAACATCCAAAAAGGCAAGAATAGTTTCCGAATTTAAAAAATTATGGGCCCACCAGGTGAAATCTTTGGCCTAGCATAAGAATACTGTCTTCTCAGAGTATAAGATACTAACAAATTCTACATAGATGATGCTGTTTTCCATTGTTGTATGTGCACATCCATCATCCACGGTTCACAACTAAAAATATTTGCTGACAGAAGCTAAAAGAAGGGGATCCGACCTTCTAATACTGACTCCACAGCTGCATTTGGAATCATAAGTCCAACAATCCGCTGGTTATCACTTGTCGTCTCCAAGCGTACAACACGGATCCTCTTGTGAATTTGTCGGACCTGTTTGATTAATGTAAGCAAAAGAAAATGTCAAATAGAGAAGTATTTTCTCTGTGTGAGAGTGAGAGAAAGAGAGAGCATGGTTTTATAATCCATAGTACCTACCAACTACCATCAAGAATGATGTCTGATATAACATTTGAGATAATGAACTAGGGCAGACATGTGCAGAAAGAGCAAGCAAAATAAAAGGAAAAAGAGCAAACCTGCTTAGCTAGTGCCTTTTCTACTATGCCCCACACAGGAAGTATTAGACCACCCAAAATATTAATCTCCTGCAACCTTCTGCCTACTGTACAATAGCTTCCAAGTTTGCACTTGGGTCCATGCATACACTGAAAAAGGTCACATGATACACAAGTTAATGAGCTAACTTGGTTAAAGTAGAGAAAGTTGCAATTAATTGTATCTATTCTTCAAAAAAAAAAACTGGTGCACTACTGCACTCAGATAAAAGCCACATAAAAAGTAAAACTTGATCCTGGACCTATAAACTACTGACACAAAACAAGGGGATGATAGCTCTCTTGCCTCTCTTACATCACGCTTGTCGTGGGTTTGATCCATGACGGGATAAACACTAGCAAGAGGATAACCGGACGGTGGCGACTGTTAGAGATGAGAGGTAGACTTATGTTGGGGAGACAAACAACTTGTATCTGAGGTCAGAGAGGAGTTGAAGAGGATGAATGGTGGTAAGGCGATGGGCCCAGATGGTATCCCAATTAAGGTGTGGAGATGCCTCGAGGATATAGCCATAGTATGGCTATCCAAGTTGTCCAACCATATTTTTCGGTCGAACAAGATGCCGAAAGAGTGGAGAAGTATATTGGTACCAATATACAAGAACAAGGGAGATATTCAAAGTTGTAGTAATTACCGAGGAATTAATTTGATGAGCCATATTATGAAGCTATGGAAGAGAGCCATTTATCATCGATTGAGAAGGATAACACGGGTCTCTATGAACCAATTTGGTTTCATGTTTGGAAGGTCAACCATGGAAGCCATTTTCTTAATAAGACAAGTTATGGAACGGTATAGGGAGAAGAAGGACCTACACATGGTCTTCATTGACTTGGAGAAGGTGTATGACAAAATATCAAGGAATATTAAGTGGTGGGCTTTGGACAAGCATAAAGTTCCAACGAAGTACGTTGGACTTATTAAGGACATGTACAACAATGTTGTAACTAGAGTTCGAACAAGTGATAGCGACACAGACGACTTTTCGATTAAAATAGGACTGCATCAAGGGTCAACTTTGAGCCCATATCTATTTGCCTTGGTGATGGATGAGGTCACAAGGGACATACAAGGGGATATCCCTTGGTGTATTCTCTTCACGGATGATGTAGTGCTAGTTGATGAAAGTCAAGCAGGAGTAAATAGGAAACTAGAGTTGTGGCGGGAGACCCTAGAGTCAAAAAGGTTTTAGACTCGACAGAACTGAAACTAAATATATGAGATGTCACTTTGGAACTACTACACATGAGAGAGATATCAGTTTGAAAGGCCAAGTAGTGTCCAAGAAGGATACATTTCAATATTTTGGATCAACGCTACAAGCATCAGGGGATGTCGATGAGGATGTTAACCATAGAATCAAAATAGGGTGGATGAAGTGGCGCCAAGCATCAGGAATTTTATATGACAAGAAGGTACCATTGAAGCTAAAAGGCAAGTTCTATAGGACGACGATTAGACCTGCAATGTTGTATGGTGCAGAATGTTGGCCTACAAAAAGGCGACATGTCCAGCAGATAAGTGTTGCGGAAATGTGTATGCTACGTTGGATTTGTGGTCATATGAGAAGGGATCGAGTCTAGAATGAGGATATACATGATAAGTTAGGGTGGCACCAATTGAAGAAAAGCTTATCCAACAACAGTTGAGATGGTTTGGACATGTCCAACGGAGGCCTCCAGAGGCACCGGTGCGTAGTGGAAGTCTAAGGCATGACAACAATTTGAAGAAAGGTAGAGGAAGACCAAAATTGACATGGGAAGAAGCAATAAAAGGTGTTAGAGAGATTTTCTCCTTGATGTACACCTTAATTATATCAAGAATATTTCTGTTTATTAGGCGTTCTATTTACCATTGCACTTGCCTAGTTTAGTATCTCCAATAGAGGAATGTAATCTCCTGTAATGCAGCCTATTTGGCTATTAATAGACTGCCACCCCTGCCTTTGGTAGTGTGGCATTTTTCCCTTCCTCCTTTCTCTTCTACATGGTATCAGTCTAAAACAAATCCTCTTCTCTTGCTTCCACTGTCAGGCCCAGCCATGTGCACCTCCCAGACGACCTCCTCCTCCTTGGGCAGCTCTGTTTCCGACGTTACTGCCCTTTCCTGATCTCGGGTCTCTCTACCAATGCAGCTTTACCTTGATGCCGCCAACTTCACCAAGTGGGACATCTTCTTCCGCGCCCTTCTGGGGCGTCATGGTCTCCTATACCACATCAACGGCACTGCCGATCCTCTTCGCAAGGACGCCACCTGGGTCTCCGACGACTACGTCGTCGTCTCCATCATGTACATCTCCATCTCCCCTACGGTGCTGGACATCATCCTCGACAAGCAGCAGAATGCTCGTGAGCTCTAAGTTGCCGCTGACACCTTGTTCTGTGGCAACAAGGAGAGCCGTGCCATTGTCCTTCTCAATGAGTTTCACGGTCTTCAACAAGGCGATCTCTCCATCACTGCTTATTGCAAGGAGCAAAAGCGCCTTGCTGATGCACTTCGCGACGTCGATACACCCATTGAAGATCGTCTGCCAGTGCTGAACGCATGGTTGTCACGGCACCCCGGCGAAACCAGTCGCCAGGGGGCCGACTGGACGCCTAGGCGCCTAGGCGTCGCCTAGGCGACCAATTAAATTCAGCACACAACCACACATAGTTCATACTTCATAGCACAATTAAATTCGCCTAGGCATACTCCTGCTACACTACTGCTTGCCTTGCTGCCTTCTCTGTTGCTGCCTTCTCTGAATCTCTGTTGCTGCCTGCTACACTGCTGCCTTCCCTGCTTGCTGCGGCGAGGGAGCACAGGGGAGGGGGAAGCAGGGGAGGGAGCACAGGGGAGGCGGCCGGGCGGCCGGTGGCCGGGCGGCGCAACTGCGCAAGGGGAAGCAGCGCAACTGCGGAGATCTGGCGGCCGGCGGCGCAAACGAACCGGAGATCCGGCGGCCGGCGGCGCAAGGCACAGGAGCAGATCCGGCAGCCGGTGGGCGGCGGCGCAAGGGACTGAGGCGTGAGGTGGCGGCGCAAGGGAAGCGGCGGCGCAAGGGAAGAGGAACCGAAAGCCGAAAGGGCCTGGGCACGCGGGCTTAGAAAATAGACTCACGGACCCTAAGCGCCCGCCCAGAGTCTCCTGGCGACCGCCTAGGCGCCATGGGCGATGCCTAGAATCTCCAGGCGGGCGCCTAACTCACCCAGGCGAGGCGTTTCAGCCAGGCGTCCGGCGGTGACCGCCTGGACGCCTAGTCGGCGCCTAGGCGTCGCCTAGGCGACGCCGTGACAACAATGGCTGAACGTTCTTCGTGGCCTCAACAAGACCATGTCCCATGCTGCCACCGTTGTTGCCATGAAGACACATTTGCCAAACTTCATCGCCACCAGATCTAAACTCTTGAAGGAGGAGATGCGCCTCGGTGCCGCTGCCAAAGTCAAGGCTGCTAGAGCCCTCTTCACCACCACCAACAAGTCTACTTGTTCTGGGCAGAACTGTCGCGGTGACGGCCGCGGCGATGGTGCCTTCTCCTCCAACAAGCCCAAGAAGAACTAGAAGAAAAAAGGGCGGCAACAACTACAATGGCCATAATGGTGGGTTATATCCCATGCCCCGTCCGCCGTTCCCCTCTGGGCCCTGGGTCTGCTACAATCCTGGCCCTGGGCAGTGGGCACAGGGGCATTGGACACCACCATTCAGTGTTGTTTTTGCGCCACTAGCCCCCTTTGGACGCAGTGCTCCGGGGATCCTTGGTCCGCGTCCTCCTCAGGCGTTCAACACTACAACACCACCTTTCCAGTCCCAGCCCTCTACACCGACTCCTGCCTCCTGGGACAGTGACAGCCTTATCTCGGCGCTGAATTCTTTCCAGCTCGGCGGTACTGGTGGATGGGTCATGGACTCCGGTGCTTCTGCCCACATGACTCCTGATGATGGTAATCTGCATTGCCTCTCCCCGGTCTTCCCTGTTTCTCATGTAACCGTGGGTAATGGTTCCACGGTCCCTATCTGCCATGCTGGTTCCTGCACCATTCGATCCCCATCTGGGCCTTCATTTCACTTAAATCGTGTTCTTCATGTCCCTTCTTTAATTCGTAACTTGCTCTCTGTTCGTCAATTTACTCGTGATAACGCCTGTTCTATTGAATTTGACCCCTTCGGCTTTTCTGTGAAGGACCTACACACGAAGGCAACTCTCTATCGCTGCAATAGCCATGGAGACCTCTACATTTTTCCTGACACACCAGCTAGCTCCACTGCTGTTTTTGCCTCCCTTGCAGTCTCCCCTGAAGTATGGCATCAACGTCTTGATCATCCTGGACGCGACTCCACCAATCATCCTGGCAAAAGTGTTCAGTTACCTTTTGATTCTTCCCTCAGTTTCTCTAGTAAACCCTTTGAATTAATCCATTGTGATTTATGGACCTCCCCTGTTTTGAGCATGTCTGGCTATCAGTATTATCTTGTAATAGTGGATGATTTCACTCATTTTTATTGGACCTTTCCTCTCCATCATAAGTCTGATGTTCTGATTAAGCTGCAGACCTTTTTTGCCTTTGTTCACACTCAATTCAGGACTGATATTCGCGCTATACAAACTGATAATGGAAAAGAGTTTGTCAACTCCGCTGTTTTGGCTTTCTTGGATAGGAAAGGAGTCGTCCTTCGCTGACCCTGCCCCTACACCTCGCCTCAAAACGGCAAGGCTGAGCGTGCACTCTGAACTATTAATGATATTGTGCGCACTCTCCTTCAGGCTCAACTCCCACCTCGCTTTTGGGCAGAAGCTTTAGCCACTGCAACTTACTTGCTTAACCGTCGTCCTAGTGCTGCTCTTTCCCATGTAACTCCTTTCCAAGCTCTGCATAACATAAACCCATCATATGACCACCTTCGTGTTTTTGGTTGTCTATGTTTCCCAAACACTACAGCCACTACAACCCACAAACTTCAGCCTCGATCCACTCCCTATGTGTTTCTTGGGTATCCTTCTAATCACAAAGGCTATAGGTGCTATGATCCAATGAGCCGATGCATTATTATCTCCCGCCGTGTGATCTTTGATGAGGCATCATTTCCCTTTGTCTCACTCACCTCGTCTCCGATTACTTCGGCACGAGATCTTGTTTTTTTACAGGATGATGTTGACCTACCTTGGCGCACACTACCCCCCAAGCCGCTGGTTCGTATGGTCTATTACAGGCGCTCTGTTGCTGCAACGCCGCAGCCTGCTCCTACACCAGTACAGGCTCGGCCTGGCATTGGTCCTCATCCCATGCAGACGCGGGCCAAAGATGGGATTGCAGCTCCTATCCACCGCTACGACTTCTCTGTTTCAACACTGCCTATTGTTCCCACTGCTGCTATGCTTGCTGCCTCCCCAATTCCAAAGTCCTACCTGTCCGCTCTGAAGGACCCTCAGTGGCGGCATGCTATGGCCATGGAGTTCCAGGCTCTTGTTGATAACGGCACATGTGTACTTGTTCCTCGCCCTCCAGGTGCTAATATTGTATCCGACAAGTGGGTTTTTAGGCACAAATTCCATTCAGACGGTACCCTTGCTCGCCATAAAGCTCGTTGGGTAGTCCGTGGATATTCTCAGCAACCTGGTAACAACTATGATGAGACTTTCAGCCCCGTCGTCAAGCCTGCTACCATTCGGATCATTCTCAGCATTGCCATCTCTAAGGGCTGGTCTATTCGGCAATTGAACGTGAAGAATGCTTTCCTCCATGGGGATCTAAATGAAACTGTATATTGTGAACAACCATCAAGATTCGTTGATTCATGTCATCGTCAGCATGTGTGTAAGCTCATCAAGTCTCTCTATGGTCTTAAATAGGCTCCCAGGGCTTGGTACCAACGGTTCTCTAACTACCTCACTAGTTTGGGTTTTACCGCTGCTACCTCAGACACCTCACTATTTATTCTGCAGTCACACTATTTATTCTGCAGTCAGGCGATCAGCTTGCTTACATTCTGCTATACGTGGATGATATTATTATCACTGCCTCAACGGATGCTCTCCTCCAACGGTTGACTGCCTCTCTTAACTCTGAGTTTGCTACGACTAACCTTGGTGATCTCCACTACTTCCTTGGTATTTCAGTCACTCGATCAACCACTGGTCTGTTTTTGTCTCAGTGGCAGTATGCCTTAGATCTTCTGCGTCGTGCCGGCATGAGTGATTGCCATCCTACAGTCTCTTGTTGACACTCAGTCCAAACTTTCTGCTACTGATGGTGACCCGGTCTCTGATCCTTCAGATTACCGCAGTATTACTGGGGCTCTTCAGTACCTGACTTTGACTCGACCAGATATTCAGTGTGTTGTTCAACAGGCCTGCTTGCATATGCATGATCCAAGAGAGCCACATCTTGCTCTAGTAAAGCGCATTCTGCGATATATTAAGGGCACTATTGATGATGGTTTGCATCTCCATGCATCCTCTGATTTAACTGCATATTCGATGCTGATTGGGCCGATTGTCCTGATTCTCGACGCTCCACCTCAGGCTTCTGTGTTTACCTCGGCGATAACCTCATTTCTTGGTCCTCCAAGCGGCAGCCCACCGTCTCACGGTCTAGTGCTGAAGCAGAATACAGAGCAGTGGCTCACGTTGTTGCTGAGTGTTGCTGGATCCGCCAACTTCTTCAAGAACTTCATCTTCCTCTTAGCAAGGCCATTGTTGTCTATTGCGACAACGTCAGCACTGTTTACATGTCTGCTAATCCCGTCCAGCACAAGCGCACCAAGCACATAGAAATTGATATCCATTTTGTGCGTGACAAAGTCTCCCTCGGTGAAGTTCGTGTGCTGCATGTTCCATCTGCCTTGCAATTTGCAGACATTATGACAAAGGGCCTCTCGTCCAAGTTGTTTCTGGATTTTAAGTCCAGTCTTGGCGTTCGCCAACCTCCCGCTGCGACTGTAGGGGGGTGTTAGAGAGATTTTCTCCTTGATGTACGCCTTACATATATCAGGAATATTTCTGTTTATTAGGCCTTTTATTTACCATTGCACTTGCCTAGTTTAGTATCTCTAATAGAGGAATGTAATCTCCTGTAATGCAGCCTATTTGGCTATTAATAGACTGCCACCCCTGCCTTTGGTAGTGTGGCATTTTTCCCTTCCTCCTTTCGTTTCTACAAAAGGTATTTGAAGGGATGGAATATACCCAAAGATTTAGCTATGGATAGGAGTGCTTAGAAAACAGTTATTCATGTGCCTGAACCCTGATTTGTGGTTCTTGTTGGGTTTCAACTCTAGCCTACCCCAACTTGCTTGGGACTGAAAGGTTATGTTGTTGTTGTTATAGAGCTTACAAGACTTTATCTCTTTAACTAACTCTAATATAATCAATGTTCTAAAAGGTTCTTTAGGCGCCCATTAGGCACGAGCATCAGCCTGCCGCCGCGATTTGCCTCCAAGCAACGAGCTAGGCGTTCCAGTCACCTAGGCGGCCAAGCACAACGCTAGGCGGTTGACCACAATGCTTGGACGACATGGCGCAGCGGCGTTGAGGCTACTAGCGACCGAAAACTTGTCCCAACGGGTGGCCAACTCTAGTGACAGGAAGCGCACGCACGGCCAGATGTGATGGCGGGAGGCCATCGCTGCTGGTGGTAGTGTTGAGCCGAGCCGGAGGAACACCACGCCAGGGACAAGAGAAGGGGAGGGGCATGCACAGTCGAAGGGGAAGAGAGGGGAAGGGAATGGTTGGCCGCCTAGGAATCTAGAGGCTATCGCTTGGGACTCTGGGGGAAGAATAAAAGGGATTCTAGGAGAGGAAAGGACGCTTGGGACTCCGAGAGAATGCCTGGGACAGAGGAAAAAGAAAGCCTAGGATGCCTATGAACCCAGGAAAAAGAAGGGAAACGGGCAGACCTATGCGCTTCTAGCACTAGGCGCCAGGTCGCCGCCCAACTAGCGCCTAGTGCCTACGTGAACACTAAATCTAATATCCTATTTTAAAGGAATAACTAATCTAATCTTCAATCCCTATTTTAAAGTTGAACGCCGCTTATCAGCAACCTCCTTCTAGCTCTCAATGGTAGGGAAGCTCTAGCTGGTTAATTCGGTTCTCTTCTCCCTCCCAACCTACTCTATGTACATGTTCAGTCTCCTAGACTCCTAGTCAAAGTGATCAATTATATTGACCGAGCGAGAAGACACTGCCTTTGGTGTGGCTCCGATATTCATGTGTTCGCCACCTGGGACCTCTCTTTACCTCTTGTTGACATGATCTCTGCTGCAAAGACTAACCTGGGCTGGCCTTTTTTCATGGAAATTTTGCTTATCAGGTCTTGGTCCCTCTGGCTTCACAGGAACCGCAACATCTTTGACAACCATAGGGTTTCTGTTGCTGGATGGAAGACCCTTTTTCTCTCAGAGCTGTCTATCCAATCTCATAGATTCCCAGTTGTAACTAAGAACTCTCTTGCAGCCTGGCTGCGCTCCCTCTAGTTTTGTTTTGCTTTCCTTCCAAGTCCTCTCCTCTCTCTCCTGTACGTTTGGTTCCTTGGCTCTGGCCTCCCTTTAATATATAACCTCAGTAGTTCTACTGTTTTGCCTCGAAAAAAGGGGATGATAGCTGAAGAGTGACCTATAAATTCAATTATCCAGTGTTGGCTTATTAAAGAATATATGTACAGCTTAAAATATTTTTTTGGAAGTTCCTCATTCAAAGATATATCTTTTTTTGATAGAGATAATAATACAACAGTTTAACAAAGGGCAAAGTTATAGACTGGTGCAGTGTATCACCATATATTCATTGCACTGTATACTGGTGAAAACCTACTAATATTTCTTTTGCTCATCTATAAATTTAACATCACCAACAGACCACTAGCTGCTTAAAAAGAAAAGCCTGAACTTACTTGAATGGTAATCTATTGTCTGATTGTTTACCTAACCATTCAACATAGAACTCTATTCTGAATTTCTGATCAACATTGAATAAACTTATTTAACTGCAGTATTACCTGCTTGGATGATGCATCATACTCTTCCTGCCAACCATTGCCAATTTTGTCAATTGATGAGACCTTCCTATACTTGCTTTTAAGTTCAACCAAAGGCATCTCCCTTGAGAAAATATAAGGAAAAACAATTATTATTTTTAACCAATAACCAATTACATAATGCGTTTAATAACAAGCAACAATAATAGTTATGCTCATTGCAAGATGGATCTCCATGAAGAGTTTAAAGTATTTACTGCTGTTCTCAAATTAGATATCACTTTAGAATGTTTGCTGTCAAACCATGAACTCTTAACTCATATATGCAAAAATATTAAGACTTGATATGTGGAACTGAAATTAGTAGATTTGTCATGAAAACTAATTTCATGTGATTATATTTTGCATAATTTATATGAATATATGACTATGATTAGGAGGGAGTATTTTGGTAGCAGAAATGGAAAAGGTGAAACCATGAACCAAGTACCTTGAAGCCTCTCCAACAGCAGGACGAATTACTCTGTACATTCCTTTGGTGGAGCTGGTGCAACAAAAGCAAGGACTCAGGCCATTTAATCATTTATACATAATACATTGCACCAAGATACATGGAATCAAAATGCCATGTTTATATTTGTTGGCAGCCAAGGAAACAAAAGAAAAAATGATCACAACAGACACATCCGATGCTTCTATGCATTCCAACTAATATACTCAACTTTCAATACCCAACTTCAACCATTCAAATAGATGAATTCCATGGGCTCTGTGAAACATTAGAAGTTGACTATGGAAGTAAATTCTCTTTCATGACCCCAGGATATAGAATGTGCAAAAGGCTTCCTCCCATCAATGTTTGTGTTATTTAGTGAATAATTTCTTTCATCATTAGAGGCCAGAATAGTGCCCCTTATTTTTTTTCACTTCATGGAAGTTAGGTTTTCAACAACATTTCTTTTGTTATTTAGTCGCCACAATTTGTACTTTTTGATTTGTATTGAAACAAAAAATAATAACGATGCTGACAGATATCTAGGCATCTTGCAAAAAGGAACTACAGATAAATGAATTGTGCTTATCCAACCACATCCAAAACCATACCCTTCAAATGCTAGCAAAAAATGCCTTTGCCCCATCCATTCTCTTCTGGATTCATAAAATCCACCATCTGAAGAACCAGCTCCATCTTTCTGCCTTTCTTCAAGTATTGCATTTGCCGACTTAACATTTGCACAGATAAGAAAGATGTCATTGTGAAGTAGTACAGTCTTAAAACCACACAGAACAGATGTAATGTACAATTGCAGTCATGGTACAGAAGAAAAGTAACATAAGAAAAATAGTTCATGGATGTAAAATGCTTCTTACCTCCCAAGTGACTCCACGGTCAACTGTAAAAGTAAATAACACTGTAGAAGCACCAGACAAGCTATCAACGTGAACAGTCTGCAATGCACAAATGAAATTAGTTGTTTTTTTTTTTGAAAAATATCCAGAAGGAGAGGCTCCTACTGCTGGATAAATAGATTAGAAAAGGTTGGATGTACAAGCCAAATGGTACAAATGAGAAAGAAGCATAGGGTACAGAGAGGGGAGGGGGGTAAGATATGATTAAGCCAAGAGTACAAAGAGGATTTAAGATCTTCATAAAATCTAATCGATTGGGTAGTGAGCTCTTGCTTGAAGCTTTCCTTACAGCTTTCCAGAGAAGCTCTGTTATTTTCAAAGATGATGTGGTTTCTGTGCTTCCATATTTGTTTTCAATTACAAGGAAGATGAACACAGGCGCACAATCAAGCACACAAGCCACACTCCCCTTTAACATACGCTTAGATGGGCAGAGGCCAGGGATAAATGCATGAACCTCACAAAGTTTGTATTAAAGCTCATCTATGTGTGCGTAAATGTGAATTGTGAACACAAGGATTTGAACATAAGTGTGTCAAGGCATGCACTCACAACTCAACTATGACACCACAGGTGCTTCCCTAGATGAAAGCAGCTGTTAGTCTGTTACTACTGGAAGTTGAGATTCAAAAGTTATTTCACAAGTATACCTTTGGTGATTCTTTCATTTTCACACTTTTTGCTTTGATATCAATGATACCAGAATCAAGCTGACCTTCATTTCGTGCATTCTGAATAACTATATCGAGTATACTTGTGAAAAGATCAAACAACCTGATAAATGAAGTATATTCATAAAGTATCAGCTGAATAGGTATAAATATAAAAAAGAAACTTTTGCAGAGAAAACTTGCCTATTCTGGATGTCTGGTGCCAATCCTAGAATACGATTGAGGAAAACGACCTACGTCATGCATATCGGAATCAACAATTCTACCAGTAAGCTTTCCTCCATTCTTTCCATCACCTACATCAACAATTGCCAAATAACAAGATGTGAACTCTCCAATTGAAACTACATAAAGTAGAGCATTTATCTTGCCATGCAATTTGCAAGGTTTTTATTCCTAAACATTATTCAGGCATACATACATAACTGTATATGAAAGATTCATAACTCTGTTACTTAAAATATAAAATATTTTAATACTATATCATGGGTTGAACCCATGATGGGATAAACAGTGCCAGGAGGATAGCCGGAGAGTGGCAGTGGCTGCTACTCTGCTAGGGATAAGAGGTGGACTTAGGTTAAGGAGAACATTGGGATGACAGATTAGATTAATTCTTTTTTTTCTTTATTCCTGATCAATAGTTCAATATTGCTTTATTTATAGTGCTTACAAGACTTTATCTGTTTAACTAACTCCAATCTAATCTGCTATTTTAAATGGATTACTAATCTATAAGAGATATAATATATATTTAATCCCTAATTATTGTAATAGTATCCACGGATACTGTTCATGCCATAGTACCCACATGGGTACAGTTCACATGGGATGGGCCTGGTGGCCCTGGCCCGCTATTTATGACATACTCATACACTTGAGGACACAGATCATTGTCGACCTAGTTTTTGAAACAAGAATACCACATATGGAAGTATGGAACATAAGGGCATGTTCAATGTAAGCCTGAAAGGAGCTAAGTTTGTCAACTCACTGCCATATCACAGATTCACAGGTGCTAATTGAAAGAATGAGGTAAGTCTTGGTTGCATTGATTGATAGAATCAGTACATATTTATAGGCATTAGGAGATAGAGTGGTTGAAACAGAAATCCTAACTGAATCTCCTAATGCCACCTTCCACACACATCTATACATTCAGAAACAGCTAGAAGACAGCTGTCTAACACGCCCCCGCAGTCGCAACGTCGGTAGACCGAACGTTGAGACTGGATCTAAACTCCGAGAAGATGGATGTGGGTAACCCTTTGGTGAAGATATCGGCGAACTGCGATGTTGTGGGAACATGCAGAACCCGGATCTCACCAAGGGCAACGCGCTCCCGAACAAAATGAAGATCAATCTCAACATGTTTGGTGCGCTGATGCTGAACGGGGTTGGATGTCATGTAGATGGCACTGACGTTGTCACAATATACCAGAGTAGTTTTGTGTAACGGAGTGTGGAGCTCGGATAGTAGTTGACGGAGCCAGGAGGCATCTGCAACAGCATTGGCAATAGCTCGGTATTCAGCCTCGGCACTAGAACAGGAGACAGTGATCTGACGTTTAGAGGACCAAGAAATCAGATTGTTGCCCAGAAAAACAGCATAGCCGGAGGTTGATCGCCGAGTATCAGGACAGCCTGCCCAGTCCGCATCAGAGTAAACAACCAGATCAGACTGGGAACCAGGGCGTAGAGATAATCCCATGTCCAACGTACCCCGAACATAACGCAAAATGCGCTTGAGGGCAGCAAGATGAGGCTCCCGGGGATCATGCATGTGTAAGCAAACTTGCTGAACCGCATAGGAAATGTCAGGCCTGGTGAAGGTCAAGTACTGAAGAGCACCAGCAAGGCTACGAAAATCAGTCGGGTCGGACACAGGGTCACCAGCAGCAGAGAGCTTAGGACTAAGATCAACAGGTGTGGAGCAGGGTTTGCAGTTAGACATGCCTGCCCGTGCAAGAATGTCAAGCATATATTGTCGTTGAGACAAAAAGAGACCTCCGTCTTTGTGTTGAACCAGCATCCCAAGAAAGTTGTGAAGAACACCAAGATCCTTCAAAGGGAATTCTTGCTGAAGAGCCTGAATAATATGGCGAAGCAAGGCTGGTGAGGAAGCTGTCAACACAATGTCATCAACGTACAGGAGAAGATAAACTGTGTCTGCTCCACGATGGTAGATGAACAAAGATGTGTCTGTTTTGGCTGCAACAAAACCAAGCCGATGTAGATGTGAAGCAAAACGGTTATGCCAAGCACGTGGTGCTTGCTTGAGACCATAAAGAGAGCGGTTTAGGCGGCACACATAGTCTGGATGAGAAGAATCCTCAAATCCTGAAGGCTGTGCACAATAAACTGTCTCAGATAAGGTCCCATGAAGAAAGGCATTATCCACATCAAGCTGATGAATAGGCCAAGACCGGGAGATGGCTAAAGAGAGAACAGTCCGGACAGTAGCTGGTTTGACAACTGGACTGAATGTCTCAAAAAAATCCACCCCTGGTCTTTGAGAAAAACCACGAAGAACCCAACGTGCCTTGTATCTCTCAAAAGAGCCATCACCATTGAACTTGTGTTTGAACACCCACTTTCCAGTGACCACATTGGAGTGGGGTGGTCGAGGAAGAAGATCCCACGTGTGATTGGATAGCAGAGCGGAGTACTCAGCATCCATAGTAGCTCGCCAATTAGGATCGGCAAGAGCAGCCCTATAAGTCTTCGGGATAGGAGATAATGGTGTGGCAGTAAGCAGTACTGGCTGTCGAAAACCAAGTTTCCCACGGGTAACCATAACATGTTGGTTGACCACGGGAGTAACTTGTAGTGCACCAGTGGGTAAGGCAGGGGATACTGGAGCAGGAGGTACTGGAGCTGCAAGACGGCGAGTGTAGACAACACCGAAACGCCGAGGAAGTGTGATCGGTGGAGTTGCTACGCCTAGTGGAGAAGGCTCGGCCGGAGCCGCACGTGGCTGTGCGGGAACACCAGTATGTCCTGCAGAAAATAGAGGTGAAGTAAAAGGAATCGGCACAGGAGTAGGTATATCATCCAAGAAATCAAAGGAGGCTGAAGTGGGAGGTGAGGAATCCTCAGAGTAAGGAAACGAGGATTCGTCAAAAACCACATGGCGAGAAATGATGATTTGGTTGGAAACACGATCAAAACAAAGATAACCCTTGTGATGGAGAGAGTAGCCAAGGAACACACACAAGGTAGAACGAGGAGCTAATTTGTGTGCGACAGTAGCAGAAAGGTTTGGATAACACTTGCAGCCAAATACACGAAGATGTGTATAGGAAGGAAGTGTTCCAAATAAAGCAAAATGGGGGGTGGAAAAACTCAAGAGTTTTTGTGGGAAGAATGTTGAGAAGATAGGTGGCAGTACTAAGAGCGGCTGCCCAGAAGGTGGGAGGTATACTCGCCTGAAATAGCAGTGAGCGAACGACATTATTAATGGTACGAATAATGCGTTCAGCTTTACCATTCTGAGGCGAAGTGTAGGGGCAAGACATACGAAGATGTATGCCATGTGACGCAAAAAAGGAGCGAGAGGTGGAGTTGTCAAACTCTCGACCGTTATCACATTGCACTCCATGAACAGTTGTACCGAACTGGGTACGAACATAGGCAATAAAATTGGACAGAGTAGAGAATGTCTCAGACTTCAGTCGAAGTGGGAATGTCCAAAGATAGTGTGAGCAATCATCAAGAACGACCAAATAATATTTGTGACCTGAAACGCTAATAACAGGGCAGGTCCAAAGATCACAATGTATTAATTGGAAGTTATGTATTGCTCGAGAAGAAGACAAGGGAAAGGGCAGTCGCGTATGATGACTAAGTTGACACACATAACACAAAGTACTAGTATTAGTGGGACAAGAGGATCCAACAAATGGTGCAAGCTTGGAAAGAGCATCAGGTCCAGGGTGGCCGAGACGTTGATGCCAAATGGAAGATGTGGCTGCATGGAATGTGGAGGCTGTGAGCTTCAACGGATAAAGAGGTCTGGAGCTGTCACATCTGACGATCTCTCTCCGAGATGGTAGAGCCTTCACAGAGCAGCCAAAAGGATCAAATTCAACAGAACAATTATTGTCAGAGGTAAACTGGCGTACAGAAATAAGATTTTTAATGAGATTCGGGGAAACAAGAACATTGTTAAGGTGAAGATCAAAGGGTAAATGAGTAACGCCAGTTTTGGTAACGGGCAATAAATGTCCGTTGCCGACAATAATATGTGGAGGAAACGATGAATTGGAGGTAGAAGTGAGTATACCAGCATCAGACGTCATGTTGTGAGTAGCGCCAGTGTCAAAAAACCATTCAGGTTGTTGAAGGGACAGTCTGAAAATTGGAGGCCAGACTATTCTGATCCCAGCTGGTTGGGCCAGAAGTGTGAGGGGCCCACTGTCCAGCCCAAGGACTCGATCCAGCCACAAGTGCATGGGGAGGTGCAGATCCAGGGGAAATCGGCCCAGTAGCCAGTGGAGCCCGTGGTCCAGGCCACATCTGAATGGACCCTGACCAGGGGTTATAGAAGTTGGGCCACGAAGCCCCTGGTCGCGGCCCAGCAGAGAAAGGTCCAGGAAAACCCCCTCCCGTGCTAGGGTTCCCTGGTCCAGAGGAGAAAAATCCCCCACTGTTACCTCCCCCGCCGCCAGGACCTCCGGTCCCTCCTGGAGCGCCGCCTCCACCATTCCCGCCGCCGCCGCGCTTGCCTCCGCGCTTTCCTCGCTTCCCTCCTCCAGATCCCGTAGCCTGCTGGTGCGGTTGAGGCTTCGATGGAGGCGGGGTAGAGGGAGCAGGAGCGGCTGCGCCTGGAGCAGAAGCGGCGGCAAGAGCAACGGCAGGAGTAGTTTTCGCCATGGTGATCTCCTCGAGCTGGAGATCGTCCCGCACCTGGAGGAAGGTGGGGAGCGGATTGCTGCGACGAAGGTGAAGACCAAGGGCTGTAAACCGCTCATTCAGTCCTCGAATGATATTGAGGATGAGTGTTCGGTCAGAGATGGGTTCTCCAAGGTCGCGCAAATCCTCCGCCATGCGCTTGTACTTCCGGCAGTACTCGGAGACCGAGAGGTCTCCTTGAGCAAAAGACGGGAACTCCTGGTCGGCGAAGAGTGCTCGCGTGGTGCGGTTGCCGAGAAATTGAGACTCAATGGAGAGCCAAGTGGTCCGAGCAGTAGCGCCACGCTCAGAGATGGCATCGGCAAGGTCGTCGGAGATGGTGCCGAGAAGCCAAGTCCGAACAACGCAATCCATGCGAGTCCAATCAGGAGACTGGTGGGAAGTAATGTCGGAGAGGACGTGCTCTTGAAGAGAAAACTTGCCGACGGTGAGTAAAAAGGACTCACGCCAGCGAGCGAAGAAGGGTGAATTGATGTCGAGGACAAGCGGCACAAGAGTGCGGATGTTGTGCACAGCAACTGCTTGTGCATGGAGATTGAGAAGAGCCGCTGCCTCATGATGTAGAAGAGCGTCAAGGAGGAAGGGATCATCGACGTTTGGAGCGTCGGAATACAGAACAGGGGTGAGTGCAGCGCGCTCACGAGCAGCACGATCAAGAGCAGCTTGAAGACGAGCATCAGCAGCATCACATTCCTGTTGAGCGATGGCAGCTTCGCGCTCAGCCTCCTGGACGCGGGCGAGAGCAGCGGTATGCTGAGGATCTTCAGTAGGTGCATCACCAGCAGAATTGGGAGCAACCGAGAAGTCCTCTGCAGTAGGCACCAGGACCGCCATGAAGAAAAAAGCAGCAGCACCAGGGGGTGTGCGCTAGAAGAAAGGAGCGGAAGAAACTTCTGATACCATGAAAGAATGAGGTAAGTCTTGGTTGCATTGATTGATAGAATCAGTACATATTTATAGGCATTAGGAGATAGAGTGGTTGAAATAGAAATCCTAACTGAATCTCCTAATGCCACCTTCCACACACATCTATACATTCAGAAACAGCTAGAAGACAGCTGTCTAACACTAATCACTGAATTTTTTCCAATGGTTTAGCAAATCCTCCCTCTCTAAAAAGTGAGACCCATCTCATATTAAATAAGTCAACAACAGCACCAAGCCTACTATCCTATACGCTCCTATTTCTTTATTCGCTTGGGACTGGACCCTGAACATGACTCAAATCTAACATTTGTTAGTTTGGCACCTTGCCCTGCAGTGCCTAGACCTGTATCTAGAACCAAAAAAGCTTCTTAGCCTCTCTCGCGGGAACACATTGTACATGGTCTAAAAATCCAGAAGTGAAATTTCTGATAAATGGGCTGAAAGACACAAAGTCCGTGGCTATGCAGCATCAAGATATATTACGATATATTTTCCAGGGTTCGAACAAGTTTTATTACAAATAGCAAAGGTAAATAGATGAGACAAGTTTTCTTCTAAAGCCTGCATCAGTTTTTTTCTTTTTCGGTATATGACACAAAAAAAATAAGTTTTTAAACAAGCTTACACATTATAGCATCCCTAATAATTCCAACTGACACCAAAGCAGCTTTTGCTTTAGTGATGAATTCTTGGAGGCTAGCTTGATTTTCTGTGCATCCTAAAGGCACAATTGGAAGACCATCCTGATCACCACAAAAACAATACTTTAGAGCAAATGCAGTTAATGCAACAGTTATGAAATAACCCCCCTCTGCCTCCTGACCCCAGAGATTAAAAAAAGAGAAAGACCGATTATTAACTTGTTCCAGTATTCCTCTGTACATCATTGTCAGGGCTTTCTTTCCATAAGTGCTGTCATAGTTAAAAGCACTAAGTGATGGTCCAGCTCTGAAAAATTTAAGATTGTACAACTTCAGAGATGCTCAGGGTTTCATCTATATTTTATCACAGAACAAAATTGACCGAGATGAATCAAAAATAGTACCTTCGGTCTCCTTGTGTCAAAGCTCCAAGAGACTCCAGTCTTTTTGCCACAATCGATGCAAATCGCTTTTCACCACCAAGATTTGTAAAAAGAAGCCTGACTTGAGATTTCAAGGGTTAATGAATGCTTCGTGGTCCAATTATGCAAGTCTCGTAAAAGGGACATTTTCCTCCATTGAGCAATTAAATATTTTGAACATGAACTTGTGTGTTACACCACAAATAGCAACCATCACTAATTCATGTCCAACCAATGTCATGAGCATTAGACCAGGAGGCCAAGGCCCAGGGTCAGCCACTAAACACACGAACAGTCAAACAGTACCCACGCGACACTGTAGCACCACGTGAACAGTATGGTTGCTGTAGCAAATGATGTCCATATGGTGAGTTATGTGATTTATGATAAACATGTAGTTATTTTGGTATTACATCTATTAGTTAGGAAGGTATTAGTTTATTTAGGAATTATAGAGATATTAGATTGGTTTCTATAATAGCAGCATTATTTCCTTGAATATCAAGTTAGTCCTTCCTGTTAGAGTGTGTGTGTGTTTGGCCCATGTATGGCACTATGATTATCCACCTACCCTTTGAGGGTTGGGTGAGGAATCCATTTCTCATTCTATCATGGTATCAGACTAGGTTTCTCTCCCCTCTCTCTCTCACCGGCATCTCTCTCTCACCGGCAGGTCGCCGCCGCCGCCGCCACCATGGCCGGCGAGCCTCCACCGCCGGCGCCGGCCTCCTCCTTCCCTCTTCTCCCCTCCACTCCCTTTCCCCATCACCTGGGTGACCGGCAGGCCTCTGTCCCGGCCGGATCCAGCGCTGTCGCGTCCGGATCCGGCGCCCCCGCCGCCGCCAACCTCCCTCCCGCGCTGCTGGCTTCCCCCTTCGCCATGGCCGCGGGCTGGCAGGCCCCAAGCGCCTCCGGCCTCCTCGGTCGTGGCCATGGGCTGGCACGCCCCGTGCGCCGCCGCGGCCCTCCCTTCCGCCGCGCTGCTGCCCCTGCTAGCCGGATCCGGCGCCCCCGCCACCGGATCCGGCGCCCTCGCCGCCGCCGGGCTCCCCTCCCTGGTCGCCGCCGCCGGGTTCCCCTCCTTTAGGTTGGCCGCCGGATCCCTCTCCTCCCTGGCAACCGGCGCACCCTCCTCCCTCTCCTTCGGCGGGCTGGCTGCCGCCACAAGAGCCCCCTCATCCTACCTCACCGCGTCGCCGCTGATGGCAGCCACACCCACGGTCGAATCTGGCCCCGGTTTGGCCGTCGCGGGCTGGTACGCCGCCACCGGCCCACCGCTGCCCTCCCTGCTACGTCGCCGCCACTGCTGGCCGCCACGGCCCTCTACCCCGCCGCGGCCACACCAGCCTTCCCTACCGTGCCGCAAGCTTGGTCTTCACCGGTGCAGCACCCACCACCTTCGGTTTGGGCACCATGGTTCATTGGGTGGGACCAGGCGGCCCTAGCTCAGTGCGCGCTGCCTCAGGTCCGGCCTCCGCCGGTGCAGCACACACCACCTCCGATTTGGGCACCGTGGTCCATTTTGGGTTTGACACCGCCTGCCACCACGGACTAGGTGGCCGACTCGGGAGCCTCCTACCACACCACTCCTCACGCCGGTCTTCTCTTCTAGAAGGCCGCCCCACCCATCTTGCCCCTCTTCCATCATGGTTGGCAATGGGTCCTGTCTTCCGGTCAGCTCCGTGGGTGATGCGGATTCTTGTGGTTCTTTCCGCCTCCCCAACGTTCTTGTTTTTTTTTGAATGTAAACCAGTAGGAGAGGCTCCTACCAAGGTTTGCAATATATAGATAAAAAAATGAAGTGGTTTCAAGTACAAAAGAGCACAGAGCGGGGGAGGGGGTGAGAGTACAAGGGGGGCTAGCATAATGCAATTACAGAGAAGTGAGCCAGGCAAGAATGGAAGATCGTTCTTCAGTCGGGCAACGAATAGCCTGAGATAGTAAAGTTGTCTTGAAGAAGGAGAGCCATCCGGTGATGCTTGCAGGCTTGGAGAGAAAGATACCGTCATTGCGACTAATCCAAATTCCCCAAGCGCCAACCACAATGAGCTCCATGAAAAAAGGCCATGGAAAGTTTACGCGGGAATCAGTAACTGTTTGGATTGGAGAAGTTCCAGTTCTCCAATGAATCCCGATCAGATCCTAGCAAGCCGAGCTAAAGTCACAAGTGAAGAACAAATGATGACAAGATTCAGGCCATTGATCGTGACAAAGAGAGCAAAACACCGTGCTACCAGTCGGGAGGAGGGTTTTTTTAGCCAGAAGTTCCGCAGTGTTCAGCCTATCATGGAGTAGGAGCCAGAAGAAGAACTTCAGCCTGTTGGTGCAACGACATCGCCAAAGCCAACTAAAAACAGGTGGGGGGTTCAAATGTTGAAAGGTGGAGGCATAAAGATGGCGAGGGGTAAACGTTCTTGGGCCCCAAATGAAGGACCAGGAGTCACTGAGCACAGGATTTAGGTTTAACAATTCAATTGCAGAGATAAGTTGGGTGAGTTCCTGAACCGCTTCAGGGGAGAGAGGGAGGAAAAAAAGATCAATAAGCCGGGAGCTAGAACAAAAGCTTTGGATTGAGATTTTCTTGTTTTTAGCAAAGGAGAATAGTCTGGGAAGAGAGCTGTGCAGGGGCTGATCAGACCAAATGTCAAACCAGAGGGAGACCGAAGCACCACTGGATGGGAGAGGCCTGGAGATGCCCCTGAAAAGAGGAAGAAGGTTTAGGATTCCCCTCCACCAGGCAGAGCCTTTCTTGGGGGCAAGGTGAGGAGGGGAGGCAGAGGTGCGGTAGTGGGACCAGATCAAGTGAACCTAGGGAGTGTCAAACGCATTGTAGAACTTGTCCAAGTGTTTCATCATAAGAGCATTGTCCTGTGCCGCCAGGTTGATGACACCCAACCCACCTTGAGACTTTGGCTGGCAAACAATTGACCAACGAACAAGAGGGGCAGATCCCTGCGAACGGTTTCTCCAAAGGCATCGACGACAGGCAGTATCAATGACTCGGATGACTTTTGCCGGAAGTCGGTACATGCACATGGTGTAAGTGGGCATAGCCGAAAGAACAGAGTTAACAATTTGGAGCTTTCCAGCCGGGGAGAGCCAAAGAGTTGTAGCCACCAACTGACGCTCAATTCGCGAGATTAGGGAGGAAAAGTCCCGAACTCTTGGACGGGTGATGCCAAGAGGGAGCCCAAGATAGGGTAAAGGAAGGGATCCAATCGGACAACCGAAAGTGGCTGCGAGGATTTGTGCTTCTAGATCTTGGATATTCAGCGGTATCATGCAAGATTTGGTGAGATTAATCTTTAGACCCGTAAAGCTGGCGTAAGAATTCAGCAGTGCTTTGAGACGGAAGATATTTTGCTGAGAGGCTTCAACAAAGATGATGGTATCGTCTGCGTACTGAATGACTGGAAAATCGTCAGCAGAGTGACAATTCGGGGCGGCCAGCAGGTTTTGAGAGTGAGCCATGTTGCAAATGTATTGGAGAAGCTCCCCAGCCATAATAAAGAGCAGTGGAGAGAGCGGATCACCCTGACGGACACCTCTTTTGCAGTCAAAAAATTTACCCGTTGTTCCGTTAATGAGGACTGCAGAGTGAGCAGTGCTGAGGACGCCTTGAACCCATTGAACCCATTGGGGGGGAAACCCAAGGAGGATAGCATGAAATAAATCGCTGAATGTTCCACAAGGTCGAATGCTTTTTCAAAGTCAAGTTTGAGGATGGCGGTCGGACTCATGGAACAGTGACAAACATGCGTGAATTCCAGAGTCCAGGCAAGGCAGTCCTAGATTGATCTCCCTTTGATAAAGCCATATTGGTTGTGGTGAATGATTTCCCGGAGTAAAGGCTGTAACCTATTAGCCATGAGCTTCGTGATAAGCTTGATCGCAAAATTTACCAAGGAAATTGGGCGATAGTCAGAAATGCGCGAAGGCGAATCAACTTTGGGGATTAGGGTGATGAATGAGTTATTGAGAGGCCGTAGGTCACAAATCCCCTAGAAGAAGTTGTCGCAAAGGTGATAGAAATCCTGCCTGATAATTGGCCAGCAGGTTTTATAGAATCTGCCATTGAAGCCATGAGGACCTGGGGCTTTGTCTTGCGGGCAAGCGCGGATAACATCATTAATTTCAGAGGTTGAAAATGGTAAAAGGAGCCTGTTCAGGTTATGAATTCGCCTCCAATGTAAGGGAAAGCCAAAGTCACTGCGTGTATTAGTGGAAGAGTCGAGTCTAGATAGAAATGCATCCAACACAGCATCTGCTTTTTCCTCATGGGTGCAGGCCTTGTGCCCATTGTCCAAAGTGAGCGAGGAGATTGTGTTACGACGAGAGCGGTCCATAGCGGCTGCATGAAAAAACTTTGTATTTTCGTCCCCTAATTGTATGCATCTAGCAGTAAATCGTTGCTTCCAATAGGTTTGCATGTCTAGGAGAAGATGATCCACTTGTAGTTTAAGAATTCTTCGGAAATTCTGTTCCGAGGTACTAAGAAGCCTAAATTCTTCAAAAGAATCCAGGGCACCAAGAATGGTATGACAAGGTTTAAGTTTGTTGTCAAGCCCTCCCATTTTCCTGCTCCATCTTCTGAGAGTCTTTTGTAGGGTGTTAATTCTGGAGGCAATACCTCTTGTCGGGCCTGTCAAGGTAGAGTGCCGGAGCCATGTAGATTGTACAAGTTCCAAAAAACCGGGCTTAGAAAGCCAAGAGTTCTCAAATCTGAATAGATGCGGCTTTAAGATAGTGGTGGCAATTTGGACAGCACAAGGAACGTGATCAGAGGTGAATCGATCTAAAGCCATTAGAGAAGTACTAGGGAAGGAAGTTGTCCAGTTGGCCGAGGTTAGACACCAGTCTAGCTAGATTAATAGCAGGTCGACCTGCATGTTGCTCCAGGTGAAGTTTCTGCCAGAGATTGGAACCTCAAGGAGCCCCTGTGATCTGATGCAATCATTGAATCGGTGATAATAAGCGTAGCTTGTAGCTGGCTTGTTTCTGTTATGCGGGAAGCGGTACAAATTAAAATCCCCCAGAATCATCCAATCATGTCTGTCACTTGCTAGACCCAGATTCCGCAACCAATCAATGAAGAGAGATTTCCCAGGTTCACGACAAGGGCCATAAACCGTAGTGAGGTGCCATTGGTGGCCATTAGCCAAGGCGGTGAAGGCGACGGTAATTTGAAAGGAATCGCAGGAGATAACCACACCAGAGAAGCGGGGCCCCATCCATCCAATAATAATACCACTTGAGGCACCAGAGGCGGGGAAGAAGGCAAATTTGTCAAAGCGTTTAGGGGCGAATTAGCGCACAGTCGAATTGTCTATGACAATGAGTTTTGTCTCCTGAAGACAGTATACGAAGTAACCTTTATTTTGGAGAATAGACCGAACCACCGAGTGCTTTCTAGGTGAGTTCAGCCCACGGATATTCCAGCTTAAAATGTCCCAGCTAACGTGTCTGATCATGGTAAAGGATCGCGGATGAGCAGAAGAGTCCCAAGAGCCAAGATCCGGGACGCGGAGGGTAAAGGAAATAGAGCATAACCAGAATTAATCCAAACATAAACAGTCTAACCACAACCACAGAGATCAAAGTGCAGTTCAGGAGTCCAACAAAAGGCCACAAACATCCCAAGCGATAAGTGAGAGGGTGCAAAAGATGGGTCACGCAAGACCACAGAGTCCACAAAAGAAGCCACCAGGCGCATCTACTCCAAGCACGGGCCGGAGCATCACTGAGACTGTTCCGCTGCATGAGCATCTGTTGGCACGTCCAAGGCTGGGGCAAGCCGGGTGTCCGCTGAGTGGTCCCGCTGGAGCTCTTCCGCCGAAACTTGGGCTGCAAGTAAACCACAATAGTGGGTTGCACTATGCTGTATCTGTTCAATAGAGAGGGGTGCATGAGCCATACCCGCCAAAGAAGCCTGAGCAAAGTCCTGGATATTTGGCTCGGCTGGCAGTTCTAGCCTTGAGGGGCCCGCAGATGAACAATCCTGTATCGAAGCGTTAGAGCACTGTTTGCATGCAAAAGAAACCCTAAAACCACCCTGCCTGTTTCGGATTCTGGCACTCCGGCGAAGTCCCAAAGCAGAAACACTTACAGCTGATGAACGATGTGCAGCAGAAACAGTCTGATGGGCTCGCCACTTGTACACAATAGTATTCTGGGCCGCAGGGACTTGTAGCTGGATTCAGCAATCGGTGGGTGAACTGCCTTCGATTTCCCTTTAACAGAAGTATTAGTAGAACCACTGGTAGGCTGGTTTGAGACCTCTGACATCTGAGCACTCACTGCCACTTGCGGATGATCTGCCTGCGGCGCCGGAGCTTGCTGGACAGGCCACCCCTCCCAGGCGGCATCAGCCTCGACTGGCTCATCAAGAATGTGATCCACATGTGGTTCATCATCCTGCCCCACATCTGCTGGGAAGGCTCCTTGGACCATCTGCTCGTCAACCCACTGCTGGACCCATTCCGGCTCCCCGGGAAAGACTTCCCCGTGGAATGGGTGAGGATTCCCCCCATTCGGCGGCAAGTCATCTTCATCAAGAGGAAACCGGTCTGCAAAATCGTTATTGAGGATGTAGATAGGAAAGGTTCAGGACCTTCCTTCCCCGTCCATGGAGTGGCAGGATTTGATAGTTAGGCTGCGGGGAATGTCGATCGGGTTATCATAAAGGACCTTGAGCATAACCCGAGCCAAACTAGAGTCTTCTGAGTGCCAGTAAAGAAGTTTTCCAAAAGACGCCACAACTTGTTCCAGGAAGGAAATTTCCTTAAAATCTAATGGGTATGCCAAAAACATAATCCAGCCTATGCGAGCAGCAGGAGAGTTTCTATGATTCGGGGCCTCGTCATGCTTCACAAAGTTAATCATTCTTTCTCCTATCCAGTAGGGAGCCGAAGCCACTAGGCAATCCCGCTGGAAGATGCTACCCATCTTGAAAATGCCCACGCCAATAGGGTAAATGTTGAAGCGTTGCACATGATATTGCAATACCTGAGTGATGTAGTGGTGGATGAGGGGCACAAGTCATGCTTTTCCTGGGTAGACAGGTGTGCGCCAGTAGCGATTGCAACGTCCTCATTCCTCTTCACCACCTGCCCGGTCAAGGAGACAGTTCCCCGGCGTCGACGAAGTTGACCACCGCCATCTGAGAGCACTCCCCCTCGAGCAATGAAGGGGAATGGGTCTACTGGGAAGTTGGCCATTGACGGGGACGAGCGAGGCCAAGGTTTAGGGTTCTGTGGCAAGAAGGGAACTATAGCGAGGGAATGGGTTTCACGAGGAGAAACAGGAGAGGGTGGCGGGGAAATAGCAGACGAAGGGTCCGAGGGATTGGAAGCGACACTAGGCAGCCGCCCAGGGATGCTAGAATCATGATTACTAGACGGAGAAACGTGCTGACATTTAATGCGACAGACCTTCGACGCGACGTGAGGGACAATTTGCTTTCTACGATCAGAGACCCTAGACATGTCATAGTGTAAACGTCTAAAAATATGCTTAGCCGAGATGGTACTAGTCACAGCGGAGCGCTCGAAGCAGTGGCCATGGGAAGAGGCGACCGAAGGTGGCTGCAAGCCTTAGAGAGTGGACGAAGCAAAAGGGCCCAGGAGCGAGGGGAGATCTCTGCGGGCGAGGAAGAGATCCCGCCGAGAGGGACTAGGGGGGTGAATAGGGACTAGGATTGAGCCAACAAGGAACGTAGTTGAAGAAACCGAGGCAGGGATAGGATTAGGATTCCGATTTGAATTTGAATTGGAAGAGAACCCAGCGGCTGAGGAAGAACAAGGGAGCAAAGGAAAGCACACTGGGTCCTTAGGATTGAACAACGTTCTTGTTGCCCCTGATGTTGTTCATAATCTTCTTTCTATTCGTCAATTCACCTCTGATAACTCTTGTTCTATTGAATTTGACTCGTGCGGGTTGACAGTGAAGGATTTGGCCACACGACGTCCTATTCTTCGTTGTGACAGCACTGGCCCTCTCTACACCCTTCGTCTTCCACCCTCTGCTGCCCCCCCTTTGGCTTCCCCTTCGCCCGTGCTTGCTACCACCACTTCCTTCACTCTCTGGCACCACCGGCTTTGTCACCCCAGCATTGACGTTTTGGCTCAGCTTTGCAATAGCTCCTCTGTTTCATGTACTAGGGCTGCTAATGAGCATATTTGCCATGCGTGTCAGTTAGGTCATCATATTCGTTTGCCTTTTCCTGTTTCTTCCTCGCATACTGTTCAGACTTTTGATCTTATTCACTGTGACTTGTGGACATCCCCGCTCCTGAGTGTTTCTGGTTTTAAGTACTATCTGGTGGTTCTTGATGATTTCTCTCACTATTCTTGGACTTTTCCATTGCGTTCCAAGTTCGATGCCTTTCCCACACTCACTCACTTCTTTGCTTGGGTGTCCACTCAGTTCGGTGTTACTATCAAGGTGGTTCAGTGTGATAATGGGCGCGAGTTTGATAACTCCGCCTCCCGGGCCTTCTTTCTCTCCAAGGGAGTCCAGTTGCGCATGTCGTGCCCCTATACCTCCCCTCAGAACGGCAAAGATGAGCGCATGATTCGCACCACTAACAATGTCATGTGCTCCATGCTCTTTCAGGCTTCTGCTCCCGCACGCTTTTGGGTTGAGAGTCTTCTTACAGCCACTTGCTCAACCGCCTGCCTTCCAAGGCCACGCGGGCTCCCACTCCTCACCATGCCTTGTTCGGTACCCCTCCCTCCTATGCTCACCTTCATGTCTTTGGGTGCGCCTGCTACCCTAACACATCAGCCACTGCCCCTCACAAGCTTGCGCCCCGCTCGACCCTCTGTCTGTTTCTCGGGTACTCCCCCGACCACAAGGGGTACCGTTGTCATAGTTGTTACGACGACGCAGTGAAGCGTGGCAACCTACCACCTTCACAACTTTACAACGCTTATGGCGCGCGGCGTGGCGTCGCCGTAGACATATTGGCGTGGCGATCAATATAGAAAAATAGCTTATAGGATTTAGAAAATTATATCAATATATAAGTACTAAAATACTAAATTGCAAATAACAATAGTAATATAGCATGATAATACAATATCAAATTGCAATATTGTTATTTAGATACATTATTAAATAAAAAATATATAATTAAAATTGTAAAAACATATTTTAAATTATGTCTAATAAAATCTTTAAAATTCAGTAAATAATCTATTTATATAAATTTGACCAAAGTACATTTAAATTCCAACCCATTTAAAGCCCATTCTAAACCCTAACCTTTCCCTACTCCCCCTATCTCTCGGCTCCCTCAACCTCTCCAGTCTTCAGCCGCCAGACCCTTCTTCCACTCCTCTCCTCTCACTCATCTCCCAATCTTCTGCACCGACGCACCCAGCCTCGCCGCGAGTCGCTGCGCCTGGCCTCGCCGCGCACCGTGCCCGGCCTCACTATGCGTTGCTCGCGCACCCGGTCGCGGATGGCCGTTCTGTGCTGCTCTACACTGGATCTAACCAGGATCTAGCCTCTGTCTTCCCTTCCCTCTCTATTCTGCGCCGCTTTGCCACTAGATCTGGCCGCCACTGCCTGGATCTGCCCGCCGCCCTTCACTGTTGGTCGCCACAGATGGTGTGGCGTCCTGTGGCGAATTGCAAAATACCGCCACAACGATATGGCGCCGATATATCGACGCCATAACAACTATGATCGTTGCTTTGACCTTGCTTCTAGTCGTGTCCTTGTCTCACGGCATGTTGTCTTTGCTGAGTCGGTTTTTCCTTTCTCCGTCAACTCCACTCTCGCCTCCGAACTTGAGTTGGAGTCCCTGTTTTCGATTGACTCGGTGGTTCAGTCACCTTTGTCTTCTGCAGGTACACCTCTAGCTGCTCCGGCGGCTCTACCGCCGCTTGAAGGCCTTGTGTGGACACGACGTTGCCCACTGCGCCATGTGCGGCTCCAGAGTCCTCGGTTGTGCCACGCGCGGCCGCTCCACTGCCGCCTGGCGTGCCTGGTGTGGCCCCGACGTTGCCTCCCGTAACATGCTCGACACCGGAGTCCTCGGCTGTGCCAAACGCGATCGCGCTGCCGGTGCCTAGCGTGCCTGTTGTGGCCCCAACGTTGACACCTGCGCCATGCGCGGCCCCTGAGTCGCCTGCCGCACCCGACATGTCCTCGGTCGTGTTACGTGTGGCAACGGAGTCCCTGCTGCACCTACCATTGTCCCGGAGCCGGAGCCGCTTGCCTTGCCACATGTGGCCCCGACGCCTTCTTCCCACTACGCTGACCCCGTGCGCGTCTACCAGCGGCGCCCGACGGTTACTGCACCGGCCCGCTCTCACGACGAGCCGCCGGTGTACCACCCGCCCATCCTTCACCGCGATCCCCGCCACACTCACCTGATGGTGACTCGGCGGGCTGCTGGGGTTCTTCGTCTAGTTGATCGACTTGTCCTCTCCGCCACCACCGGCCCACAGGTCTCCCTTATACCCTCTTTCGTCCGTGGCGCCTTAGCGGACCCTCACTGGCGTTGCGCGATGGAGGAAGAGTATGAGGCCCTCCTGGCCAACTAGATTTGGGACCTGGTGACGCGTCCTTCTGATTGCAATGTGGTGACAGGCAAGTGGATCTGAACACACAAGCGCAAGGCGGATGGTACACTGGATCGGTACAAGGGTCACTGGGTCCTCCGCGTCTTCACTCAGCGCCCTGGAGTTGACTATGATGAGACGTTTAGCCCAGTGGTGAAGCCCGCTACGGTTCGCATTGTTCTATCACTGGCTATCTCCCGTTCCTGGCCGGTTCACCAGCTGGATGTGAAGAATGCCTTCCTTCATGGCACCTTGGCGGATGAAAGAGAGTATGGCTTGGAAAGATTAGATTAATTAATGAGGGAGCCAATGCTCGAGTACATATAGGCAAGGATAACCACCTGTAACAGAATAGAGCTAATCTAGGAGATAAGAGATAAAGAGCTAATCTAGATGAATCCTTGCCAACAGACTTAACCAACAAGCCAGGGAGATAAGCTGGCCCAGGCAAACCCCCCTGGGCCAGCCGAACCCCCCCTAGGCCCATACATCACGCTAACATGCCCCCGCAGTCTGAACGTCGGTGCTCAGCCACGAACATTCAGACTGGACCGAAACACAGAGAACACCGAAGAAGGCAGCCCCTTGGTGAAGACGTCGGCGAATTGTGATGTCGTGGGGACGTGAAGAACCCGAACGACACCCATGGCTACCTTCTCACGAACAAAATGAAGATCGATCTCGATATGTTTCATTCGTTGATGTTGAACTGGATTGGAAGACATGTAGACCGTACTGATGTTGTCACAGTAGACAAGTATGGCGCGGCTTAGTGGAGTGTGAAGCTCGTGAAGAAGCTGACGAAGCCAGGAAACATCAGCGACACCATTGGCCACGGCCCGATACTCAGCTTCAGCACTAGAACGGGAGACAGTGTTCTGACGCTTGGACGACCAAGAGACCAGGTTGTCACCAAGGAACACAGCATAGCCCAAGGTGGACTTGCGAGTATCAGGACAACCAGCCCAGTCAGCATCAGTATAGACCACCAAGTCATCCAGGGTCGATGGCCGAAGGTGAAGTCCCAGGTGCAGGGTACCCCGAATGTACCGTAGAATGCGCTTGAGAGCAGCAAGGTGAGCCTCTCGAGGATCATGCATGTAGAGGCAGACTTGCTGCACGGCATAGGAAATGTCAGGTCGCGTGAAGGTCAGATACTGCAGAGCGCCTACAAGACTGCGGTAATCTGACGGATCGGCAACTGGAGCCCCAGAGTCGGCAGAGACTTTAGGGTTGGTGTCCACTGGCATATTGCAAGGCTTGCACTCTATCATGCCTGCCCGGTCCAGGATGTCGAGCATGTACTGTCGCTGAGAGAGAATCATACCATCAGCGTTGCGCTGGACCTGCATCCCCAAGAAATGATGGAGCTCGCCCAGATCCTTCATGGCAAATTCCTGCTGAAGAGTTGAGATAACTTGCCGCAGGACCTGTGCTGAGGAGGTGGTGAGAACGATGTCATCAACGTAGAGAAACAGATATGCCATATCAGTGCCACGACGGTAGATTAACAGCGAAGTATCTGACTTGGCTTCCACGAAGCCGAGAGAGACCAGGTGCATGGCGAAATGACTGTACCAAGCACGAGGGGCCTGTTTCAACCCATAAAGAGATTTGTTGAGGCGGCAAACAAAGTCTGGGTGAGCAGGGTCTTCGAATCCGGAAGGCTGAGCAGCAAACACTATCTCCGTCAGAGTACCATGGAGGAAAGCATTTTTGACATCGAGCTAGTGAACACGCCACTTGCGGGAGAGAGCCAACGAGAGAACCGTGCGAACTGTGACAGGCTTGACGACTGGGCTGAATGTTTCTGCAAAGTCAACACCTAGACGCTAAGTGAAGCCACGGAGGACCCAACGCGCCTTGTAACGCTCCAGGGAACCGTTGGTGAGGAACTTGTGCTTGAAGATCCATTTGCCGGTGACAAAGTTGGCATGTCGCGGGCGAGGAACCAGATCCCAGGTCTGGTTTTGAAGGAGAGCAACATGTTCTTCTTCCATGGTGGCCCGCCAATTGGGATCGGCAAGAGCACCGCGGAAGGTCTTTGGGACAGGAGACAGTGGTGCGGCATGGAACAGGGATGGTACGCGAAAACCATCCTTGGCCTGAGTCGTCATGTATGCTGATTTACCATTGGGGTAACAGCAACAGCACCACGAGGCAGCGGCACCAGTGCTGAGGGAGCAGTGGATGCCGCTGGAGGAGACTCGACAGGTCGGGGACGCCTGGAGTAGACGCGCAGAGCTGGTGCTGCGCATGGCGCGGATCCCGCACGTGGGAGTGCAGGAAAGGCAGGTGTCGCGCGTGGCGCGGGGGCGGCCGTCGAAGGTGAAGGCGTGGCCGCACGTGGCGCGGTGGGCGTCGAAGGAGTTGTGGCCGCGCGTGGCACAACACCCGCGCAAGGGAGGGTATGAAACCCCGGTGGAACCAGTGGCGCAGGGAGCGGCGGCACGTCCGCAGAGGTACCTGGAGATCCTGTAGAAGACAATGTTGGCAGCCCTATGGGAACAGGCGTCGTGTTAGGGAGTTCATCTAAAAAGGTGAAGTCCGCAACCGTGGGAGGGGAGGTTTGCTCGGCAAAGGGAAAGTTGGTTTCATCGAAGATGACATGACGGGAGATGATGATTCTATTGGTGGTAGGATCAAGACAGCGGTATCCCTTATGGTGAGCAGAATAGCCAAGGAAGATGCAGAGAGCAGAACGGGGTGCAAGTTTATGAGGGGCAGTGGCCGAGAGATTGGGGTAACACTTACAGTCGAAGACCCGAAGATGATCGTAGGACGGCGCACTGCCAAGGAGGGCAAAGTGCGGGGTCCAGAAGTCAAGGGTCTTGGTGGGCAAGATGTTGAGAAGAGTTGCAGTGTGCAACGCCTCGGCCCAATACGAAGGAGGCATGCCTGCCAGAAATAGAAGAGAGCGGATGACATCGTTAGTGGTACGAATGATTCGTTCGGCTTTACCGTTCTGTGGGGATGTGTAGGGACACGACATGCAAAAGAGGATGCCATGTGTCAGAAAGAAGGTGTGTGCGGTGGAGTTGTCAAACTCCCGGCCGTTGTCGGTTTGGACGGCCTGGACACGGCCGCCGAACTGGGTAGAGACATAGGCAAAAAAGTTAGATAATGTCGTGAAGGTGTCAGACTTCAGCCGTAAGGGGAATGTCCACAAGTAATGTGAGTAATCATCGAGAACAACCAAGTAGTATTTGTAACCAGAGACACTGACAACAGGAGATGTCCACAAGTCACAATGAATAAGAGCAAAGTTGTTCGATGCCCGAGAGGCTGAAGTACCAAAAGGAAGACGAATATGTCGTCCTAACTAACACGCATGACATATAGAATCCAAGGTTTTGTTACAAGCAGGAATGGCCGAAGCAAGTTTGGAGAGAGCCTCGCGACCAAGATGACCAAGACGATGGTGCCACAGCGAAGTCGACGTGGAGCTCGCGACAAAGGAGTGCGCCACGGGAAGCTGCAGAGGGTAGAGCGGGCCGAAGCTATTACACCTGATGGTCACGGTCCCCGTGAGAAGATCCTTCACAGAGCAACCATAAGGGTCAAATTCCACAGAACAATTGTTATCAATAGTGAATTGGCAAACAGAAATAAGATTCTTAATGAGTTGTGGTGAAATAAGAACATTATTTAAAGCAAGAGAGCCAAGATGTCGTGCCGGTCGCGGTGACCGGCAAGAGCGAACCATTACCGACAACGATAGAGGTGGGAGAGGGATACCACGGAGTTGAGGAGTGAGAGAGAGAATCGTCAAGAGAGGTCACGTGGGAAGCACCTGTATCAAAGTACCAGTCATTGTTCACCGGTGGAGTGAGCGCCATGGTGCTGAAAGTGGAGACGAGGGAGCTCTGGTCCCAAGCCGGAGGTCCCACCATGGGCTGGTACGGCGCCTGGGAGGGCCAGGCCGACGGTGTTGGCTGCTGTGGCTGCAACATGGGCCCGGCGGGAGCCCCGTAGGGCGGCAAGAAAGCCTGCTGGTGGGGAAACTGCTGAGCCGCCTGTGGTAGTTGTTGGGCGCTGCTGTTGTGGGCCGATGCGTCCCTAGGGAAGCTGGGCCAGGGGAGGCGTCTGTGGGCTGGGCCACATCTAGATGGACCCGGTCCACGGATTGTAGAAGGAAGGCCAATTCCCGTCGGGCCTAGCGGACGCTCCGAGGGTGGGGGAGGGGCTGCCGGAGGGGTTGCCGCCGCTAGGGGCAGAGATGCCGCCTGAAGGGGTGCGGCGGTCCTTCTGCTTCTTCTTTTTGTTCTGCTTGGGGGCACCGGTCCGAGGAGTGCTGCCATCAGTCGGTGCGGGCTGATGGGGTGCGGAGAAGCCCGTGGCGGCGAGGGCGGTAGGGGGGGCAGCAGGGTGTTGCACCATGTTTATCTCCTCGAGTAGAAGTTCATTGCGGACGGCGACGAAAGAGGGGAAGGGGTGCCCGCGTCGGAGGTGGACACTGATGTCCCTGTAGCGTTCGTTGAGCCCGCGAATCACGTTGACGACCAATGTGCGGTCAGTCACATGTTCACCGAGGTCAACGAGATCGTCGGCCATCTTCTTGAAACGCTTGCAGTAATCGGTGATGGAGAGATCACCTTGTGCAAAGGCGTGAAACTTGGCATCAAGGTGTAGGGCGCGAGTCTCCTGGTTCCCGATAAAATGACCATCGATGGCGAGCCAGGCTTCACGGGCGGTGGCACGGTGTTCAATTACGGCCTCAGCAAGATCAGACGAGGTCGTGCTGTAGAGCCAAGATTTGACGACGGCGTTCATCCGTGTCCAGTCAGGGAGGGCCGAGGTGGCATGGTCACTATAGATGTGATCTTGCAGCGAATACTTCGTGAAGGCGAGGAGGAACTGCTCGCACCAACGCGAGTAATTGCCAGCTATGTCGAGGGTGATGGGCACCAAGCTGCGGGCGTTCTGGACGGAGATTGCCTGGGCGTGAAGGTTGAGGATGGCGGCTGCCTCGTGGAGAGCCATGGCATGGGAGACGTCCAGGCCATCCCTAGGAGCCGGGTCGATGGGATCAGCCGCGGCAGCGGCATCGGCCCAGGCTTTGGCCGCGCGTGCTAGGGCAGCACGGGCGCGCTCGGCGACGGCGTCGCAGTCGTTTGAGGCAGCAGTGGCCTCCTCCTCAGCGGCCTGAGCCTCGGCGAGGGCAGCCTCGCGGGCAGCGGTGCAAGCATCGGCGAGACGCCTTGGCTCGTCGTCAGCATCGCGGCGCGCATGCTCGGCGGGGTCGACGGTTGAGGTGGGAGGAGTCCCGGCCATACTGATTAGCGCAAGAGCGCGCGGTGGCAGCGAAAGGGAGAGAGGGAAGAGTCCCGGTCTCTTGATACCATGAAAGAGAGTATGGCTTGGAAAGATTAGATTGATTAATGAGGGAGCCAATGCTCAAGTACATATAGGCAAGGATAACCACTTATAACAGAATAGAGCTAATCTAGGAGATAAGAGATAAAGAGCTAATCTAGATGAATCCTTGCCAACAGACTTAACCAACCAGCCAGGGAGATAAGGTGGCCCAGCCGAACCCCCCTGGGCCCATACATCACGCTAACAGCGGAGACTGTGTACTGTAGCCAGCCTACGGGTTTCGTGGATCCCGCTCACCCTAAGCTGGTCTGTCGACTCAACAAGTCTCTTTATGGCTTGAAGCAGGCTCCTCGGGCTTGGTACTGCTGCTTTGCCGCCTTCCTAGTGACTTTGGGGTTCAGCGAGGCCAAGTCTAACATGTCACTATTTGTCCTCCGCCGAGGTGGTGACACCGCCTACCTGCAGGCTGCAGCTCTATGTGGATGACATCATCCTCACCGCCTCTAGTCAGTCTTTGCTTCAGCAGGTTGTCACCTCCTTGCAGCGGGAGTTTGCTATGAAGGATCTTGGTGTGCTCCATCACTTCTTGGGTGTGACCGTGGAGCCCCGCGCTGATGGTCTATTCCTTCACCAGTGCTAGGACAACGTGGATATTCTTCAGCGAGCAGGGATGACTGGCTGCAAGCTCTGTTCCACCCCAGTTGATACTCAGGCCAAGATTTCCGGTAACGCGGGTGCCCCAGTTGATGATCCTACTGCCTATCGGAGCCTCGCTGGTGCCTTCAGTATCTCACCTTCACTCGGCCGGACATCTCATATGCAGTGCAGCAGGTGTGCCTTCACATGCATGATCCCCGGGACCCGCACCTCACCGCTATGAAGCGGATTCTCCGCTATTTGTGTGGCTCCCTTGACTACGGACTCCATCTTCGGCGTTCTCCGGCGTCTGAGCTCATGGTTTACACTGACGCCGACTGGGCGGGCTGCCCGGACACGCGTCGCTCCACCTCCGGCTACGCCGTCTTCCTTGGTGGAAACCTCGTGTCCTGGTCGTCCAAGCGGCAGCCTGTTGTCTCCCGCTCCAGTGCCAAGGCTAAGTACCGTGCTGTTGCCAACGGTGTGGCGGAGGCCTCCTGGCTCCGACAGCTCCTAGAGGAGGTCCACAGCCCCCTCTCCAAGAGCACTCTAGTCTACTGCGACAATGTCAGCACCGTCTACCTCTCCACCAACCCCGTCCAGCACCAGCACACCAACCATGTGGAGATCAACCTCCACTTCGTCTGTGATCGTGTCGTCGTGGGAGCTCTCCGTGTTCTACATGTGCCTACCACCTCCCAGTTTGCCGACATCTTCACCAAGGGCTTTCCTTCCTCCACCTTCTCCGAGTTTCGCTCCAGTCTTAACGTCCGCTACGCCGGAGTTTAGACTGCGGGGGGGTGTTAGAGTGTGTGTGTGTGTGTTTGGTCCATGTATGGCACTATTATTATTTATTATCCACCTACCCTTTGAGGGTTGGGTGAAGAATCCATTTCTCATTCTATCACTTCCTATATATAAAGGGATCTCATGTACTCTATTATCAAGCAACAATGAATCTCTAAAGTTAGTACTAAGCCTTAGAGCTGTTTTTAGCTTGATAGGAAGAAGTCCTACTGGAACTACTAGAGGGCAAGCGAGTGCCCTATCCCCCAGTCTTCAGACCCTTACCCTAGTGTGCCCTTAACATCCAGATATTATGTTAAGATCCTTATTTTAGTCACTTTCAATTAACAACAACAGTATAAATGAGTTAACTGCAAAATCTCATATATTAATAAATGGTACCTATATTCAGGTGCAGAATTTTGATTGGAACGATGAGTTCTCCCAAACTGCTGAATTGCACGGTCTGCACTCCAAGGAAGTTCAAGTGTTATGTGTACTCTTCTCCTCTGGCATGTTCAGTTGAGTGGTGTAAGGAAATTTCCCTTATAGTTTTGGACTATTGTAATTTGTAAGGATGGGCAATGGGAAAAAATAGACCTGATTTTTTGCCCTACGCTCAGCATGAAGAGAAACACCAGCTGATCCTGCTTCTGATATTATTGCAATAAGCTTTTCTCCATCCATGAATTGCTGCTTTTCATGCATATTAATCATATCCAAGGCTACTTCTTTCCTATAAATGACAGTTATTTAAATGAAATCGGATTGAGAGTAGTAAATTTTAGAAAGAATATGTGCTTTACGGTCATAGTTGCACAAAAGCCAGGTTTCTTGGGTATTGTCACTTAACCCCAGGTTTTATGGTCATAAGATTTCACAAAATAACCCCACATAGGACATAGCAAAATTTATTCCAGCCGCAACCTGCCTTTGCCACTAGACAAATCTCTAGCAAGCACATTAGCCAAAGACAGTTTGCTTTCATTGCGTATATGCATCTACCACCAACATCCGTTCCAATGTAAACGAGTCACAAGAAATGTAGTTAAAGTCTCGGGATTTGTGAAACATTATGACCATAAAACCTGGGTTAAGTGCCACTCGCCAAGAAACACCAGCTTTTCCCATATATAACCATGAAACATGTGGGTTTTTGAAATTCATTCTAAGAAAAAATCTCTCACGTGTTCCGTGCTTGATAGATGACACCTTTTCCGTCTGGTGCTCTTATTAGCATACCACGACGTCCAGTTATTTCTGTAACATTGTCAGGACCACCTAGCTACAAATACAAAACAAATGGAATGCATTAAGGCATTTGATAATTGATAACCAGCTAAAACTTTTAAACAAACTTCTTTTATTTCAGCTATTTTGGCAGCTTTAGATCATGCAACAAACTAAAAGGTGAATGTAACATCTCACAAGTAGGAGAACAAAAGTAGCAAGCCTGACAATTCGGTCAAATCTGGATGGATTATATCACATATTAAAAGCAACTGAAATGTTAAAATCCCATGAATTAATCTATAGCTGTAATACAATTCCACCTAGTGATATGGGCAATCCATTTTTTTTTTGAGAATAACCAGCAGGAGAGGCTCCTACTGAGGTTATATATATTACCAAAGATAAAATTAACCAAAGTACAAAAGAGGTTACAGAGCAAAGGATCAGATTAGAAAGAAGAAACGGAAAGACACAGAGCCCACTAAAAACAATTTAGCCAAACATGCACCGACTGCCTAAGAACCGGCCTGAATCGATGGGATTGTAACAGGAGCTCTTTTTTGAATAGGTCCAGCCAGGCCGCACAAGATGGTTGTTGTCGTCGAAAAATACCATGGTTGCGGAGCAACCAAAGTGACCAGGAGCCAACCAAAATTACTTCTCGAATAAAGGGCAACGAGTTATTCCGACGGCAAGTGTTAATGAGAGTACCTCCCCCCCTCTTCCTCTGCTCCCCCCTGTTTCGGCCTCAATGGGGCCCTTCCTTGAGTTGATTGAGCTTGACGAAGACAAGGACCTTCGTGATCTCGTTGACTCTTGGGACTTCTCCCCTGGTAGGGAGTTTCAGAACTTCATCTTTGATTCCTTTGCCGCCCCTGTCCACCACCCCTCCTCTTCCCCCTCGGGCTCCTTCTTCCTCCTTGTTGTGTTCCGTCGCTACACCTTTCGGCTCTCCGAGGCCTCTGTTAGCCTTGCTCTTCATGCCTGTTTGGGGGGCTCGCCTGCTGGTTTCCATGTTTCCTTCCTCCAGGAGCGGCATTTTCGTTTCTCGGTCTTTTCGAGACGTGTGGGCTTCGAGGTTTGCCGCCGCCGACGGATTATCTCGGACCAGTTTGACGTCTACTTCCATCTTTGGCATGACGGGGGTCCCCTTTGGTCTAAAGACTTTCGCCGATGGTCCAATGAGGAACGGGCTAGCTGGACCCCAGTTCGTCGTCGGCGCTTTCCCTCCACCCCTTCCTCTCTTCCTCGTCGGCTTCCTGCCCGTGCACGTCTCAGTTCGACGCCCGTTCTTCCTTCCTCTCCTGCTTCCCCTCGCCGGCAGGGCAGGCCGGTTAAGAAGGTTTCGTTCAGTAACGTCGTCTCCGTCTTCCCCCCGTCCCCTCCTCCTTCCTCCGTTCTTCCGACGTCCTTCTGGGTCGGCTCCATTCGCTGCCCTATTCCTTCCTCGGCAAGCCTTGCCCCCTCCCCCGGGGCACGCCTCGATCCTCGCGCTGTTTTCAAACTCAATGCCTCTCTCCCCCCTTGCTTGGCCGGCCGCCCCTCGCGGGGTCGGGTTCGTCGGGTACTGTTCCTCTGGTGCACATCTTCTCGCGTCTCAGGTCCGCCCTCTCTCCTCCGGAACCTGTCAGGCCTTCTGTGCTTTTGGCTCCGGTGCTTCCTAAGGGGGGTGGGTCCACTGCCCCCTCGTCTCCTCCGCTTGTCTGTCCTTCTCCCCCTTCGGTGCTCCGGCCAAGGGAGCGTTCAGACCTGCGGCAGGTTCAGGGTTCATTTTCGGACCGGCGTATCTCCTTCCGCCAGCCTGAAAATCCTGCGACTAGACCGCCTAGGGGGCTTAGCTCGCCCCTCGCCCCTCAAGCTCCTGTTGCCTCCTCTTCGCCGCCTCGCATTTATTGCTCTGATCGCTCGGTCCTTTCGCGCCCTGGGGTTCGCTCCTCGGTTTGCTTTCTCACTTCCCTCTCCGGGTCCCCCCGCCAGGGACGCCAGTCCTCCCTCTCTGCCAATTGGGCCCCTTCAGAGCCCTGCCGCTTCGGTTCAGCTTCCCCGTCCCCTTTTGATCCTGCAGTCTCCTCTACTGTGATTTCAAGCCTCCCTCTCTCCATTCTCCCTCCTCCGGACCTCCCTTGTCTTGGAGCTTCCGCCTCCCATCATCACTCTCGCCCGCCGAGCCCCTTCCTTCTGGTGCTCCCAATGGCAAACTTCCCTGCTAATCCCCTCCCTTTCCTTCCCTATGGAGGAGTGATCCGGGATGGCGGCGGTCCTCTTCGTCGCCAAAGGAATTCTGTTGTTCTCTCTGGGGACCTCATCAAAAGTCACGAAACCTTCGCGATCGCCGAGCACGACGGCCCTTTGACGCCGGCGCAGCGGATTGAGCTTCTGATCGCCATCCGCCATCACCTTGGGGTCGAGCTCCGCCTCCAAGTCTCCCGCTACTGCCTCCATCCGCTTGGGGTCGGTCTCTACAAGTTGGGGTCCGAGTTCGAGCGTGATGCGATCGTCAACTCCCCCCGTTCTTCATCGAAGGCCGCCTCGTGCGCTTTGTCAAACATGACGAAGCCATGAATTGCAAGCAGTCCCCGTTCGCCAGAGCTGGCTGGCTCATGTTCCTCGGCTACCCTCTTGACTGCAAGTCTCTTCCTTTTCTCCAACAAGTCTGCTCCTCCTTTGGTCAGCTTCTCTTCTGGCATGAGGCGGACCCAAGCCTTGCAAGGGTTATCGTCAAGGTCCTCTAGGAGGATGACCTTGACGTCCCTCGCAGCATTACTGTCAAACATGGGGATGAGCTCGATGGCAGTGGTCGCTCCTGGACCTTCCCGGTTTACCTCCTCCGGTCCGACCTTGCGGACCAGGGGCCAGGAGATGAAGTCCCCCCTCCGCCTGACAATGGCAACCCCCACCCTTTCCTGGGCGAGGTCATGCCTGGGGAGCCGGAGTGGATCCAGCAGTGGGCAGATGCCCAGCTTTTTGGTCCCATGGCCAACCAATGGCACAACCATGTCCAGAACCAGCAACACGAAGGCGCTCCGCAAAATGATCTGGAGGATGATCAATTCTTTGAAGCTGTCTTTGAGCCCATGGTGAAGGACGATGTGGAGGAGATGCCCCTGGCTGAAGCCGACCCACAGGACAGCATGGAGATCTCGGGCATCTCCTCCGAGCCTTCGGTGGGCTCTCACATCGATCAACCTCTCCGGGCTCCTATTTTGCCCCCGCAGGTCAGAGCCTCCCCCCCTCGCTCCCTGGTCTCTGTTTGCAGGCCTCTTTCGCCGGCCTCTCGCCTCCAGCTCACTCTTCTGGCGATCCCCCCTGCCTCGCCTTCTGGGCGGGCGGCCCCCCCTGCACCCCAACCCTCGTCGCCTCAGCGCGCCAACCTCCCCGTGCGTTTTGTCTACTCAAGACGTCGGGGGGTGGTGCTCGGCGCTTGAATGGAGGGGGGCAGTCCAGGTCGCCTCCCCTATCTGTCCGAGGTCTGCGTCACAGTGCTCGACTCTCGGCCAAGAACAGGGGGTTCCGCACTTCTTCCCGAAGGAAGCAGGGGCCTTTTCTCTCCAATCTCCCAACCATTGATGAATTCATTGAAGTGTCAAGGTCTGCCACCCCTTGCCCCCCTCTTTCCTGCGATCAAATTATTCATTCGGCTGTTAATCTCTGTGGCATCCCGCCTGACACCTTCTCTACTTCTTCCTTCTTCTCTAGCGGCTCCGATGATGGGACGAGCCCTCTGAAGGCTGGGATGGTGGCCGGCCCTTCTTCGGCCCCCATGATGGTGGACCCCCCTGCTCCCGCCAACCTTCCAAGCAATGAACATGACTCCTAATTCCTGGCCTGTGCGCCGCGTTTGGTTTTTGTTGCTCAAACTTTGCTGGCCTGCGTGCCTGTGGTGGCCTCTGTTAGGCCTGTATTTTTGGAGACTCGTGGGCTTCCCCTGTTTTGGCCCAGGTTACATGGCCCGACTTGTTATTTGCCTGCATGCTTGCCTCGTTTTTTCCTCCAGGCTGGGTTGGCATTTGCCTCAGCCCCCCCTCTGCATTTTGCTTCCTCCCATGACTGCCTCCAGATCCTGGAAAGTTGTTAGCTGGAACGTTCGGGGTCTGAATTCTGCTCCTAAGCAGCTCGCCGTTCGCAACCTCTTAGCCTCCTCTTTTGCGGATATCGTCTGCCTCCAGGAGACTAAAATGGCGGCCCTTGTCCCCTCCTCCGTTAAGAAATTCTGTCCCAAACGTCTGGACAACTTCCTCTTTTCCCCTGCTTTGGGTTCCGCTGGGGGCCTTTTCATTGCTTGGAATAGCGCTAAATTCTCTGGCTCCCTTCTCTCCTCTTCCCACTTCCAGCTCACTATCACCCTCACCTCCTTACTCAATGGCGACTCCTGGAAGCTCTCTAATATCTACGGGCCCTGCAGGGCCTCTGAGCGCCCTGCTTTCTTCTCTTGGCTGAATTCTCTCCTCATTCCTTCTTCTGAGGACTGGCTCTTCATTGGAGATTTCAACCTCTATCGCTTCAGCGAAAACAAGAACCGAGGCCCTCTTAACAGAAGGAATATGGCCTCCTTCAATGATGTCATCAGCTCCTTGGGCCTCCAGGAAATCAGCCTCCGGCACAGACAATTTACGTGGTCTAACAGACAAAATCCCCCTACCCTTGTTCAGCTGGATTGGTGCCTTACCTCTTTGCATTGGGCTAATTCGTTTCCAAACACCTCCTTCTCTGCGCTCCCCAATGGCTGCTCGGACCATTGCCCTTGCCTTGTTTCTATCGGAACGGCTATTCCTAAGTCCACTGTTTTTCGCTTCGAAAATTTCTGGACCAAATTCTCAGATTTTCTTCCCTTGGTTCAATCCTGTTGGAACAAAGGGCCTCCTTTGATCGACCCTGCCAAACGCATCGCTCAGAAGTTGAAATCCCTCCAGAAAGTCCTTTCAGTTTGGCAGCGTAAGCATAGAGGTTTCAGCCTTTGGATTAGGAATACCTCTATCATCATTAGTTTCCTGGACAAAATGGAGGAGTTCCGCTCCCTCTCTCCTTCTGAATTTCGCTTCAGGATTTTTCTCCAGGCTCACCTTGCTTCCCTTCTTGACATCAATAACTGCTACTGGAAGCAGCGTTACACCATTCGTTGGACCAAACTGGGGGATGCTAGCACCAAGTTTTTTCACTCTGCTGCTACTTCAAAGCGACGCCGCAATACAATCTCCTCTATCAAGCTTGCCAACGGCACGTGGGTTTCTCAGCATGAGGACAAAGCTGAAGCTTTCCTGCATTTTTTCCTCTGCAAAATGGGCTTTTCGGGTCATCCTCGCATGGACTTTGATCTGGCCCAGCTGGTTCCCAAGGCTCAGGGTCTGGATCACCTGGCGGCAGACATTTCCGTGTCTGATCTGGATCTAGCCATCCAGTCTTTACATCCTGACAAAGCTCCTGGCCCAGATGGGTTCAACGGCTCCTTCTATAAAGCTTGTTGGCCTATTCTCCGGCAGGACTTCGTCGACCTTGCCCACCATTTCTCCCAGTGTGACATCCAGCTTCACCCCATCAATGGCTCGTATATTGCTCTCATTCCCAAGGGTCCCTGCCCTTCCTCTGTCAAAGACTACCGCCCTATCTCTCTTATGAACACAAGTGTTAAAATCATCTCAAAAATCCTTGCCAACAGACTCCAAGGAGTCATCTCTAATCTTATTCACAAAAATCAGTACGGTTTCGTCAAAGGTAGAAGCATTCAAGACTGTCTTGCCTGGGCCCTGGAACTTTCGCACAGATGCAAACAGTCTACCTACGAAACCGTCATCCTAAAACTAGACTTTGAGAAAGCCTTTGACACCATTGAGCACTCAACCATTTTTCTCATGATGACTCAGTTGGGTTTCCCCAACAAATGGATTCGTTGGATTGAACTTCTCTTGTCCTCTGGCTTCTCCTCTGTTCTGCTTAATGGCGCCTCTGGTAAATTTTTCCATTGCAAAAGGGGTGTGCGCCAAGGGGATCCTCTTTCCCCGCTCCTCTTCGTCCTGGCGGTTGACCTCCTCCAACACATAATTAACAGGGCCTCCAGCTTGAAGATCATCCAGGGTCCTAAATGTCATCCTCCAAACCTTGACTTCCCTATTGCTCAATATGCTGATGATACTATCATTTTTCTTCATGCGGATCAAAAGAACCTCTTTCACCTTCGTGGTATCCTTCACACTTTCTCCCAATCTACTGGGCTTAACATAAATCTCTCTAAATCCACCATCACGCCAATCAACGCTGATCCTCAGCAGGGTGAGCTCCTGGCGGCCACCTTCGGCTGCCCCTTAGCCCCTCTCCCCTTCACCTATCTTGGGCTTCCATTGGGGGTCCTGAAGCCTAAGCCTGCTGATCTTGCCTTCCTCATTGACAGCGTTGAGAGAAAATTGTCTGCTCTTTCTCCCTGGTTATCCATGGCGGGTCGTCTCCAAATAGTTAACTCTGTTCTCTCTGCTCTTCCCACCTTTGCCATGTGTACCTTCAAGATCCCAATCTCTATCATCTCCCGTATTGACAAAGCCCGGCGCAATTTCCTTTGGCATGGTCATGACTTTTCTGGCAGAAATTCCTCCAGAGTTGCCTGGCACAAAGTCTGTAAGCCCAAAGCCAAAGGGGGGCTGGGGGTCATTGATCTTCGCACCCACAACATTGCCCTGCTCCTTAAGCATCTTCATAAATTTTTAAGTCCCTCTCCCCCCCTGGGCTAACTTGGTTTCTCTGCACTACGCCTCGGCTTCCTCCCCTCCTCATCTTTCTCCCGCCTGTGGCTCCCGTTGGTGGCGGGACATCCTTGCCCTCTCAAGTCTTTTCAGGGCAATCGCTAGTCCCTCCATTGGGAACGGCTGCAACACTGCCTTCTGGGAGGATGGGTGGTCTGCCACCCCCCTTCGGCTCCTCTTCCCCCACTTATTCTCCTTTGCTAAGCGTCGCACTTGTTCGGTTAAGCACTTCCTCTCTCAACTTCCCTTGTCTTCTAACTTCTTCCTTCCGCTTTCCGTCGAAGCCCACAGTGAGTATCAGCTTTTGCTCCCCATTCTGGATTCCTTGATTCTCAGGGCCAACATCCCGGACAATTGGTCTTTTACTTGGCGCTCCTCCTCTTATAGTGCTGCCAACTTCTACAATTACCAGCACCACTTCATCCAGGCCCCTGTTGCTTTTCGGTGGCTATGGAAAGCAAAGTGCTCCAACAAGCTAAAAATCTTCTTCTGGCTGCTGTTATTGGATGGCCTCAACACAAGACAGGTTCTTCGCAGAAAAAGAATCCTCAACTCTGCTGTGGATGCCTCCTGCTGTTTATGCTCATCTGGTGAGGAAGAATCGGCGGTGCACCTCTTCTTTGACTGTCCTTTCAGTCGAGAGTGCTGGGTTGTGCTGGGGGCCCCTTGGATCCCTCCTGGCACGAACCTGGATAGACTGGAGGCTTTGAAGTCGTCCCTTAGTACTTCCTTCTTTATGGATGTCATTGTAATGGGGGCCTGGTCCATCTGGTTAATCCGCAATAGAATGGTTTTTGATGGGTTCGCCCCCTCTCTCCTCTCTTGGAAGACTCGCTTCCTCCTCACCTTCTCTGCTCAATCTCAACGTTTCTCTCCTTCTGTTAAGGATAGTCTGAAGCGTTGGATTGAAACCCTGTAATTTCACCTTCCTCGTTCTTGTCACTTTGTTACCTGCTGTTTATTCTTATTTATAAAATCGTAAGTAGGAGCCTCTCCTACTGATTTGCCTCAAAAAAAAGTGTTAATGAGTAGAGGTCGAAGTGTCACCCGACCAGAATAAACCAATACGAGCCCAACACGACAGACTGAAACTGCAGGCAAAAAATAGGTGAACAGAGGTTTCACGAGCGTTATGCCGGCATAGGATGCAATTAGCCTCCTCATTGTTAGCGGCAAGATGCTTACGAAGGAGGATGTCACGCGTGTTGAGACGGTCATGAATGAGCAGCCAGAAGAAGATACGAAGTTTGTTGGAGCAGCGAGAGCGCCAAAGCCAGGAGAAGATCGGATCGGTTCCTGTCGTGTCAAAGGATCTCTGATAAAATCGTTGTGGTTTGAAAATGGCCGAACCCCATATATAGCTCCAAGAGTCTAAAGTATGATTGGAGGAATTGAGGGCCCCCAAAGCAGTCCGTAACTGTTGTAATTCCTTTGTGGCTTCCGGAGATAGGGGAAGGAAAAAATGCGAAGAGATGTCCTGGAGATGCAACATGCTTTCAAGCGAGACCTTCCGAGATTTAGCAAAAGATGCAAGGTGGGGAAGCAGAGACTCCAAAGGGTGGGAGAGCCAAATATCAGACCAAAAGGCTTTAGTGCCATTGCTAAACCTACGGTGGGCAATCCATCTTGATTTACACAATCACTTATTCCATATTTCTACGTCTTAGATTGTAATTCCAGTCCCATGAATTAATATATAGCTGTAATACAATTCCACCTAGTGATATGGGCAATCCATCTTGATTTACACAATCACTTATTCCATATTTCCACGGCTTAGATTGTAGTTCCAGTCCCATGAATTAATTTATAGCTGTAATACAATTCCACCTAGCGATATGGCAATCCATCTCGATTTACACAACTTATTCCATATTTCCACGGCTTAGATTGTAGTTCCAGTCCCACTATCAAAAGGTTGGCTACAAACTAGGACTGTTATAATAATGCCGCAATTGGGTGGGATAACAGATAATCAACAGGAGTGAGAACTAAATAAACCAGGCTTCCAAGAAAACCAAAATATATGATGTACTATTTGTTGCATTCAACATGACGATAATGCATAACGATTTGTCGCTTTGGTCCATATCATGCGCCACATAGATGCTAACTACTCCCTCCATCCAAAAATCTTCTACCTATTACATTTTTTCCAAAAAAAAGTTATGCATATTTGTAGTTTATATGCATACAAGTATTGAATGAGCATCATTTAGGGCGCCAACCACGTGGTTTTTCATTCATGCAATAGTAGTACTATTTAATGCATAAGGATTAATACATGGGAGATTTAAAGCAATAGGACTATATAATGCAAGCAACACTGAGTTTGCTTTTTTCCTTGTCTTGATGCAAAAAGTAATAGGTAGAAGATTTTTGGATGGAGGGAGTAGATCATTTGAACAGTTGCTGATAACAAATAAAAGGGACTTCTCCAAAAATTAATAACTTGACTGGAAACTCTAAACAAGCAAGGAGGAATTGTGTCTGAAAGTACTCAATCAGAATTATAAATCAAGATATATCAGCTGCATGATCAAGGAACAGCTTTAAACTACTCAATCATATAATAAGGCTACTAGTGCTTAGAGCATCTCCAAGAGTCACTTTAAAATTTGATTCCCTATATAATTTTTTGGGATTCATTTTTGAAGATACAAATAGTTTAAATACGTTTCTCTCCAATAGAGTCCCTAAAGTAAAGTATGTGAGTATGTTCCCTACAAGTAGGGAATACAATGATTAATTTTGAGGATCCTTTATTTTTGGGAGTCATTTAGAGTTTCTATTGGAGACGATTTTTTAATTATAGTCCCAAAAATTTAAAGAAGAGAACTCTTTAGAGCTTCTCTTGGAGATGCTCTTATTCATAAGTTCAATTAACAAACTGTAACAAGGAATTCACTACTCCTAGTTAGAAACAGGTAGATCACCTGATCGATGATATCATCTAGAGGATTGTTGGGCAAATCCAAGGAACGAATGATCTGTATAATCTTCGACTTTCTTTCCACTGCAGTATCATACCTGACATTAATTTACAGGTAAAATGTATATGATCTCCTCCATACAAGCATTAGTGAATGGTTATTGATTTGCATATATGTACCTCTTTGAGAGTTCAGTTATGTAAGCATCTCTCTCTTTGAAGAAACTTTCTACTTTCTCCTTGCATGAATAACATGACCAATCATCCATCATCATACCAGTCCAAGGTGGAATCAGACAACCAGGGTGAACATGTGTGGTGCAACCAGAACAATGTAGCAACATAGTTTTTCCCTAAAACAGCGAGCAACTTAAGTATTATAAAACTAACAAAAAAGAGTTGGGAAACAAGTGACTATGGTACATGTGAAAAGGTAAGAGTCTTTTTGTAGGCCGTAGGACTGTAGGTAAAAGTATTTTGTACCACAACATCCCCCAAATAGAACAATGAATGTAGTATTGTAGTGTTTATTCAAACATCACAAATCACCTCCTCAGTCTTGCACATCTGACACATATTGAATTCCTCATTCGATTCTGTTGATTCGTGGTCTGATTCTGCTGTGACATTTTACATTACAGGACAGATCGATAAGTATTCCAGACACCACAAAAAATACCAGAATACACTAGTGTTAACAAATAAGAGATTTATTAGGCATAGGGGCTATTTTCACTCAACTTTGTCTGCATCATTTCACTGATGTTATATAGCTTTCAGGTAATAAAGCATGATACATGTGTGCACACCCGCATGTGTGTGTGATCATGTGTCAAACTCACACACCAAGAAATATGCAATGAAGCAGCCTAATTTAAATTAAATTATTATGAGCATTCATACAATGTTAAATCAAACCAGGTCCATTTAATCTTGCGTGTATGCAAGATGATTTTGCCATCACCCTTTAAGATGTGAAAACATACAAAAATGTTTTGTTTTTAAATTCCTGCCAGTAACTATGATATTCAGTATAATTTCTGTAATAGGTAAATGAGTAAATCCCATTGCAACAAAGTATGATTATTAGAAGATAATTTCTCAAATGAAAATCATCCCCAGCTTGGGAGAATGAGAAGCTAATTATGTTGATCATTGAGTCATAAATTTATATCTAAGTAGTTTTGGCCAATTTGGTTCAAAAAACAAGTTCTTGACTCTTGAGATCATCAACTAAGTGCCAGCTTGTGGTTGTGTGTTGTGCCACACTATGGAATCTATATGGGTAAAGCAATATTTATTCCTTAACAATTCCAGTAAGCTATGAGGTTATGGATCCCAAAAAGATGATCGCATATTCCAAGTAGTTATTATATCAAAGAATGGAAAATAGAACTGTTTTTGCCACATAAATACCATGCATTTAGTAAGCACTACCAAAATATTCTCAAGAAACCTACGTAGAGAATATTCATCACTTCCATCATCACTCAGATTTTCTGTTTTTGCATGTTTCCTGATTCGTCCTTTAAAGGATGCATCGGGTCCATAGTGCCGCTTACGCTGAACCTCTGCAACTTTTTCTTCACCTACAACAATACACATAAGAAACAATAGAAATATTCTAAATAAACCAATCAGTCAATCAGATACAAGTTCTACATGACAGGAAACAGAATGGTAAAGCCACTTTCCACAATAGGAATGGCCAAATTGTTAAACAGTATCATTTTATCAATCTACAATGGCTGATGACAGCTCAAACATTACAGCTTAGATTTGCGACAGTTAGTTGTGCTGTCTGCTGTGTTGGGACAGTAAGAGTGGTTTTATTAACAGTGCAAATGTGCAATTGCAAGTCACATTCGCCGCAGGAGCACAAAAGTATGTCCAGCCTGAACTTACTTTGTTGTTGGGAGAAACAAAACAGAGATATCTGAAACAGACCATATAGAGTAAAAGCAGTGTTCTAATAGGCGCTAGGCGCTAGGCGCTAGTCGGGCGGCAACCCGCCGCCTAGCGCCTAGCCGCCTAGGCGGCGCCTAGGCGGCGCCTAGCGCCATCAATTGCCTCCTCGTTTTAGCTGTTCCAACTGTGTTTATTTTTAAAGTACAACACTAGTTCCTATGCATTTATTACCATGTTTTTTATTTTCCAAGCCTACTCCATCCCACCCGAAGTCTTGCTGCTGGTTCCTAGGTAGCACTGGTTCCGGTTCCTAGGCAGCTGCTAGTTCCCAGACCTGAAATGGCAGCCAGCCGTTTCTTCTCCAGAGGCGTTAAAACTTCAACTAGAGTCCAGGTTGGCCATGTCTCTTCACCTCCTCTCTTTTCCCCTCCGCACTTGCCTTCCCCTCTCTTCACCTCCCCTCTCTTCCCCTCCGGCCATGCCTTCCCCTCTGGCTGCGCCTGCCCACGCCGCATGGCTTTCCTCCGGCGGCACTGCAACCGGCGGCGACGGCCGGATCCAAGCTGCGCATGCCTCCTGCCGCCGGATCTGGTCGTGTGCGCGACTCCCGCCGCCTCGTCGGGCCTCGGCGGCTCGGCCGGAGCTCGAATGCTCGATGCGCTGGACCGGGGGACGGAGCACGGAGGTCGGATCTGGCCGCGCGCGCGCCGCCGGTCGCCGGATCTGGCCGCGACGCCATCGCGCCACGCCGCCCAGGCGCCGCCTAGAGCCGCGGTCAACCGCCCAGCGCCGCTGTTGACCGCCTAGGCGCCTGGGCCGCCCAGCTCGCCGCCTGGAGGCTCCGCACGGCGCTGGAGTGGCACCCAGCGCCTAATCCCGCCTAGGCGCCCGCCTAATCCCGATTTTTAGAACACTGAGTAAAAGAGAATTTTAAAACTAATATTCACAGAAAACATCTCTTTTTCATCTCTCCTAACTAATTTGAATTTAAACTTGAAATTTAAATGTTGATATACTTTTCCACAGCCTACCACTGCAAAATTTGTTGGACTTTTTTAAAGTTGGTCTGGTGCTCAAATTGTGTTCATGTATGCAGCCAGATACGCCCCCTGGCTAGCACCTTAAATGAGTGTGTGAACTTTTGGCCCTGGGCATACAATATGTGCCACTAATAAATATGACACAAGATGTCAAGGGCATCAAGCCCCCGGGACGCCGGACCCTAGCTACGGAGTTTGTACCCACGGTCCGTGGTCTCCAGCGAGGTTATACCCCTCAGCCGTAGACTTGATAGAATTGAAGAGTAGATTGAACTGATAATCAAATTGCTTGCCAAAAGGTTTAGGTACAGCATCTATATATAGAGCCTACCCTTTATCTCTAACAAAAGCCATAACTAACATAACTCTTATCTCTAACAAAAGCCATACTACCATAACTCTTAATCTTAACCAACTCTAACTCTATCCAATCTTAACTACTCTTATCTCTAATAGTAGTACTAATCTCTTATCCCCTAACAGCCAGCCCTGGTAGCCCTTCCCCGTGCGCGCGGCCCTCCTGGCTAACCGCCCTAAGCACGTCACGGGCCCGCCGACGCCGACTGTAGGTCTGGCCCCACATGACACAAGAACATCATTAGTGATCCACTATTCTATGGCAAATACTGTCTTTTCGACTTTTCATGGATTTTACATCTAGTTTGCTGCAAAGGTATTATCAAACACATGCTATCTTTGTTTAGGCCAGAGACCAACTTCCAGAACACCAAAATAGTGAATACAAGCATTCTGATAAAGTGTTTGTAGATGCAAAATTGCAAACCTTGCTGAAAACAATCGGGTTTCGGAGGCAAAGGATAGTTGTCATCTACCAGCTTAAGAAGTAGCTCTCTTGGACCAGAAACAAAGTCTTCCATTTCCACACCCTGCCACATTTAAAGAAGAAAATTTATAAGAATTCATCATAATGTTGAATAGAACATACACGATGAATAAAGGTTATGCATGAAAATTGAAAAACACACATATTTACTGATAGCTTCCTCTGTTCGAGCTTCTCCAGTGCTTTGAAGACCAATCACCACACATTTTTCTTCTGCTATGGCTTCTTTCACTAACCTCACGACAGCAGGCACCTTAGCAGACATACACATGTGCCTAAAGAAACGCTGCAAAAATATATATATGTAGCGCACTGTTATTTACATATTAATTATATGGAGTAGTATTTCAAAAGGTCAAGCAAAATGCATATGTTCAAATCAATGCATCAGATATGCAGATCATATATTATACTAAAGGGAAATAATATGATTTTGGGGGACCCATAAACTCACATAATGGGCCAGTAGGTTATGGTTATAAACACACTGCTACGTAAAAGGAAAGAGAACCACCTGATGACTGGCCCAATATAACCGCCAAATCTGAGATGAATTAGCCTTATCTTCTGCATAATATTCAATTGCTGAAAGGAGTTCAACACGCAACTCAGCCCAAAATTCAGCTGCCTTTCTATACATATTCTGCATCATGAGATAAAAAAAAGGCAAGATAAAAGCCAGCAACACCAGGGCTAAACAAAAAAACACTACAAAAATGGTAAATTTAATGGAACATCAATTTTAATGTAATGGGAATTGGGAAATCACATTGTCGACAAAAAATCTTCCACAAAGATAAAATGGTTTGAAACAAACTAATCATACCACCAAAACTAAAGGAAAGAGATAGAATGTCAATCTTACCGTCATTCTTTCCTCTAGAGGTGCTTCCACAACAGCGAAAGCAACATCCTTATAACTTAGCGTACGGCAAACATACATACCCCTGGGGCAAGTTGAACAAGAGCACACCAATCGCTATTAGAATAAGAAACATATCAATAAGGTAACTGGATTACATATGCACACAAAGAGAAATTTACATAAATAATCATTGCACCCATGACATATGGGCTCTTTATGTCAACTAATGTATGCATAAAAGGTAGACCTGAACCACTGAGAAGTTCCAGGAGGAACTAACCTGGTTTTCATGTCCATAGCAACAAGTTCAAGAGCACCCACACCACCTTTCTCAAGAGCACCTAAAAATTGGTATCATAGCTTGTAAACAACAGCAAAGTAGCAAACATCATTATGGAACTGTGGCATCAGTTCATTTATCAACATTGAACTCGTAAAACTGTCCTGAACACTAAGCTTTACCCCCTCACCCAAATCACAGTGCTTTTTATGACTTGACAGTGGTTTTGTTGACATGGCAGCTACTCAGCAAACAAAACCAAAAAATGTGACATTGCATTTGCAACCCACATTTATCCTCTCATCTCATTTCTCCTTCCTCCTCTTCTCACCCTTCTCTCTCCTCTCTCTTCCCTGTTTGGCACCAGCAAGAGCAGGCCAAACCTCCCTGCTGATCTTGCTTTGATCAGTTGGAAAAGGAAAGCATTTTAAGTCGCATTTTACTATCAGTTGGAAAAGGAAAGAATACAACTACTTCTAGCCTTGCTTTGATAAGGTCAACTACTAGTCTACTATTGTTCCTGCTGTTGTATATTGAAAGTGTTAAGAGTGAATTTCACTTTGGACTATCTCTTCTTACCAAACTACCAAAGTTTATCCTTGGACCCACTTGTCATGTGCAGAAGTATTTCCTAAAGATCTGGACTGAAGGCACGGACGGTCTTGGCCCCTGGCCTCGTCAGCGCAGCGGCGCCAGTGAGGTAGGGTTCCAATCTAGCTTGTTTTAATCTAATCTTTGATGTTCTATTTCTTACTGCCTTGTAACATATATATAATACATCACATAACCGACTTGCTACTATTAAGGAGATAACCGAACCTATTAACATTCCTAAAGACAATATACCTTTATCCCTAATTCTTGCTACAGTACCCACAGTACCCGCATGGGTACTGTTGCTATGGCTGGCCCAATACCCATGACACCCTTTAGCATATATTTTCGCTTTGGAGCCCCTTTTATTACCCTTTTTTATTTTGGACCTTGTTATCTCAAGTAGCAGAGGTCGTTAAGACGATGGTGGAGACATGAGTAGCATGATCAAGGAAGCAATCACAGTGGCACACTGATTTTGAACTTGATGAACAGATGAAAAGGGGGTTTAAAGTGAAACCAAAAGGTAAAAAAAGGAGGAGATTTGAAAGAGTAGGTAGGTATAAAGCTAGAGCAGAAATGAAGTCATAATAAAACTTGAAAATATAACTGCCTATCATGGTTTACAATCATTTTAGACGACGCATGGTTTGTAAAAGTTGGCTCGGATATCGTCTAGCTAACGCATGTTGCCAACCTAATGAATTGCAGGCATCAATTCACCATGATTCATGAGTCATAATGAATGAGTCATAATTCTTGCCGTATAATTAACCCTGCTGAGACGCTCTGCATCTTCTTGTTTTCAGACCAATGCCAATCTAACACCACAGGCCACCGCCACACGCAACACAAAGCCACAAACAGTCTCTGGATTTTCACCGGCTAGATACTCATTAGCTTTTTTAGAATCTAAAGCTCCCCAACATGCTCTATAAATTGAGCCAATAAGTACAGAGGTTTGTTCACTTCTGACCGTCTGAACTAAAAATTGAGACATGAGTAGCGTGATCAAGGAAGCAATCACGGGAGATTTGAGGATTTGCCACTAAAAAGTTTGTGCTATTTGATTATTTGTTACTTGTGTGGATGACGTGGGACCATCTAAGTCTATGATTGTAGGCCAAAGTGGTAAATTATCAAATATTCTTCAAGGTGAAATTCACTCAAAGTGTTATTATGATAACAGTTGGCCAGCATTGGAAGGTGGAAATAAGTAAATAACTATTGTAAATATGATGCAAAAGGAAAAGATATACAAAGGAAAATTTTGAGAACAAAGGAACAAGAATAAACCTAGAAATTTCTGAAAATTCAGAAATGATGTTCCATCTCCCCAGAGGCCAAGGCGAACCATGTAACCCAGATTTCGAGGTTCTGATGCACCAGTTGCTGAGCAGTAAACAACCCGAGCTTCAGGTAACATTCTCTGCAATGTTTGGTGACATCAATGTACAAACAGATCATCAGGAATGTTTCTTTGAAAAATCATCTCAAATACCACATTATCTGTCAAAGTGAGGAAGAATAATACTATGATATATAACACATCAGGAAAAAGTCCAAATACCCCCCTAAACTTTACCTGAGAGCCTGTCTAGCACCTTAAACTTCAAAACCAGGCATCTGATTCTGAGTATTCTGACCCACTAAAAACTTTGTAATATCATTCAAAGAACCGCCTAGAGAAGTTTTGGATGGTGGTTTCGCTTATGTGGAAGCTTAAAAAGTGGTTTTAGCTCTAACACGAAACATTAATATGTAGTAAGTCTGTGGTTCTAGATCTATACACAACTGTGATGACATACTAATATTGTGTCGATTCATAGTTGTTAGTGAGAGTGAGAAAAGGGAGTAAAAAAGTGAGAATTAAGTGAAGATCTTTTTGTGTATATGTACAATGTGTACACCATGTAGCTAAAATCATCCAACATGTATGCAAATCAGACAAATCCACTATACAATTTGCAATGTTTAGGGGCTTCAATGCCTGGTTTTGAAGTTTGGGATGTCATATACTCATATTCATACGATTCAAAATTAACCAAACTTATGACAATGCATGAGACAATGGTGACTGCTATTTCAGCCAGGACACACCTGAACATACCCAGAATTTGGCATATCAAATCAGTGTATGGTGGTAAAACTTTTTTTCTAAATAAATTGCCTTATAGATAAAATTAAAATTTCTGCACAACTGACAAGACAATGTAAGGTCATTGACTTATGGTTTGAAAAAATATATGCTACCACTATGGAAAAGTGTTTTCTTTCAAAAGCCGAACAATTTATATTCAAGAAATCAGCTACATGAAACCACTGCACTAAATAAATGCCAGTAATGTTCTGCTGATCACAAGGAGACCAGAACAAAAAACATAGCAAAAATATAGTCACACACCTGGATCTCAAGAACTGCTTTACCAGTGCGAGTGGGCTGGCTCCCTGCCTCAGGAATCAGATTTTTTGCCTTGTGGCACTGCAATAAATGCATCACTTTAGCATACCAAGAAAATGTGCAGCAAATTGAATACAAAATAGAATGTTAACTAGAATGATAAGCACATTCATTCAATATTGTATCAGATTCTTCTTTACCTCATCAAACACTAGAAGACCATCGAACTCAGAACCACACCACTGTATCAACTGCTGTAAACGGGAACGGCCTTTCTCAGAGGATGCTATCAAGCTGCTATAAGTTACAAAAACAACTCCATTTGTGATCCCAATGGCCTTAGAGTCTATCTTAGAATACGGTAGCTTATTTAAAGCATGCACTGCAGAACAAATATATGGTATCAGTTGCAAATATTAGCAAATAATATGGAACCAATAGATGCAATTGCCTAATAAAGGGAGGTACAATTATTCAAATAAGTGTCTGTGTAGTGTGTCATATTGTTCTTCATCTCCACTCAATTATTTAAAGTACATGACAGGTAAAGCATGGAGTAATTATTGAAAACTCTCACTGTCTTTTTTCTCATGTCATCTGAAAATGCCAAAAAAAATCCCAAATTGCTAAATAAACCTTAAGGATATTATGGTATAATTCAGACTGAACTTCGAGGAACTACACATACTTTGCTGAAACAATAAATAAACTACACTGCCAATAGACCCTTTTTACAAAGTAGGGATACTGTCAAATTTCTAAACTACCATTAAACTACAATTGCAACTCAATCTCTGTTTTAGGTGACAGCTTTGGACCATCTGGACTCACATGTAAGTAGGGATGAAATTGGTTCGGATAGTTTCCGTCCATATCCGAAAAAACGAATTCGGATCCGGATTTTTTTAATTCAGATACGAATTTTTCGGGTAAGGATTCGGATACGATTTTTTTTGGATATGAAAACGAATATAATATTGATGGTATCCGACAGATACGGATACGGATACAGATTCAGATAATCCGGATAAATCTTATTCAGATATCCGAAATCAACCCGGTTATATATAAAAAATAACCATAAAATAAAACAATCTTTAAGATGTGTATCAAACATCATCTTTATTTTATAAGTTAATACTAATAGATAAAACATTAGATTTGTGCTGCTCAAGGTGAGCCTTCACCCTGTTTTTATAGGCAGCCTTCCGCTCTCACTACTTCAAACTAGCGAGGTGGTACTAAAGCTATCCGATGCGAGTGCGCGGACTTGTACAGTTGCACGAACGCTGGCCCAAATATGAAGGATCCTAAACCGAAAAAAACCACAGGAGTGTCTTGGCACAATGGTTTGTTCCCTTCAACCACAGCCCCCTGCTTTGGGGTTCGATTCCAGCGGGGGGCACTATTTTTTGCTCATTTTTTGTCTGGCGGCTGGGAAGTGAAAGAAAAAATATTTTCTAAGAATATTCGGTGTTTGGTATACAATATATATTTTTATTTTCCTTAATATAATAGGTTTATTATTTCATGCACTTGCAGTTTAAATTTAACTTATTTCAATTCAAATCCTAGAAAATTAATTAATTAACTAAAAATAGTTAATAACTTAGAAAAATGAATTAAAAATAATAAACTGATCCAAAAAATAACAAATTTTTACATGAGATAAGCTATGTTGCATTTTGATGGTAGAAAAAGTTTCAAGTTGAAACGAAGATTTAACTATTGATTTGATTTTAAACCCAACACATTTCTTCTTTATATCCCAACTCATCATTGTAGAATCTCCAACTTTCTTAACGTCGTATATGATAACATTCTCAAAATATTTTTAAAATTTTATCACAGTATCTATGTATCATATCACAACACTATGACAAGTAACACATTTTTCAGACTTCATTTGACTTTTTTAGAATTAAAAAATCATTAAGTTCCACGTTGTCCATTGAGTATGGTAACCTAGTTTTTTCAAAACTTCTTTAAATTTAGTCGATAAGAACTAAAAATGGACTAAAAAACATGAATATGATTTTTTCTATAAATTTTGGTTCATTATTTCAAGCACTTGCAGTTCAAATTTCATCCATTTCAATTTAAATCCTAGAAAGACATTTAATGAATTAAAAATAGTAAACTTATCCAGAAAAATACCGAAATTTTACACTAGATAATATTTGTTGCATTTTGATCATAGAAAAAATTTCAAGTTGAAACGAAGATGTAACAATTGATTTGTTTTTAAACCCAACATATTCCTTCTTTATATCCTAGCTCGTTCTTGTGAAATCTCCAACTTTCTTAATATCGTACATGATAACTTATTCGAAACATTTTTAATTTTTTATTACAAAATCTATGCATCATATCACAACACTATAACAAGTCACATATTTTTCAGACTTTGTTTGATATTTTTTAGAATTAAAAAATCATTAAGCTCTACGTTGCCCATCGAGTGTCGTAACCTTAACCTAGTTTTTTCAAAAAAAAACTTTAAATTTAGTCAATAAGAACTAAAAATGGACTAAAACATGAATATGATATTTCTATAAAATTTAGCTCATTATTTCAAGCAACTGCAGTTCAAATTTCACCTATTTCAATTTAAATCCTAGAAACACATTTAATAAATTAAAAATAGTTAACTTATCCATAAAAATACTAAATTTTTACATGAGATAAGCTATGTTGCTTTTTGATGAAAGAAAAGTTTCAAGTTAAAACAGAGATTTAACTGTCAATTTGTTTTTAAAACCAACATATTCATTCTTTCAATCCTAGTTTGTTCTTGGATAATCTCCTAATCGGTGGTTTTCTTAATATCGGATGTGATTTTCTTTAAATCCTAGATTTTTCAAAGTTTATTTCCATTTAGTGGATAAGAACTAAAAATGAACTCATAATTATGAATATGATTTTTCTACAAATTTCGGTTCATTATTTCATACACTTTTGTATGAACTCTATCTGTGGTGATTTGTGTAATGTGAACTTGTATGCGAATTTCTATATTTGTGGTGATTCATGTGATGTCAACTATTACTTGTCACTTGTGTGTTGTGACTATGAATCAAAAATTATATTACTGATGATATCTGGTAAATATTCGTATCTGCTTTGTATTTGTATCCGATGATATCCGATTCTATATCTGTATCCAGAGTATCCGAATTCGAATCTGAAAAAAATATGAAAAAGGATATGATATCAATGATATCCATCCATATTCGATCTGTTTTCATCCCTACATGTAAGTGACATGTGACAGTGTTTGCCCCTGTGGTGATAGGAAAGGGTCATAGGGCACACAACTCATACCCCATCCCCAACATGCCATAACATTCAGACAATGATGTGTGTTGTCCATGTAGCTAACTAGCTATGGATACCATCTCCTCATTTATATGTCGACCAAGATTGAGAAGCTATTAGCTAGAATGAAGAATGGGTTAAAGTGTTGTTTAGTGATAGTTTCTGTAGAGCATGTTAATTTTATGAAAATGATTCTTGAAAGTATGTTTTAGCAACACTTTGGGCAAAATATGTTGATATGAATTGGATTATGTGGGGATCCAAAGACCAGGGGTAGGGCATTCGTCCTCATCTGGCCACCAGCTAGGCTTCTTCCTAACATGGAAGAGATGTTGTAAGGCTTATTTAATTTTCAATTTCTTGGTATTGGTTGATATTGGGGTACATGAGCCCCTCTATAGGGCTACAATAGCCATCGGTACTGCTCATATGTACAATACTTGACCTACAGGAATAGAATCTTCACCTTCATAACAAACCATATCTCTAAGTACTTAAAGAATCTAATAGCTTTCCAAACTAATAAATATGATACAAATACACTAATCTCTAGCCTGGGGTACTAATTAATTATTTAGGCAATAGATAATTCTTATTGATTACACTTACTTGAGCTTGGGTCACTCTGGTCTCAACAAATTATTCTTATGCACATGTACTACAAGATCTAGACATTTCACATTTGGCATAAGCCCTTTCTCTTTTAGTCTCAAATCTCTTTTAGTCTCAAAATATTAGTGAATGAACATTGTAATTCTAGTGTCAATTACATCATTTGTTACAATGAGGACAAAGCTCTTGAATCCTCAATGAATATTGTGTTATCAAGCTTTCTCAAGCCCAAGATCCAGCTCACTCAAACCTTGACTGATCGCGGCTCAGAACCTGCCTTCAAATTTATAGCACGCCCAAGATCGCTCGGATTCAGTTCAAGTTTAGTATCAAGCTCCAGCCAAGTCCACCTAGGCTATGTCGAGTCCAGTTCGTTGACAGTCCTAACCACTGGTTTGGGTGTACAGAGTTGTGTTTTGGTACTCATGCAGTTATGCCCATTGCCCAACACAGACTTGCTACATATTGACATATCCATGAAAATGAATTTGTGTGTACTTAGCCCCTTTGTTGTTTTAGTTGTGCAGGCAAATATCCACAAATGGATTTGATAATTATACTCTGGTTTATTGTGTTTTTCATTTCAAGTGTGTCATGTTGATAGACTCTTACTCATTTGATAATTCCACGTGTTTTCATGTAGATGGCATCTTACTAATTAAAGGGAGTTGGCCATTTTTATTTTTTGCTAAATAAATGATGTAAAGTGTGCATGTGAAGATCCATACCTTCCACACATTTTGCGCCAACATCATCCAAATCTCTACGAGCATCATATTTCAAATCTGAACCAATGGAAATCCACCTGGATAATCCATTCAACATCAGAAAGATAATCAAGCAGCGACCAACATGGGTACAGCCAAAACAAATGATTATGCCTTTTTATCAGATAAGTTATTGTATATGTTCTTACAATGCCTTGTGCCTTCCCTGTTTCCAATTTTCCCAGATCAATCCAGCAATAGTACGGCCTTTACCAACACCAGCTCCATCACCAATAAAGAAACCTGCTCTAGCACCAGTAGGCAGATGATGAAGGTGTCTCTGCATACAAGAATCTATACTTACAAGAGGTGTGATATATATATAATTAAAAATAAGGAAATGCCAACAATGGGAAGATAACTAACCTGACAAGCATGCATCATCGTTTCAATTTGTAACCAAGACAACACCTTGGTCTCATCCAATTCGTCCATAATAGTTAAGTCATATGTAGGTTCAGGAGGTTGCACTGCAGACAAAGATGAAGTTTCTACCACAGGGTCTGGATGAGGAAGACCAAGTGATAGTTTGGGAGGCCTCTGAAATGAATATAAATATTAAAAATTTATTGGAGCTCATAAAGGGCAAAAATAAAACAGAAACATATCTAGGAACTCCAATGAACCTCTCCGTGTAGCCATAAAAACAGTTCAAAATTTAAAATCTTACATAGTCAATGAAAGTTTCCCCGACAGTACCAACTTCATCTTCCTCACGCTCAACATCAACTGCAACCTGCTTGAAGCCAGCTATAGTTATGATGCCAGTAAAATAGCAAGAAGGCATTGGAATATAAGGTTCTTGAATGAAATGTGGTAAAACAACTTAAGGGTTATAACAGAATGTTATGGAATGTTCACAGATTCATCTGCATCATTCAAACTTCAGGAAATGTGGATCGTGATACTTTCACTATCCAAAAATATATCTTATTTTGCCTTGCACGTAGACCAATAAAACATTGAAAATGATGAGACTACCCCACACACATACCACACACACATGGAAAAGCATGCCACATTTCATCTTACCTAGTCGTTGGTCAGGAAGTAAACCGAAAAAGAAATCAAGCCCATGTGAGTGCAACAATGCAAGTTATATCTTTTTATTACACTGGAGATCGCAAGCCTAAAAGTTGTACCCCATAGGGCACCAAGCTTATGGGTTTTCGAGGGTTTCAATGAGTTCAAACTGTCCAACCATAACATGAATTCATATATATGATAAATACTTCGAAAATGACAAGCCTTTTGACATAAATTAAGTCAGCCAACACCACAACTGTAAACATTTTGACCTGCCCTAACGTCCGCAATAACCACAACGGTAGTCAGTACAATGCAGGTTGCTCACCTCATTAACCTCCTCAGGGAGCTCGGCAGGTGGCAAAATCGGTGCCATCGGCACCGGAACGTGCGGCATCATAGGGAGGAAGGGCATGTGAGGCAATGGGACGGGCGGCATCGGTGGTGGAGGAGGCGGAGCGAAGCCTGGGCCGGCGGTGGCGAGGAAATTGCGGAGCTTGGAGAGGTCTACGGCGAGGTCGACGTCACACTGCGGGCAGCGGAAGCGGGCGAGGCCATGGGGCACGTTGAGGATGGCCTTGCAGCGCGCGCATGGCAGCTGGATCTTGGTGGGGTCCACGCCCTGCGCCCGCGGCATGGAGCGGCGGGAAAGGGGAGGAAGAGGAGCAGCAGGAGGCGCCGGGTGAGGCGGTGGCGGTGGCGGAGGCGGCGGCGGCGGAGTAGGGGAGGCCTTGGGTGGTGAAGGAGGGGGCATGAGCTCGGGGGGCAGGCGCTGTGCCATGCGGCACTTGGGGCAGATGAACTCGGTCATGCCGGGAGCCACGGCAAGGACGCCGCGGCAGCCGGCGCACCGCACCTGCACGGGGGCCGCCGATGCGGCGACCGGCGAGGGGGAGGCGCCGCCTCCAGCCATCGGGGAGACACCTGGGGGGAGCGATGGGGACTTGGAGGGTTTCCGCCGGGGTAGATTTGGAAATCTGGACGCTCCATTTTCTTTCCGACTTGACGACTCGGAGATTTTAATTGCTTAATTTTTAAAAATGATTTATATGTCATTGTTAGTGATTGTGATGTTCCAACTTGACACATCGATGATATATTAATAAACCGTAAAAATTGTAATGGCATAGAAGAAATTAACTATAATTTTAAGAGAAAAAACGAGTACTTGTAGATTAATTTTTATAGATTTAACAACAAATCTTTGATAATAATAAAATATTGTTATATTAGTTGAAAGGTCACGTCAAAACATGATCAATCAAACCGACTATTACTTGTTTTACTTTATTAAAAAGTTTAGTCCCGCCACATTAGATGTTTGGTGATAATTATAAATATTAAACGTATGTTAATTTTAAAACTAAGTACATAAATGAGAGCTAGTTTGCGAGATAAATCTATTAAACCTAATCAGTTCATGATTTGATAATGTGGCGCTACAGTAAGCATGTGATAATGATGGATTAATTATACTTAATAAAATCATCGCGCAAATTAGACGGAGCTTTTACATTTAGTTTTATAATTAACTCATATTGTTTAGTTCTTTTAATTAACATCCAAACATCTAATATGATAGAACTAAACTTTATACTAGAGAAACCAAACACCTCGTTAATATGGTCCGCGACCGCAATGATTTTAGTTTGAGGGTTAACAATTTCAAACCGCCAGATTTGATCAAATTTCAAATTCTAAATTTTGAATTAAATCGATTCAACGAAAACAATAACCCTGGTAGGAGGCTCGTTGACCATCGGTGGGCTACTAGATCGGTAACTTGACAGGCAATATTTTAGCAAAATTTAAAATTATAAAAGTACATAAATTGTTTTCTGGGATAAATTAGAAACTTATTATACCACAAATTTTATAAGTTCATATTTTCAAATACAAATTATAATACAACAGTGTTAATTAGCAATTCGAAAGTTTTCAATTTATCAGTGATCATGACGGAATTAAAGAGACGTTGTATTCCATTAGTTGTGTCTCGTCTGAGCTTGTTATTTCTCATTATAACATGGAAATAAAATTAATGATCTTGTCATATTGACATACATATCTATGTCGGAGGAATGGAATAAAGATGTTATCGAGGATGTCACCCTTGAGTAACTCGCAATTGAGCTTATCAGACCATACCAAAAGGCATGCTAAAATCGTCATTAAATCTGTTATGCCCCGTGTACAAAGATTTAATTATGATAAAGAAAGTTGAATTTTTTTATTGAATAGTTAAGCCCTAAATATGATATCAAGAGATTTATTTTTACCTTAAGCCTTGTAAGTAGCGATTTAGCACCAGTTTAGAAGGCAGTCCAAGTTCTACTTAGGATAGAGCCATGGATAGTTAAGCTTACCTCCTGAGTATATAAAGGAGGTGAGAACCCCATAAACATCTAATCTTATTTATTCACATTATCTAGCCATCTAACTTCACCATATTTTTTCTTGTTTTCCACTCCACGATCATCCATAGCGTAATTGTACTGTATCGTAAGATTCATCATCATACTCTAGCTAGAAACTAAAGTTTCTCAAACTGTCTAGAATATAGATTCTAAATCCAAATTGTAAAACTAATCTATTGCAGAAATCTAAAATTTAAATGAACTAAACTGAAACACATCGCAGTATATTCCGATTTGTGGTTCATATGTACACGTGCACACACTACCGGAAAACTCAAAATCGTCGAGTGTCGACAACTTTGTTGAGTACATTATTTCGGAGTAAAACCAGGTTTGTTGAGTGTTTTTTAAAAAATACCCGGCAAACAAAAAAAAATTGTGTGAAAATGTTTCGAGCCTGCATGATATTTCCAATTTAGTTTTATCTTAAAAAATTTTCTACACTTAAAATACTGTTAAGTTTTTGGAGATTCTCGAATGATTTATTAAGGTTGAGAGAATGATTTTTTATGTTCGAAAATAAATTGATGGTTAAATTGTTTTTGAAGTTTAATTTTTTTATATAATAAAAATACAATATATCTTATTCGATGAAAAATTAGTATTTTTCTAGGAAAGTTAGTAATTTTTAATTTATTAATTGTATTTATTGGATTTTAATTGAAACATGTTAAATTTGAACTGCAAGTGCATGGAATATTGAACTAAATTGTCATAAAAATCAATATTAATGTTTTTGAGCCTATTTTTAGTCCTTATCCATTATTGTGTCGCAAATTTTATGAAAGAAAAGAGTGAAAAACAAATTTAAAAAAAAAATTAAGAAAAAAAATCTTGCCGAATTACCAATTTGAGATGTAATATGTACGAGGCTATTTGGTAGAGCTTCGAATCTTGAAATCCATACTGAAATTGGAGTGGAGCATTTGAAGCTAGTTAGATCCTGCTCCACCACACCAGTTCATTTTTCTGAAGTGCTCTCAGTGAGATCCACTTCTCAGGAAAAATGTTTGGCTTGTCTTCAGCTCTACCAGACAAAGAAGCTAGAGCTGGAGCCTTGTCAAACTCACCCGTAGTATATACAATAATAGAAATTAAATCAGAATTGATTCACAGTTAGATATGAAAAGGAAACGAGATATTGCATCACTATTATTTTGGAACCATTAAGCAAAGGCGGCAACGAAAATTATTTCACCTTCTATCCTGCCGGTTGATGAAATTCAAAGTAAAGAAGAACCATATTTGGTTCCAATTGTTGATAAATTTCAAAATAAAGAACAAGATCCACTTTTATATTTGTTTTTTTTTGCAAATTTCACACTTAATGGTTGATTTAAGACATTTTACAATTTTACAACATTATTGTTATATTTATATACCGTTATTATACATTTATAAAATTTTATACATATATATTAATATTTTATAGATTAAAACCTGGTAGCCATTTGTGCTCCAAAGCTCTCCACGTCATATTTCTGCGAAATCTGGTAACTTGTTAGGCGTGTACAACCCCATTTAATAGGTGGTCTCTTGAGAGATCTCTAAGGGATTAATTGAAAAAATACAAGAGACAGGCTCATCGCGAAGAGTCCGTCTCTACACAATTCTCCATACGCATTATCTCTTAGTTGCATTTATGATTCAAGGGCTTAGAGTTGTACCATGCAATTTCTTTGTTGTCTCTTGTACTTTGAAAACCGTTCCACCGTCTCAGGGTTGTACATATCCTTAAGGCCCCAATCGCTCTTACATAATTTTGGACGCCGTGGACGTGTGTTGTACCCAATCATAGTGGCCTAGTCATAGCCACTTGTAGTAAGCCCCTCGTGCACTCGTCGAAGAACACTCATCAATCTCGCTAGCTATTGGCAGACAATGGTTCACGAGTGTTTTTTATTGGGCACTTTGCTATGACATCTAGGTGGGCTTACAAGATGAGAGGGTTAATTTAGGACGTGTTTGATTCCGCTTTTCAAATCAGATTATGGGTTAGAAATGTCGTTCTAACCTGAATCATACAAGTATTACTAGATGCATGCCTTTAGTATTATATTGGCATGTTGCCTTCTCCAAACATATCTTGAAGTCAGCCATTAAAAATAACTAGAATAATGGCCGGCGCGCTCCATCCAAAAAAATGTGTGAAATCAATGACATGCACTGCACAAGGAAATAGATAAATTCATCACACAATATGCACACAGCACATACACAAATACCATGAAACACAACAATAAATCACGTGATGATAGATTAGACAACAAATGTTCACTATTTAACATAATGTGTGATATATATATATATATATATATAGAGAGAGAGAGAGATGACACAATTAAGCTTATTGCTATGTGCAAAGCAACATGGTAAAAACACAATGTAATGTAAAGCATAGCAGCAAAGATGAATTCACAATATTTCACATATTATTATCTTCTTGTTTATGGGATATTTTTTTAGACAATCAAGATATTTATAGTGAGCTGCTTTTCTTCAAATAAAAACAATTTGGTACATGAACCTTACTCATCTAATCAATCTCAATCGTTTATCCGTACTCATACTCATTGGAAAAATCTACACCCTTAATCGATTCCTCGCAGCGCCCTCTCGCACAACCTGTGATCCCTGCGTCCGCTGGCCGATGGTTTGGGGGAAAAACTCACATGGGCCATATCCCAATCAGATGTCTGTTGGGGAATACAGTCCAAATTTACAAAAGTGAAAGTATTGACGCGATCAGATTGGGTCGGTCTTTTTGTAAATTCAGAATGGAAAGTATTCTAATAAAAAAAGCATTTTAACTGTACATGCAGGAGATTAACATGACCCGTACGAGTGAGTAGCTTTAACTACTTCCATGTGAAAGCAAAGCCACATCAAATGACGGAAAATCAGTAGCTGAAAATAAATAACATATAAATTTCATAAATTGAATTTTTTACACAGCTCACAACTCAAAGCAGCTTGTTCACTGCTGTTTCAGCTAAACGACTTTCACCTTTCTCACAGCTGACTTTCCACAACAGCTTTTCCACAGCCCACAATCCACATCAGCTTTTTTCCACAACCACAACTCAACCAAACACACCCTCAGAACACGATAAAAAATAGCATTAGTTCATAAATGGAAGGTAGCAATATAATCACTTGTTCTTTTATCGGTATCCATTCACAAAGAAATGTTAAGGACATATATAGCAACTTACCTACACTTATTCGTACCTTGTAGTTTACTCTGAAAATGTTGATCTATATGCATATTTAAAAAACAGGGGGGATAGAAGGAGCTTACACCACAAAGCGGCACTGATGCATGGGGACCACCAATTGAGATGAAATTCTTTACCTGTTAGAACAAAAAAAATAAACTGAAATGAACAGTACAGGAACCATTGGGATTAGCAGCAATAGTATCTTCAATAACATATGACTGAGATGAGCGCATTCTAATAAAAGTTATTGCCATGAACCAAAAATAGCACAATAGCACGAACACACCTGAGAGAGGCCAAAGCAACTATGGCCCGTTTGGTTCCACCTCCCTAAACTTTAGGGACTAAAATTTAGTCTTTTTTAGTCCCTAAAATGCCAAACATGGTGATTAAAAGGGATTAAACTTTAGTCCCTAAACTTTAGCCCTTTAGTCACCATGAGGGTGCTAAAAGGGACTAAAGAGTACTAATGACAAGGAATACCTCTCATTAATGCTTCTTGGGATTGGACAAAAGGTATTTGCAGTCATTTATTAGGGGCGGTTTGGTCTTTATTCAACTCATTTAACAACTTTTAGTCACGAGAACCAAACAGCTAGTGACTAAAGTTTAGTCAAGTAAAAAAATTGAGACTAAAGTTTAGTTTAGTCTCTAAAGAAACCAAACAGGGCCTATGTTGTATCCTTTACGGAGTTCTTTCATTTGTAAAACCAATTCCAGCAATGATATATATAGTACCTTGACAATTCAAGATACAATACAGAAAAACAGTATTGGGGGTTCTTGCAATCTGCATCACCTTCTTGTAGACAGTGTCTGCCTGTAGATGAATACATGATCTCAGAAACTTATACAGGAATAATCTTTTTGATTTCTCAAAATGGAAACCATCAAGTGTAAGAAATTAACCTGCTCTTGAAGTGTAAGAAATTAACAGAATAGGTGACTATCATATCTCGAATTCTTATAAGAAAAGGGAATGTTGCAATAAAATTTCCAAGCATTGAACAACATAATTACTTTAACAATACAGAAGGCGTGGTTGAATTTAAAAATGTAACATCAATGTTAAATGCATACATATTTATATGTTACCATCATACTCATGACAAAATTACAAGGAGAAATTGACAAATGGAACTTGACAGGAATTATCACATCATACTTACCCTCTAGGTGACTTCCTAAACATATGTTCAGTATGCTATTTTTTTTCTTTATAACCCCCTAAGGAATCTAATTAGGGTCACTGTCTAATTTGGGCATCTATATTTATTGGCATTAACAAATTCTCGTGCAAAACAAGCTAGATAATTAATAAACCATAACAGAAACCAAATCATTATATTTGCACTTGAAACAGGAACTGATTTATCGTAATAAGCAAGCAGCGTCACAAGCTCACAATTATCACAAGTTCACAACCCAAACAATTTCCGGAGCATAAATACAGGCCCAACCCGGACGCATGCACCAACGCGCGCACAGGCGTGAGAGACGAGGGGAGGGGAGGGGCAAGGCGCCATTACATGCAGTAGCCCTTGGAGTCGGACCATTCCCCAAGCATCTCAGTGAAGGATGTGATCCCACTGTTCCCGCACTGGTCTCTGATCCCTGCGTACGGACGCAACCACCAAACTCAAACGAACCCAAAAACCACCACATGACAAAGCGAGAGCGAAAAGCACGAAACCCTAACCGTGCAGGACGATGAAGGGCACCGCGGAGGCCACCGGGAGGAGTGCCATGGCGGCAGCGATGAGGATAAATCTAAAATCGGAGCAGAGCCCGTATGGACGGTGGTGGCTTCCCGGACGGGTGGGTACATGCCGGGGGTGTTAGGGTTTTTTGAGGAGGGAAGGGGTCCGAGGCCAGGTGAGGTGGGTGTGCACGACGTACCTTAGGGCCCACCGGCAGCTACAGCGCCGCACAGGCAGCCGGCGACGCGTGATGGGTGGGCGCAGACAAGGAGGCATGACCGCCGCCTTTGGGCTTGGGCTTGGACTGCTTGATGAGATCGTCAAGGTGGAGACGGCGCTAGCGAGTCGGCGGATCTAAGGTGGAAGGCGGCGTCAGTGGTGGATATGGGGCGGGGGCGACGTCGGCGGTGAATCTAGGGCGGGGGCGGCACCGATGGTGGCTAGGGTTAGGCATGGGGGATGGGGATGGGGAGTCGGGGCAGAATGGGAGAGCATGCACGGGGCTCTGGACCATGCTTGGCTGTTTTGTGAAAACCACCCCGAGTTTTCTGTTTTTAGAGCGCAGTCCTAATTTCCGAATTGTTCTCCTTCGCCTATAAAATATCTGGAAACGAGGGCTATGCAAAAAACGCAACTCAGCGGGAGATAGGGCAGTGGGAGATATGGCAGCGGGATTTCGCGTAAATAGCTAAGAATCAGAGGTCATTTTCGAAAAAAATCCGGCCCAGTCCAGGCGACGTGGCGACGCATGGAGCCGCCACGCTAGCAAAAAAGTAGGAGGATTAGCCAATTAGCAAAAAGTGGAGGTTTTTTTGCAAGCGTGATGACGTGGCCTCTCCTGGGAGTTGGAAAGTCCAGCTACTTTTAATATAAGTAATTTAACTATGTCTGTCTGCTTGCCTTCCTCCACACACAGCGTCCGCCGCGACAACTGCACACTCCCCTCTCTAGTCCCCACGCGGGTCGCACTACATCTGCCCCCCACGCGCTGCGTTGCGTACTTGCGTGCTGCAACTGCCCCCACCACATCTTTTCACAACGGCGCCCCACCCACCCATCCCCTTCGCTGCCTCTACCCGTCCCTTCCATAAGGAGCCCCCTGCGCCCTAGCCCCATCGCCACAGATCTAAGGCGGAGGCGCCGACGCCCAAGGAGCTAGCCAAGGTGAGGACACTGCCTCCATCCCTCTCTTCCACACGTTTCCCCTACGCCCTATCCCCAATCGCCACGAATCTAAGGCAGAGGCATTGGCATCGCGCCCGAGGAGCTAGCCAAGGTGAGGATGGATCGCGGATTTTGGGTCGTTGTTTAGCTCTTGCGGTGAGTGTGAAGATTAGGGGATGCGACCGTGGCGAGGAAGGGGATTTAATTTCTGAGTTGCTTTTTTGATGATTAGCTGTTGTTTGATCTAGCTGAAGCCCAACGGAAGCATTGCAACACTCAAGCAAGTACTACTGTCTAAACTCCACTTGGGGACTAGGCCCAAAACCCTAATCTTCTATATCTTCATCGGCAACATCTTCATCTTCGTCTTCAAGGTTCTTGACGTACTCCGAAAGATTAGCGAACTCTAGGGTGGGGGTGTAAAACATAAGGGTGAGTACTCAAAAGTACTTAGCAAGTCTTGGAAGTAGTATAAATGCAGGATACAAAGAGCGGCTATGGTTCTCAAAGGAAAGTAGTTTATAAATTCTAAGTGCTTAATACCCACGGGTAGAGGTCCCAACTTCTAACCGTTCCCACATAAAGTAACAATAGTTCAAAACCTAATTCAACTCTCACATTCTCACCAACCGGGATTACTTTGCAACAAATCCCAACATCATTTTCCACCAATTCCACAAGTCACATCTTTTCATCAATTCCACATATCACGACCATCATCTCATCATCATAACTCTTATATCATTATCTCGGTATTAACTTAACCATCCATCGGAGAAGCATTCCCATTATCGACATCTCATCCCAATTCATTTTAACGCACAACTAGTTTAGTCTCCTCACGTCACTCCCTATGAAGCCTTTCGACTTCCCGCTCCACACAGGAACATTATCTAACCACAAAGGCTAGTTGTATACCCACTGGTATACTTTGGTAATGTCCCAACCCATTTCTCATTCAGTTGAAAACAAGTAAACACTACGCTAGGGAAGATACATGAAATCACGTGCCCATATCCGTGGGCACGACTGTTCGAACAGATCATACTTCAGTTGAAGGTGCACACTTTACCCTTGTGACTCAAACTCTACTCCGCTACCCGCGAAGTAGGGGAGGTTCGAGACAAAGACTTTCCAAAGCAAACCTAGGATATCCCACTGCCACCTAGATGGATTCACAGTCAAGGATACAAAAAGTACGTCTTCCTTCTTCTCCTCTAGCAATCACACGGGTAGTCCACTTCTAACTCCTCAAATCACAACCACACTCTCGTGCCCGTTAGGGACTTTTCAACTAATACCACGAGCCACTCGGTGATTCTACATCCATCGGCAGTCGAGCTATCTTAAACCCACTAAGTACTAGCTAGGGGCACCTGTCACATAATCGCAAGGTTGCACGATGTTATGCTCATGCTTTCCTAATGAATCGGTCCTTAATAGTCTTTATAATACACATAATTTCATTTCACACAACACATTTGCAAAATCACATCATCATCACCCATTCTACATCTCGTCGTCATGTTTTGATATAAGTGTGTATGTGCAGTGCGCCCATATGACAAGGATTGTACTAAAAGAAATTAAAATAATAAATTAAATCATGGATGTAAAATAAATCCCTAATCGACAAGGTAAAAATGGCATTCAATAGCAAGAAAGCTTGTTAACAAGTGTATGTTTTATTTGTCATAACTGCCCAAGCAATTGACTAATAGTGTACGTGAATGTTTTAATCCTAAACATGCATATATAAATTTGTAGAACAATTAATGCAATAGGATCAAAAATGATCAAAGGAATATTTGCCTTGATTCGTAAATGTAATCTGGATCTTTAACGAAGTAGTCTTGAGCATCTTCGATGCCGACGACGATGCGGTAAACATACAAGTAATAAATAAAACAATCAATAAAAATACTAAAATTTATTTAATAAGTGCCAAAATAAACTTAGGATTTTTATATGAATTTAGGTTCCAAAATGGAGTCATTCGGATCTAAAATGAATTTTCTAGGAATTTCTAAAGTTGATTTATTTTCTGAAAACAGAACAGAATTTTCTGTGCTTAATGGGCCGGATAGAAATATATTTTTTAAAATTGGAAAAGGCATTGTGCTTAGTGGGCTGCTTGCTCATGGGCCATGGCCCTGGTAAAGCCGAGCGGCATGCGCATGCTGCATGCAGCAGCAGCGCGCGAGCGCACGCACGTGACAGCGGCGACGGCCGGTGACTATTGACTGGGCCCCACAGGAGGTGGGCGCACACACGCACGCTAGCGTTACGCGCGGGCACACTAGCAAGCGGGCCCAGGCAGTCGACCGCTTAGGCGGTGCTTAGGGATGGCAATTATATCCGTGTACCTGTTTACCCACGGGTAAAAACCCTATTAGGGTTAGATTTGTTCTAATTTTTATACCCGTGGATACGATGATGGGTCAAATCTTATACCCGACGGATAAACGAGTACAGGTATGGGTAGTCACTACCCATACCCGTTTACCCGAAGTATATAAACATATTCCAAAAATCAAAACCCAGCTTATCCTGCATTCCTACCACAGCCTCTCAGGTCTCACCTGTGACCCCCCGCCGCCTCTCTTGGCTTCGCCACCCAGCCATGTGACTTGCGCAGAGCCCCCGACTCCCTAGAGAGGATGAACGCATCAGCGCGTCGCCAAGCCACCGTCAAGCCCCGCGGTTCGCTGTCTGCCCCATCCACCAAACTCATCGCCCAGGATGCTAGAACCAGCACCGCCGAGCGCCGACCTCCGCGCTAGCCGCCGAGCCCCGACTTCCGCGCCGTCCGTCGAGCCACACACAGTCAAGCCCTGACTTCCACAACGACTTCTGTGCCGTCCGCCAAGCCCCGCATCGCCGAGCCCTGCCTCTTGTTTGTGACCTCAGAACTGTGACTACATAGTTGTGCTGAAATTTTAGTGGTATAATATTGTGCTAAAATGTTAACATTTCAAAGAAGTTATGCTGAAATGTTGCTATTGTAAGTGTGCTGAAAATCTTGAAATGTTGCTACTATGTCGATTGCTATTTTTTTGTTCGCGGGTAAACGGGTATACCTGCGGGTATACGGTACCCGCGGGTATCGGGCATGGGTATGGGTTTTTACCCGTCATGGGTAACGAGTATGGGTATGGGTTTTTTTCGCGGGTACGGATATGGTTATGCAATATCCGTACCTACGATACCCGACTGTCATCCCTAGTGGTGCGGGACGCAGGCTGCAGCCACGTGTCGGTATGCTCATAGGTGGGCCCGGTGTGGAAGCGCCTAGGTGAGGCTAGTGGGTGGGACCCGCAAGTCAGCCATACCGGAACAGGGCGCAAGATGGCTAGAGGAAGAAGATGACACGGACGACCGAAACTTCTCAAGAACATAACTTTCCCTTCGTAGCTTGTATTAATACGAAATTTTAACAGTAGGTACATGGAGATATGGATATTTGATGGTGAATATCGTAAACATATATCAATTTTAGAATTTGATTTGGATCCAAGTAATATGTTCAAACATAGGTTAGAAGTTTTGACTGTATATTTGGATCGATCAAGGTGTTAAGAAGCCAAGGATTGTATTAGATAATTAGATTAGAAAAGAAGGATTTCGTTGGATGGTGAATTATTATTTTTGAATGGAATAGTGATTATATTTTGATTCAAACGAAATTTATTTTGGCACCCATTCCAAATCCAAGAGTTTGACTAAAAAAGATATATTTTTTAAATATGCTTTTTGTTGAGTTTCTAAAATCTGGCGACTTGGTCGGAGAAGCTAAAGACAAGTTTTGAGTACGTTGAACGCGTAGCACCGCTAGCACACGTGTTGCCCATGCATGGGCCCTGTATGGAAACTCTAGCAGTGCTAGAGGTTAGAGTTAGATTGTAACCCTAAATTAACTCTGAAATAACTCTAGCCCTTGAGGTGTATGGATGCAAGGGTTAGAGGTTAGAATTAGTTACTTTTTCAATCATTTGACTACTTTTTAGCTTGATTTATTGTGGCCAGACTAGTCCCACTGTGTGGTGTGTGGCTGTGTGGGGATCCTGTGTGGCTAGAAATCCCTTTTTTGGGTAGACCTCACAATAACTAGCCCCAATTAGCATCCCTTGGAGGTGCTAGTTTTTTTTGATGGGTTAGATTGAAATAGCCCAACTCTAACCCTCCTGTATGGGTATTTTGGGGTTAGTTGGGGTAAATCTAACCCAAACTAACTCTAACCCCTGGATCCATACAGGGCCATGGAAGGTATTTGTGGAGATGCCTTGCTGTGTTTCTTGGGATGAATGGCCCTGGGACTAGGGTGGAGTGCTAGCAGCTAGAGTGTATGACGAGTAGGTCCCATGTGTAGGATGGCCCACAAACGGTGAGAGGAGGAGCAAACGAGGAGGATTGTTTATGTGCAGTTTTTGGTCACTTGTGTATTTTGGTCAAGTCATAATTTGGTCCTCAAAAATTTTAAATTTTATACTGAAGATAGAGGATGTTGTTCTGTACTTACTGACAAATTTTCAATGCTATCCCAGCTACGGTTTATTCTGGGTAAATATTCAAAGTAGGCTATATAGTAAGCTCACTTTCAAATTTCGAGCTATATTGCTGTGTTGATTTGAGCTATCAAACTAAGTTAAACATTTATGAAATTTTTATAGGATAATATTAGTGATTTAATATATTTTGTAGAATCTTATAGATTTATTGGAGTAATATATTGTTTACAAAAAAATTTCTACTGTTCTTAATGCATATGAATGCATTAGTTTCATGCATGCAAAACTCCAAAAACAATCAAAATAATTTCAAAATGCAGGATTGTTTTTCATACATTTATTTAGTTTTACAATTTTGGATACCGCAAACTTCTTCCAGAGCTAGCGCCCTGTGTTCTGTGCTCACTAGCTATGAACAATTGATGCGATGGACAATGCACGAGTTGAGGGAAAAACACGTACCTGCATGTATGCAAAAAGCTTGAAAAATCAAAGAGCATATTAAATCTAAAAAAATATATCACGGTTTATTTTGAGAAATCCAAATTCGGATATTACAAATAACAGGGATGCATGAATTAATTATTATGTCATCATACCGATGGTGGGAATTAATTATTAATATAATATAGCAAATAAAGCAAAATGTATTCAGGTCTTTATGGCTTTGATGATAGGGCCGGCGATCTTCATGGATAAAACTACGGAATTATAGTGGGGAAGCTTCGTATAAGAAGAGTCTTCGTGTGCCAAATGCATTTCGCACTGGTTCACATAGATTTCCGCTTTCTCCATCCAGTTGTTCACAATTCTCAGGTCATCCGGGAACCGCTCCTTGGCGACGGCGGTGTACGAGAGAAGACTGAGGCTTTGTAGCGCCAGATCGGTATCCTTGCCGCAGGCTGCTACTTCGTAATCCTGGATGCAGCCGCCCTCCTCGCCGTCCAGGCTCGGGTCCATTTCTTTGGCGTTGACGCCGCGCATCTCCTCCAGGGTGGCCCGGACCTTGGTGATGAAGATGGTGGCGGCAACCTCGGCGACCTTCGCGTCGTTGCCCTTGAAGGATTCTGCATACGGAAGGAGTTCATCGTAGCATGACTGAGCGTTTGTCTTCAATGTGTCGTTGCAGATGGTGCGGAGGAATGCCGCGGCGGCGGCGGAAGCTGGCGCCTTCCCGGGCACCGCCGGCGCCGCTGCACATAGGGATGCGTTGAAGCCGGCGGTGATTGTTAGCATGAGGAGGAGGAACGCAGCGACAGCCATGTCTTAATTTGCTTGTGTAAGTAATTAGTTGAGGAACGTATGCACCTATGAATTTTAATTGGGTTGCCTCCTGCTGGATTTATAGAAGCTGGCTGTGCAGACACATTCGCTATTGTTAGCGAGTCCATATATGGACAGCCGTTCTCTGTCCACTCATATCTATCTATAAACTATAAACTAACCTTCTTCCCTTGGTCTACCTCTGCCAAGAAAAAAATGATATTGTTTTGGAAAAATCCAAACGCATGCATGCATGAACTAATTAGACGAAAGACAGTTCTTAGTTCTTTGCCTTGCATGAGAGTTTACCAAGTGAATTTTCTCATATACCCGGTAAATCTTGTACACTCGATGAACAATTAATATTTTTAAAGAGTGAAGGCTTGGCACTAGAGATGAGAAAGAAGACCCTAATCTCCTTGCTCACTGCACCTTTGGCTGAGCTACTTGAGGGGTTTTGCTCCTGCTATCAAGGTGAAGTTGATGGCGCGATGGCTCGGCTTGGAGTGGACCGAGGTGGTCGGAACGCGTGGACGATGTCGATGACGTGCCTAGATTGCGCTCTAGAGAGAGCTAGAGCTCATCGGTGTTCTCGTTGCTGCAATGGTCGGATGGAGATGAATCCAAAAACAAAAATAAATGGCATGCATTGGATAGGAGGGAACACAAGCTATATTGGCTAACCGATGATCGTCGGTGAGTCGGATTCACCGTCTTCCTCGTGGTCAACGAGGAAAAGTGGATGAAGCAAGTAGCTCAGGCTCTCTCCATAGCTCAGCTGGAAATTGGGAGGAAGGAGGAGGTTGGACAACTTGGTCGAAGAAGCTAAAGACAAGTTTTAAGTACGTTGAACGCGTAGCACCGCTAGCACACGTGTTGCCCATGCATGGAAGGTATTTGTGGAGATGCCTTGCTGTTTCCTTGGGCTGGATGACCCTGGGACTAGGGTGGGGTGCTAGCTAGAGTGTATGATGAGTAGGTCCCATGTCTACGATGAGCCACAAACAGTGAGAGGAGGAAACGAGGAGGATTGCTTGTGTGCAGTTTTTGGTCACTTGTGTATTTTGGTCAAGTCAAAATTTGGCGCTGCACCTCCTCAAAAAATTTAAATTTTATACTGAAGATAGAGGATGTTGTTCTGTACCTACTGACAAATGTTCAATGCTATCCCAGCTACGGTTTATTCTGGGTAAATCTTCAAAGTAGGCTATATAGTAAGCTCATTTTCAGATTTCGAGCTATATTGCTGTGTTGATTTGAGCTATCAAACTAAGTTAAAAATTTATGAAATTTTTATAGGGTAATGTTAGTGAGTTAACATATTTTCTAGAATTTTATAGATCTATCTATAAACTATAAACTAACATTCTTCACTTGGTCTACCTCTGCCAAGAAAAAATTGATATTGTTTTGGAAAAATCCAAACGTATGCATGCATGAACTAATTAGATGAAAGACAGTTCTTAGTTCTTTGCCTTCATGAGAGTTTACCAAGTGCATTTTCTCATATACCCGGTAAATCTTGTACACTCGGTGAACAATTAATATTTTTACAGAGTGCCCTAGGCAAAGACACTGAACAAAAAAAATCGATGCGGAAAGAGTTCTTGATGACGTGCGTTTGGCATGGGAAAAAACTAACATTTAATTACCAAGTGCCACTAACAGGAAAAATCATTCTCTAACCACCCTAGGATGTGGACAACTTCCAACTCTCGCAAGACCACCCCCTATATAAAGGGACAAGACCGATTCAAGCCAACCCCCCGGTGGCACTGCTTTGAATCATACTTTTTTACTTCAACCTACTATCTCTCTTTCTTGCCCTAGCATTATTTTCTTTCTCTAGCATTAGTCCTAGCAGTAGCTCTTTGTTAATTTGATTCGTAAATTGTCCGTACTTCGCCACGTTATCACGAATTCTTTGTGGGTTTGATCCGAAACCTCTCTTTTCGCCCTCGTGATGGGTTTTTATCGGTTTACCCCGTTAATTCGGTGTCCGGACCAAGTTGTTGCTACATGTTTCGCAAGGTCCAAGATGTTCATCTTCATCACCAAGAAGCCCCAGCTGCACCGAGCCATCATCGACAAGGCGATCGCTGACGACCCAAGCTATTTTTGCCGTAGCCGTCGGTCTAACCGTCGGCACCCACCGGTCTGATTGGGTTGTGCCACCGGTATGACTACCGTACCACGGTCAGTCTAACCGATCATGTCATGTAGGTCTGTCTGCCCCCCTTCTGGCTGGTCCGATCACCCCTTCCTTTGGACAATCAGATTGCCCCTTCGCGGTGCAGTTTGGTTGCCTAGAGGCTCCACTTCCACCCTAATTCCCTCGCCGCGGCCGAGGATCGTCGGAACGCGACGTCAGGGCCATTTGGCATTTGGTTGTCTCGACCAAACGTCTACGTGCTTTTGGATCGCTGGATCGATGTCAGTGGTGCTTGGCGCTTTGTCGACTGATTTTAGCGTCAACATTGACATCAAGACAAGGGAAAAAGGAGAGAATCAATATTATATATGTCACTCCATTTGATCGACTTCGATAAACTGATACTCATTAGATAGCAATGCTTGAAATTCTACCTGATACACTAGAAACTTCATAATTTGCCGTTTTGCAATATTTCTATGTCTTCTTTTTTTTTTCTCTTCCAAAATCAAGGTGAAATGTCAATTTTATCCTCATATCTTCTCAGCACATCCTACCAGCCACCACCATCATCGTGCCCCTGCCGATGCCACCCGTTGCTTGCTCGTGTCGACGTCTCCAGCCTCACTCCACCCCTCCACAGCTCACCTACACCACACCCAACGGAGCTAGACGGAGGCAAAGTGGGACGTTTCTGTACCCTCGTTTTGATAGAGCATCTAATGGGAATATTCCGCTTGTGGGATGGTCATGTATCACTCACCTCACAACTAAACGGCAAGCAAAATGAGATCACCTTGTCACGTTTCAGCTCATCTTTGCACATGCTTAGTCTGTTGCTGGACATACCAAGTAAGACAATTAGTGGCGGAGTTAGAAGTTTTATGAAGCCTGGACGAGTTTCTGAACGTAATTAAGATGACTATATACAAATATGTCTATACCATTATATGACGAGTTTAATTAAGATAACTATATACAAACATGTGCATATTGTTAGCGAGTCCATATATGGACAGCCGTTCTCTGTCCACTCATATCTATCTATAAACTATAAACTAACCTTCTTCCCTTGGTCTACCTCTGGCAAGAAAAAAATGATATTGTTTTGGAAAAATCCAAACGCATGCATGCATGAACTAATTAGACGAAAGACAGTTCTTAGTTCTTTGCCTTGCATGAGAGTTTACCAAGTGAATTTTCTCATATACCCGGTAAATCTTGTACACTCGATGAACAATTAATATTTTTAAAGAGTGAAGGCTTGGCACTAGAGATGAGAAAGAAGACCCTAATCTCCTTGCTCACTGCACCTTTGGCTGAGCTACTTGAGGGGTTTTGCTCCTGCTATCAAGGTGAAGTTGATGGCGCGATGGCTCGGCTTGGAGTGGACCGAGGTGGTCGGAACGCGTGGACGATGTCGATGACGTGCCTAGATTGCGCTCTAGAGAGAGCTAGAGCTCATCGGTGTTCTCGTTGCTGCAATGGTCGGATGGAGATGAATCCAAAAACAAAAATAAATGGCATGCATTGGATAGGAGGGAACACAAGCTATATTGGCTAACCGATGATCGTCGGTGAGTCGGATTCACCGTCTTCCTCGTGGTCAACGAGGAAAAGTGGATGAAGCAAGTAGCTCAGGCTCTCTCCATAGCTCAGCTGGAAATTGGGAGGAAGGAGGAGGTTGGACAACTTGGTCGAAGAAGCTAAAGACAAGTTTTAAGTACGTTGAACGCGTAGCACCGCTAGCACACGTGTTGCCCATGCATGGAAGGTATTTGTGGAGATGCCTTGCTGTTTCCTTGGGCTGGATGACCCTGGGACTAGGGTGGGGTGCTAGCTAGAGTGTATGATGAGTAGGTCCCATGTCTACGATGAGCCACAAACAGTGAGAGGAGGAAACGAGGAGGATTGCTTGTGTGCAGTTTTTGGTCACTTGTGTATTTTGGTCAAGTCAAAATTTGGCGCTGCACCTCCTCAAAAAATTTAAATTTATACTGAAGATAGAGGATGTTGTTCTGTACCTACTGACAAATGTTCAATGCTATCCAGCTACGGTTTATTCTGGGTAAATCTTCAAAGTAGGCTATATAGTAAGCTCATTTTCAGATTTCGAGCTATATTGCTGTGTTGATTTGAGCTATCAAACTAAGTTAAAAATTTATGAAATTTTTATAGGGTAATGTTAGTGAGTTAACATATTTTCTAGAATTTTATAGATCTATCTATAAACTATAAACTAACATTCTTCACTTGGTCTACCTCTGCCAAGAAAAAATTGATATTGTTTTGGAAAAATCCAAACGTATGCATGCACGAACTAATTAGATGAAAGACAATTCTTAGTTCTTTGCCTTCATGAGAGTTTACCAAGTGCATTTTCTCATATACCCGGTAAATCTTGTACACTCGGTGAACAATTAATTTTTTTACAGAGTGCCCTAGGCAAAGACACTCAGCAAAAAAAAATCGATGCGGAAAGAGTTCTTGATGACGTGCCTTTGGCATGGGAAAAAACTAACATTTAATTACCAAGTGCCACTAACAGGAAAAATCATTCTCTAACCACCCTAGGACGTGGACAACTTCCAACTCTCGCAAGACCACCTCCTATATAAAGGGACAAGACCGATTCAAGCCAACCCCCCGGTGGCACTGCTTTGAATCATACTTTTTTACTTCAACCTACTATCTCTCTTTCTTGCCCTAGCATTATTTTCTTTCTCTATCATTAGCCCTAGCAGTAGCTCTTTGTTAATTTGATTCGTAAATTATCCGTACTTCGCCACGTTATCGCGAATTCTTTGTGGGTTTGATCCAAAAACCTCTCGTTTCGCCCTCGTGACGGGTTTTTATCGGTTTACCCCGATAATTCGGTGTCCGGACCAAGTTGTTGCTACATGTTTCGCAAGGTCCAAGATGTTCATCTTCATCACCAAGAAGCCCCAGCACCGAGCCATCATCGACAAGGCGATCACTGACGACCCAAGCTATTTTTGCCGTAGCCGCCGGTCTAACCGTCGGCACCCACCGGTCTGATTGGGTTGTGCCACCGGTATGACTACCGTACCACGGTCAGTCTGACCGATCGTGTCATGTAGGTCTGTCTGCCCCCCTTTTGGCTGGTCCGATCACCCCTTCCTTTCGACAATCAGATTGCCTCTTCGCGGTGCAGTTTGGTTGCCTAGAGGCTCCACTTCCACCCTAATTCCCTCGCCGCGGCCGAGGATCGTCGGAATGCGACATCAGGGCCATTTGGTGTTTGGTTGTCTCGACCAAACGCCTACGTGCTTTTGGATCGCCGGATCGATGTCAGTGGTGCTTGGCGCTTTGTCAACTGATTTTAGCGTCAACAGTGACATCAAGACAAGGGAAAAAGGAGAGAGAATCGATATTATATATGTCACTCCATTTGATCGACTTCGATAAACTGATACTCATTAGAGAGCAATGCTTGAAATTCTACCTGATACATTAGAAACTTCATAATTTGCCGTTTTGCAATATTTCTATGTCTTCTTTTTTTTTCTCTTCCAAAATCAAGGTGAAATGTCAATTTTATCCTCATATCTTCTCAGCACATCCTACCAGCCACCACCATCATCGTGCCCCTGCCGATGCCACCCGTTGCTTGCTCGTGTCGATGTCTCCAGCCTCGCTCCGCCCCTCCACAGCTCACCTACACCACACCCAACGGAGCTAGACGGAGGCAAAGTGGGACGTTTCTGTACCCTCGTTTTTGACAGAGCATCTAATGGGAATATTCCGCTTGTGGGATGGTCATGTATCACTCACCTCACAACTAAACGGCAAGCAAAATGAGATCACCTTGTCACGTTTCAGCTCATCTTTGCACATGCTTAGTCTGTTGCTGGACATACCAAGTAAGACAATTAGTGGCGGAGTTAGAAGTTTTATGAAGCCTGGACGAGTTTCTGAACGTAATTAAGATGACTATATACAAATATGTCTATACTATTATATGACGAGTTTAATTAAGATAACTATATACAAACATGTACATATAGTTGTACTTTATAAAAAATTGCTATAAAATATGATCCAACACATATAAAAACTCGGGTGAATAACCAAATCACTGTCATTTAACATAGGACATCATTAACCTTTCATGGCTAGGCAGCATGAAACAGTGACAGATCTAGCGTTTTACTGATGGGTATGACGCGTTAAAATTTATATACGTGATTTGGTAAAAATATTTTTCTAATTCGTTAAATACTTAAATTTACATTGTAATTTAATATACATATACTAAGTGATATAATAAGTTTTAAATTGAATGATTAAGTTAAAAACTATGACTGCATAGAAAATTTTAGTAAAATAGTAAAAGACCAAAGAAAAAACACTACAGGTACAGATAAAAACAATGAAACAGCCAAAGATCAAAGAAAAAACGTAACTATGGCCGCAGAGAAAAAAATAATCAAACAGCAAAGACCAAATAAAAAAATATGACTGCAGAGAAAAAAAATTAGTAAAACAATAAAATACCAAAGAAAAAACAATATAGCTGCAAAGGAAAAATTAATCAAACAACAAAAACTAAAGGAAAAACAATATGAATGCAGAGAAAAAGTAGTAAACCAGTAAAAGACCAAAGAAAAAATAGCTATAGAGAAAAAAAATAGACAAAAAACTTTCTGCAAAAAATTACTGAAATATCCGCAGCAGGGATTATATTGAACCCTGCACCTCTTAAACAAGAGAGTGTAAGTGCAATCACTGAGCCAAGTGATATTTGAGTATGGATGGAGTATACATATATCTTTATTACTTGGATATATGCCGAGTGAAGACAAAAAAGATGGGGCAAAAACTTCACCCTGAAATATCAAATGAAAACTAGTATATTTTCCCTTTGTTCGCAAGTATGTATTTGTTTTTTCATTAAGCTAAAAATACAAAAACAGCCATGCATATATACAAATGTCTTGGTATCCAGCTAAAAATATAAAAATTAATGAAATATGGTACCTAGCCACAATATTATCTGCCCGTAGTGTTCATCCCTATGTGCCGGCCGCAGTGAGTTACAATTTGCTAGTTGTTAAGTAACTGAGCAAATATATATAGTGTTCTTTGTTGTCGTCACGCCATTAACCTGGTTGGTTGATAACCTGGAAGGATGGAATCTCCTTGCAGGGCTGGGTCTCCTTGGCCTTGATGTGGAAGAAGACGCATCCATCCTTTATTTCCCATTCCGGATATGATGCGCTCCTGTTAACATCATCCGTAAAGTCCATGTTACCTATATTGACATCGAGAAAACTATAACAAGGGAGGGGGAGGGGATGACGAGAGGGGAATTACCTCTGTGAGGTACTTGCAAGCGCAGTCGTTCTTGGTCACAACTCAGAACTGAACATCAATATACTTGTTTTGCTTCAGTAATTGACCTTCGCCTCGTTGCCCTTGAAAGATTCCGCGTACGGAAGGAGTTCATCGTAGCACGAGCACACGACTGAGCGTCCGTCTTCGTTCAATGTGTCGTCGCAGACGGTGCGGACGAATAATGCCGCGGCGGCGGCAGAAGCTGGCGTTTTCCCGGGCACTGCCGGCGCCGCTGCACCTGGCCGGCCGGGCTGGTGATGCGTTGAAGCCGGCGGTGATTGTGCAACACCAGGAGGAGGAACACTGCACAGCCATATATGTCTTAATTAATTTGCTTGTGTAATAATTAAGTTGATGAACCTGCGTATTATATTATATTATATATATGCTCAACTGGATTTTTTTATAGAAGAAATAGCTAGGCTCGATCGATACTGACCTTAATTTAATTCCATCCTTCTTTGATGCATGATCGGCTGTGCACTGTGCAGATGCATTCGCTATTATTATCGAGTCGTATGTTTTCAATTCTGTCCACTCATCTAGATAGCTGTAAACTAACCTAGCTTCTTCACTTGCATGGTTGGTCTACGTACGTGCGCATGCATGTATATTATTGGTCGTACACATACACATCTAATTAAGCTACTTCTATTACAGGAAGCAAAAAAGAAAAATGCAGAAATTAATTAACTAAATAACCAATGCAAAGTGAATTAAGAGGCACTGCACGCATATGCATACGTACGTGCTGAACGCATGCTCACTATCACTGCACATATCCTCCAGCTGCATTCACGCGTGGTCAGATCGACATGCTAAGAATTAAATAAGGGATCTGTAACTATTGCATAACATATATAATAAAGTAATCAACTAAGCAATACGATAATTAATGTGCATATATGATAAAAAACACTGAAACTTAATTTATCTTCTTTAATCGTTAGTACGTACTTACCTCGATAAGACCACGACGACGACATCTGCAAGCGGCACAAATTAATACAAATACATATATATACATGTACACACAATACAAGTAATATAATTAAGGTAAGGTACACACGTGCTGCCTAGCGATCGAACAAGCAGCAATTAGCACACACATAAATATAATAACATAGCGTACGATGTACCTACATACGTACGTACTACCGCGGGTACGTACGTACTTACTACTCATCATATGCAGTGTTAGAAGTTAATTATTACAGCCCAGGGTTATAGGAAACATTAGTCTGGGGCAGCCACTGGCTGCCGTCGATGAAGGCGTCCACGGTGAACTTGCGCGCCTGGTTGGCACGCTTGAAGACATGAAACCCAGGCCACTTGACGCGGCCGGCGACGCTAGCGCCGGGTCCGGTGTTGTTGTACTCCGCGTAGAACACTGTGAGCGCTGTCGCGCGCGTGTCGGCGGATGAGTCGTCGTTCTTCTTCCACGCCACCCAGCCGCTGGGGTGCACGATGCCGCTCATGTAAGTCTGCATGAAGACCACACGTGAGTAACGGCGCCATGGCCGGCCGAGGTAGGTTTCGACGTCTGCGAGATCCTCGTGCGTCGACACGTTGCACCCCTGGAAGATGAAGCCCGAGCGGCTGCCGGGATCGCTGCGGCCTTGAGCGGTGATGATGTTGTGGGCTCCATTCGCCGGCCGGCGCGCGAGGAGCAGGCAGTTCTGGAACACTGCCGCCGCGGCCTCCCCGAACACAAAATCCACCGTACCCGAGATGATGCAGTCCCTGTAGAACTGCAAGTGATTCTCGGCCAAAAGAGTGTCCTGGAAACCTCTCACCTCGCACCGGAGAAAGACCGAGCAGTTGGAGTTGGAAAAGAGAGCCACTGCCTGCCCCTTGTCAGGACCGGCGGTGTTCTCGATGGTGAGATCGCGCGCCATGAAGCCGTGCCCTTGCGCGCCTACAATTATTATATATAAAATCCATTTAATCTATATTCCATATACAAACACTAGCTACGACTACGAGTTATTATTAGCTAGGAATTGAATAATTAAAGTCGACTCACTGAGGGTGGCCGTGCAGGGCGTGCAGTTGTTCGTGTTTCCGTAAGAACGACTGCCGCTGATTATTGTGCGGCCAACTCCGTCGCCGACTAGCAGAACATTCTTTCGGTGAACCTCTACCTTTTCCAGGTAGGTGCCACTCTTTATGTGGATTATGTACCAGCCATTACCTAATTGATCTGCTGCCTCCAAGGCTTCTTTGATCGTTGTGTAGTCTCCGCTCCCGTCTTTTGCCACCACGGCGTCCGCTGGCATGTCGCCGGCGGACACCGCCGTGTCCAACAAGCGCCACTCTCTGGGTCGCACCCAGAGAGGCACCGTCGTCCTCGTCGCTGACGCTGTGGCTAATCCATTCGGGAGTAGCAAAGGGTGGCGGTTGCTAGTGCTGGCACTAGCTGCTGAGACGATGTCGTTGTTTGTGCCGCTGCAGGCAAGTAGCCAGACGAGCACAAGAAGAAGATGCACCATCTTGTTCAATGATATGGAATATATGTGGATCGATCGATCGAGAGAACTTGGAGCTTGTTCAGTTCCTAGCTAGCTTGTTTGATCGATGTGCTCGCTCTTCGTTTATTTATAGCTGGCAGCAGGGAGCTGGCAGGAGGGCGCAGCCAAGTCCGATCGGCCGGGCGGGAAACATTGTAGTTTATATTAATTAATCTCTACCGTCCAACCCTAGCTCCATATAAGCTAGCTAGCTATCCCGCATGCAATGCAAGACGACATCAGCATTATTTACACCCTCTCCCTTCGTGATCATGCATATTTATCTAGCTAACCAACAATTACCCTATTAATACATATTTTTACATAAATTTATTATCATATATATATATATATATATATGTAAGTATTTCTGAATCTTACCTCTCGATCAGGACCTTAATTTTAATTTGTTTGAATGTACTGTTTTAGTTTTTTTTCTAATTAATTTCCACCATGCATGTCTTATTTTTGAAGTCGGTCTAAGACATTAATTTAATAGTTGTAGTTCTCATCATATCTTACACGTACGGGTCTGTATTTTTAAAAGTTATGGTGTGGTAATTATTTAAAGTTTATGGTGTAAATATATTAAATTTACAAGATATTGGGTTTGCATAAAATAAATGTACTATATATATGTGTATATGTCTCTCTCTGTACTGTGTGTATATATTTATGCATGTATGTATATGCTATGTGCATGTTTACTCTATAATGTTGGAAAGCACTAGTGTGGTAATATATCGGCGGCCACGTAAGAAAATATTGCAAACTGATTAGCACCGACCTTATACATATATTGATGTAGGTTTAATTAACTCTAAAGGTACACACTAGCTAGCACATTACTCCTCAACTGTGACGATAGACGGGTATAACCCTAATCTGTAGTGAGCTTTACCACCTGGTCATCTGTGACGTTGTGGTGATAACAACCTTATCACATATGGCTTATTTACAATGGGTCAGTCATCTGTAACGGGTGGATATTTATATATAGTCCATCACAGATGATATATCTACCTGTAGTCTTAAATATATATTTTCCTTTTCCGCTTTTGATTCTATCTTTTGTGTTATCACGCGATAGGATCAATGAAATTTTAGAGCGTGAAAACCTATCTACGTCTCAAATAGAGGGAAGGAATCATCCGTGGCGGGACATAAATTATATATAAACACCCCCGACACACACACAATAATAGTTTGTGTTTTTTTAGTTAGGTATTAGCTATATAAGTCTACTGACAAGATGCATTCTATACATGTATGCATATGTATTGGCATGCAAGCACACGTTAATGTCATGAATGAATCTCGATCTACACGCACGTACATGCATGGCCTCATCAGCTCTTTTAATTTAATTTGTCATATGTATATTTATGCCTCCATAATGAATTACCACATATATGCTTCTGTTTGGCGCTGGTTTCAAGTTTCAACCCACAACAAGTCTGTTCGATTTCTGTTCCGGGGAACTGATTTGCTAATTGCTAGCAGCACTAGTGTGCAGGGTTCGATCTGTTATCACATGCGTCTTGCTCTGGCCCTGATACATATATATACACATTAGACGAATCGAGAATGCATGGTGCAGTGTTGCTATGTACGTGCTACAAGCAGTACGCTCGTGTGTCAGAATCAATTTCTTATTTTTGTATATAATTGTAGTTATATTCATCTCGTGTCTGTTTGGCAGCCGGTGTTGATTACACGGTGGGCCATCCGGCCGGCCATCACTACACTACGTCACACATCAGTACATGTATACGTCCATTCAACGTATATAGTCTATGGTTGATTTAAGACATTTTACAATTTTACAACATTATTGTTATATTTATATACCGTTATTTTACATTTATAAAATTTTATACATATATATTAATATTTTATAGATTAAAACCTGGTAGCCATTTGCGCTCCAAAGCTCTCCACGTCATATTTCTGCGGAATCTGGTAACTTGTTAGGCGTGTACAACCCCATTTAATAGGTGGTCTATTGAGAGGTTTCTAGGGGGTTAATTGAAAAAATACAAGAGACGGGGCTCATCACGAAGAGTCCGTCTCTACACGATTCTCCATACGCATTATCTCTTAGTTGCATTTATGATTCAGGGGCTTAGAGTTGTACCATGCAGTTTCTTTGTTGTCTCTTGTACTTTGAAAACCGTTTCATCGTCTCAGGGTTCTACATACCCTTAAGGCCCCAATCGCTCTTACAGAATTTTGGACGCCGTGGACGTGTGCTGTAGCCAATCATAGTGGCCTAGTCATAGCCACTTGTAGTAAGCCCCTCGTGCAGTTGTCGAAGAACACTCATCAATCTCGCTAGCTATTGGCACTTTGCTATGACATCTAGGTGGGCTTACAAGATGAGAGGGTTAATTTAGGACGTGTTTGATTCCGCTTTTCAAATCAGATTATGGGTTAGAAATGTCGTTCTAACCTGAATCATACAAGTATTACTAGATGCATGCCTTTAGTATTATATTGGCATGTTGCCTTCTCCAAACATATCTTGAAGTCAGCCATTAAAAATAACTAGAATAATGGCCGGCGCGCTCCATCCAAAAAAATGTGTGAAATCAATGACATGCACTGCACAAGGAAATAGATAAATTCATCACACAATATGCACACAGCACATACACAAATACCATGAAACACAACAATAAATCACGTGATGATAGATTAGACAACAAATGTTCACTATTTAACATAATGTGTGATATATATATATATATATATATATATATAGAGAGAGAGAGAGAGAGAGATGACACAATTAAGCATATTGCTATGTGCAAAGCAACATGGTAAAAACACAATGTAAAGCATAGCAGCAGAGATGAATTCACAATATTTCACACATATTATTATCTTCTTGTTTATGGGATATTTTTCTAGACAATCAAGATATTTATAGTGAGCTGCTTTTCTTCAAATAAAATAATTTGGAACATGAATCTTACCTCTCGATCATGACCTTAATTTTAATTTGTTTGAATGTACTGTTTTAGTTTTTTTTTCTAATTAATTTCCACCATGCATGTCTTATTTTTTGAAGTCGGTCTAAGACATTAATTTAATAGTTGTAGTTCTCATCATATCTTATACGTACGGGTCTGTATTTTTAAAAGTTATGGTGTGGTAATTATTTAAAGTTTATGGTGTAAATATATTAAATTTACAAGATATTGGGTTTGCATAAAATAAATGTACTATATATATGTGTGTGTATATGTCTCTCTCTCTGTGTGTATATATTTATGCATGTATGTATATGCTATGTGCATGTGTTACTCCATAATGTTGGAAAGCACTAGTGTGGTAATTTACCGGCGGCCACATAAGAAAATATTGCAAACTGATTAGCACCGACCTTATACATAAATTGATGTAGGTTTAAATTAACTCTAAAGGTACACACTAGCTAGCACATAACTCCTCAACTGTGACGATAGACGGGTGATAACCCTAATCTGTAGTGAGCTTTACCACCTGGTCATCTGTGACGTTGTGGCGATAACAACCTATGTATCACATATGGCTTATTTACAATGGGTCAGTCATCTGTAACGGGTGGATATTTATATATAGTCCATCACAAATGATATCTACCTGTAGTCTTAAATATATATTTTCCTTTTCCGCTTTTGATTCTGTCTTTTGTGTTATCACGCGATAAGATCAATGAAATTTTAGAGCGTGAAAACCTATCTAGGTCTCAAATAGAGGGAAGGAATCATTCGTGGCGGGACATAAATTATATATAAGCACCCCCGACACACACACAATAATAGTTTGTGTTTTCTTAGCTAAGTATTAGATATATAAATCTACTGGCAAGATGCATTCTATACATGTATGTATATGTATTGGCATGCAAGCGCGCGTTAATGCCATGAATGAATCTCGATCTGCACGCACGTACATGCATGGGCCTCATCAGCTCTTTTAATTTAATTTGTCATATGTATATTTATGCCTCCATAATGAATTACCACATATATGCTTCTGTTTGGCGCTGGTTTCAAGTTTCAACCCACAACAAGTCTGTTCGATTTCTGTTCCGGGGAACTGATTTGCTAATTGCTAGCAGCACTAGTGTGCAGGGTTCGATCTGTTATCACATGCGTCTTGCTCTGGCCCTGATACATATACACATTAGACGAATCGAGAATGCATGGTGCAGTGTGTTGCTATGTACGTGCTACAAGCAGTACGAACGTGCTCGTGTGTCAGAATCAATTTCTTATTTTTGTATATGATTGTAGTTATATTCATCTCGTGTCTGTTTGGCAGCCGGTGTTGATTACACGGTGGACCATCCGGCCGGCCATCACTACACTACGTCACACATCAGTACATGTATACGTCCATTCAACGTATATAGTCTAGGAGCATAATATATTCATATATACGCATGCATGTAGAACAAGAGAGTATTTTTCAGATATATACGTGTGTGTGTGCGCGCACGCAAATCATAGAGCAATCTATCGTAAGCCTGTCACAATGTCCAAATAAAGACCACATCACAACTAACATCAACTTTAGTCCTACATTAAGAGCATGTCCAAAAGATTAACTGTAGTCCTATATATATTACATCATCAACTCTAGTTCTACATTATAGAATGTCTAAAAGATCAGCTATGCACAAAGCATGCATCAGATTGAGCAGCAACTTGATAACATATAGTGGCTATATATCGGGTTGCGCAAAAATTATCCAAAACCGAAAACTGAACCACAACCTGAACTAATAAAATAATTACTATTTTGGTTTTTCTGCTAGCGTGAAAATATATGCACAAAACTATGGAGCTATGTTACGTTCTAACTTGGATCGACACGATAAATAATGTAAAGTTTAATCAATACATTGTTGCTTGCAATCGGTAATGTGATGAATTTTCTGTATATAGTGATGGTGCCATGATGAGTAGGTTTGTCGAGTGTCACGTTTGGCACTCGGAAAATGAACTCCGCCACGTGTCCGAGTTGCCTAGTTTGCCGAGTGTTTTTTTTAAAAAAACACACTCGGCAAAGTGAAAATACCACGAAGATGGTGGTGGCGACCTCGGCGACCTTCGCCTCGTTGCCCTTGAAGGATTCTGCATACGGAAGGAGTTCATCGTAGCACGACTGAGCGTCTGTCTTCAATGTGTCGTTGCAGATGGTGCGGAGGAATGCTGTTGCGGCGGCAGAAGCTGGCGCCTTCCCGGGCACCACCGGCGCCGCTGCACCTGGGGATGCGTTGAAGCCGGCGGTGATTGCCAGCATGAGGAGGAGGAACATAACAGCCATGTCTTAATTTGCTTGTGTATGTAATTAGTTGAGGAACGTATGTACCTATGTATTTTATGCTTGCTTAATTGGGTTGCCTCCTGCTGGATTTATAGAAGAAATAGGCTCGATACTGAGATTTAATTCAATATCTTCCTAGGATTTAAATTTTAAAATGTCAATTTTGAAATACAAGTGCATTAAATAAAGAACAAAATTATCCAGAAAAATCATACTTGAATTTCAAGTGCTAAGTTAGGCCTTACACAGTAAAGTTAAAAAAAAATTAAGATATCTCGATGAAGTCACTACATCGACAACATGTACTTTCTTGGTGTTTTAATTTTAAACAATTCAAACAAAGTAAAAAAAAAACTTGAAACTTGACATGGTGTTATGATATCATATGTATATACTGTGATAAAAATTTAAAAATGTTTCGAAAAAGTTTTGATATATGATCTTTTAGAAACCGGAGACTCTTGGAGGAGGTTTTAGAGTTTACTGTAGGAATGACCTTAGGTTTGAAATAAAATCGATATTTAAATATTTGTTTCAACTTAAAAAATTTAAAATATGAAACATAGGGTATTTTATATCATGCCAAAAATGACTTTTTTTAATGTCAGTTTACTAATTTTTACTTTTTTAAAAAAAATAAAAAATCTTTTGCCGAGTGTCGGCTAGACAGGCACTCGGCGAAAATTTCAGAATGTTTTTTTTTAAATATTTGTCGAGTGCCACCCGATGGTTTGGGGGAAAAACTCACATGGGCCATATCCCAATCAGATGTCTACATAGTTGTGCTGAAATTTTAGTGGTATAATGTTGTACTGAAATTTTAGTGGTATAATATTGTGCTGAAATGTTAACATTTCAAAGAAGTTATGCTGAAATGTTGCTATTGTAAGTGTGCTGAAAATCTTGAAATGTTGCTACTATGCTGATTGCTATTTTTTTGTTCGCGGGTAAACTGGTATACCTGCGGGTATACGGTACCCATGGGTATCGGGCATGGGTATGGGTTTTTACCCGTCATAGGTAACGAGTATGGGTATGGGTTTTTTTCGCGGGTACGGATATGGTTATGAAATATCCGTACCTACGATACCCGACTGTCATCCCTAGCGGTGCGGGACGCAGGCTGCAGCCACGTGTCGGTATGCTCGTAGGTTGGCCCGGTGTGGAAGCGCCTAGGTGAGGCTAGTGGGTGGGACCCGCAAGTCAGCCATACCGGAACAGGGCGCAAGATGGCTAGAGGAAGAAGATGACACGGACGACCGAAACTTCTCAAGAACATAACTTTGCCTTCGTAGCTTGTATTAATACGAAATTTTAACAGTAGGTACATGGAGATATGGATATTTGATGGTGAATATCGTAAACATATATCAATTTTAGAATTTGATTTGGATCCAAGTAATATGTTCAAACATAGGTTAGAAGTTTTGACTGTATATTTGGATCAAGGTGTTAAGAAGCCAAGGATTGTATTAGATAATTAGATTAGAAAAGAAGGATTTCGTTGGATGGTGAATTATTATTTTTGAATGGAATAGTAATTATATTTTGATTCAAACGAAATTTATTTTGGCACCCATTCCAAATCCAAGAGTTTGACTAAAAAAGATATATTTTTTTAAATATGCTTTTTGTTGAGTTTCTAAAATCTGGCGACTTGGTCGGAGAAGCTAAAGACAAGTTTTGAGTACGTTGAACGCGTAGCACCGCTAGCACACGTGTTGCCCATGCATGGAAGGTATTTGTGGAGATGCCTTGCTGTGTTTCTTTAGTAAGCTCACTTTCAGATTTCGAGCTATATTGCTGTGTTGATTTGAGCTATCAAACTAAGTTAAACAGTTATGAAATTTTTATAGGATAATATTAGTGATTTAATATATTTTGTAGAATCTTATAGATTTATTGGAGTAATATATTGTTTACAAAAAAATTTCTACTGTTCTTAATGCATATGAATGCATTAGTTTCATGCATGCAAAACTCCAAAAACAATCAAAATAATTTCAAAATGCAGGATTGTTTTTCATACATTTATTTAGTTTTACAATTTTGGATACCGCAAACTTCTTCCAGAGCTAGCGCCCTGTGTTCTGTGCTCACTAGCTATGAACAATTGATGCGATGGACAATGCACGAGTTGAGGGAAAAACACGTACCTGCATGTATGCAAAAAGCTTGAAAAATCAAAGAGCATATTAAATCTAAAAAAATATATCACGGTTTATTTTGAGAAATCCAAATTCGGATATTACAAATAACAGGGATGCATGAATTAATTATTATGTCATCATACCGATGGTGGGAATTAATTATTAATATAATATAGCAAATAAAGCAAAATGTATTCAGGTCTTTATGGCTTTGATGATAGGGCCGGCGATCTTCATGGATAAAACTACGGAATTATAGTGGGGAAGCTTCGTATAAGAAGAGTCTTCGTGTGCCAAATGCATTTCGCACTGGTTCACATAGATTTCCGCTTTCTCCATCCAGTTGTTCACAATTCTCAGGTCATCCGGGAACCGCTCCTTGGCGACGGCGGTGTACGAGAGAAGACTGAGGCTTTGTAGCGCCAGATCGGTATCCTTGCCGCAGGCTGCTACTTCGTAATCCTGGATGCAGCCGCCCTCCTCGCCGTCCAGGCTCGGGTCCATTTCTTTGGCGTTGACGCCGCGCATCTCCTCCAGGGTGGCCCGGACCTTGGTGATGAAGATGGTGGCGGCAACCTCGGCGACCTTCGCGTCGTTGCCCTTGAAGGATTCTGCATACGGAAGGAGTTCATCGTAGCATGACTGAGCGTTTGTCTTCAATGTGTCGTTGCAGATGGTGCGGAGGAATGCCGCGGCGGCGGCGGAAGCTGGCGCCTTCCCGGGCACCGCCGGCGCCGCTGCACATAGGGATGCGTTGAAGCCGACGGTGATTGTTAGCATGAGGAGGAGGAACGCAGCGACAGCCATGTCTTAATTTGCTTGTGTAAGTAATTAGTTGAGGAACGTATGCACCTATGAATTTTAATTGGGTTGCCTCCTGCTGGATTTATAGAAGCTGGCTGTGCAGACACATTCGCTATTGTTAGCGAGTCCATATATGGACAGCCGTTCTCTGTCCACTCATATCTATCTATAAACTATAAACTAACCTTCTTCGCTTGGTCTACCTCCGCCAAGAAAAAAATGATATTTTTTGGAAAAATCCAAACGCATGCATGCATGAACTAATTAGACGAAAGACAGTTCTTAGTTCTTTGCCTTGCATGAGAGTTTACCAAGTGAATTTTCTCATATACCCGGTAAATCTTGTACACTCGGTGAACAATTAATATTTTTAAAGAGTGAAGACTTGGCACTAGAGATGAGAAAGAAGACCCTAATCTCCTTGCTCACTGCACCTTTGGCTGAGCTACTTGAGTGGTTTTGCTCCTGCTATCAAGGTGAAGTTGATGGCGCGATGGCTCGGCTTGGAGTGGACCGAGGTGGTCGGAACGCGTGGACGATGTCGATGGCGTGCCTAGATTGCGCTCTAGAGAGAGCTAGAGCTCATCGGTGTTCTCGTTGCTGCAATGGTCGGATGGAGATGAATTCAAAAACAAAAATAAATGGCATGCATTGGATAGGAGGGAACACAAGCTATATTGGCTAACCGATGATCGTCGGTGAGTCGGATTCACCGTCTTCCTCGTGGTCGACGAGGAAAAGTGGATGAAGCAAGTAGCTCAGGCTCTCTCCATAGCTCAGCTGGAAATTGGGAGGAAGGAGGAGGTCGGACAACTTGGTCGGAGAAGCTAAAGACAAGTTTTAAGTACGTTGAACGCGTAGCACCGCTAGCACACGTGTTGCCCATGCATGGAAGGTATTTGTGGAGATGCCTTGCTGTTTCCTTGGGCTGGATGACCCTGGGACTAGGGTGGGGTGCTAGCTAGAGTGTATGACGAGTAGGTCCCATGTCTAGGATGGCCCACAAATGGTGAGAGGAGGAAACGAGGAGGATTGCTTGTGTGCAGTTTTTGGTCACTTGTGTATTTTGGTCAAGTCAGAATTTGGTGCTGCACCTCCTCAAAAATTTTAAATTTTATACTGAAGATAGAGGATGTTGTTCTGTACCTACTGACAAATTTTCAATGCTATCCCAGCTACGGTTTATTCTGGGTAAATCTTCAAAGTAGGCTATATAGTAAGCTCATTTTCAGATTTCGAGCTATATTGCCGTGTTGATTTGAGCTATCAAACTAAGTTAAAATTTATGAAATTTTTATAGGATAATGTTAGTGAGTTAACATATTTTCTAGAATTTTATAGATCTATCTATAAACTATAAACTAACCTTCTTCACTTGGTCTACCTCTGCCAAGAAAAAAATGATATTGTTTTGGAAAAATCCAAACGCATGCATGCATGAACTAATTAGACGAAAGACAGTTCTTAGTTCTTTGCTTTGCATGAGAGTTTACCAAGTGCATTTTCTCATATACCCGGTAAATCTTGTACACTCGGTGAACAATTAATATTTTTAAAGAGTGCCCTAGGCAAAGACACTCAGCAAAAAAATCGATGCAGAAAGAGTTCTTGATGACGTCCCTTTGGCATGGGAAAAAACTAACATTTAATTACCAAGTGCCACTAACAGGAAAAATCATTCTCTAACCACCCTAGGACGTGGACAACTTTCAACTCTCGCAAGACCACCCCCTATATAAAGGGACAAGACCGATTCAAGCCAACCCCCCGGTGGCACTGCTTTGAATCATACTTTTTTACTTCAACCTACTATCTCTCTTTCTTGCCCTAGCATTATTTTATTTCTCTAGCATTAGCCCTAGCAGTAGCTCTTTGTTAATTTGATTCGTAAATTGTCCGTACTTCACCACGTTATCACGAATTCTTTGTGGGTTTGATCCGAAAACTCTCATTTCGCCCTCGTGACGGGTTTTTATCGGTTTACCCCGATAATTCGGTGTCCGGACCAAGTTGTTGCTACATGTTTCGCAAGGTCCAAGATGTTCATCTTCATCACCAAGAAGCCCCAGCTGCACCGAGCCATCATCGACAAGGCGATCGCTGACGACCCAAGCTATTTTTGTCGTACCCACCGGTCTGATTGGGTTGTGCCACCGGTATGACTACCGTACCACGGTCAGTCTAACCGATCATGTCATATAGGTCTGTCTGCCCCCCTTTTGGCTGGTCCGATCACCCCTTCCTTTCGACAATTAGATTGCCCCTTCGCGGTGCAGTTTGGTTGCCTAGAGGCTCCACTTCCACACTAATTCCCTCGCCGCGGCCGAGGATCATCTGAACGCGACGTCAGGGCCATTTGGCGTTTGGTTGTCTCGACCAAACATCTATGTGCTTTTGGATCGCCGGATCGATGTTAGTGGTGCTTGGCGCTTTGTCGACTGATTTTAGCGTCAACAGTGACATCAAGACAAGGGAAAAAGGAGAGAATCGATATTATATATGTCACGCCATTTGATCGACTTCGATAAACTGATACTCATTATATAGCAATGCTTGAAATTCTACCTGATACACTAGAAACTTCATAATTTGTCGTTTTGCAATATTTCTATGTCTTCTTTTTTTTCTCTTCCAAAATCAAGGTGAAATGTCAATTTTATCCTCATATCTTCTCAGCACATCCTACCAGCCACCACCATCATCGTGCCCCTGCCGATGCCACCCGTTGCTTGCTCGTGTCGACGTCTCCAGCCTCGCTCCACCCCTCCACAGCTCACCTACACCACACCCAACGGAGCTAGACGGAGGCAAAGTGGGACGTTTATGTACCCTCGTTTTTGATAGAGCATCTAATGGGAATATTCCGCTTGTGGGATGGTCATGCATCACTCACCTCACAACTAAACGGCAAGCAAAATGAGATCACCTTGTCACGTTTCAGCTCATCTTTGCACATGCTTAGTCTGTTGCTGGACATACCAAGTAAGACAATTAGTGGCGGAGTTAGAAGTTTTATGAAGCCTGGACGAGTTTCCGAACCTAATTAAGATGACTATATACAAATATGTCTATACCATTATATGACGAGTTTAATTAAGATAACTATATACAAACATGTGCATATAGTTGTACTTTATAAAAAATGATATTGTTTTGGAAAAATCCAAACGTATGCATGCATGAACTAATTAGATGAAAGACAATTCTTAGTTCTTTGCCTTCATGAGAGTTTACCAAGTGCATTTTCTCATATACCCGGTAAATCTTGTACACTCGGTGAACAATTAATATTTTTACAGAGTGCCCTAGGCAAAGACACTCAGCAAAAAAAATCGATGCGGAAAGAGTTCTTGATGACGTGCCTTTGGCATGGGAAAAAACTAACATTTAATTACCAAGTGCCACTAACAGGAAAAATCATTCTCTAACCACCCTAGGACGTGGACAACTTCCAACTCTCGCAAGACCACCCCCTATATAAAGGGACAAGACCGATTCAAGCCAACCCCCGGTGGCACTGCTTTGAATCATACTTTTTTACTTCAACCTACTATCTCTCTTTCTTGCCCTAGCATTATTTTCTTTCTCTAGCATTAGCCCTAGCAGTAGCTCTTTGTTAATTTGATTCGTAAATTGTCCGTACTTCGCCACGTTATCGCGAATTCTTTGTGGGTTTGATCCGAAAACCTCTCGTTTCGCCCTCGTGACGGGTTTTTATCGGTTTACCCCGATAATTCGGTGTCCGGACCAAGTTGTTGCTACATGTTTCGCAAGGTCCAAGATGTTCATCTTCATCACCAAGAAGCCCCAGCACCGAGCCATCATCGACAAGGTGATCACTGACGATCCAAGCTATTTTTGCCGTAGCCGCCGGTCTAACCGTCGGCACCCACCGGTCTGATTGGGTTGTGCCACCGGTATGACTACCGTACCACGGTCAGTCTGACCGATCGTGTCATGTAGGTCTGTCTGCCCCCCTTTTGGCTGGTCCGATCACCCCTTCCTTTCGACAATCAGATTGCCTCTTCGCGGTGCAGTTTGGTTGCCTAGAGGCTCCACTTCCACCCTAATTCCCTCGCCGCGGCCGAGGATCGTCGGAATGCGACATCAGGGCCATTTGGTATTTGGTTGTCTCGACCAAACGCCTACGTGCTTTTGGATCGCCGGATCGATGTCAGTGGTGCTTGGCGCTTTGTCGACTGATTTTAGCGTCAACAGTGACATCAAGACAAGGGAAAAAGGAGAGAGAATCGATATTATATATGTCACTCCATTTGATCGACTTCGATAAACTGATACTCATTAGATAGCAATGCTTGAAATTCTACCTGATACACTAGAAACTTCATAATTTGTCGTTTTGCAAAATTTCTATGTCTTCTTTTTTTTCTCTTCCAAAATCAAGGTGAAATGTCAATTTTATCCTCATATCTTCTCAGCACATCCTACCAGCCACCACCATCATCGTGCCCCTGCCGATGCCACCCGTTGCTTGCTCGTGTCGACGTCTCCAACCTCGCTCCACCCCTCCACAGCTCACCTACACCACACCCAACGGAGCTAGACGGAGGCAAAGTGGGACGTTTATGTACCCTCGTTTTTTGATAGAGCATCTAATGGGAATATTCCGCTTGTGGGATGGTCATGTATCACTCACCTCACAACTAAACGGCAAGCAAAATGAGATCACTTTGTCACGTTTCAGCTCATCTTTGCACATGCTTAGTCTGTTGCTGGACATACCAAGTAAGACAATTAGTGGCGGAGTTAGAAGTTTTATGAAGCCTGGACGAGTTTCCGAACCTAATTAAGATGACTATATACAAATATGTCTATACTATTATATGACGAGTTTAATTAAGATAACTATATACAAACATGTGCATATAGTTGTACTTTATAAAAAAATGATATTGTTTTGGAAAAATCCAAACGTATGCATGCACGAACTAATTAGATGAAAGACAATTCTTAGTTCTTTGCCTTCATGAGAGTTTACCAAGTGCATTTTCTCATATACCCGGTAAATCTTGTACACTCGGTGAACAATTAATTTTTTTACAGAGTGCCCTAGGCAAAGACACTCAGCAAAAAAAAAATCGATGCGGAAAGAGTTCTTGATGACGTGCCTTTGGCATGGGAAAAAACTAACATTTAATTACCAAGTGCCACTAACAGGAAAAATCATTCTCTAACCACCCTAGGACGTGGACAACTTCCAACTCTCGCAAGACCACCTCCTATATAAAGGGACAAGACCGATTCAAGCCAACCCCCCGGTGGCACTGCTTTGAATCATACTTTTTTACTTCAACCTACTATCTCTCTTTCTTGCCCTAGCATTATTTTCTTTCTCTATCATTAGCCCTAGCAGTAGCTCTTTGTTAATTTGATTCGTAAATTATCCGTACTTCGCCACGTTATCGCGAATTCTTTGTGGGTTTGATCCAAAAACCTCTCGTTTCGCCCTCGTGACGGGTTTTTATCGGTTTACCCCGATAATTCGGTGTCCGGACCAAGTTGTTGCTACATGTTTCGCAAGGTCCAAGATGTTCATCTTCATCACCAAGAAGCCCCAGCACCGAGCCATCATCGACAAGGCGATCACTGACGACCCAAGCTATTTTTGCCGTAGCCGCCGGTCTAACCGTCGGCACCCACCGGTCTGATTGGGTTGTGCCACCGGTATGACTACCGTACCACGGTCAGTCTGACCGATCGTGTCATGTAGGTCTGTCTGCCCCCCTTTTGGCTGGTCCGATCACCCCTTCCTTTCGACAATCAGATTGCCTCTTCGCGGTGCAGTTTGGTTGCCTAGAGGCTCCACTTCCACCCTAATTCCCTCGCCGCGGCCGAGGATCGTCGGAATGCGACATCAGGGCCATTTGGTGTTTGGTTGTCTCGACCAAACGCCTACGTGCTTTTGGATCGCCGGATCGATGTCAGTGGTGCTTGGCGCTTTGTCAACTGATTTTAGCGTCAACAGTGACATCAAGACAAGGGAAAAAGGAGAGAGAATCGATATTATATATGTCACTCCATTTGATCGACTTCGATAAACTGATACTCATTAGAGAGCAATGCTTGAAATTCTACCTGATACATTAGAAACTTCATAATTTGCCGTTTTGCAATATTTCTATGTCTTCTTTTTTTTTCTCTTCCAAAATCAAGGTGAAATGTCAATTTTATCCTCATATCTTCTCAGCACATCCTACCAGCCACCACCATCATCGTGCCCCTGCCGATGCCACCCGTTGCTTGCTCGTGTCGATGTCTCCAGCCTCGCTCCGCCCCTCCACAGCTCACCTACACCACACCCAACGGAGCTAGACGGAGGCAAAGTGGGACGTTTCTGTACCCTCGTTTTTGACAGAGCATCTAATGGGAATATTCCGCTTGTGGGATGGTCATGTATCACTCACCTCACAACTAAACGGCAAGCAAAATGAGATCACCTTGTCACGTTTCAGCTCATCTTTGCACATGCTTAGTCTGTTGCTGGACATACCAAGTAAGACAATTAGTGGCGGAGTTAGAAGTTTTATGAAGCCTGGACGAGTTTCTGAACGTAATTAAGATGACTATATACAAATATGTCTATACTATTATATGACGAGTTTAATTAAGATAACTATATACAAACATGTACATATAGTTGTACTTTATAAAAAATTGCTATAAAATATGATCCAACACATATAAAAACTCGGGTGAATAACCAAATCACTGTCATTTAACATAGGACATCATTAACCTTTCATGGCTAGGCAGCATGAAACAGTGACAGATCTAGCGTTTTACTGATGGGTATGACGCGTTAAAATTTATATACGTGATTTGGTAAAAATATTTTTCTAATTCGTTAAATACTTAAATTTACATTGTAATTTAATATACATATACTAAGTGATATAATAAGTTTTAAATTGAATGATTAAGTTAAAAACTATGACTGCATAGAAAATTTTAGTAAAATAGTAAAAGACCAAAGAAAAAACACTACAGGTACAGATAAAAACAATGAAACAGCCAAAGATCAAAGAAAAAACGTAACTATGGCCGCAGAGAAAAAAATAATCAAACAGCAAAGACCAAATAAAAAAATATGACTGCAGAGAAAAAAAATTAGTAAAACAATAAAATACCAAAGAAAAAACAATATAGCTGCAAAGGAAAAATTAATCAAACAACAAAAACTAAAGGAAAAACAATATGAATGCAGAGAAAAGTAGTAAACCAGTAAAAGACCAAAGAAAAAATAGCTATAGAGAAAAAAATAGACAAAAAACTTTCTGCAAAAAATTACTGAAATATCCGCAGCAGGGATTATATTGAACCCTGCACCTCTTAAACAAGAGAGTGTAAGTGCAATCACTGAGCCAAGTGATATTTTGAGTATGGATGGAGTATACATATATCTTTATTACTTGGATATATGCCGAGTGAAGACAAAAAAGATGGGGCAAAAACTTCACCCTGAAATATCAAATGAAAACTAGTATATTTTCCCTTTGTTCGCAAGTATGTATTTGTTTTTTCATTAAGCTAAAAATACAAAAACAGCCATGCATATATACAAATGTCTTGGTATCCAGCTAAAAATATAAAAATTAATGAAATATGGTACCTAGCCACAATATTATCTGCCCGTAGTGTTCATCCCTATGTGCCGGCCGCAGTGAGTTACAATTTGCTAGTTGTTAAGTAACTGAGCAAATATATATAGTGTTCTTTGTTGTCGTCACGCCATTAACCTGGTTGGTTGATAACCTGGAAGGATGGAATCTCCTTGCAGGGCTGGGTCTCCTTGGCCTTGATGTGGAAGAAGACGCATCCATCCTTTATTTCCCATTCCGGATATGATGCGCTCCTGTTAACATCATCCGTAAAGTCCATGTTACCTATATTGACATCGAGAAAACTATAACAAGGGAGGGGGAGGGGATGACGAGAGGGGAATTACCTCTGTGAGGTACTTGCAAGCGCAGTCGTTCTTGGTCACAACTCAGAACTGAACATCAATATACTTGTTTTGCTTCAGTAATTGACCTTCGCCTCGTTGCCCTTGAAAGATTCCGCGTACGGAAGGAGTTCATCGTAGCACGAGCACACGACTGAGCGTCCGTCTTCGTTCAATGTGTCGTCGCAGACGGTGCGGACGAATAATGCCGCGGCGGCGGCAGAAGCTGGCGTTTTCCCGGGCACTGCCGGCGCCGCTGCACCTGGCCGGCCGGGCTGGTGATGCGTTGAAGCCGGCGGTGATTGTGCAACACCAGGAGGAGGAACACTGCACAGCCATATATGTCTTAATTAATTTGCTTGTGTAATAATTAAGTTGATGAACCTGCGTATTATATTATATTATATATATGCTCAACTGGATTTTTTTATAGAAGAAATAGCTAGGCTCGATCGATACTGACCTTAATTTAATTCCATCCTTCTTTGATGCATGATCGGCTGTGCACTGTGCAGATGCATTCGCTATTATTATCGAGTCGTATGTTTTCAATTCTGTCCACTCATCTAGATAGCTGTAAACTAACCTAGCTTCTTCACTTGCATGGTTGGTCTACGTACGTGCGCATGCATGTATATTATTGGTCGTACACATACACATCTAATTAAGCTACTTCTATTACAGGAAGCAAAAAAGAAAAATGCAGAAATTAATTAACTAAATAACCAATGCAAAGTGAATTAAGAGGCACTGCACGCATATGCATACGTACGTGCTGAACGCATGCTCACTATCACTGCACATATCCTCCAGCTGCATTCACGCGTGGTCAGATCGACATGCTAAGAATTAAATAAGGGATCTGTAACTATTGCATAACATATATAATAAAGTAATCAACTAAGCAATACGATAATTAATGTGCATATATGATAAAAAACACTGAAACTTAATTTATCTTCTTTAATCGTTAGTACGTACTTACCTCGATAAGACCACGACGACGACATCTGCAAGCGGCACAAATTAATACAAATACATATATATACATGTACACACAATACAAGTAATATAATTAAGGTAAGGTACACACGTGCTGCCTAGCGATCGAACAAGCAGCAATTAGCACACACATAAATATAATAACATAGCGTACGATGTACCTACATACGTACGTACTACCGCGGGTACGTACGTACTTACTACTCATCATATGCAGTGTTAGAAGTTAATTATTACAGCCCAGGGTTATAGGAAACATTAGTCTGGGGCAGCCACTGGCTGCCGTCGATGAAGGCGTCCACGGTGAACTTGCGCGCCTGGTTGGCACGCTTGAAGACATGAAACCCAGGCCACTTGACGCGGCCGGCGACGCTAGCGCCGGGTCCGGTGTTGTTGTACTCCGCGTAGAACACTGTGAGCGCTGTCGCGCGCGTGTCGGCGGATGAGTCGTCGTTCTTCTTCCACGCCACCCAGCCGCTGGGGTGCACGATGCCGCTCATGTAAGTCTGCATGAAGACCACACGTGAGTAACGGCGCCATGGCCGGCCGAGGTAGGTTTCGACGTCTGCGAGATCCTCGTGCGTCGACACGTTGCACCCCTGGAAGATGAAGCCCGAGCGGCTGCCGGGATCGCTGCGGCCTTGAGCGGTGATGATGTTGTGGGCTCCATTCGCCGGCCGGCGCGCGAGGAGCAGGCAGTTCTGGAACACTGCCGCCGCGGCCTCCCCGAACACAAAATCCACCGTACCCGAGATGATGCAGTCCCTGTAGAACTGCAAGTGATTCTCGGCCAAAAGAGTGTCCTGGAAACCTCTCACCTCGCACCGGAGAAAGACCGAGCAGTTGGAGTTGGAAAAGAGAGCCACTGCCTGCCCCTTGTCAGGACCGGCGGTGTTCTCGATGGTGAGATCGCGCGCCATGAAGCCGTGCCCTTGCGCGCCTACAATTATTATATATAAAATCCATTTAATCTATATTCCATATACAAACACTAGCTACGACTACGAGTTATTATTAGCTAGGAATTGAATAATTAAAGTCGACTCACTGAGGGTGGCCGTGCAGGGCGTGCAGTTGTTCGTGTTTCCGTAAGAACGACTGCCGCTGATTATTGTGCGGCCAACTCCGTCGCCGACTAGCAGAACATTCTTTCGGTGAACCTCTACCTTTTCCAGGTAGGTGCCACTCTTTATGTGGATTATGTACCAGCCATTACCTAATTGATCTGCTGCCTCCAAGGCTTCTTTGATCGTTGTGTAGTCTCCGCTCCCGTCTTTTGCCACCACGGCGTCCGCTGGCATGTCGCCGGCGGACACCGCCGTGTCCAACAAGCGCCACTCTCTGGGTCGCACCCAGAGAGGCACCGTCGTCCTCGTCGCTGACGCTGTGGCTAATCCATTCGGGAGTAGCAAAGGGTGGCGGTTGCTAGTGCTGGCACTAGCTGCTGAGACGATGTCGTTGTTTGTGCCGCTGCAGGCAAGTAGCCAGACGAGCACAAGAAGAAGATGCACCATCTTGTTCAATGATATGGAATATATGTGGATCGATCGATCGAGAGAACTTGGAGCTTGTTCAGTTCCTAGCTAGCTTGTTTGATCGATGTGCTCGCTCTTCGTTTATTTATAGCTGGCAGCAGGGAGCTGGCAGGAGGGCGCAGCCAAGTCCGATCGGCCGGGCGGGAAACATTGTAGTTTATATTAATTAATCTCTACCGTCCAACCCTAGCTCCATATAAGCTAGCTAGCTATCCCGCATGCAATGCAAGACGACATCAGCATTATTTACACCCTCTCCCTTCGTGATCATGCATATTTATCTAGCTAACCAACAATTACCCTATTAATACATATTTTTACATAAATTTATTATCATATATATATATATATATATATGTAAGTATTTCTGAATCTTACCTCTCGATCAGGACCTTAATTTTAATTTGTTTGAATGTACTGTTTTAGTTTTTTTTCTAATTAATTTCCACCATGCATGTCTTATTTTTTGAAGTCGGTCTAAGACATTAATTTAATAGTTGTAGTTCTCATCATATCTTACACGTACGGGTCTGTATTTTTAAAAGTTATGGTGTGGTAATTATTTAAAGTTTATGGTGTAAATATATTAAATTTACAAGATATTGGGTTTGCATAAAATAAATGTACTATATATATGTGTATATGTCTCTCTCTGTACTGTGTGTATATATTTATGCATGTATGTATATGCTATGTGCATGTTTACTCTATAATGTTGGAAAGCACTAGTGTGGTAATATATCGGCGGCCACGTAAGAAAATATTGCAAACTGATTAGCACCGACCTTATACATATATTGATGTAGGTTTAATTAACTCTAAAGGTACACACTAGCTAGCACATTACTCCTCAACTGTGACGATAGACGGGTATAACCCTAATCTGTAGTGAGCTTTACCACCTGGTCATCTGTGACGTTGTGGTGATAACAACCTTATCACATATGGCTTATTTACAATGGGTCAGTCATCTGTAACGGGTGGATATTTATATATAGTCCATCACAGATGATATATCTACCTGTAGTCTTAAATATATATTTTCCTTTTCCGCTTTTGATTCTATCTTTTGTGTTATCACGCGATAGGATCAATGAAATTTTAGAGCGTGAAAACCTATCTACGTCTCAAATAGAGGGAAGGAATCATCCGTGGCGGGACATAAATTATATATAAGCACCCCCGACACACACACAATAATAGTTTGTGTTTTTTTAGTTAGGTATTAGCTATATAAGTCTACTGACAAGATGCATTCTATACATGTATGCATATGTATTGGCATGCAAGCACACGTTAATGTCATGAATGAATCTCGATCTACACGCACGTACATGCATGGCCTCATCAGCTCTTTTAATTTAATTTGTCATATGTATATTTATGCCTCCATAATGAATTACCACATATATGCTTCTGTTTGGCGCTGGTTTCAAGTTTCAACCCACAACAAGTCTGTTCGATTTCTGTTCCGGGGAACTGATTTGCTAATTGCTAGCAGCACTAGTGTGCAGGGTTCGATCTGTTATCACATGCGTCTTGCTCTGGCCCTGATACATATATATACACATTAGACGAATCGAGAATGCATGGTGCAGTGTTGCTATGTACGTGCTACAAGCAGTACGCTCGTGTGTCAGAATCAATTTCTTATTTTGTATATAATTGTAGTTATATTCATCTCGTGTCTGTTTGGCAGCCGGTGTTGATTACACGGTGGGCCATCCGGCCGGCCATCACTACACTACGTCACACATCAGTACATGTATACGTCCATTCAACGTATATAGTCTATGGTTGATTTAAGACATTTTACAATTTTACAACATTATTGTTATATTTATATACCGTTATTTTACATTTATAAAATTTTATACATATATATTAATATTTTATAGATTAAAACCTGGTAGCCATTTGCGCTCCAAAGCTCTCCACGTCATATTTCTGCGGAATCTGGTAACTTGTTAGGCGTGTACAACCCCATTTAGGGTCTGTTCGGTTAAGAGGGGATTGAAGGGGATTGGAAGGGATTGAGGGGGATTGGAGGGGATTGTAGTATAAATCCCCTCCAATCCCTCCCAATCCCCCTCAATCTCCTTTCCCAAGGTGATTAAACGAACAACCCCTTAATAGGTGGTCTATTGAGAGGTTTCTAGGGGGTTAATTGAAAAAATACAAGAGACGGGGCTCATCACGAAGAGTCTGTCTCTACACGATTCTCCATACGCATTATCTCTTAGTTGCATTTATGATTCAGGGGCTTAGAGTTGTACCATGCAGTTTCTTTGTTGTCTCTTGTACTTTGAAAACCGTTTCATCGTCTCAGGGTTCTACATACCCTCAAGGCCCCAATCGCTCTTACAGAATTTTGGACGCCGTGGACGTGTGCTGTAGCCAATCATAGTGGCCTAGTCATAGCCACTTGTAGTAAGCCCCTCGTGCAGTTGTCGAAGAACACTCATCAATCTCGCTAGCTATTGGCACTTTGCTATGACATCTAGGTGGGCTTACAAGATGAGAGGGTTAATTTAGGACGTGTTTGATTCCGCTTTTCAAATCAGATTATGGGTTAGAAATGTCGTTCTAACCTGAATCATACAAGTATTACTAGATGCATGCCTTTAGTATTATATTGGCATGTTGCCTTCTCCAAACATATCTTGAAGTCAGCCATTAAAAATAACTAGAATAATGGCCGGCGCGCTCCATCCAAAAAATGTGTGAAATCAATGACATGCACTGCACAAGGAAATAGATAAATTCATCACACAATATGCACACAGCACATACACAAATACCATGAAACACAACAATAAATCACGTGATGATAGATTAGACAACAAATGTTCACTATTTAACATAATGTGTGATATATATATATATATATATATATAGAGAGAGAGAGAGAGAGAGAGAGAGAGATGACACAATTAAGCATATTGCTATGTGCAAAGCAACATGGTAAAAACACAATGTAAAGCATAGCAGCAGAGATGAATTCACAATATTTCACACATATTATTATCTTCTTGTTTATGGGATATTTTTCTAGACAATCAAGATATTTATAGTGAGCTGCTTTTCTTCAAATAAAAATAATTTGGAACATGAATCTTACCTCTCGATCATGACCTTAATTTTAATTTGTTTGAATGTACTGTTTTAGTTTTTTTTTCTAATTAATTTCCACCATGCATGTCTTATTTTTTGAAGTCGGTCTAAGACATTAATTTAATAGTTGTAGTTCTCATCATATCTTATACGTACGGGTCTGTATTTTTAAAAGTTATGGTGTGGTAATTATTTAAAGTTTATGGTGTAAATATATTAAATTTACAAGATATTGGGTTTGCATAAAATAAATGTACTATATATATGTGTGTGTATATGTCTCTCTCTCTGTGTGTATATATTTATGCATGTATGTATATGCTATGTGCATGTGTTACTCCATAATGTTGGAAAGCACTAGTGTGGTAATTTACCGGCCGGCGGCCACATAAGAAAATATTGCAAACTGATTAGCACCGACCTTATACATAAATTGATGTAGGTTTAAATTAACTCTAAAGGTACACACTAGCTAGCACATAACTCCTCAACTGTGACGATAGACGGGTGATAACCCTAATCTGTAGTGAGCTTTACCACCTGGTCATCTGTGACGTTGTGGCGATAACAACCTATGTATCACATATGGCTTATTTACAATGGGTCAGTCATCTGTAACGGGTGGATATTTATATATAGTCCATCACAAATGATATATCTACCTGTAGTCTTAAATATATATTTTCCTTTTCCGCTTTTGATTCTGTCTTTTGTGTTATCACGCGATAAGATCAATGAAATTTTAGAGCGTGAAAACCTATCTAGGTCTCAAATAGAGGGAAGGAATCATTCGTGGCGGGACATAAATTATATATAAGCACCCCCGACACACACACAATAATAGTTTGTGTTTTCTTAGCTAAGTATTAGATATATAAATCTACTGGCAAGATGCATTCTATACATGTATGTATATGTATTGGCATGCAAGCGCGCGTTAATGCCATGAATGAATCTCGATCTGCACGCACGTACATGCATGGGCCTCATCAGCTCTTTTAATTTAATTTGTCATATGTATATTTATGCCTCCATAATGAATTACCACATATATGCTTCTGTTTGGCGCTGGTTTCAAGTTTCAACCCACAACAAGTCTGTTCGATTTCTGTTCCGGGGAACTGATTTGCTAATTGCTAGCAGCACTAGTGTGCAGGGTTCGATCTGTTATCACATGCGTCTTGCTCTGGCCCTGATACATATACACATTAGACGAATCGAGAATGCATGGTGCAGTGTGTTGCTATGTACGTGCTACAAGCAGTACGAACGTGCTCGTGTGTCAGAATCAATTTCTTATTTTTGTATATGATTGTAGTTATATTCATCTCGTGTCTGTTTGGCAGCCGGTGTTGATTACACGGTGGACCATCCGGCCGGCCATCACTACACTACGTCACACATCAGTACATGTATACGTCCATTCAACGTATATAGTCTAGGAGCATAATATATTCATATATACGCATGCATGTAGAACAAGAGAGTATTTTTCAGATATATACGTGTGTGTGTGCGCGCACGCAAATCATAGAGCAATCTATCGTAAGCCTGTCACAATGTCCAAATAAAGACCACATCACAACTAACATCAACTTTAGTCCTACATTAAGAGCATGTCCAAAAGATTAACTGTAGTCCTATATATATTACATCATCAACTCTAGTTCTACATTATAGAATGTCTAAAAGATCAGCTATGCACAAAGCATGCATCAGATTGAGCAGCAACTTGATAACATATAGTGGCTATATATCGGGTTGCGCAAAAATTATCCAAAACCGAAAACTGAACCACAACCTGAACTAATAAAATAATTACTATTTTGGTTTTTCTGCTAGCGTGAAAATATATGCACAAAACTATGGAGCTATGTTACGTTCTAACTTGGATCGACACGATAAATAATGTAAAGTTTAATCAATACATTGTTGCTTGCAATCGGTAATGTGATGAATTTTCTGTATATAGTGATGGTGCCATGATGAGTAGGTTTGTCGAGTGTCACGTTTGGCACTCGGAAAATGAACTCCGCCACGTGTCCGAGTTGCCTAGTTTGCCGAGTGTTTTTTTTAAAAAAACACACTCGGCAAAGTGAAAATACCACGAAGATGGTGGTGGCGACCTCGGCGACCTTCGCCTCGTTGCCCTTGAAGGATTCTGCATACGGAAGGAGTTCATCGTAGCACGACTGAGCGTCTGTCTTCAATGTGTCGTTGCAGATGGTGCGGAGGAATGCTGTTGCGGCGGCAGAAGCTGGCGCCTTCCCGGGCACCACCGGCGCCGCTGCACCTGGGGATGCGTTGAAGCCGGCGGTGATTGCCAGCATGAGGAGGAGGAACATAACAGCCATGTCTTAATTTGCTTGTGTATGTAATTAGTTGAGGAACGTATGTACCTATGTATTTTATGCTTGCTTAATTGGGTTGCCTCCTGCTGGATTTATAGAAGAAATAGGCTCGATACTGAGATTTAATTCAATATCTTCCTAGGATTTAAATTTTAAAATGTCAATTTTGAAATACAAGTGCATTAAATAAAGAACAAAATTATCCAGAAAAATCATACTTGAATTTCAAGTGCTAAGTTAGGCCTTACACAGTAAAGTTAAAAAAAAATTAAGATATCTCGATGAAGTCACTACATCGACAACATGTACTTTCTTGGTGTTTTAATTTTAAACAATTCAAACAAAGTAAAAAAAAACTTGAAACTTGACATGGTGTTATGATATCATATGTATATACTGTGATAAAAATTTAAAAATGTTTCGAAAAAGTTTTGATATATGATCTTTTAGAAACCGGAGACTCTTGGAGGAGGTTTTAGAGTTTACTGTAGGAATGACCTTAGGTTTGAAATAAAATCGATATTTAAATATTTGTTTCAACTTAAAAAATTTAAAATATGAAACATAGGGTATTTTATATCATGCCAAAAATGACTTTTTTTAATGTCAGTTTACTAATTTTTACTTTTTTAAAAAAAATAAAAAATCTTTTGCCGAGTGTCGGCTAGACAGGCACTCGGCGAAAATTTCAGAATGTTTTTTTTTAAATATTTGTCGAGTGCCACCCGATGGTTTGGGGGAAAAACTCACATGGGCCATATCCCAATCAGATGTCTACATAGTTGTGCTGAAATTTTAGTGGTATAATGTTGTACTGAAATTTTAGTGGTATAATATTGTGCTGAAATGTTAACATTTCAAAGAAGTTATGCTGAAATGTTGCTATTGTAAGTGTGCTGAAAATCTTGAAATGTTGCTACTATGCTGATTGCTATTTTTTTGTTCGCGGGTAAACTGGTATACCTGCGGGTATACGGTACCCATGGGTATCGGGCATGGGTATGGGTTTTTACCCGTCATAGGTAACAAGTATGGGTATGGGTTTTTTTCGCGGGTACGGATATGGTTATGAAATATCCGTACCTACGATACCCGACTGTCATCCCTAGCGGTGCGGGACGCAGGCTGCAGCCACGTGTCGGTATGCTCGTAGGTGGGCCCGGTGTGGAAGCGCCTAGGTGAGGCTAGTGGGTGGGACCCGCAAGTCAGCCATACCGGAACAGGGCGCAAGATGGCTAGAGGAAGAAGATGACACGGACGACCGAAACTTCTCAAGAACATAACTTTGCCTTCGTAGCTTGTATTAATACGAAATTTTAACAGTAGGTACATGGAGATATGGATATTTGATGGTGAATATCGTAAACATATATCAATTTTAGAATTTGATTTGGATCCAAGTAATATGTTCAAACATAGGTTAGAAGTTTTGACTGTATATTTGGATCAAGGTGTTAAGAAGCCAAGGATTGTATTAGATAATTAGATTAGAAAAGAAGGATTTCGTTGGATGGTGAATTATTATTTTTGAATGGAATAGTAATTATATTTTGATTCAAACGAAATTTATTTTGGCACCCATTCCAAATCCAAGAGTTTGACTAAAAAAGATATATTTTTTTAAATATGCTTTTTGTTGAGTTTCTAAAATCTGGCGACTTGGTCGGAGAAGCTAAAGACAAGTTTTGAGTACGTTGAACGCGTAGCACCGCTAGCACACGTGTTGCCCATGCATGGAAGGTATTTGTGGAGATGCCTTGCTGTGTTTCTTTAGTAAGCTCACTTTCAGATTTCGAGCTATATTGCTGTGTTGATTTGAGCTATCAAACTAAGTTAAACAGTTATGAAATTTTTATAGGATAATATTAGTGATTTAATATATTTTGTAGAATCTTATAGATTTATTGGAGTAATATATTGTTTACAAAAAAATTTCTACTGTTCTTAATGCATATGAATGCATTAGTTTCATGCATGCAAAACTCCAAAAACAATCAAAATAATTTCAAAATGCAGGATTGTTTTTCATACATTTATTTAGTTTTACAATTTTGGATACCGCAAACTTCTTCCGGAGCTAGCGCCCTGTGTTCTGTGCTCACTAGCTATGAACAATTGATGCGATGGACAATGCACGAGTTGAGGGAAAAACACGTACCTGCATGTATGCAAAAAGCTTGAAAAATCAAAGAGCATATTAAATCTAAAAAAATATATCACGGTTTATTTTGAGAAATCCAAATTCGGATGTTACAAATAACATGGATGCATGAATTAATTATTATATCATCATACCGATGGTGGGGATTAATTATTAATATAATATAGCAAATAAAGCAAAATGTATTCAGGTCTTTATGGCTTTGATGATAGGGCTGGCGATCTTCATGGATAAAACTACGGAATTATAGTGGGGAAGCTTCGTATAATAAGAGTCTTCGTGTGCCAAATGCATTTCGCACTGGTTCACATAGATTTCCGCTTTCTCCATCCAGTTGTTCACAATTCTCAGGTCATCCGGGAACCGCTCCTTGGCGACGGCGGTGTACGAGAGAAGACTGAGGCTTTGTAGCGCCAGATCGGTATCCTTGCCGCAGGCTGCTACTTCGTAATCCTGGATGCAGCCGCCCTCCTCGCCGTCCAGGCTCGGGTCCATTTCTTTGGCGTTGACGCCGCGCATCTCCTCCAGGGTGGCCCAGACCTTGGTGATGAAGATGGTGGCGGCAACCTCGGCGACCTTCGCGTCATTGCCCTTGAAGGATTCTGCATACGGAAGGAGTTCATCGTAGCATGACTGAGCGTTTGTCTTCAATGTGTCGTTGCAGATGGTGCGGAGGAATGCCGCGGCGGCGGCGGAAGCTGGCGCCTTCCCGGGCACCGCCGGCGCCGCTGCACATAGGGATGCGTTGAAGCCGACGGTGATTGTTAGCATGAGGAGGAGGAACGCAGCGACAACCATGTCTTAATTTGCTTGTGTTAGTAATTAGTTGAGGAACGTATGCACCTATGAATTTTAATTGGGTTGCCTCCTGCTGGATTTATAGAAGCTGGCTGTGCAGACACATTCGCTATTGTTAGCGAGTCCATATATGGACAGTCGTTCTCTGTCGACTCATATCTATCTATAAACTATAAACTAACCTTCTTCGCTTGGTCTACCTCTGCCAAGAAAAAAATGATATTGTTTTGGAAAAATCCAAACGCATGCATGCATGAACTAATTAGACGAAAGACAGTTCTTAGTTCTTTGCCTTGCATGAGAGTTTACCAAGTGAATTTTCTCATATACCCGGTAAATCTTGTACACTCGGTGAACAATTAATATTTTTAAAGAGTGAAGACTTGGCACTAGAGATGAGAAAGAAGACCCTAATCTCCTTGCTCACTGCACCTTTGGCTGAGCTACTTGAGTGGTTTTGCTCCTGCTATCAAGGTGAAGTTGATGGCGCGATGGCTCGGCTTGGAGTGGACCGAGGTGGTCGGAACGCGTGGACGATGTCGATGGCGTGCCTAGATTGCGCTCTAGAGAGAGCTAGAGCTCATCGGTGTTCTCGTTGCTGCAATGGTCGGATGGAGATGAATTCAAAAACAAAAATAAATGGCATGCATTGGATAGGAGGGAACACAAGCTATATTGGCTAACCGATGATCGTCGGTGAGTCGGATTCACCGTCTTCCTCGTGGTCGACGAGGAAAAGTGGATGAAGCAAGTAGCTCAGGCTCTCTCCATAGCTCAGCTGGAAATTGGGAGGAAGGAGGAGGTCGGACAACTTGGTCGGAGAAGCTAAAGACAAGTTTTAAGTACGTTGAACGCGTAGCACCGCTAGCACACGTGTTGCCCATGCATGGAAGGTATTTGTGGAGATGCCTTGTTGTTTCCTTGGGCTGGATGACCCTGGGACTAGGGTGGGGTGCTAGCTAGAGTGTATGACGAGTAGGTCCCATGTCTAGGATGGCCCACAAATGGTGAGAGGAGGAAACGAGGAGGATTGCTTGTGTGCAGTTTTTGGTCACTTGTGTATTTTGGTCAAGTCAGAATTTGGTGCTGCACCTCCTCAAAGATTTTAAATTTTATACTGAAGATAGTTCTTAGTTCTTTGCCTTGCATGAGAGTTTACCAAGTGCATTTTCTCATATACCCGGTAAATCTTGTACACTCGGTGAACAATTAATATTTTTAAAGAGTGCCCTAGGCAAAGACACTCAGCAAAAAAATCGATGCAGAAAGAGTTCTTGATGACGTCCCTTTGGCATGGGAAAAAACTAACATTTAATTACCAAGTGCCACTAACAGGAAAAATCATTCTCTAACCACCCTAGGACGTGGACAACTTCCAACTCTCGCAAGACCACCCCCTATATAAAGGGACAAGACCGATTCAAGCCACCCCCCCGGTGGCACTGCTTTGAATCATACTTTTTTACTTCAACCTACTATCTCTCTTTCTTGCCCTAGCATTATTTTATTTCTCTAGCATTAGCCCTAGCAGTAGCTCTTTGTTAATTTGATTCGTAAATTGTCCGTACTTCACCACGTTATCACGAATTCTTTGTGGGTTTGATCTGAAACCTCTCGTTTCGCCCTCGTGATGGGTTTTTATCGGTTTACCCCGATAATTCGGTGTCCGGACCAAGTTGTTGCTACATGTTTCACAAGGTCCAAGATGTTCATCTTCATCACCAAGAAGCCCCAGCTGCACCGAGCCATCATCGACAAGGCGATCGCTGACGACCCAAGCTATTTTTGTCGCACCCACCGGTCTGATTGGGTTGTGCCACCGGTATGACTACCGTACCACGGTCAGTCTAACCGATCATGTCATATAGGTCTGTCTGCCCCCCTTTTGGCTGGTCCGATCACCCCTTCCTTTCGACAATTAGATTGCCCCTTCGCGGTGCAGTTTGGTTGCCTAGAGGCTCCACTTCCACACTAATTCCCTCGCCGCGGCCGAGGATCATCTGAACGCGACGTCAGGGCCATTTGGCGTTTGGTTGTCTCGACCAAACATCTATGTGCTTTTGGATCGCCGGATCGATGTCAGTGGTGCTTTGCGCTTTGTCGACTGATTTTAGCGTCAACAGTGACATCAAGACAAGGGAAAAAGGAGAGAATCGATATTATATATGTCACGCCATTTGATCGACTTCGATAAACTGATACTCATTAGAGAGCAATGCTTGAAATTCTACCTGATACACTAGAAACTTCATAATTTGCCGTTTTGCAATATTTCTATGTCTTCTTTTTTTTCTCTTCCAAAATCAAGGTGAAATGTCAATTTTATCCTCATATCTTCTCAGCACATCCTACCAGCCACCACCATCATCGTGCCCCTGCCGATGCCACCCGTTGCTTGCTCGTGTCGATGTCTCCAGCCTCGCTCCGCCCCTCCACAGCTCACCTACACCACACCCAACGGAGCTAGACGGAGGCAAAGTGGGACGTTTCTGTACCCTCGTTTTTGATAGAGCATCTAATGGGAATATTCCGCTTGTGGGATGGTCATGTATCACTCACCTCACAACTAAACGGCAAGCAAAATGAGATCACCTTGTCACGTTTCAGCTCATCTTTGCACATGCTTAGTCTGTTGCTGGACATACCAAGTAAGACAATTAGTGGCGGAGTTAGAAGTTTTATGAAGCCTGGACGAGTTTCTGAACGTAATTAAGATGACTATATACAAATATGTCTATACTATTATATGACGAGTTTAATTAAGATAACTATATACAAACATGTACATATAGTTGTACTTTATAAAAAATTGCTATAAAATATGATCCAACACATATAAAAACTCGGGTGAATAACCAAATCACTGTCATTTAACATAGGACATCATTAACCTTTCATGGCTAGGCAGCATGAAACAGTGACAGATCTAGCGTTTTACTGATGGGTATGACGCGTTAAAATTTATATACGTGATTTGGTAAAAATATTTTTCTAATTCGTTAAATACTTAAATTTACATTGTAATTTAATATACATATACTAAGTGATATAATAAGTTTTAAATTGAATGATTAAGTTAAAAACTATGACTGCATAGAAAATTTTAGTAAAATAGTAAAAGACCAAAGAAAAAACACTACAGGTACAGATAAAAACAATGAAACAGCCAAAGATCAAAGAAAAAACGTAACTATGGCCGCAGAGAAAAAAATAATCAAACAGCAAAGACCAAATAAAAAAATATGACTGCAGAGAAAAAAAATTAGTAAAACAATAAAATACCAAAGAAAAAACAATATAGCTGCAAAGGAAAAATTAATCAAACAACAAAAACTAAAGGAAAAACAATATGAATGCAGAGAAAAAGTAGTAAACCATCCAGTAAAAGACCAAAGAAAAAATAGCTATAGAGAAAAAAATAGACAAAAAACTTTCTGCAAAAAATTACTGAAATATCCGCAGCAGGGATTATATTGAACCCTGCACCTCTTAAACAAGAGAGTGTAAGTGCAATCACTGAGCCAAGTGATATTTTGAGTATGGATGGAGTATACATATATCTTTATTACTTGGATATATGCCGAGTGAAGACAAAAAAGATGGGGCAAAAACTTCACCCTGAAATATCAAATGAAAACTAGTATATTTTCCCTTTGTTCGCAAGTATGTATTTGTTTTTTCATTAAGCTAAAAATACAAAAACAGCCATGCATATATACAAATGTCTTGGTATCCAGCTAAAAATATAAAAATTAATGAAATATGGTACCTAGCCACAATATTATCTGCCCGTAGTGTTCATCCCTATGTGCCGGCCGCAGTGAGTTACAATTTGCTAGTTGTTAAGTAACTGAGCAAATATATATAGTGTTCTTTGTTGTCGTCACGCCATTAACCTGGTTGGTTGATAACCTGGAAGGATGGAATCTCCTTGCAGGGCTGGGTCTCCTTGGCCTTGATGTGGAAGAAGACGCATCCATCCTTTATTTCCCATTCCGGATATGATGCGCTCCTGTTAACATCATCCGTAAAGTCCATGTTACCTATATTGACATCGAGAAAACTATAACAAGGGAGGGGGAGGGGATGACGAGAGGGGAATTACCTCTGTGAGGTACTTGCAAGGTAATAACTACAGTGTGCTGCTCGGGCGTGACTGGATTCACGCGAACTGTTGCATTCATTCTACTTTGCACCAGTGCCTAATTCAGCGGGATGGCGATGAGGTAGAAGTCATATCTGCAGATACTTCAGCCCAGGTAGCATTGGCCGATGTGTCCATTGACGCCATCCACAACAAAGTAGAATGTCTATCAGGTAGAGATCTTTTGGATTACGATTTTGTTAGCGTGTCCGGAGGACGTTTCGTACCAGTGTCTGTAAATCCGGCTGGTGTAGCACGACTGTTTCTAAATTAGTAGTCATGTCTAACAAGAGTAATCTAGATTGGTTAAAGTCTCGTATAGAGCAATATCGGTCTACTAAAGATGGTATTGTCGAGGCCATCGAAGACTTTAGCAAAGTAGAGAAATTAGGACAAGGTTTTGCGTCGGCTGACCCTTTAGAAGAGATTGACATAGGCGATGGTAGCATCTCGAGGCCGACTTTTGTAAACCAACATTTACAGCCTGATGAAAAGGTCGAAGTAATAAAGTTGCTTCGGTCGTATGTCAATTGTTTTGCATGAGAGTATAGAGAGATGCCGCGATTAAGTACCGAGCTCGTGGAGCATTGGCTACCTATTAAATTCGGGTTTAGGCCTTATAAAAAGTCTCCTCGTCATTTTAATTCGGCCGTCTATGACCAAGTTAAGAAGAAGTAGTGCGACTACTCAAGGCTGAGTTTATTAGGCCATGTAGATATGCCGAATGGGTCGCTAACATTGTGCCTTTAGAGAAAAAAGGGAGCGGCAAAATACGAGTTTGTATTGATTTCAGGGATCTAAACAAGGCCACTCCAAAGGATGAGTATCCAATGTCAATTGCCAACATGCTAATCAACGATGCTTCAGGACACAAGGTACTAAGTTTTCTTGATGGAAATGCTGGTTATAATCAAATCTTTATGGCCGAAGAGGACGTCTACAAGACAGTCTTTCGATGCCCTGGTTTTGTCGGTTTATTCGAGTGAGTTGTTATGACTTTTGTTTAAAGAATGCTGGCGCTACATATCAACGTGCTATGAACCTGATCTTTCATGACTTGCTAGGAGTTATGTTAGAAGTTTACATAGATGATGTTGTAGTCAAATCGGATGCTATGGGAAACCATTTAGCCGACTTGAAGGTTGCTTTTGATAGGATGCGACATTATGGCTTAAAAATGAACCCGCTCAAATGTGCTTTTGGTGTGTTGGCAGGCAAGTTCTTAGGATTCATGATTCACAAAAGAGGTATAGAAATTGATCCTAAGAGGCTTGAGAAAATTAGAAACTTTGCAGCGCCGACATGCAAGAAAGAAATAAAGTCGAGTTCGCTTGGGGGGCAAGTCAGCAAAGCGCCTTTGAAAAGATTAAAGAGTGTTTATCATCACCACCTGTGGTAAGAGCACCAAAAACCGGGATTCCATTCCGGCTATACATTGCCGCCGAAGATAGCGTAATTGGGGCCGTGCTAACCCAAGAGGTGGAGGGAAAAGAGTACATCATCACGTTCTTGAGCCGTCTCCTGCTGGACGTTGAAACCAGGTACGTGTTTTTGGAGCGCTTATGTTTATCACTTTACTACGCATGTACCAAATTACGTCACTATCTTCTCCCTACTACATGTATTGTCGCTTGCCAAATCGATGTTATAAAATACATGTTGCAAAAGCCGATTCTAAGTGGAAGAATCGGGAAGTGGGCTTACGCTTTGATTGAGTATGATTTGGCCTATGAACCTCTAAGAGCTATGAAAGGCCAAATAGTCGCTAATTTTATAGTTAATCACCACATAGATGTCAGTTGGACTAACAATGTTGCTCTAATTGAAGTAGTACCATGGAAACTTTATTTTCATGGTTCATCTTGCAAAAGTGGTCAAAGTATTGGAGTGGTTCTCATATCACCTAGTGAAATGCACTTTGAAACCTCGGCCAGTTTAGAATTTCCTTCTACTAATAACCAAGCTGAATATGAGGCCTTATTGCTAGGACTTGAATTGCTAGAATCCATGGGTGTTAAACATGTTCATGTGCATGGTGATTCTCTACTAGTAGTACAACAAGTAGCTAAAAGTGCTTAATGTCTTAATGGCGTGCTGAATAGTTACTTGGATAAATGCTTAGACATAGTTGCTACTTTTGATGACTTCAAAATTTCTCATGTATCAAGAGAGGCCAATTCCATTGCAAATGATTTGGCTCAGCAAGCATCTGGCTATCAAGTCGGGAGAGGAAAATTTCCTATATAGGAAAAGTTGATGCTTGGTCTCACTGCCGAAGCTAGAAGCATTAGGCCGGCGCGAGGTCCATCGAGCCCTACGGGTCGGACCCCCTCGATCACCGGAGGGTGTCATGCATCGGAGCCCTCACGTTGGAGTACTGCATCTACTGAAGGGCTTGGCCCGCCGGAGTCCCTACGCCGAAACCCAATGGACAACAGAGGCTTTCGGGAACCAGGACCCTCCGACGATGGGCTTCGGACTGATCGGCTCCACACGTCTGACCCAGTCAATCTTTGGCAGAAGAAGGGAAGGCCCGGGGGGCACTCCGAAATCGGAAGTTTAGACATCACTCTAGGGATGGAGTTGGCAAACCTTCCGGAGGTCCATAAGGGAAATTGGAGGATTTTGATCGTCCAATATTTGAGAAACCCCAGTCAAAGGGTTGACCAGAAAGTTCGGCGACAAGCGTTTAAATTTGTGTTGCTAGATGATGTACTATATCGCTGAACTATTGATGAACTACTTTTAAAGTGTTTAGATGATAAACAATCACAGGTAGCTATGGGAGAAGTCCATGAAGGGCTTTGTGGCACTCATCAGTTGGCCCAGAAAATGAGTTGGATGCTCAAAAGAGCAGGTTTCTACTGGCCGACTATGACTGAGGATTGTTTTAGATATTATAGAGGGTGTGAAGCGTGCTAGAAGTTTGGCAATATTCAGTTAGCTCCCGCTTCATTGCTTAACCCTATTATCAAGCCATAGTCATTCCAAGGTTGTGGTTTAGACTTCATCGGCTAGATTCATCCTCCTTCTTCAAAAGGGCGTCGGTTCATGCTGATGGTGACAGACTACTTCACCAAATGGACCGAAGTCGTGCCTCTCAAGAATATGACTCACAATGAGGTGCTTGATTTTATCTTGAAGCACATTATACATAGATTCAGCATTCCCCAAACTCTCACTACGGATCAAGGTAGTTCATTTGTTTCCAAGGAAGTGAGAGACTTCGCCGAACTTTATGGCATTAAGTTGGTAAACTCTTCGTCGTACTATGCTCAGACCAATGATCAGGCCGAGTCTAGTAATAAAACTGTGATTAAGCTCATTAAGAGGAAAATCGAGGAATTCTCTAAGAGATGGCATGAAGTGCTTTCTAAGGCGTTGTGGGCTTGTAGAATTGCAAAGCACGGTGATACCAAAGTTAGTCCATATGAGTTAGTATATGGGCAAGAAGTCGAGAAACCTGTAGAAGTGGATCTTGACTCTTTAAGAATTCTAAAGCAAGATGGCTTATCGGTCGACGAATATGAGACTCTTTTGAAAGATAATCTAGAAGAAGTGACCGATAAGAGGCTAAAGGCTTTAGAAGCTATAGAAATAGACAAGAGAAGAGTAGCTAAAGCCTACAATAAGAAGGTTAAATCAAAATCGTTTCAAGTAGGTGACTTAGTTTGGAAGACGATTTTGCCCTTAGGCACTAAGAGTCCTAAATTTGGTAAATGGTCACCTAGTTGGGAGGACCCTTTCAAAATAGCCAAAATTGCTCTAGGTAATGCATATGTGTTAGAATCTCTGCAAGGAGAGCGGCTTCGAAGAGCTTTGAATGGCAGGTACTTGAAAAGGTACTTCCCAAGTGTGTGGCAAACAGCTTGAAAATGCCGAAAGGCCGATATGAGGAGCATCGTCCTTAAACTGTTATGATTTTATTTCACTTATCTCACTAAAAGGCAGGGGGCATGTGTTGATAGCAAAAAATGGCATTAATGGTTAAGATTGTCAAAATATCAATTTTGGCAATTATTTGGGTCGAAAATACACATGTCCTGGACTGGAACGAAGCCCTACAGGGCCGAAGGCCCATCGAGCTACCGGCTTCAGAAGCTTCCAGCATGCCTGCTACCTTTGGCCCGAAGGCCTTCGGAGGCCCACCTCGCCGAAGCTTCGGTCCAAAGAGCAAGCTTCGGCGGGCCTGGCCAAAGGCCCACTTCGGGCTGATTTCTAGAGATAGGATTTGAGTCCGATTTGGCTAATTTTATCCCTACGCGTGATTAAGTCGGGTCCTACCAGATTAGGCTTAGAGATTAGAAGATTAGACCCTATAAATATAGGGGTGAGACCGGTTCATTAACGCCCCAGCACAAATCAACACAAAGCCCTAGCTTTGAACCGTACTTTTGCTTTTACCTTTACTTTTCTGCAATCATCGTGGGTTTGCCTGGAAGCCCTCCGACGACCACTTCGGAACAATGGTAATCCTTGTTACTTCGCTTGTGAAGTATCCGTTAGTGTACGTAATAGATTGTTATAGTCTTGTTACTTCGCCTGTGAAGTATCCACTAATTTGCATAACAGATTGCTACCTTTGCTCCCTAGTGCAACACTTAGCAGAATTCGGTCTCCAGGCCGAATTGATACTTGATATCTGTTCTGTTGTAGGTTTCCACGCTCGGAGCCCCTTCATCGGGGGTATCCGGAACCAAGAGATTGGTTTCGGAGGCTGCCAGAACACCCCTCAGCAAGAGTGTAGGACCGAAAGTAGCGACCAGAGGGGGGGTGAATGGGCGCCTAAAATTTTCTTGCTAAATTAAATCCTAACACCCAACCAACACAACCGGACAAACAATATTAGTAAAATAAATTACTAGTACTATAGATGTCTAGTCTAAAAGATGACTGGTGTCCTAATTAAAATGATATTAGAACTAAACTAAAAGGAATCACTGCAGTACATAAAATGGGTACTAGAAATATTTAATGACGTAATACAAAACACTAAATATCCTAATAAATTGTTCAGATTGCACTCTAAAAACAAAATACTAATTAACTGAATAAAATATGGATAAATGTTGGTTTAACTAACCCACTAAAATAAAGGAGATTAAAACTAATTACCTGCATGCCAATCTGTCGTCTCGGTCGCCGTGCCGGAAGGAAGCGCCGCTGCTGCTGTGGTAGGGTCCACGCCCTGTTCTACTTGTACTTCGCGTCACCGCTCGCAAGGAGCCAAATGCGCCAATAACCTGCCGCCGAAAACCGTGCTTGCCGCAAGTCACAGCAACGTCGCCGAAAACCAACCGGCGTGATGATGTTGCACGCGCCGAGCGGCTATCGTCGTGGGCCCCGCAGCACCGCAGATCGGACTCACCCAGCCTGCTGCACACGTCGAGCGGCTGCCGCCGTGGGCCCCGCAGCACTGCAGATCGGACTCACCCAGTCGAGCCAGGGAAAACTCCAGCGCTGATCTCCTGTTCTTACCGCTGTAGCCCTTCAGTTTCGGGATCGGTGTAGCATTTCTGGCAAAGAGACTGCTCCTGTTCTCAATCATCCGCAAGTAATCAAAGAGCCATCGGATGAACACCAAACACAGGAGAAAGCAAAACTGAAATTGAGTTTCACTCCCACGAAAGTTCTGGATGTGTGTCTCTGGATAGATGGCTCCAAAAGCTGTGCCGCCGATCGGTAGCCCTGCGTGGAATTCCTACAGCGCACGCTAAGGCCTCCGGCCGAAGGAAAACAATCGAAACGTGGACTGCAGATTGATTTCTTAGAAAACGGTCATCTATCCCCGGGGGATAGGGGCCTATTTATAGACGACTCTAATACATAAAAAGACTAATTTACTCTTAGGGTAAATTAAACTGACTCTAAAATAAATTCCGAAAATTACTAAAATATTCTTAGAAAATCATGTGACTCAAATAAAATATTCTAAACTTAAAAACTAAATATTAATATCCTAAAAATGAATTAATCATAGATTGTCAGTTTTGCGCCGAAACTGACAAAGCGTCCACCGTCTTCGCACCGGGTACCCGGATTGGGCCGACCCGACCCCGCAGCTTCCTCAGCCCGGCAATCGCTCGTCGCCCGTGTACCTGAGTCAAACCAGTCAATCACTCATCACATCTGGAATATCAAAACCATATTCTTCAACATGGTTTCTCAATCTCCCCCTTGATGAGTGCATTGTCAACACCCTCTTCAGCTCATCCCCAGAACCTACAAAACATGTGGAAACAGGAAAACAAAAACAAAAGAAAATAGAAGAAAGAAAATAAAAGTTTAATCCTAATGACCAAAAGCCAAACAGAAGCAAGAAAAATGGTCATTATGGTTAACCAAAAATAAAGACTCAAAAACAAGTGAAAATCTCAAAAAACTCTCCCTGAAATAAATCCCATAGAAAGCTAAAAAATGTTCACTAAACTCCAAAATTTCTCCCCCTTGTTGACAATTGGACTCATCAAGTGAGACTAAATGCACTCTAAATAGACATAGACACAAAAACTCCCCCTGAAATGCAGCTCCCCTTCAAAATATGCCATGAATGCAGATAGGATGCAGGTGGAGTGTAAAAAGCATGCTTCTTAGATATGATTAACTGCAATTACAATATCTAACAGGTATAGCAAAAGATATACTGTCTAAGATACATGACATGATCAGTGCAACAGATGATATCTAAAGAGAGTCATTAGCACGCATTTTTCAATTTTTGCAAACAAAAGCATCATCACATTTTCTAGTTGACAAGCAGAGTAAAGCATGAGATGCAAAAGCTAACTGATATCTACCAAGATAAGCATTGTCCAAAAACAAAGTGCTTCAGCAAACTTGTCATCTTTTTAAAAATTTTCAGACTTTTTCTTTTTCCTTTTTATTTTTTCATTTATGCCAGGGGTTATTTGCATGTCAAACCTTATGCTAACCGACCAAGTCAAGCCTAAGCCAGAACTGGACCATCACAAGCTTAATACATTGGTCTTGGCATACATTACACCGTTCTAGTTCATACCAAAGTGCTATGGTAAGCAGTCCAGAACAATGCAATGCGACAAAGCAAACCCACCTGGATCTTTTCTAATAATCATAAAAATGTGTAAATTTTTCATTTTTCTGAATTTTTATCATTTTTATAGCACATTTTTCATATTTAAAGCATATAGATGTCTAAGTTGCATATCTGCATCTAAGTAAGAATCTAGCTACAAGGCATGTAAAAGATAGCGAAAGCATTCAGCCTACACATGCTAGTTACGAGAAGCAATGGTGATCATTTTTCAATTTTGAAACATAAAAATCATGCATATGACAAAAATTAGATATACCATGTGCACTGAAACAGAACATGATCATCGACAAGTAATCAAAAACATATACTAGCTAGAGAAAGTAAAGCATATTAATCATATAACAGAAGCAAGCTCAAAATGTGATATGATTATGCATGATATGAACGCACACAAAAAGACTCAATAAAAATAAAGAAGAAAATAAAAAACTGACTCAAAATATCCTAAAAAGGATACACAACTCCCAAATCAAGATCAATAATCATGAGTGGGACCAAACGGTACAATGCTAGGTTTAGCAAAAGTGCTAAACCAGTGTCGAGCCATCTGCTCGTATGTAGGAAAGCAGAAGGAATCATATGAGACTGGACCAAAACGCGGATCAAAGTGCGGTCCTCTGTTCTGCCTAAAATCACGGTCACGAGATCCAACACCTTATCCATAACGATTTGGAACTCTGCCGGAACGGAAACCACCCTCCGGAGCACGATCATAAAAACCGTCTCCTCTACCACCACCTACACGACGTGGCCTGGCCTCCAGCCTCTCTCTACGTCGAGGAACTCTCTGTGTACCACCCTGCTGGTAGAACTGCTCCTGCCCACCTCGAGCTCTCTCTACTCGCTCAACCCGCTTTCTCCTGAAGCAAAACTCCTCAAGATGCCCGTCTCTTTGACAAAACTCACAGTGATAGGTTGGCTTCTTGGTATGTGGTTGAGGCTTGGGATTTTTAGGCTTGGTGGTGTTTGGTATATCATCTTTGGTGTGAGAGGGTCCAGGTAAAGAATCAAGAGAAGTGTGAAGAGTTTTAGGCTTTGGGACCCAGATTTGCTTCTTAGGTAGAGCTTTATGTTGTTCTTGGATCACTCTATCCTTGGACAGACTATCCTTAAAGGACTTAGTGGAGTGAGTCTTGGGATGTATCTGTTCGGGAGTCATCTTACTCTACTCCACTGCACGGCTAATGGCGCTCTCAAAATCAGCCTTGGTATATGTGTAACCTACCCCAAACCCATCCTGTCTCTTGAACTGCTGGATCATCATGTCGAGTTGTGGCTCTCTAGCACTAATCCAACTCAGGATCCGACGGAGGTAAAAGTTCTCGTTCTGAACATCAGCTAGCTCCTCTCTCAAAGAAGCTAACACCTCCACCTGAGACAAGCAGATCTCACACTCTCTATCAACATCGACAAACTTCTCTGCTTTTAGCTTGATCAACTCCATTCTAATGGACAAGCAGTTCTCACAAACAGTGGGTGGAACTGACAAGGTATCAAGCTCTAGCTTAGTCTGCTCCAACTCAGCTCTCACTCCATCTAACTCGCTCAACTGCTCATCACTCTTGGCTCTCAGCTCAGCTATACTAGCTAAATGGGATGGGCAGTCTACACAAGGTGCGATGACAGTGGCATGAGCATCTTTCAGCTCCTGCTGAGCGCTCTCAAGCTCAGTGGTCAATGCGTCTCTCTCATCTATTCTCTCTGTGTACCTGGACTTAAGAGTTGTCAGGTCACACAACAGCACCTCACAGTTAGGGCACTCACCACTATCACCCAAGCAAGGGGAAGAAGACAGACTCTCAATCTTGCCATTTGCCGTGGCAAGCTCACTCTCAAGCTCATCTATCCTCTTCTTAGCCCCTCTAAGCAGCTTCTCCCTATACTTCAACTCCTGACTATTCTGTTCTAGTAAATTAACAACTTCTTGTTCATCAAACTTGTCATCTTTTTTAAAATTTTCAGACTTTTTCTTTTTCCTTTTTATTTTTTCATTTATGCCAGGGGTTATTTGCATGTCAAACCTTATGCTAACCGACCAAGTCAAGCCTAGGCCAGAACTGGACCATCACAAGCTTAAGACATTGGTCTTGGCATACATTACACCGTTCTAGTTCATACCAAAGTGCTATGGTAAGCAGTCCAGAACAATGCAATGCGACAAAGCAAACCCACCTGGATCTTTTCTAATAATCATAAAAATGCGTAAATTTTTCATTTTTCTGAATTTTTATCATTTTTATAGCACATTTTTCATATTTAAAGCATATAGATCTCCAAGTTGCATATCTGCATCTAAGTAAGAATATAGCTACAAGGCATGTAAAAGATAGCGAAAGCATTCAGCCTACACTTTTGAATCATCGAACTGACCCAAGTGTGGGGGCATGTTTTCGTGTCAACAACAATTTCGACCATTAATGCCAAATTCGAGTGTCAACAACACTCCTGCCAATGAGGGTGGTAACTGCAACTGATATGCCACCTCTCCTTGCCGACGAATGATCTAAAAGGGTCCAACATAACAGGGAGATAACTTTCCTCTCATGTTGAACCTTTGATTACCACAGAGGGGAGTGACTCGAAGATAAACATAATCTCCTTCCTCGAAGACCAAATCTTTGCGTCGGTTGTTGGCATAGCTCTTCTGTCAAGACTGGACTATCTTCAACCTGTCTCGGATGAACTTAACCCTCTCTTAGGCATATCGCAGAATATCGGTCCCGAATAACTGAGACTCACCAGTCTGATCCCAAAGAAATGGCGCCCTTCACTTACGTCCATATAATGCTTCAAACGATGACATCTACAAGCTGACCTGATAGCTGTTATTGTAGGAGAACTCTGCATAAGGTAAACTCTTGTCCCACATTCCACCAAAATCTATGGCACATGATCTAAGCATATCCTCCAATATCTGGTTCACTCTTTCAGTTTGACCATCGGTATGCATATGATAAGCTGTACTGAAATTCAGCCTAGTGCTAAGCTCTTCTAGAAGGTTCTTCCAAAACTTGGAGATGAACTGACTCCCTCAGTCGGATACAATCTTCTTTGGAACCCCGTGTAAACACATGATCCAGGTCATGTAAAACTCAGCTAGTCTCGGACCACTATATGTTGTCTTGATGGAAATGAAGTGAGCTACCTTCGTGAGTCAATCAATGATCACCCAAATAGAGTCATATCCTGCTTGAGTCCTAGGCAGTCCAGTGATAAAGCCCATTCCTACCTCCTCCAACTTCCACTCGTGAACCTTGAGGGGCTGTAATAATACGGTAGGTCTTTGGTGCTCTGCCTTAACTCGCTGACAAATATCACATACTGCCACATATTTAGTGATCTCTCTCATCATGCTGACCCACCAATATCTCTCTTTCAAATCCTAGTACATCTTAGTACTCCCGGGATGTATGGGGTATAAGGTCTCATGGGATTCCTTGAGAATGAGAGTCTTCAATTCTAGCTTATCGGGTACGCATAACCGGTTTCTGAACCATACAGTACCAACTTCATATTTTGAGAATCCTAGGGATTTCCCCTTCTCATATTCTTCTTGATTTCTGCAATATTGGGGTCTTCCTTCTGAGCTTCACGGATCTGGTACAACAGTACGGGTCTTGCCTCAAGTGTGGCAAGGTATGCCCAGGTGGTGATTCCTAAGTTCAACATTTCCATCTCCTTGTATAACAAAGGGGCTTGGTCTTATACCATAATGGTGTTGTAGTACCCTTTTCGACTTAAAGCACCTGCCACTACATTTGTCTTGCATGGATGGTAGTGAATCCCTAAGTCATAATCCTTGATCAATTCTAACCATCTTCTTTGCCTGAGGTTCAAGTCCGGCTGAGATAATATATACTTGAGACTCTTATGGTCAGTGAAGACTTCACATTTGTTACCAACAAGGTAATGTCTCCATATCTTCAGTGCATGAACCACTGCTGCTAACTCCAAGTCATGGGTAGGGTAGTTTAGCTCGTGCGGTCTTAATTGCCGAGAGGCGTATGAAATCACCTTCCCATCTTGCATCAGAACACACCCTAGTCCTTGACGAGAGGCATCACAGTAGACATGGAAGTCCTTCTGTATATCTGGTAGAGTCAAAACTAGGGCTGATACTAGCTTCTTCTTGAGGGTTTGGAAACTTTTTTCACATTCTGGAGTTCACTTGAACTTCACTTCCTTCTACAACAACTTGGTCATGGGCTTCGCGATCTTGGAAAAAATTTCTATGAATCTGCGATAATATTCGGTTAGTCCTAGAAAACTCCGGATTTAGGACACATTTGTTGGCTGCAACCAATTTTTACTACTTCCACGGTGGTAGGATCTACTACTATTCCTTTGGCAGATATGGCATGCCCTAGAAACTTCACCTCAGATGACCAAAATTCACGCTTGCTATATTTAGCATAAAACTGTTGCTCCCTTAACTTTCCCAAAGTTAGATGAAGATGGGCTTCATGCTCTTCCGGTGTCTTGGAGTATATGAGTATATCGTCGATGAATACCACAATGAACTTGTCCAAAAACTCCACGAAGATATTGTTCATCATGTTCATGAAGAATGCATGGACATTCATGAGTCCAAATGACATCACAGTATACTCGTATAATCCATATCGAGACATGCATGCAGTCTTCGGGATATCTTCTTCTCTGATCCTTAACTGATGGTAACCCGATCGAATATCGATTTTGGAGAAAACTGAGGATCCTTTCAGTTGGTCAAACAGATCATCAATCCGAGGTAGCGGGTACTTGTTCTTGATGGTCACCTCATTCAAAGCTCTGTAATCCACACACATCATCTTTGTCTTGTCCTTCTTCATGGCAAATATGACCGGTGCTTCCCAAGGAGGGGTACACGGTCTGATGTATCCTTTCTATTCAAGCTCTTCAATATTATGCTTCACTTCAGCTAACTCATTTGAGGTCATCTTATACGGTCACTTGGAGATGGGTTTTGTTCCGAGAATAAGCTTAATCTTGAACTCAATGTCTCTCTTGGGTGGTCTCCCTGGCAGATCTTTTGGGAAAACGTCTGGGTATTCTCAATCCACGGGTACATCTTCTAATGCCATCTGATGAAGTAATGTTCCTTTTAGTCCTTGGGTGGCCATCTTGAAAGTGACGGAGGTTCCTTCATTGCTGGTTATAGTGACGGACTTGCTGGCGCAATCTATCATTCCCTTGTACTTCATCAACCAATCCATCTCTAGGATGAGGTCTAGGCCCTTGCAGTCTATGAGGATTGGGTCGACCCAAAATAATATCCCTTGGATCTCTATCCTTATCCTTGGGATGAATAAATTGGCTAGAGTTTGTTTACTGAGGGTGGCGATTATCATAGGCTTAGGCAAGCTAAGTACTTCTAACCCTTTGATTTTCACAAAATTCTCGGATATGAATGAATGTGTTGCTCTAGAGTCAAATAATATTACTTTGGTATGAAGTTGGCAATGAACATACCGAGAACAACTTCTGGGGCCTCCTGAGCTTCTTCGGCGGTGATGTGGTTGACGCGAGCGCGAACCACCGGGTTTGGTATAGCTCATTGGGGACACTTGGGATGAGGACACTAATGAGCGTAGTGTCCTTCTTTGCGGCAGTTGAAGCAGACCACTGGCTTGCCATTCTTGTCCCTCAAGACCTCGGTCTTCATGGTAGGTGTTGGCGGAGCGGATGGAGCTGGAGGGGCTGGGCGAGGATTCCCAGTGCTTGAGCCACTGAAAATGTATTGCGGCTTGTAGATGGGGCGAGGATGGTAGCTAGGTGCATGGGGTGGAGGTGTGAAGCGGGGTCTCTGTGCATTCCCCTGATGCTGCTTAAAAGCAATCATCTTTCTCTTCTTGAGATCCAACTTGTTTTGTTCAATCTCTTGAAGAATAGCCTTATTCACCAACTTCTGAAAGTCAGCGTAATCCGCAGCAATGAGCTGGATGGAGTGTTCATCTTTTAGTCCCCTCGGGAACTTGGCTTGACGGTCGACATCGGTGTGGACTTCTTTAGCGCATACCAGGCCAGTCGGCTGAATTCATGGAGGTACTCCGTGACAGTCTTGCCCTCTTGTTGCAAGTCACGGAACTCCTATTGCTTTAGTGCTATAATCCTAGTAGGGACGTGGGCGGCCTGGAAGGCGATGATGAACTCCGCCCAAGTAACCTTGTGACCCTCTCACTGAGACTCACGGTAATTATCCCACCATTTTGTGGTGGGTCCCTAAAGCTGGTGAGCGGCGAATTCCACTCACTCCCTATCTGAGCAAGGGAAAAGATCCAACTTCTTACCAATGGTCCTCAACCAATCACTTGCCTCCATTGGGTTGGTTGTGCTTGAGAATGTAGAAGGTCTCACGCACAGGAACTCAGATAGCTGAGGCGCAGGGGCAGGTGCAGGGGCGTGCTGGTGAGGGAGTCTGCTGCTCATGCATCTACGTCTGTTGCTGCTGCATCTAGGCTAACATCGTTGTAATCAGTTGATTTTGATTAGCCATCATTTCAGCTAAGGTGGGTGATTGGCGACATGTATTCTAGACTGACGCTGCCCTGTTGCACCCTAGTTGGGTACAACACCTCCCGTCAGATTGTTGGTGGCACCTTCTTCATTGTTGTTGGAACTCGAGTTCTGATTCTTGGCCATTCTAAAGGTAGTAACATGCCAAGTATAAAAAGGACTTAGAATATTTAATCAAAAATAGTTCTCAACTCTTTTTATTAATCGTGGTATAAAATGGTTTATCACATTACAACTCTTATTTTTATTCCATCTATAGCACAAGCTGCTATAGATGGTACCATAATCATAAAAAAAATAAAACAATCAACGAGAACTAGTGTATATAGTGGTCTACTCGTTATGAGAGGCAGTCTCGGTGCTCTCTGATCCATGAGTGGTTCGGGGAAGGCTAGGCTCGACGAAGTTCTTGATCATCGGCTCCGCAATGTCGACTGGACCGAAAGCGGCGGCGCCGGAGCTGGAGGGACCCACGGGTACTCTCGGCATAGTAGTCCTCTTTGGCTGAGGAGCGGGCTCTCTGATGGCCTTCTTCCGCCTGGGGACGAGGGGCAACATCTCTGTGATCTCCTTCTGCAGCTATACAATATTGCACTGCAGCTGACCATTCTGCTGGATCAAGCTCTTCGTCTTATGACGAAAGAACTCGATGACGTCGTGGTGCTCGTCGGCATCACGTACGAACTCGGTATGGAGGAAGTCCATCGCCTATAGAAGCCGTGTGTGACGAGCCATGACTGGATTGTGGTCGGAGACGAAGCCAACGAAAGTGTTGCGGTGGCCTCCCGATGTGCGCATGGGAAGGTGACGATAGGAGGTGTCCTAGAGACGATCATCATAGATCAGTCTCAACTACGCGAGAGCCTGAAGAGCAGCGCGCTGGCTAGCAACTGCACAAGTCGAGCCCCTGACTGCTGTAGTGAAGAAAGATAGCTGCTCGACGGTGGCATGGATTGTGACGGAGATGTCACAGGGGCCTCCTAACTCCTCCGTATAAACTCCATGGAACTCAGGTTCGAAGGCGAACCCGAGAAAAGACACCAACATTCAAAGCTCTCGGATGAATCCATCATACTCACGGCAGTTTCTGTGGATATGGTGAACCAGGATCTACAAAAAAAATCAAGAGTCAAGGAGAGGAAAAAATTATGAAGTAGGTTTTCATGAAATAATTTTTGCAAAACTAAGTGCTAGGTAGGTTTGTTTGGCTTCCTACAGTCAAGTTGGCTTCCAGACTTTATTGTAATTCCAAATAAAAATAATAACAATATTTTCATCACACGACATCATACATACGTCAATCATCGGTGGTCTCGCAGACCACACTATTACACAAGTGGTGAAAATAAAAGAAATTAATAAAAGGAAACTTCTAGATGAACATCATCAGTCTCGCGCCTTGACTAGGCAACTACTCTGGATCATCCTCCTCGTAATATGTCACCTTTGAAGTGGTTTTCAACGAGTATGAGTACAAAAGTACTCAACAAGCCACCAAAAATACAGTAATAATGCAGAGTAATAACAAAGGAAGTTAATGGCTCAAAGTGTGGAAAAGTACATTTTTATGGTTAAGCATTTAATGTGATCAGGTTATTTGTGTAGAAATTAAATTATGAATAATGCAACATCTTCTAACTCGAGGAGTATAATCATCCCTCACTCACTCAACAGTCCTTTACATGCCATTCCATCATGCACCAATCATAAAAGTAAACCATATGTAGAACATTGCTCAACCTGTCCTTGACCGTGGGCTCGGCTTTTCGAAAAAATTATACTCTAATCAGAGGTGTACTACTGTACCCACAAGGCAAGAATCCGGCGTCGACCAAGATATCACCATGATACCCTGACCAAGTCCCTGCCAAAACCTTTATCATGGAATGCACCAACTCGAGGACAAGTCCACTAGGTTTCGCAGGTGTGCCTGTGCGTTAGACCAACATCATGTCCCCTTTTGTGCCTCGTCAGTACAAGCCACCCGTAGGTGCCACTTGGCCCCTCCACTTGGTGCATAAAGTTGGAACTCTCCATACTTCCAGTTAGACCTTACCCATTAGATTTATGGTTAGTACGGAATTGCTTTGCAATAAATCCCGCAGACCAGTCCTTATAGTGCCCCGAGTGCGACCAACCAATGTCCTCGCTTGCACCCGGAATTCGCCATGCTAACAGACTTAGCCTATACTCCAAATCTTTGAGAATACCAAGGGTGGGAGAAATATCGGGAATTCACATAATAGAAGCAATAAGACTAATCTACAACATATTTTTAGCTTGTAGCAAGTGTGTCGATACTTTAGACACTAACTAATAAATAAATAATAATGGTGACAAGGAGTTGAGGCTCAATAGCATGGCTTGGGTTTGCACAACAAGGTCGGGGGATCTAATAAATATAATGTAAGGCATTTAATTAGACTAATGCATTTATAACCCATGGGTTTTAGCGATATTTAAATAAAACTTGGGTTCAGTATATTCAAAAATGAGGTGGTGACTTGCCTTGGTCTGCAAATGGTGAAGGGGGAACTTCGGGAAAATATTTTGGCTCCTCAACGGCGTCTTAATCTTCTCGGCACACAAAACGAGAACAATAAACAATTAAAATAATGTAAAAGCACAGTACAAACATATAAATTTTATTGGATAAACATGTAGAGAATAAAAAGACAAATTTCTGAAATTTAAATGGTAAAATTTGGAGTTAACTTGAAGAAGTTATGGATTTTTAAAGTTTAAACCAATTTTTGGAATTTATTTTAAATTTAAAACAACCTTTGGTCCACGGTGAGCCAGGTCAACTGTGAACCCGAGAACTATGCACGTGAGTCAGATCTAGATCGACTGTTGGATCGAAATCAGACGGCCACATAACACTCGGGTGAGTTAAGTGAAAATGGATAGCCTGGATAGCTGGATACCGGTCAACCTAGGGTCAAAGCCATCTGGGCGCGACAATGGTGGTGTTTCGATGGTCGGCGGAACCAACAGAGGTGGGGCCGGGGATGAGCATGCGTCAGTGGGGCTGGCGGTGTGGTCGACGGCGTCGGGATGGTCTCCGACGATGGCGAGCTGCGGCTGGAGGCGAAGCAGAGCGGTGGCGCTAAAGGGGTGGCGTAGAGCGTGTGGTTTGTTGTAGGAGGGTGGTTTCTAGACGTTTGGGGCGGAGAGGGAACATGGCTTATATAGAGGTATGCCGACGGGTATAAGGAAAGCGCACGGATGAAAACCCGAGGGAATTACGGGAGTAACTCCGGTGAGATTTCCATACGCACGGATCCGCTGAATTAGGATGAAAGCGCGTCGGTTGGCAGAGGGAAAGTGATCACCGGGGTTAGGGGAATTCAATGGCGACGACGGATTTGAAGACCTAGGGTTTCATCGGGGGAGGGATTTGCGGGCACCTTCCATCGGGGAAGAAGGATCTAACATGAGGGGGCACCGGTCAGAGGGCGCAGGCGCGACAGACTATGACAGACGGCGCCGACATGTGGGTCCACGAGGGTGGAGAGATGGACGGTGCGGGCAGGCGTGGGAGTTGGGCGCAGGAGGCTGACAGGTGGGGTCCACCTGTTAGTGGGGCGCGGGTAGGTTAGCGGGCTGGGCCGACCGGTGGAGAGGAAAATGGGAGGGTACGACGCAAGTTCATTTTAAATTCATTTCTCAATAAAAATAATTGTAGAAAATATTTTATATGTTATGAGTCATCTGCAAATGTTCTAAAAAATTGTAAAAATTCTCAAAAATATATCTTGGTCCTTGGAATCTAACATAATTTTCTCAACTTGTGATTTGAATTATTTCTCTATATTTTTATTTATTTTTGCATTTTAAGCTTATTCAAAATTCAAAAATAATTCTTTTATGGAAAATTTTTATTTTTTAATTTATTTTTGCCCTGAAGCAGCTCGCCATAAAGGAGATGGTGCGGGGCATGTCGAGTGTCTAGCATGTGGAGCAGTTCTACGACACCTCCGTGCTGACCTAGCAGCGGCGACTCTCATTCCCTCGTTAGGTGAGCTTTCACGCCGAGGAGAAGATCGAGCTCATGCACGGCGACCTTTTCGGTCCTGTGACACCGGCTATCCCTAGAGGTCGGCGCTACTTCCTCCTCCTCATCGATGACATGTCCCGCTACATGTGGGCGGTGCTTCTCGACACTAAACCAGCAGCCATAGACGCTATCAAGTGTCATCAAGCTACTGTGGAGAAGGAGTGCGGCTGCAAGCTCCAGGTGTTGCACACGGGCAATGACAATGAGTTCATGGCCGCTGAGTTCGCGGCGTACTGCGCCGACGAGGGGATTCAGCACCACTACTCCACGTCGTACACACCACATCAAAATGGCGTCATCGAGCGCCGCAACCAAACGGTGGTGGCCACTGCTCGCGCCCTCCTCAAGCAGAGGGGGATGCTGACAACCTACTAGGGAGAGGTGGTTATGATTGTCATCCATCTCCTCAACCGCTCGCCCACCAAGGCTCCTGACGGCGAGATGCCGTATGAAGCCTGGCATGGACGCAAGCCTACGATCGGCCACCTCTGCATTTTCGGTTGCTTGGCGTTCGTCATGGAGCTTATCCATGTTGGCAAGCTTGACGATCGGAGCACGCGAAGGGTCTTCATAGGCTACACGGAGGGTTCCAAGGCATACCGCATCCTTGACCCTACGACATAGCGCGTCCACATCTCGCGAGACGTTGTGTTTGACAAAGGGCGAGACTGGACATGGGGCAAGATGGCGGATAATGGCTCGACTTTGACGATCAGCGATTTCATCATCGACTACGTCTACTTCGAGGGAGCAGGGGGCAGCTAGCAGCTCACCTTCACTGAGCTCGCTTGCCCCAACACCTGGCACATCTTCAGCTCCAGCAAGTTCTCCACTGTCTCCTTCACCGGCCACATCCCGCTCTCCTACATCGGCGCCCACATCTCCGGGATCGGCATCCACAGCTTTGGTCCATGATGAGCAGCGTACAGTGGAGTTCACTACTCCACTATCAAACGACGAGGACTGTGTCTATGCCTACCACGACAGCGTGCCTCTGCATTACCGCACCATGGATAACATCCTTGGTGAGTAGCTCGTTCCTGGGATGGCACATCATGACTTCGATGCGGAGCAGCACCTGGGGCACGACGATGGTGAGCCACGTTCCTTCGCTGAGACGGAAGGAGACGTGGCCTAGCGCGCCACGATGCAACGGGAGATGGACGCCGTCGAGCGGAACCAGACATGGGAGCTGGATGATCTTCCGGCCAACCACCGTGCCATCACCCTTAAGTGGGTGTTCAAACTAAAGAAAGATGAGGCCGAGGTGGTGGCCAAGCACAAGGCTCGGTTGGTGGCACGCATCTTCGTCTAGCAAGAGGGAATCGACTTCGACGACACCTTCACGCCCATTGTACGGATGGAGTCCATTCATGTTCTCCTCGCGCTGGCATCCCATGAGGATTGGCATGTCCACCACATGGATGTCAAGTCTGCCTTTCTCAATGGTGACTTGAAAGAGGAGGTTTACATCCGATAATCATCGGGATTCATCATCCCCGGCAAGGAGAACAAGGTTCTCTTCCCGTGCAAGGCTCTCTACGGCTTGCGACAGGCACCACGAGCTTGGAACGACAAGCTGGACTCCACTCTCAGGCAGACAGGGTTCTAGCAAAGTGCTCATGAGGCTGCAGTCTACCGATGGGGCAAGAGAGACAATGCCATACTGGTAGGCGTCTACCTCGATGACTTGGTGATCACCGACACCAAGGAGGTGGAGGTGGAGGCATTCAAGACAAAGATGAAGGCCACCTTCCAGATGAGCGACCTAGGGCTCCTCTCCTTTTACCTAGGGATAGAGGTGCACCAAGACAGCTCTAGCACTTCACTTCGCCAAACCGCCTACGCCAAGCGCAACGTCGAGCTGGGTGGACTCGCCAACTGCAACCCAGCCTACACTCCCATGGAGGAAAGGCTGAAGCTAAGTCACAACAGCATGACGGAGGAGGTGGACGCGACGCAGTACCGGCGCATTGTGGGTAGCCTTCGCTACCTTGTCCACACGCGGCCGGACTTGGCGTTCGCAGTTGGCTACGTCAGTTGGTTCATGCAGCGACCAACGACGGAGCATCAGCAGGCCGTGGAGAGGATCCTACGCTATTTTGTGGGGACCTTTGACTATGGCTTGTGCTACTCGAGCTGCCCCGGTGCGGCACATTTCATCGGGTACAACGACAGTGACCACGCAGACGACATCGACACAAGAAAGAGCGCTAGCGGGACACTATTCTTCCTTGGTAAGTGTCTGATCAGCTGGTAGTTGGTCAAGCAGCAACTGGTGGCCATGTCCAGTTGCGAGGTAGAGTACATCGCAATCACTTCTTCATAAACTCAGGCTCTCTGGCTGGCTCGGCTGCTTAGCGATCTTCTTGGCAGAGATGTCGGAGCGATGGAACTCAGGGTGGACAACAAGTCTGCTTTGGCTTTGGCAAAGAACCCTATCTTCCATGAGCACAGCAAGCACATCCGGGTGAAGTACCACTTCATCTAGAGTTGTTTGGATGAGGGGAGTGTGAAGGCCAGCTACATCAACACCTAGGACCAGCTCACCGACTTCCTCACTAAGTCGCTTGGGCGGATCAAGTTCCAAGAGCTTCGCGTCAGGATTGGGATGGTTCGGATTTCCCAGAAGGCATCACATATGACTTAGGGGGAGATTGAGAGGATAAGTTTGTGTGTTTGGCATGACGTGTTGTTTGGCATGACATGTGTGATGTCCATGCGTGGACAAAATTTTTAGTCTTAAGCATCTTTAGTATCTTTGTTTTAGCATTTTAGACTACCATCTTTGCTTTAGCATCTTAGACTATCATCTTTGTTTTAATATCTTATATTAGTATCTAGCATCTTGGTAGCATCTTGAGCTGCATGTCTAGCCTATATATATATATATATATATATATCCTCAACCATTCTAGTTGGTATGACATTCTAGTGAGTTGAATGAGAAAAAAAATTGCTCCAACTATGAGTGTCATCCTATCAATGCGAGTGCTCTCTCAACATGATCCAATCAATTCCTTGTGCATATATTCTCCTCCAGTTAACAATTCTGCAGGGAACAGAACCATGCTGCAAATCTTCCCTATCAAAAAGAAAAAAGAAAGCTTCAGACTTTCAGTTACCTCAGCATTTTGGCGTTTATGAAGGAGAATCATATGAAATCTTATCTCCTGTACTGGCAACAGCTTAAACAATCGATGCCAGAATTGAGGAACAATTGGAAGAAACGGTTTGGGGAATAATGTTCAGGCTTCTGGTGAGCCACACAGACGGCATATTTCTGAATCCAGACTGGTAGGATAAGTTTTATCATCATAAGTTACAGATTTACAGTTCTGAAATCGGAAGGACGGTGTAAACAAAAAAAGAGAGAGCTAGGTGCTTAGTTGATTCTTCACTGAACAAAACTTGGCAGAGCTCTTTGTCATGCCAAAAAAGGATTATTCGAGCTAAGAATCTGTACATTGCCGTTGACTCCCAAAGGAGGTAGTCCTTTCTTCCTATGAAGCTGAAAGAGTGAAAGATTTGTTCATGAACCACTATCTCGACCTCGACGGCCATTCTATTCTCAATTTCCAATATAAAGGAAAGATATATGATCCAATTTCCTGTTCAGGTCATTTGGTGTGCTATACTGGGGGAGCACAGCATTTGGCAAGAAACGGATTTGTCCTGAACTGTTGACTTCCAACTCATTTTAGAGAAATCTAAAATTTTGTCGTACTCAGCTCAGGGCTTGCTTCTCTTCCTCCAATTCAGTCAGATCGGTGGAGATTCTACACAAGTTGGAGCACTACTGCTATGACAACAAACCCTGTCAGCTAGCGATGAACTAGGCTCATCGGGGTCATTTTCAGAGACAATGTTCTGAATTGCAGCTGTCGGTTAGCTCCCAAGATCTCACGCCCATTTGGCAAGCAGAGACATCAGCCCTGCGCCGAGGAAGAGGGCGAGGTACGTTGCCAGTTGAAGCTTTGTATTTGTTTGGAGCTTCGGGTTGTTGAAATCTGCAGCTAGGAGATCAACCAGGGACATGTAGATCAATATCCCTGCGGCGGCAGAGTTGAAGACCCCCTCGACGACGAGAGCAGCTGAGCTGTGCTTGCTGTAGCTGGTTGTGATTGCGATCCCCAGTGCGATGCCCACCGGGGCAGTGAGGGAGAAGAAGGTCGCCATGATCACCGTCGCTTTCGCCTTGAAATCTGCCTGCCACAAGAAAATGTCAGTTTACTGTACCTGATATGAGGAAACTTCAGTGTGTGTGCACTTTTCCTTTTTCATGGGATTCAAACTTAAGGTTCTCTTTCACCTAATTGAACAAACCAAAGCAATCTGCTCAAGTTGTGATTCTACTGAAATGCAGTAATATCAACCTGGAGGTTGGTCAGCACTTGAGTTGATAGTGTGGATACAGTATGTTGATGGCAATTGAAAAGGACTGAGAATCCTGGCCACTGTTACTTGACAAACCAATCTGAACTCCTATGTTGACAAGCATCCAGAAAGGCACAAGGACAAATGCAAAACTTGGCACGGGATAATCTTGTTTTGTGGCATTTGCAATCTTGGAAAAAAATGGACTATTATTTAGGACTTGATGAGATTTGAGATTCCGGGTAAATCGCTGCATTTGTTAGAAGCTCTCTGAACCATACTGGCTGAATCGATTATTGATGGTCCTACTTCAAGTTTGCTTGGTATAGTGTAGGCATGTAACTACTGATAACTGATAAGTTCTATCATTTGAGCTATAAATGTCTCTCTGTCTGTATGTTGTCGTTCTTACACTCCTGTTTCTGTCATGAGCACAGGTGCCCTCTACCTGATTTTGACATCTAGATATTTTATCACTTGGCATTTTGCAATGTAAGATGTTGATGTTGATCATGGCTGTAAATTGTACTTGTGATATACCTGAACAATGCAGCCACCGAGCCCAATGCCTTCGAAGAACTGATGGAAACTTAGGGCTCCGACGAGAGGCCTGATAGTGGACGGCCTCAGCGATGCACCTAGCGAAACCCCGATGATCACGGAGTGCACCAGGATTCCCAGCTCCAGAACCTGCAATGCAAAGTCGCAATTCTTTAATTTGCGGGTTATTCATCCAACATATAATCATATATAACCAAGCTTGGCTCATTCAGACATTGTAATTTTGTTGCAAGGGGGGCTCAGTCTCTACCTGTGTCCTCTATGGTTTTTGCATCAAGGAGAGGGGAATTTGAAATTGTTGGTCGCAAATTAGAGGAGGCTAGTCATTTCAGTCAAAATTGAAACTTTGTTTGAACCGGCCAAAAAAAATCTGGTTTTTACCGTATTTTGTTATCCAAGGAGATACTTAGCGGTTGCTGAGGAGCTCACCTGAGAGATCACTCTGTGGCGGATAGCTTCTGCGACGGATGCATCCTCCGGCGAGGTGACAGCGGACGGTCCGCCGTGGCTGTGGCCATGCGCGTGGCCGTGCGTCGAGTGTGTGTGCACGTGGACGTGACCCGCGTGCTCGGTGCCGCCCTCCTCGTCCCCGGCGGCGCGCCCGTCGGGCGCGTCGGGGGCGTCGTCCACAGGGCGGGCCTTCTTGAAGTGCGATCGGCTGTAGTACCCGGCGGCGACCGAGTCGATCATCATGGTGACCATGGCCGCGGCCATGGCGACGAGCCCGGCGTACGGGAACCCGCCCCTCACGCCCCCGCCGCACGGCGACGCGAGCGCGTCGAACGCGGCGGGCAGGATGTGCACCATGCCGGTGGCGAGGATGACCCCCGCGGCGAACGCCTTGACGGCAAAGAACACGTCGCCGTCTGGCCGCAGCGCGGCGAACGACCGACCCAGCACGGGCACCAGCACCCCCGCGGCGCCGGCCGCCAGGATGGACGCGATGGCGACGAACTTAAGCCGCAGCGCCCCGCTCGCGTCCTCCTCCGCCGCCGCCGCCGCATTACCGCACTCGCACCCCCTCCCGTCCGCCACCGCCGCCGCCGCCGCCGCCGCACCCGCCGGCGCCACGGCCAGCAGCACGAGCGACACGGCCCACGGAAGCAGCATGGCTCGCGGCGCGCTGTCCCTCCAGGCGTCCATGGCGTGCCTTCCGTTCTCCTGGTGCTCGTGCGCGGGCGGCTGGTGGCGTGTGGGGGACAGGGGAGGGAGGCGGCGATGCGCGCGCTGGCGTTTTATAACGGCGCGAGCGCGAGCGCGAGCGCGTCACAGCGAGTGTGCCGGTGCCGCCATCGTGTGCTCATCTTTCTCGCCTCCTGCCTCCCCTGCGGCCTCAGCTGCCGGATCCTCTTCGGCCGGTGGTGGAACTGCACGCCGTGCGGCGATTGATCTCAGCCGTGGGATGCTGGCTTGACCGTTGGATTCACGCACTAAATATTGTGCAGAAAAATCCCTCAAAAATATGAAATCTATTTCTAGTACAATGAATATAGAGCAATAGGGAAGAAGAAAATGGGGATGAAGGAGAAAGATTATCTTCATGTTCTTGTTACACCACATTCTATTTGTAGGTCAAATATAACTGAAAAATACGATACCATTCTACATGGACTAATCTGAAATACGATGTATCTAAGACTAAAAATATGTACACGATACCACTCTATTATATGGTATATATGATATAATAAAAATATAAAACTAGACTATACCTACATCGACGATGATGATGGTCATCAAAAACAGGAGTAGCATGGAGATAGTCCGTCGCAAAATCAAATAGGACAGCATAAATCCGATGAAATAGCATCATATAAAAACATGATGCCACTCTATTATATGGTATCTATGATACAATAAAATTATAAAACTAGATTATACCCACACCGACGACGAATCATCGAAAACAGGAGTAGCATGCAGACACTCATCTCAAAATCAAATAGAACAACATAAAATCCGATGAAATCGCATCATATAAAAACATGATGCCCTCCGTTATAAGGTCATCAATCTACGAAACGATAAAACTATAAAACTAGACTAGACATACAAAACCGGCGGACTTAGACATATATATATATACCAATGACTACAAAACGAATGATAAAAAAAGAGAGTAGCCTATATCCATCACAAAACCAAACAAAACAGAGTAAAATCGATGAAATATCACCGGACTAAAAACACACTCTCTCCGTTAGAGACCATCGAAAACCAAACAAAACAAAGAGTACCATCGAGACGCAAGCATATATAAACAGCATAAAACCGATGAAATATCGATCGAGGCACCAAAATCTGATTACAAAGATTGGCCAGCCATGCGCGGTGTATTTTTGTTTTTGCTACTAGGGAATGGCAGCTGGTAGACATGCCGGCCATCCATCGGTACGTACGCACTGCACATATCTCACGAGGATTTATAGGCAGGGGTAGCACAAGTGAAGTAGGAGTCAGCTGGTTCCCCTTCTTGCAGCTGACCTGATCAGTGTGCAGAGTACAGTGCCGGTGGGTGTGTGTGTGTTGACACCATGTTGCCATCCTCTCCAGGTGCATGTGGTCATCGGGGCGCGTGTCACTGCCGCGTGGGTCCCACGGGATTCCAACTTCCATGTTAGAGCATGTTAGTTTTGTAGGAGAATTTTAAGTGTTAGTAGTATTATATATTGAGAAGTTGGTGCTAAGCAAGAAAATGAAAATGTAGGGTAGAGGTTATATATGGATATTAGTTTTTTAAATTAAATATTACTACTTTTATCAATTTGAGAGTTGGCAATTGGATGACTGAGAGAGAGAAGGAAAGTAACTATTTTTTATTTGAGGAAGGTCTCACTTTAGAAGTGCTATACTATATACTATTTTTGCTATGTGTCATTTGTCAATATAGTACTGATCTAAAAACCTCCTACATTGTAGATGCTCTTAGGCGATGCTCTTTATTCGACAGCTAGCATTTTCTTGTTAATTTTTCTTAAGATTCTTTTGTACAGTTGCCTGTATGAGTTGTTCAGTCTGACTCACTGGGTGTAAAAGCTGATTCTCAGCTTGGCTTTATAGAAACGGATTTCAAATATGTTTTCTGCTTGACATGACTGGCGGGATGCGGGCAATTGAGTAACTAATGATGTTGTTAGTACACGATTAATACATATTAAATGATAATAATATATATTAAATAATATTAATGACTACTATATACAATTATATATACAATTATAACAAAATAATTGCACATAATAAATACCATAATGACTCATTATTTATTAATCTTTATCCCACGCAATGCATCCACATACAAACACCATCTCACTTTGATCAAGTTGAACATGTGCACACAACCAAACAAACATATATTATATATTGAGCATGTCTGGGTTTTTGGCTCACTGATATGAGTTAGGCTAGACTCGTACAGACAACCAATCGATCCCTTATTGTCTAGCTGGTCACACTATATATGAAAATCGGCTTAATTATGGCTAAATCAGACTGATAACTACGATAATCGGCTATCCGAGTACCGCCGGTAACCGATCCGAGAGTCCGGCCGGAACGGTTTCATTAACCCTGACAATAGATAACCGATCCGAGAGACCGGAACGGTTTCGTTAATATTTTCTCCCTCGTTAAATTTGGTAATAATGTTTTAAAATTCTACTAATATATGTAAAATACCAAGATCATATCGCATTTAATTTCGAAAACTTTGATGTATTCATGTTTTATTAGTTTTATAAATATATGATTTATCAAAAGCAATAGTCTAACATATATATATATAATATGTATTAAAGGTCATATCAATCAATGTCGTATAAAAGTTAAAAGTTAAAAAGAAGGAAGCTAAGTGTGTTCTCCTATAGCGTATGGACGGTACACGTAAATATATTTGGATCACATGATTTTATGCACGAGTCATTAATAGTTACTCTAATATGTAAGTTATTTTGATCTTATGTATATTTATTTATAAATCATATTATTATAAAAATATACATTAGTGACGGATATATCTTCCGTCACTCTTATTATATCAGTAAAATCTATTATTACTTATGAGTAAACACTCGACACTAAAGGATTTTTCTAGGTACACATCACTTCTAACCTGTCTTTATTTTTTTTAGTGACGTGAGTACCTCACACCTGTCAATGTATGGCTATATTTAATAATTGGTAATCTAGTCCAAATTTAGGTTTTTTGCTGGTCAAATCTAGCTTTGAAAAATTACGAATATATAATCGTAGATGGATTAATCGTATTTGGAAGTTTAAAAGTGTATATTAAAATATATCAGATTAACTTTGTCTACAGCGAAATGTCCGTGGTACCAAACTAGCTAGCTGTTCTTATCTATATATAATATTCTCTCGACTTTATTGGACCAAATGGCAGCCATACAAAATAGAATGCAAAAAGGTATATTATGACGACATCCGACAAGCAAAATAAAGTTTTCACTGCCTTTTCTCCCTACCTACCAAAATTAATATTTCCTTCTTAGATTGGTGATATTGAGATACAAGTATAATATATATACCATGACTTGGGAGATCTGTGGATGGCCATCCGAGCTAGTCGCAACGAGCGGATGAGATTGATCATGCATGTGATGTAATACATAATGTACATTAAAAACCATACGGTATTACTCAATTCATCCTATAATATAAGAATCTAGTATCGTATTATTTCGTAATATAATGAATCTAAACAATAACTACTTAGATTCGTTATACCGTGAAATATCAAATCAGGTCATTAAGCGTGGTTGTTTGTGTGGCGAAGAATTGTAAAAAAAAGTACTGATCAACGAACACTATTTAGCTTCAGTGTATCATCACTCAAAACTTCTTAGCTTCAGTTTCACTTATTTCTATTTACACAATATTTTTTAATGTTGTAAATTTTTTACCGTTACAACACACGGACACTTAGGGTGTGTTTCATTCTGCTTTTGAAATTTGCTTCTGCTGTGAAAAAATAGAAGTTGAATCAAACGGGTTTATCAAAACTGTTTCTGCTGTGAAAAAGTAGTTTTTTTCTAGTACAAATTTTGAAGCAGCTTGGACTCTGCTTTTCTGCTTCTACTTTTCTGCTTTTCTGATTTTTAGTACAGATTAAATAGCATGAATTCAAGGTGTCTTGATTGATCTAACATTATTATGATTTGTATTGCACTGCACAATTTCATGAGATAATGCGTGGTTGTTATTTACTTTATGAGATGAACTATGCACTTTTTTATTTATCTAATATATTTTTCAGTTATTTAGTTGCATCAATGTTGAGTGTTTCCTATTTATATATATGTATAGAATATTATAATGATGAAAATTATGTAAGTTATAAAAAACAATCAGCTCACAGTAGTTTTTTTCACAATGGTTTCAATCAAACGACTTTTAACTTTTCCACAACAGACAACTCACGATAGTTTTTTCACAACAAGCAGCTCACAACAGCTTTTTTACAGCTCACAGTAAAATCAAACACACCCTCAGCTAACCAGATTAGGAAGGAATTAGCACATGTGGAAAAAGTTCATGGGATTAAGTGAATTCTATTTTGAAAAGAGACATGCTATATTATTGCTATATGGCTATTTCACTAGCTTGTTGTGTTAATTAATATATATAGTAATATCTTCTTGAGGACTACCTCAATTCCACAATACAAGGTGTCTATATTAGACTAAAGAGGGGGTGCATTATTAGGCTATTTACCTCTAGCTTTACTATTGATTGCATGTCTTAATAAGTATTATTAACATATACTAAAAGTAATTACTAATCAATATTCTACGTTAAAAACTGTATGACAACTTATACTATATGATTTAGATTGAGGATTTATAGTATGTATGTATGTGTGTGTCTATATATATATATATATATATATATATATATATACGAGAGCGCTATTTTACACCACGTGTGTAGAATAACTATTCTACACCGACTACTTTCAGTAGTGGATTTTCTCAGTAGAATAGCTATTCTACACTCATGGTGTAAGATAGCATATATATATATATACTGGAGCATTTTCAGTAGTAGATTTTCTCAGTAGAATAGAAATTGAGTACTATTTTTTCTTAGTAGTAGATTTCTCGGTAAAATAGTTATTCTATACTCGTGGTGTAGGATAGCATTTATATATATATATATATATATATATATATATCATCTTGAAGTATATATGCTTTAGTGACGGTATGATGTTGCCATCTCGATCCCACTTGAGCAATGGTACGATTAATTCGAGCACACTTGCACACCAGTTCAGTTAGCAGTTGAGCATATATGCCTGAAGTTTGTCAGCCATCCAATTTCACATAAGTGAACGATTTTGTTTTTTTTTTTGGTACTCCAGATTTGCATCGGGGTATAGTTTACAAATTTTCATCTCCGTTCACCTCACGAGGTTTTGGTTTCTAGCGGGTTTCCTACGCCCTTCTTCGTTCCGTAATATATTAATCTAATATTTATACTATTAAATATTAAATATCACGTCTGCTACTAGATTGTTATATTATAAAACGTAGGGAGTACCATTTTTTGGGTGAAGCGGAGATGATCGAAATTAGTAGGTCACGTTTGGGACAACTCTAGCTAAAGAATTTTTCGGAGCAGGTTTAGCCTAGCTCCAAGAAATCTTGAAGCTAGAGCTATGAATATATTAAAGGTATTTAGTTGAATAATGTAGTTTATATTTTATACAAAAAAATAAAAAATTATTTTATTATCTCACTACGGGAGAGCCTCTGTTTGCTGAGTGTCTAGGGCACTCGGCGAAGCCTCTTTTCCACTCGGCGAAGGCTTCGCCGAGTGTTGCACTCGGCACACAACACTTGGCACTAGAGCTGTCGGCGATGAGGAGGTTTGCCAAGTGCAATTTATCGCGCACTCGGCAAACATGTCGCCGAGTGCCACGTGAGGCACTAGGCAAACCTAGGCGTCTAACGGCCGGGTCGAGCCCTAACAGATGTTTTGCCGAGTGTCAAAATGTGGCACTCGGCAAAGTTTACAACAAAAAAAGCCACGGCCGCGCACGCTGCGGCCCACAGAGACGTGTCGGTCGGCCGGCGAGGCGGGGGCCGTGGCGGCGGGGCGACGGGGCCAGCCGGGCGGCGGGTCGGGGGCGGCGGGGCGACGCCGGGGGGGGGCTAGGGCGGCGAGGCTGGTCGGGCGGCGGTCGGGGGCGGCAGGGCGACGCGGGGCGAGGGGCCGGTGCGGCGCGGCGGGGGGCCGTGGCGGCGGGGCAACGGGGCCAGGCGGGCGACGGGTCGGGCGGCGGTCAGGGGCGACGCCGGGGCGGCGGGGGCAACGGGGTCGACCGGCCGGCGAGGGGGCCGCTGGGGGCGGTGGCTGGGGGAGAGGGCTCCGGCCGATGCGAGGGAAGGAGAGATAGAGGAGAGAATGGAGGGAGAAGGAAATGAGGGGTGGGTTTTAAAAGAAAATTTTTGCAATTTTTGAAAAAAAGTGCGCCAAACCCAAAATATTTGGCTGAAAAATTATGCGAGAAAGTTTTTTTTGGTTTGCCGAGTGTTGACCCAAAATATTTGCCGAGTGACTCAAATTTGGCACTCGACAAAGAGGCTTTTATTTTTTTATTTTTGTTTAATTTGTTTTACAATATTTTCCTTGATAGAAAATATAAAACTATATTGCATAAGGACTAAAAATAAACTCAACAATATAAATATGTTTTTTAATAATATTTTTATTATTATTTCATACATTTGTAAGTCAAATTTCACCTATTTCAATTTAAATCCTAAAACATACTTAATAATTTAAAAATAACAAACTGAACCAAAAAATGTGTAATTTTTACATGAGATAATATATGTTGTGTTTTTATTGTAGAAAAAATTTCAAGTATAAAAAATAATTTACCCATCAAACTTATTTCAAACCTATCTTATTTTTCTCTAAACCCTAATCACTCCTCTCCCAATCTCTGATTTCTAAACACACTACGTGATAATTTTCTCGAAATATTTTTAAATTTTTATCACAGCATCTATGTATCATATAATAACACCATGGCAAGTCTCATGTTTTTTAGACTTCAGTTGATTTTTTTATAATTAAAAAACTATTAAGCTTCACTTTGTTGAATGAGCGTCGCACCCTAAATTATTCAAAATTTCTTTTAATTCAGTTTATAATAACCCTAAATAGACTTTAAAACATGAATATGATTTTTTTTCATAATTTTTGGTTTATTATTTTAGGCACTTGTAGTTCAAATTTTACATATTTCAATTTAAATCCTAGAAACATATTTAATAATTTAAAAATAACAAAATGGACCAAAAAAATGTGTAATTTTTACATGAGATAATATATGTTGTGTTTTTATTGTAGAAAAAATTTCAAGTACAAAAAAAAAATTTACCTGTCAAACTTCTTTCAAACCTACCTCATTTCTTCTCTAAACAATAATCACTTCTCTTATAATCTCCGATTTCTAAACACTCTACGTGATAATTTTCTCTAAATATTTTTAAATTTTTATCACATCATCTATGTATCACATAATAACACCATGACAATTCTCATATTTTTTAGACATCAGTTGATTTTTTTACAATTAAAAACTATTAAGCTTCACGTTGTTGAACGAGCATCACACCCTAAATTATTCAAAATTTCTTTTAATTCAGTTTATAAGAACCCTAAATAGACTTTAAAACATGAATATGATTTTTTTCATAATTTGTGGTTTATTATTTTAGGCACTTGTAGTTCAAATTTCACTTATTTTAATTTAAATCCTAGAAACATATTTAATAATTTAAAAATAACAAACTGAACCAAAAAAATGTGTAATTTTTACATGAGATAATATATGTTATGTTTTTATTGTATAAAAAATTTCAAGTTAAAATCAAATTGAAAATATCACGGAGACTCAAAACAATAGTTCAGAAAAAAATAAAAAATGGGTTTGCCGAGTGTTTTTTTAAAAAAAACACTCGGCAAACCCTCAAAAAAAATTGCCGCGCAAGAACGCCGTCGCGACGTCTGTTAGTAACTTTTTTGCCAAGTGTTTTTTCAAAAAAACACTCGGCAAACATTTAATTTGCCGATTGTTTTTTGTTTGCCGAGTGTTTTTTTAAAAATACTTGGCAAACAAATCTTTGCCGAGTGCCCGAGATATTGCACTCGGCAAAGTCTTGGGCACTCAGCAAATCTTATTTTTTCGGTAGTGTATTACACAAACTCTGGATCCAACATAAATCTCAGAGTTGGAGCTATACCAAACTAGCGACGGGGAACAACAATCTTATACTACTTCTTTGTGTTTTGTATTATAGATCAATTATTTTTTTAAAGTTAAACTTCTATGAATTTAATTGATTTAAATAAAAATACATTAACATTTATAATGTTTAATAAATACACTATTAAAATATATTCAACTAATTTTATATTATAATTATTGATACTTATTTTACAAAACTGGTCGATTTTATTTTTTAAAAAAAATCAAATACTTGTAATATATAACAGAGGCAGAGGCAGTATAACAAATGTTCATAGACGAAGCAATTTCTCTGCAGCTAATTAGAGTATATAGATATAGATGACTAGAGATCCTAGTGTATATATATATATATATCTTTGTAGAATTAACACCTACTAGCTATACATATATATGCATGTAACAAATTAAAGATTGCACATGGCATGGCATGTCATGCATGGATTTTTAACAAATGTGTAGCTACTTAGCTAGTGACCGAAGTGTTCATCATTGGAGGCACAAAAGCATATCATGTTCCTGACCTTGTAAGCTAAGTGACTAAGCGCGTATACATACATACACACACATATATATATATATATACAAGTGTTATTCTACACCACGAGTGTAGAATGCTATTCTACACCGACGTGGAATGGGGGTTGGGATTGAATGGAGCGTGGGGGCACGCTAGATGAGATAGGCACGGTTGAGTTAACCGGTATAGAATAACATTCTACACCCATAGTGTAGAATAGTGTTCTCATATATATAAACCGGTGTGGAATGGGGAGTCGGGATTGGATGGGGCGTGGGAGCACGCTAGATAAAGTAGACACGGTTGGGTTGATCAGTGTAGAATAGCGTTTCCGTGTATATATATATACACTGAATTTGGCATGCTCTCGGTACGGATCAATAAGCTTAATCGGGAAACACCGGGATCAAATCCCAGGTAATAATGGATCACAAAATAGAAGAAAACTGTAGAGAGACAAAAACTATGCGTAGGTTTTGTCTCTGTGTGATAAGCTTATTCATACGAAGGTTTTCATGGTATTAATTACCATAATACATTCAATTAATGAGGGAAAAAAAGGAAGTAGTGTCATCATCATGATATTGCTAACCCGTTTTTAAGACAAATGAAACGAAATGAAACGCCCACTGAGAGCCAAATCGTTTCATCAGAGAGAGGATATTTCATGAGAGCTAGTTGCATTTAATTACACTAGTAAGCCTAGGAAATAGTGAAATAAAACTCTCCACTGAGAGAGAGTATTTTATTCAGTTACAAAGCTGATGTGGACTTCTAGAAAATAGTGTTATGAAATTCATCACTGTGAATAGCCTAAGGGTCCTTTTGGTTTGGCTTTCGGGAGCAGCTTTTGCTTTCTAAAAGGCAAAAGCCAAACTAAAGGACATTCCAAGCCAGCAGCTTTTAGTAAAAGCAACTTTTGGTGCAGTGAAAATGTGAAAGCTTCTCCAGACCTGCTTTCTACGGCTTTTGGCTTTTGGCTTCGCAACCATACAAAATTTTATAAATTGACATTTCAAATTTCATACAACCATACAAAATTCTATAAATTGACATTTCAAATTTCATACAACCATACAAAATTTCATAAATTGACATTTCAAATTTCATACAACCATACAAAATTTCATAAATTGACATTTCAAATTTCATACCATACAAAATTTCATAAATTGACATTTCAAATTTCATACAACCATATAAAATTTCATAAATTGATATTTCAAATTTCATACAACAATACAAAATTTCATAAATTGACATTTCGAATTTCATACAACTATACAAAATTTCATAAATTGAATTTTTTACGCAGCTCACAGCTCAAAGTAGCTTCACAGTCGTTTTAGCCAAACGGCTTTCAGCTTTCTCACAGCCGACATCCCACAACAACTTTTCCACAGCCCACAACCCACAACAGTTTTTTTCACAACCACAGCTCAACCAGACACACCCTAACAGTGTATTAACCGAAGAAACAAGAAAATATGTATTGAACGCTAAAAATCAAGTCTTTATGGACAGAGTATTAACTCCCAATCAATCTAGCAATCAATGTAATCTTAACGCCTTCCCTTTCCCAGACGAAAGTGCCAAACACTCACCGGCCAGGATTGTAATTAGTTTTATTTTAATATAATCTATCTCCCTGTTACAAAATAATGTGCATTTTAGAGTTTAAAATTTGTTTCAAGCCTAAAATGTCACTCGTCCCAAGAAGAATATTATAATATTTTTCATATATCCTTACTACATGTGTCCAAACCTAAAAGTAGTCTTTGTTTTGTGTTAATCTGATTTTTACTGTTATCAGACTGATTTAACAGTAGCAAATGGTCTAACGCTGACCATTGGTGAAAGGTTAGTTCAAAAAAAACATAATTATCAAGTAGACAGTAACTATTGTTTTGTTAACACTGCGACCTGTTACTTACGTCCGTTCCAGAATATAAGTCATTTTAATCTTTGCTAGATTCATTTATTGATCGATGAATATGAATATATATATGTCCAGATTTATCGATTAATAGATAAATCTAGCAAACGACCGAATGACTTACGTTCTGAAACAGAGAGATAATTACAACTGTTTAAAGCAGATAATAGTAATAGATTACGAATGTAATTGATTTTATAATAATTAATTATACCACGGAATACTGAATTAAATTAAATATAGAAAATTAGAGTTGGTTTAAAATTGGTACGAAATATCGATAAAAAAAATCCATACCAACGGACGTGTGAAATGGGCCGCAACGTGATTTCCACGTATTTAGAAACCATAAAGGCCGGTGGGCTGAGCGCCCCGCCGGCTTAGCCACGTCACCGGAATTTCATCAGCCGTTCGATGTGCATCACGCGTCTTGGATTTGCCACAACGCCGCGTCACTTCTTTCTTTTCTCTCCTCCTGTCCGCTGTGCAATCAATAAATGATACCTTTCCTCTTGGGCACTCTCTTTCTCTCTCCCACGAAGTCTCTGGGGCTCTGTTAGACTATCATCTCAATTCGCAGCTGAGGTGAACTTTTCTTCTTGCGTTCTCCGTTCAACCACCCCCATTCCTTCTCCCCCTCCAAATCACAGTTGCCGCTTTCTCTTGCTCCTCCCAGATCTCCCCGTCCCGATCCACCGACCACCATGCCGTCGGCGACTAACCCCGACGTTCTCTCGCTCATCCTCAACCTTGAGGACTCCAAGGTGAACAACCCCCTCTCCCATCCTTCTTGATTTGGTCTTCTTGCCTTGAGGATTTGAGGTGTTTGTTTGTGTGTATGTGTGTGCGCATGTGCGTACAGGGGGATTTCTCATTTGATGGGTTGTTCGGGAGTTTGGTGGATGAACTGCTACCGGAGTTACGCCGGGACGATGCGCTAAGGGTGCTACCTCTATTTCCGCCCATGCTCTTGCCGCACCACCCGTCTTCCCCACTGTCGATGCCTTTTCAAGCTCTCCTGCAAAGGAACTCGTTGACCTCTGCCGCTAGGATGCACAGAAAGGTAGATCGACAAGCATCACAACAACATCTAAGTCGACGGAGAAGCCATGGCTCTAGCCTGGTAGCAATGGCAGTGCATACCGGCGGGAGAGCTCTAGCCCTACCCACAACCAGCGGCAGGTGTGCGTCGTTGGACTCTATAGGTGCCTTTGGCCTCAATCATATGGATAGCTCTAGGATGGTAATTGTGTCTGTGTCTGCTTCCATTGTTTTCCATTTCGTTATGCCATTCTAACTGGTACACGGTTATTAGTGTTCCTACTAATCAAATGACTGTGGTGTTCCTACTTATCTTGTTGGCCGAAAAAAAAATCGCTCGGGAATCAAATATCTTGCCCTAATCAAACTAAAACAGTGTTCATACCATGGGGAAAAAAAGATTGATCGAAACATATCGTGTTGTAATACTAACCAAAAGGATCTGAAGACATGTTGCCTTCATATTACTGTTCGGCCAATACACATGTTCAGCAAAATATGTTATGAATATGATCTATCTTTATCAAGTTTTTTCTTGTTTGAATTCAATGTGATATTCTATTCATGTTGTGTTTTCTGTTCAGATAATATGCCCAACTTGTGTATATTGGTATGATACTCAAATATTCAATATTAGATTTGATTTAATAATCCTAATGTATTTTAGGATTTTAGCTGTGGACGTGGTTTGTAAATTCTGGAAGAGATCAATGTTTTGTCTTATTGTTTAACAAACACTGTATTATTGAATAGGTAGTTGATGCAAATGTTATACATCAGATTATCAGAGAGAGTGTGTGATGGCACTTTCTTTAATCTTGACCTTACATGTACCTCAAGTTATTACCAGACTTGATGGCATGGTATGATAACATAATTTTTTGGGAGTATAAAGTGAACTGTACCATCTATTTGTTGGTAGTTTCACACTCATCAATCTTATGGAGGTCATGAAGTAAAGACTCATTGGAGGTCATGAAGTAAAGACTGATGATTATACTAGGTGTCATATTGTTATTCCATTTTGATATGACTTTATTTGGCTCTTATGTTAATATTTAAGACATCTTTTAGTTTTTTTTATGGTATAATTCAGGAGAGCTAAGAGCAAAGAGGAAAAAAGAGCTGAAGAAAGACAATGTATTCAAGATAAAGTCTCAATTCGATGAGGTAGGAGATGGTGTGAACTTTTATTGTAAACTTTTGATATCATGTTGTGTACCATGTTTTGAACAAATGCCAATGTGAAAAAAATACTTGATTAAACCTAAACTGTTGTAGTTCCAGTTAATTCTTTGGTTTAGGCCAACTTGAGACCATCTGAGGTTCAAAAAACCATTCTTTGTCGGGATTTCCTTAACCGGCATTATGGTGTGTGCTGGGATCAGTCTGGCTTCTTACATACTTTAGCATTGCTGCTGAAGATTTTGATGTGAACATGTATGTTCATTCTTACTCAACTTGGTATAAACATTCCTTACAAAGATAAGATTTGGACATCAGCCAAAAAAACTTATTTACTAGAATTCCTGCAATAGCTTTGTTGTTCCCTGTTTCATGTATATTGAGTGATACTAGACGCTATCACTCTAAACTGCAACCTGGGTATTTAATACATAGAGTTGTAATCCTAATTTGCAGGACTTGTAAGGGAACCGGAGTATGGAGCAGTTATGTTATGCGAGCAATCTTTGGTTTCTGTTGTTCCAGCTCTTACTACCCTTGGAAGTATGCAAGAGGTCTGTCACTCTTGCCATTTTCTCTCATTGAAGTATACATATCTTATATGACTTTTAATTTACATATAATATATATATTCTAGCCCCGTGTCTTCATATCACCATCTGGTTACACTACTTTCCTTGCAAATTACAATTCGAACTCATATGCAAAAGTTTTCTTCAATAATTAGCATTACGGCCTTCCACCTTACTCAATCAACATGCATCCTTCTTGACTACAAAACTGTAGTTTTTGCGCTGCAACAATAAGTTTGGCGTATGCAGATCACACTACAGCATGGTTCTATTCTATTATCCTTTTTTGGATCAACTATATCTATATGATGACTCTGCTTACCTGGTTCAAACTGTTGTGATCTCCACAGGTTGACCTTGGAGGATCTTTTTTAGATTTTTCGATTTGACATTAGGTTCAACTTTTCCTAAGGAGCCTCTATAGAAATGACATTCTCTATGAAATTAATCAATTGGGTTGTCGGCAAGTATAAACTCATCTTAATCTCCATTGGTCATATGTTGAGTGTTACTGGCATGCCTTTGACAGGTCTTACCTCAATGTCGGTGACGACCTCCTCGCACAGGCACGCCTCAATCCGTCGGTTGCCTATAGGTGGGTCCCTGCTACACATCGGGAAATGTGCGTATGCACTATTGCTGGCTCTCTAGAGCACATCGACGGTGGGCAGCTTCAGTTCTGTCTTGAACACATGCTGTGTGTGACACTGTTCTACCTCCTCTCTGATGTCTATCATGAATGCCTACCCTGTTGAGGGCTGCGAAGGTGCTTGTCACTGTGCTACCAACTTTCATGTGCTGAACTGACTTCACACCCCTGTGAGGTATGCTACGCAGTGTGATACTCCTCTTCCATTCTATTCCACTGAATTTATCACCTCGAACACATCGTAAGCATCTCAACACTGTGCTTCTATTCTTTTCTTCACCTCGGGCTATTCAGCATGTAGCAATGATCTGCCATTTTTGTTAATATCAACTTCTATTCCTGTGGTATTTGGGTACCTATGGGAAAAGCTTGATAACGATTTTAGACTTTTGTTGCGGTTATGGTTTTCGAGTTAAATTGGCATTTTATATGGGCATCCTTTTCATTGACCATTGTAAAGTTATACTTATAAACCCTGATTTTGTGAAGATGTAAACATAATATTGTAATTGCCTGAAGGCTGGGAACTGGATTTTCAGGTCACAAGTGATACATGCGTAAATGCAGTGGAGTGGACCTGCATATATAGGACAATCATGCCAATTTCAAAGATTATACATTAAAGTTGGTAGCTTTAGAAGTGTATTGTGCTCCTAAATGGAATGACTATTTTCACACTGCAATTGCAATATTTCAGTAGAAAGTCACATGTCTTTGCCAATTATAACTTCCGAAGGCAATATTCTTTATTATGAAACTTCTGAAAAAAAGGACAAAAATGTTGATATAGAATATGTGAACTCTCCATTTTGCATGGCCTAAACTAGCTTTATGGTTTTATATTTGTTTTTTACTTGCTTACAGTCTATTCTTAAAAAATTCTGATTGAAATATTGGCTAGAATTCATTTGATGGCAATAATAGTGTTTACAAATGAATGAAAAAATAATGTACATGTAGTGCGCCATTGGCGCGCCTTACACACAGTAAACGCTACAGGAGGCGCGCCCCAGCTTCTAGTGTGATTGTAAGCTACGTGCAGGGCCGCCCAAGCTTGGTTTTTACTCATTTTTTATGAAAAAAATCCCAAATTTGGTCTCGTAACTGTAGCCTTGGTCGAATTTAAATCCCTCAAATTTAAACCAGGCCATTACCATTTCCTCAAAACTCTCAAAACTGTTTACATTTCAATACAGATTCAAACATTCGTGGTGGTTTTAAGTTTTAACATAAAATTAATAAATGTATAGTAAGAGTAAAAGATCAAATTATACAAATGATATTTAAGGAATATTGAAAACAATTATTTACCTAATAAAATGAAAATAAATTCTTTTAATACAAAAAAATAAATGGCTAAAAGTGAAGTATTATGTAACCATGTTTATCGAGATAATCCAAAACAAAAATACTGAAATCGTAGGGGCTTTTCAGCAAAAAACAAAATAAAACAAAACAAAACCCTCCCCTTCTCTCTTCTCTATAAGATCATCGCGCCATTGGCACGTTAGGGTTTGAGCCGCCGCCGCCGCCGCACCGCACCCTTCGCTGACGGACTCTTTCCAGTTCCAGCCATGGCGGAGCAGGTAACCGCAGCCCACTCGTTCTCTTCCCGTCAGGCTCTTTGCTTGTGTTCCATGCGCTCGCTGCGGTGAAGTTTGGATCTTGCGGTAGAGGGGGCTTGGATCTCCCGCCCCTCTCCCGAGGACAGGTTTAATAAGTTTTGTATTTTATTGAATAAAAGTTTCGCAGCTTGTTTAGCTGCTGTATCGGATCCACGAGGTCGCGCGGCTTGTGCTTGGGATGGTAGTAACTGAAAAGTGTGGAGGTTGGAATTCTGGACACCAATTCGTAGTACACACATTTGTGACGTGTAGTTTAGTTCTAGATAATGTTCGTTTTGTGGTTGGATGACATTATGTAATTTGGGTTGTTGATCAGCAATCTCCAGTCTCCACCCTTTTTATTTTGTAAGAATGTTCATTGGTTATTGCCTTATTGTGATGCGCCGACCAAATTTTGATTGTGCGCTGTGGACTTGTGGTTTAGGGGGTGGGATTGGTGGTTTGATTGGATTCAGACATGTGATGTAAGCTGTGCAGTGTATAGTCCAAATAAAGTTGCATAAAGGCGGTGTTTCTTTAGTAACTAGAGATTTCAAGACAACTAGAGGCTCATAGCAGGTTTCAATTAATTAGCTGATTTGTTGATGTGCTTCAATAATATCAGTGTCTTGTTGGCAAAGCCATATGTAACATTTACTGTGGTACATGTTCTTAGAAATTAGGCCTTGAAGCTTTGTTTAACATTATATTGCATACTTCAGAATGTACTCCATCTTACAGTGCAAGTTGTTTTCTAGTTTTGACATATGGCATTCTTTCTTTTGTTCAGACTGAGAGAGCTTTCTTGAAGCAGCCCAAGGTCTTCCTTTGGTGAGGGTTCTGCTTCTACCTGTCAGTTTTGCTCTTCATTAAATAATATTCATTAAATAAACGCTTGATTTCAGTCCAAAGAAATCTGGCAAGGGGAATAAGCCTGGCAAGGGAGGTAACCGCTTCTGGAAGAATATTGGCCTTGGCTTCAAGACACCCCGGGAAGCAATTGAAGGTACATATAACTTCTTCCATGTAGCTGTACAATTTGTGTGCCTTTTATTTTGGAATATACCTTATTTTTGGAAGTGTGAATTGATAAGAAGTGCCCATTCACTGGAACTGTTTCAGGGACCTACATTGATAAGAAGTGCCCGTTCACCGGAACTGTTTCTATCAGAGGTAGAATTATTGCTGGAACTTGCCACAGTGCTAAGATGAATAGGACTATCATCGTCCGCAGAAACTACCTCCATTTTGTGAAGAAATATCAGAGGCAAGTGAAGCACTGGAGGCCTATAAACTCACTTCTTATCTGTGATGGCATCTGACTTAGAAGATGAACTTCTTCAACTTGTAGGTATGAGAAGAGGCACTCAAACATTCCAGCTCACATTTCTCCATGCTTCCGTGTCAAGGAAGGAGACCATGTTATCATTGGACAGTGCAGGTAATGACACTCTCTAGCACATGTTGTGTTGAGTTCATGCCTTCAATTTTGTTGTGCACACCTGAATGTTGGGAATGTGGGACATCACATGAATGATCCAGCCTATGCACCATACCTCAGAAGACACTAAGCTATCTGCTTTCTTTAAAATTGTCTTGGAAATTGAAATTAAGAAACTAATTTGCTCTTCATCTAGTTTGCCCTTTCTCGTTTCATTTGACATCGCAGCTCATAACCAAGCATTCTTTTTCTTTTGGATGAAGCTGTTGTTATGTCTTGAGCAGGTTGGAATTTAAAAATAAAATCATGGTGGTTACGTTAGTTATATTCGGTCATGAAATTTGTTCTTGTTTGAACAAAAATCATCTTAGTTTCCTGATCTTATATTTGATGCAGACTTCCCCTTGTATGTGCTGTGCAGGCCTTTGTCCAAAACGGTGAGGTTCAACGTTCTTAAAGTCATTCCAGCTGGTTCCACCGGTGGCAGTGGGAAGAAGGCATTCATCGCAGCTTGAGCTTATTGAAACTGTCTAATCAATGAGTTCATCTAGAATTCTTCTAGCTTGCTGTTCTGTTTAGGTTCCCAAGCCTTTTCCGTTCATTTGAGCATGTTCATGAAATGTACCCATGCAAGTTTTGTTTAGATCTCTGGTCATGCAAATCGTGTTTGCTGTGGACCTACCGATGGCCCATGAACCTTGTTTGAGGCAATAGCATCGACACCCTGTTTGTTGACATCTTATGATGGTGATGTGCGTTACAATTGTTTATGTTTCACGCTGAATTTTCAATAGGTATTTGTCTTCCTTTTTCAAATGGAATGGCTTCCCTTCTACTATTTTGGGCATAAATGAGTTCTCACGTGAACTAAAAGATGGTCTTTTCATGTGGGGATATTTGCTATTGTGAATTATTGCTGCTTGATCAGATATGTAAGACTAGGGATGTCAGTTTTACTCTGTGGATGTGGGTACCTAACAGGCCCATGTTTGAGTTTAATTTTGTGTTTGTGAGTTCGGATACCTAGTACCTGATTATTTAAAATTACATAGAATTTAATCCATTTCCTGTTTCTTTCTTGTGATAATGTTAAGTTATGTTGAGTGATTTTATCATTTTAAATTATGTGTATTGGTAATGTGATAATGTCCTATTTGTTATGAATTTTTAATTACATTTATGTTATAATGTAATTAATGTAGAATATAAAATGAACTTATGAGTTACCTGTTGGGTGTTGAGAGTTTGGGTTTAGTTTTCAACCCATGTGTTTTGTGGATTCAGATTTGTATAAGTTTTGTGAGTTTATTTTACGGGTGGGTTTTTATTAAATCTGTGGTTTTAGACTGAGAGGTTAAGTCTATGTGTGTGTGTGTGTTTTGGCATGACATGTTGTTTGGCATGACATGTGTGATGTCCATGTGTGGACAAGTTTGTAGTCTTAGCACCTTTAGCATCTTTTGCTTTAGCATCTTAGACTAGCATATTTGCTTTAGCATCTTAGACTAGACTAAGCATCTTTTGCTTTAGCATCTTAGACTAGCATCTTTGCTTTAGCATCTTAGACTAGCATCTTGGGCTACATGGCTAGCCTATAAATATGTATCCCCAACCATTTGGGTTGGCATGGCATTTGAGTGAGTTGAATGAAAGAAAATTGCCCCAACTCTTGAGTGTCATCCCTACCAATGCGAGTGTTCTCTCTAACAATTGGTATCAGAGCTGTATGGTTCTGTGACCTTTCCAATCCCCTCCGCGACTCTCTCCAACGGAGACGCCCTTCTCCTTGTTCATCTTCCTCCCTTGCCGGTCCACCGGAGACCAACGACTCGGCGAGTTCCACCCACACTCCGAGCAGCAGCACGAGTGTAGCGGCTTCCTCCCAGGGCAGCAGCAACCCCCACGACCCTTCCACTCTACCACCTCGCAATGTCCACAGGAGACTCTCTTCGCTCGGTCACCTCGAGCGCACGACATCGGCAGGAGGCCGAAGTCGCCGCGGCGGAGGAGCGCGACCGGGTGGCAGCAGAGGTTGTGGCAGCGAAGGCTCGGAAGGTGAGGTTGGCGGCGGCAGAACTGGCAAGTAGCGAGAGCGGAAGAGGAAGCGGCGGCGGCTGTGGCTGCAGCACGTGTTGCGGCGGCAGAGCTCGAAGCTTTGCGCCACGGTAGCAACAGTGGCAGTGCCTCCGAGGGAGGTAGCCTCGACTTGGAGGCCGAGTTACCAAGGAGGGCGAAGGATGAGCGGGTGGCGCAGTGGGCAGCAGCGCAGCCCCGTGCTCGCGGCGGCAGCCCAAACGGGCCCAGACGCGCCGACAACACTCCGGGAGGATGCGCACGCGACGGTCGTGCTCATGGCGAACGCGACCCTCACAGGCGGCGTGGCTCTCCTTCCCCGGACCGGCGCCATGGTCTTCGCGGCTTCCAGACCATCATCAAGGACGCTGGTGCTGGTGGTGGATGGCCCACCCTCACCAAGACCAACTACACCCAGTGGTCCATGATTATGAGGGTGAAGCTCCAAGTGCGGCACATGTGGGAGGCAGTCACATACGACGACGTCGACTACGATGATGATCGACGGGCGCTGGAGACCCTCGTTGCTGCAATTCCGCCGGAGATGCAGTGTTTGATTGCTTGCAAGCAGACTGCCAAGGAGGCTTGGGATACTATCGCTGCAGTATGTATCGGCAGCGATCGCGCCCGCAAGGCTACGCTGCAGGCACTACGCAAGGAGTGGGAGAACCTGGCTTTCAAACCAGGTGAGGATGTTGATGATTTTGCTCTCCGTCTCAACTCTCTACTGCAGAAGTTGGTGCAGCATGGCGAAGACCTCATCAACGAGGAAAGAGCTGTTGAGAAGCTTTTTCGCTGCGTTCCCGGGAAATACAAGCAAATGGCTCGTTCGATCGAGTCCTTGATGGACCTCTCCAGGATGTCGATCGGAGAAGCGATAGGTCGCCTCAAGGTCGTCGACATCGACGAGCCCCAGCCATCTTCAGAGCCGGCCACCACTGGTGGCAAGCTTCTCTTCACCGAGGAGCAGTGGCTCGCGCGCCAGCGAGAGCAGAAGAAGGGGGAGGCATCAAGTTCGTCAAATGGCCACAAGCGCCAGCCACGTAGGGGGCGCAAGGCTCCCCAGGCGCATGGAGGCGCTACTGGCGGCGCCAACGGTGGCCGCAAGGCCACCCGTGATGACACTTGTCACAACTGTGGCAAGATCGGCCATTGGGCTAGGGACTGCCGGCAGGCGAAGCGCGGCGGTCAGGCACATGTCGCGCAAGCGCAAGAGGAGCCAGCTCTGTTCCTTATACATGGGAACATTGAGCTGCACTCCCCTCCCACGTCGACAGCTGCCGCTCTTCTTCACGTCGACGAACCGCGCGCACACGTCTTCCTCGGCAATGGGTCCAATGATGACAAGATTGACGGGTGGTTCCTCGACACCGGCGCCACCCATCACATGACCGGGCGGCGGGACCACTTCTCCGACCTGGACTCCAGCGTGCGAGGGTCCGTCAAGTTTGGGGACGCCTCCGCCGTGGAGATAAGGGGCGTCGGCTCTGTCATCTTCACCGCCAAGACCGGCGAGCATCGGATGCTCACCGGTGTCTACTACATCCCCGAGCTGAGGAACTCCATCATCAGTCTGGGCCAGCTGGATGAGAATGGCTCGCGCGTGGAGATCGAGCATGGGGTGCTGCGCATTTGGGATCATCAGCACCAACTTGTCGCCAAGGTAAATAGAGGAAGCAATCGCCTCTATGTCCTTCATGTGCAGGTGGCGCAGCCTGTGTGTCTTGCAGCCCGCCGCAACGACGACGCGTGGCGGTGGCACGAGTGCTTTGGGCACCTCAACTTTGAGGCCCTGAAGCAGCTCGGCATCAAGGAGATGGTGCAGGGCATGCCGAGTGTCGAGCATGTGGAGCAGTTCTGCGACACCTGCGTGCTGACCAAGCAGCGGCGACTCCCATTCCCTCATCAGGCGAGCTTTCGCGCCAAGGAGAAGCTCGAGCTCGTGCACGGCGACCTTTGCGGTCCCGTGACACCGGCTACCCCTGGAGGCCGGCGCTACTTCCTCCTCCTCGTCGACGACGTGTCCCGCTACATGTGGGCGGTGCTTCTCGACACCAAGGCAACAGCCGCAGATGCTATCAAGCGTCATCAAGCTGCCGCGGAGAAGGAGTGCGGCCGCAAGCTCCGGGTGTTGCGCACGGACAACGGCGGCGAGTTCACGGCGGCTGAGTTCGCGGCGTACTGCGCCGACGAGGGCATTCAGCGCCACTACTCCGCGCCGTACACACCACAGCAGAACGGCGTCGTCGAGCGCCGCAACCAGACGGTGGTGGCCACTGCTCGCGCCCTCCTCAAGCAGAGGGGGATGCCGGCGATCTACTGGGGAGAGGCGGTGATGACTGCCGTCCATCTCCTCAACCGCTCGCCTACCAAGGCGCTTGACGGCGAGACGCCGTATGAAGCCTGGCACGGACGCAAGCCGACGGTTGGCCACCTTCGCGTTTTTGGTTGCCTGGCATTCGTCAAGGAGCTCGGCCACATCGGCAAGCTTGATGATCGGAGTGCGCCAGGGGTCTTCATCGGCTATGCGGAGGGCTCCAAGGCCTACCGCATCCTCGACCCTACGACACAGCGCGTCCACATCTCACGAGATGTTGTGTTCGACGAAGGGCGAGGCTGGACGTGGGGCAAGATGGCAGATGATGGCTCGACTTCGACGATCAGCGATTTCGTCGTCGAGTACGTCTACTTCGAGGGAGCCGGGGGAGCTAGCAACTCACCTTCACCGAGCTCGCTTGCCCCAGCACCTGGCACATCATCAGCTCCGGCAAGTACTCCACCACCTCCTGCACCGGCTACACCTCGCTCTCCTACACCGGCGCCCACATCTCCGGGATCGGCATCCGCAACTTCAGTCCATGATGAGCAGCGCATAGTGGAGTTCGCTACTCCATTGTCAAACGACGGGGACCGTGTCGATGCTTGCCATGACGGCGAGCCTCTACGATACCGCACCATGGATAACATCCTTGGTGAGCAGCCCGTTCCTGGGATGGCGCAACATGACTTCGATGCGGAGCTGCACTTGGCGCACGATGACGGTGAGCCACGTTCCTTCGCTGAGGCGGAAGGAGACGCGGCCTGGCGTGCCGCGATGCAGCAGGAGATGGACGCCGTCGAGCGGAACCAGACATGGGAGCTGGCTGATCTTCCGGCCGGCCACCGTGCCATCACCCTTAAGTGGGTGTTCAAGCTGAAGAAAGATGAAGCCGGGGTGGTGGTCAAGCACAAGGCTCGGCTAGTGGCACGCGGTTTTGTTCAACAGGAGGGAGTCGACTTCGACGACGCCTTCGCTCCTGTTGCACGGATGGAGTCCATTCGTGTCCTCCTCGCGCTGGCAGCCCAGGAGGGTTGGCGTGTTTATCATATGGATGTCAAGTCTGCCTTCCTCAATGGCGACTTGAAGGAGGAGGTCTACGTTCGACAGCCGCCGGGATTTGTCATCCCCGGCAAGGAGAACAAGGTTCTCCGCCTGCGCAAGGCCCTCTACGGCTTGCGACAGGCACCACGAGCTTGGAACGACAAGTTGGACTCCACTCTCAGGCAGATGGGGTTCCATCAGAGTGCTCATGAGGCTGCAGTCTATCGGCGGGGCAAGGGAGACAATGCCCTGTTGGTAGGCGTCTACGTTGACGACTTGGTGATCACCGGCACCAAGGAGGTGGAGGTAGAGGCGTTCAAGACGAAGATGAAGGCCACCTTCCAGATGAGCGACCTAGGGCTCCTCTCCTTCTACTTGGGGATCGAGGTGCACCAGGACAGCTCTGGCACTTCACTTCGCCAGACCGCCTACGCCAAGCGCATCGTCGAGCTGGGCGGACTCACCGACTGCAACCCAGCCTATACTCCCATGGAGGAAAGGCTGAAGCTGAGTCGCGACAGCACGGCGGAGGAGGTGGACGCGACGCAGTACCGGCGCATTGTGGGCAGCCTTCGCTACCTTGTCCACACGCGACCGGACTTGGCGTTCGCAGTTGGCTACGTCAGTCGGTTCATGCAGCGACCGACGACGGAGCATCAACAGGCCGTGAAGAGGATCCTACGCTATGTCGCGGGGACCTTTGACTACGGCTTGTACTACCCGAGGTGCCCCGGTGCGGCGCATTTCATCGGGTACAGTGACAGCGACCACGCCGGCGACATCGACACAAGCAAGAGCACAAGCGGGACGCTGTTCTTCCTCGGCAAGTGTCTGATCAGCTGGCAGTCGGTCAAGCAGCAGGTGGTGGCCATGTCCAGTTGCGAGGCAGAGTACATCGCAGCCACTTCTGCATCAACTCAAGCTCTCTGGCTGGCTCGGCTGCTTGGTGATCTTCTTGGCAGAGATGCCGAAGCGGTGGAGCTCAGGGTGGACAGCAAGTCTGCTTTGGCTTTGGCAAAGAACCCTGTTTTCCACGAGCGCAGCAAGCACATCAGGGTGAAGTACCACTTCATCCGGAGTTGTTTGGATGAGGGGAGTGTGAAGGCAAGCTACATCAACACCCAAGACCAGCTCGCCGACTTCCTCACCAAGTCGCTTGGGCGGATCAAGTTCCAGGAGTTTCGCGCCAGGATTGGGATGGTTCAGATTTCCCAGAAGGCGCCACACAAGACTTAGGGGGAGATTGAGAGGTTAAGTCTATGTGTGTGTGTGTGTTTTGGCATGACATGTTGTTTGGCATGACATGTGTGATGTCCATGTGTGGACAAGTTTGTAGTCTTAGCACCTTTAGCATCTTTTGCTTTAGCATCTTAGACTAGCATATTTGCTTTAGCATCTTAGACTAGACTAAGCATCTTTTGCTTTAGCATCTTAGACTAAAATCTTTGCTTTAGCATCTTAGACTAGCATCTTGGGCTACATGGCTAGCCTATAAATATGTATCCCCAACCATTTGGGTTGGCATGGCATTTGAGTGAGTTGAATGAAAGAAAATTGCCCCAACTCTTGAGTGTCGTCCCTACCAATGCGAGTGTTCTCTCTAACATAGACTTGTTGTCATCCTAGTCAAGATTCTATCAGTGACATGATTTTTTTTCATGCACTAAATAAGCATCGTAGCCTGACTGCGTCTCAAGCTTGAATAAAGGTTATCGGTTCTTTGCAAGGCATGCAATTTAAACTTTTTAAAGTGCATTTCACCATGTTAAAGCCCCAAATTCTCCAAGGAATAGTGACCAAGACCAGTCATACAGATGAGCACACATCATATTTCTCACTGCTCTCTTGCTGCACAGCTGCATTTCTGCTATTCTCATCACATCTACATCTGCATAATCGATCCATCCACTTGATCTTTCAACGCCTTCCCTTGCATTCTATTTGCTATCATCTGGCCCTAGTAATTGTACTAAAAATCATCGCTATCGCGACCTACGAATACAACCCCTTGCATTGTGATTTCCCACTGCAGTGTTTCTTATTCAGTAATCTTTCTAAAGTGCACTGGTGGCTGGCTGTTGCTAAGTGTGCTGTTACTGGAGCTGCATTGTTATACTGAGAAGGTGACAATCCCAGGAACCAGGCCTAACATCACATTTCAAGGTTAGGGGTTCTGACCAATCGCAAAATCCGGTGATGTCGGTGCTCAGGCAGTAGCACTGAGGATTGGCGGTGACCCGGCAGCGTTCTGGGGTTGCGGCTTCTTTGGTGCGCAAGACACGCTTCACGATGACCGGGGCCGGCATTACTTCAAGGAATGTTTCATCCAGGGTTCCATTGGCTTCATCTTTGGAGATGGCAGGTCACTCTATGGAGTGAGTAAAACTGTAGTTCAGAGATTGGAAGACATTGCACTTTGTCACTGATTGCAGGTCACTCACTTGTCAATTGCAGGTGCAGCATCAGTGGCACCTGTGGGACGAGCCTGGAGACCATACTGTCGTGTTGTCTTCTCCTACAATTTCATGTCAGGCATCATCGCCTCTGAAGGATGGAATGATCCTTCACGAGACCAGTATATATGCACCCTCCAATGTTCAGAGTCAATTGCCAGGTAAAACAGCATTGATATTTGCATGGTTTTGTGAATTGCCAGGACTGTGTTCTATGGAGTACAAGTGCACAGGTGATGGTGCAAATTTGGCAGACAGAGTGCCTCATGCTCGGAAGCTTAGTGATGTGCAAGTTTTGCCTTACTGTGATTCACCCAATATCCCCTTGAAGCAACCAAACATAGAAATCAATAGTATTGCAAACTTGAAAAAGGGAAATCTGTACTCCACATTCTTTGATTTTTCTCGCTTTATAGCACGTTGAATTCACAGTTGTGCGTAGACCAGTCTCCAGAGATGTATTATTCTTTACAAAGATTTAGCAATAGTCTGATAATCTACTGTTTGAGCAGCACAAAAATGGTACAGGGAAAAGGGAGCCAACTCCAAGTGTTGCATTGCAATAATTGGCGCGCCAACAAGCAGCACCAAGCTGACTAATATCAACATTCTAATTGAAAGTCTAACCATCTCATCTCGATTCCTAATGAAAACTGATAGATCTTTGCCATCCTCTTGTTCAGACTTGCTTCTAACAAACCCTGTTCCTAAAATGCAATCTCACTGGGTGCATGGAATGTCCGTCCACGGCATACGGTTTCCAGGTTCTCTCCCATGTAAGAGCAAAGTGGAGAAACTTCAACACCTGAAGTACAAGCAAAGTTACCATGACAATCAGTAAATTTCCATGGTTGCTGATGCCTGACCGTCCTCAAAAGTTTCTATACAGGCAGAACATTACCTGTCATATACAGTGGCACAGAATGAGTCAAAAATCCACCTGCAGCAACCACCCATCGGCTGTGAAGGCGAAGCAGCATTAATCTGGCGCTATCAGGAGTATCATAAGTTGCACCATTAGCATTCTTTACTGGTGCAAATTCCTCCTCCCTTAAAATCTGGAAGGTTAGGTGCCACAATACCAATGAGATCTTTCAAACAAATGCTCGATTTCAGTAATAAAACAGAAGAACTTAAGAGCATTCATGAATAAGAAATCAAACCTCAAAAAGAGCGGTTGATGGCGAATAGGTGAACACGTCAAATATAAATTGTTCAAGCTTTAAGCCTGTCGTGTATCCATGGATTGAAGGAATCTTCTTCTCTGCTAAATGATAACTGGGCATAGGATTTTAACATTAAGCACAAACATGGAGTGGACTGTAAGTTGATAATGAATTGGTTATATTTTCAACCAACCATCGCAGGATCAAAACAACGATAAACCACGATAAAAAGGCTAAAATAAGCCTGGTGTTCTCTCTCAAGGGCTAGAAATTACAATGCTAATCGGAAAAAAGAAACAAATATATCATTGAAAGAGTTATGTAAGAACATCATTTAACTATAGGCACAAGAGTTGTATACAAATTAAATGTATTTTTTTCAAATGAGAATGGATCAAAAGCTAGCTGCACAATTTCCTATTTTTCAATTAAAAAATTAGCTTGTTGTCTGTAATAGTAAGTAAATAAATTAAAAAAATAAACTGGTGATTTCATTCAAGAGAAGCTTGCTATAATTGAACATAAAATAAAAGTAGTTCTTCAATAAGAATACTCACATGCTATCCTTTTCAAGACTATTTGTTACTTGATTCAGAAAATCCAAAGTGAACATATGCAGGCATACCTGCCAAAACAAAAAGAAAACATAATCATTAGCACTGAGAGGATAAAGAGGCACCAGTGGGAGGTGGATGGGGATAAGAAGAAACATGCATTGCTCCAACAATAACGAAGGCGCCCTGTTGTTTGATTGATTTCAGTAGTCATAGCTGCATCCATTTCACTGTACTCAACTACAGAAAGAGGTCCACCCCTGCCACGCTGAACAAAGACTCCAACTTTCTCCTGTGGATATGCCTTTAATAACACAGCATAATAATAATTAACAATCAATGAGGTGCACGATTAGAGTCCAAGAATAACTTATGATTCTGCTAGGAATTGGATAATGCATTGACACACCTTCCTTACAACCTTTGCAGCAGCAGACACACCCTTGTCAATGAAATATCCTAGGAATGTTGGATCTGCAACACGGACCTGTACCATCGAAGAGATTGATTATTAATTTATTATTAACAGATGGGAGAGAGGGAGAAAGAGAAAGTGTCACCATTTTGATATTTCAAAAAATAATGTACTCACCAATACATTATCAACTCCATAGCAATCTACATATTTCACACCTCTTCCAGCCATATCATCCAGCAACCTTTGAGATTTTAGGGCTGAGGCACGAGAAAAAAAACAAAATAAATAATGTAACGGTGGCTAACATCAATAATTAATATGCATCTGCCCCACTTTGATATAAGGAATTACCAGCATATACTCCACCATTGCCATCAGGAGCCCTTGCTACCTAGTTTTCAACAGAATGTTGCAAAAGATGTCATTACCCCAGAAGATGGCACCATTAAAACAAATTTATTATAACAGTACTTGTATTTTGATTCAGAAGTGTACACTAATTCAGTTGCAATGGACAAAATACAGCTGCATTGTTGTGTTGGTTGGGAGATGAATTCATGAAACAAAAAATTTAAATAAAGCAAGGAAAAATGGTACCTTATTTGGTGTTTCCATAATAAACCTTCCATCAGCTGAAACACATGGGAGGGTACCTTGCTGGAAAAAGTGAACCTACAAATAATGAACCAAGCCAAACATAATTCTTAGCAGTGATATGAGAGGCTGTGTTGAAATTGACTGGAATTTATGTTCTTAACAAATAGTCAAGTAAGCGTCCTTACTTGGTTAGGCTCTAAACCAAAATATCTACGGCTTTCAAAAAATTTGCGAGTGGCTTCATCAGTGAAAGGGCTAGTCATTATATACCAGTGGATCTGTGCAGTATTACCTGGGGATGCACACGGTTAACATATTGAGCATAATAATTTTTTTAAGAAAGAACAAAGAAACCATTCAATGGCATGATCTACTAACTTACCATCAGTGGACTGAGCAGCCAGCTTCTGTATGCAAAAAATTCGTTCAGCTTGAAGTTGGAAAAGTGACTTCCCAGATGGAAGCCCAATGCCTGAGTAGAAACAAGAGGAAAAAGAACACCATGGCTCTTAAGATCAATGGACAATTCGAAACAAACTAGAACGTAAATACGTAATACAAACGCAATCTAGAATACTTGCAAATGTTTCTTTTCATATTGAACATAGGACAATAAGAACATGGGAAATTTTAACATCAAAATTTCCCTATTGAAATACACAAGGAAAAAAGAATTCTACCAAACAGTAGGCGATAAAATAGCATTTATTTGTAGTGTCAAATAAAAAACATTAATGGCACAGTGGAAGTAGCATGCAACAACTTAAGTATGAAGACGTACTGAAGCATCCCTTAGGATCAGAACTGCCAAGCCTTGTTCCCTGTCCGCAATTGAAGCGATCGAGCGAGCGAGAGAGGGTAAGTAAGATTTTTTCCTCTGCTATGCAGCACATAAATATTTTCTCTGTATGAAATTTTCAAGAGTTTAGAGAGTACCTGACCACCAGCTAAAAGGACAACAGCCAGCTTGCCCTCTGAAATGGCTTTCAAGCCTCTCTTCCACCATCTTTGCTTGTCCTCAGGAATTCTATCCTCCACGGTTGAGACAATCGACTCAGGCACAGGCTCGACGGCTGGCACAGGAAAACCTGTGCTTCCGAGCACCATCGCATGAGTTAGAATTCGGAAAACTCCACATAGTATACATAGGCATCGGATGAATGATCTCAAACCTTGTGATCTGAGTGAACATCGGACGATCCGGTCAATCCTAGCAAGATCTAGGCTCTGAAACGCAGTTCATGAAACTCAGTAAGCCACGGCCAATCAGGAATGTTTTAAGAGATAAAATGCATTGCCTGCGGCCTCGATTCACCTTGTACATAAGATCACAATTGAGTCCAATGTCGAAAGGCTACAGCACCTGATGAACTATGAATGCAAGTACCGCGCTAACTATCTCCGGTCCTATGTTAACTAGGAATTTCTCTATGAGATCAGCTGCGCATCTAAATTGTCGCACAATTGCCACTCAAAAATAAATCTTTACGAGAAGTTCCAACGAAAGACGACCTAATTTGTACTCAGAACCAAATCTTTTCACGCAGGAGCCTCGATTCGCAATCGAATCCAGATACATCACCACTCGAACGCGAGAAGCAAGCGTTCCTGGGGGAGAGCGCGGCGCGGCGAGGCAGCAAGATCTTTGGTGTGTCGCCGCTCGCTCACTCACCTCGATGTCCCGGACGAGGAAGTCCCGCTCCTCGGGCGCGAGCTCGTCCCAGAGCGCGAAGGCGCCCTCCTGGCCGTAGTCCTTGAGCCTCTCCAGCAGCTCCTGCGGCGGCGCGGCTCCCCACCTCCCCACCGGTGCCGGCGCCCTCGCCGCCACCACGATCTCCGCCATCTCCCGACTCGAGCGCAAGGACCGAAGCTGCTCCTCCTCCGAGAAAGAGAGAGATCTGAGGGTTATGATGAGAGTATAATGAGTGTGACACGATCCAATCTTGAGGACGATTAGTACGATCCCGGAGGCTGCGTTGATTGGGCCGTCACTGGCATTGCGTTTGTGCGCGTGTCAGCGTGGAATGAGGACGTGCTCGCCTCAAAGCAATATTTTTCTCAATCTTTTTATAATTTATTTCACTTATTTATTTTTATATACTCTTTTGGATGTAGGAACTAAACATTATTTACAGAGTGTGCATACTACTTTTAATCCCTATAAGCAACATCAAAGTAACTTATGGACTAAATTTTAGGAACTAAGTATGGTTGTTTGAGATTTTAGGGATTAAATGAGACTAAATGTTAGAGCATCTCCAATTGAAGCTCTAAAAAGTTCTCTTCTCTAAATTTTTGAGACTAGAATTAAAATATCTCCTCCAATAGATACTCTAAATGACTCCCAAAAATAAAGAATCCTCAAAATTAATCATTCTATTCCCTACTTATAGGGAACATACTCACATACTTTATTTTAGGAACTCTATTAGAGAGAAACATATTTAAATTGTTTGTATCCTCAAAAATGGATCCAAAAAAATTATATAGGGAATCAATTTTTAAAGTAACTCTTGGAGTTGGAGATGCTCTTAGTCTCTAAAAATAATCAATGACCATCTAAACAGGCCCTAAGTAGAGTTTGTAAATCTGATATTTCACAATACAACGAATCTAAATAGATATTATTCATTGTTTTGATTCGTTGCACTATAAAATAATATTATAAGATAGAAACAATATGAAATACGGTAAAAGGTCAAATATCACCTTTAAAAAACCTTTCTTTTTTAACGTAATTCATTCTGATATTTGTCTGACAAATATTAAAATTACTTGTATTAAAAAACGAGGGAGTATATAATAAATTTCCATACTTTTTATCTATGCCACTGTCACTGCGTTGACCGTGTAAGTTCCTACATGCACTGTTGACTTTCTGAGTCAAGTGTGGGTATTAAAATCAGTAAGTGTGATTTTAAAATTTGTAGCATGCCCGTGCCGGTAAACATATGACGAGGTTAGAGTTTGATTATCTGATTAGTCACTTGATCAATTCATAAATTAATTAAATACTTATAATATAAGTTAATAAAAATATTACAAAACATAGTTTAAGCCACATAGATGAAAAAAGTTTTTTAGAATATCCTCCTTTCGGGACGGCACGAATATTTTTTTAAGAAGGTCACATGGTCCGATCTTATTTGAAGGTCGAGCATTTTAGTGCTGTTCTCACTCAAACACGTTCGACTAAAGTTTTATTGAGATCCGAGCGTCAGGTGGTCACATCCTGTTCCATAAGACAAGACACGAATGATCACGTTGATAATCCATCTTTATAAGTTGAAAATTTCAAACTGTGGAAATTATGAATTTTCTTGGATATGGGGTATGGTTTTTGAATTTCAGATGTTAGTAAATAGCTTGGGAAACTCAAGAAAACATTCGTGGTAGCACAATTGTTTTTTTGGATATTTAATACGTAAATAAATTTGTTGAAGAAGCAAAAGAAAGTTTAGTAGGCTCGTAAAAATTGTTTTATTTATTTTGAAATTCAATTTGTATGGACTAATTATATAGGAGTATTTGTTTATGTATTTTTGAAATATACATCGTAGGGTAAATGAGTTTTTAGGAATTTCTTTAAGAAACTTAGTAAATTTTAAAAAAATAGATCAGCTTTTGGCTATGCAACATAGTATCACATTATAAAATTATGAAACATTGAATGCAAATATTTACTGTAGCATCACATTATAAAATTATAATATAATTAAGCTCATTAAATTCGTCTCACAAATGATCTATCGAGTATAAATGAATTTTATAAATGGATGACATTTAATACTCCAAAATAGTATCTAAACATTGGATGTTACGGGGGCTAAAATTTAACCCTTGTATTCAATCACCCCCTTACGTGAGAGCTGAATATTCGTACTTATCTTTTGCTGAATATATTTATCACGAGTAATTGTGGTGCATTTTATTTGTATCATGTATTAATAGTTGATACCTCTAAAATTCTGTTGTAAACCTTGAGATGGCAAAACCAATTCACAAAAATATCTTAGAGTTAAGTAAAAATGGTATTTAAAAAGTTAGATGTTAAACACTTAGTTTAGTTTATTAGGTAAAGAGGTTAAATAATCAATTAACACTAGTTGAGAGAGTTATGTATACTTATTTCTGAAAAAAAACCTTTAAACCATAAAAAATCATAAAACTACGATTCAGAGTTCACAACACACAACATGCATCAATAATATGTTCAGAAATTATGAGCACGAGGGAATTAACCATCAACGCAAGAAATATCCTGGTAGAAATTGCTGAAATGTATGCAAATATCAATGAGCACAATAAACTGCACCGTCAATTGCATACAAGAAATTGTAGAGCACCTCACTCCAAAAACTTAGCCAAACATTATATATATATATATACATATATACGGTAGCGCTATTCTACACCACATGTGTAGAATAACTATTCTATACCGTTCACTTTCAGTAGTAGATTTTCTCAGTAGAATAGTAATTGAGTACTATTTTGTTTTCAGTAGTAGATTTCTCAGTAAAATAGTTATTCTACACCCGTGGTGTAAAATAACATTTATATATATATATATACAAATGATATCCTACACCACAGATGTAGTATAACTATTCTACTAAAAAATCTACTACTGAAAGTAGTAGATGTATAATAGTTATTCTATCCATGTGATGTAGAATAACGCTCCCGTGTGTGTATATATATACATAAGAGAGAGAGAGAGGAGGATTTAGTTTGCTAACAGTGGGCAAAGATTTATATCGCGAAGGTTGGCATTGGATGACATAAAAAGACATCGTCTTTTCTTATCCGATCCTTACTTGCGAGCGAATTGGATAGTGCATTGGTGAGCTGGCTCTGACAGTACAAGACACGAGTTCACCAGCAACTGCAGTTGCACACAACCAAAGAAGAGAAAACAAAGTTGAACCTGCTACTCGACATTGTCGCTGTGAAGGTATGCAAATCCTAGCACACGGGGGAACGAACATAGTCAGATGTGCATACTGGCTACTAGAGTTAGAACAAGCTACAACAATTTTACAGCATATACCATCACTGAAGGGAAGGGTCATGAAATCACATGAGTGCTATAGCTACTACCAGCTTATTGCTGCTCCAGGCTTGGCAACTTAGGCTTTCCTCTTTTTTAGCCTTTTGCAGGTACAAAATGGTGCTGCATTTTTTTTCCTTGTGGGGAAGTCACTTGGGAGGGAACCAACCAACACCATGGCATGGTTTATCTGATGGCTTCGGGGGCGGGAGGCTGACATTGTCAGCTTGTGTATGGTTTTGACTATTACCAAAAGAGGAAGCAAAACAGCTAGGTGAAGCAGAACGGTTTGGTGATGGGGGTTCATTCAAGTCCTGTTGGTGAGGGAAGTACTCATCATCAAGATCAGGAATGTCGCCTTTAAGGGTCTTGAATGCAAACTCAATGCATGGATCTGACCAGGAATTTCCAAACAGGGATGGCAGGGCCAGCCCAGATGGCTGAGCAGGTGCTGGCTGAGCAGGTGCTGCGGTTGCATCTCGGCATCCAACATTTAGCGCGGAGCTCGCGACAGGCTTTCCATCTATTTGCATGGAAATTTGTGACTCCTGATTTTCAACATTTTCCCAAAAGCTTGTGACAGGTTCTTCATCTCCTGGCTCAGGAGCTAAAGAAAAGCCAGTTTGCAGGGAATGATTTTCAGCATAATTTGGCAGCAAGTAGTTGGCAGTGTTTTCCTCGTTGGTCTGTATTGGATTCACAGTTAAAACTTGGATGAACTGCGGTTGATTGGTGGCGCTTTCCTGCATAGTCTGTGTTTTGTTGACAGCACCAGTTTGTCTCAACTGGGGCAGATTGGCAGTGTTGTCCTCACTAATCTGCATACAATTCACTGTATCTGCTTGCCTGGGGGGAAACTGGTTGGTAATGTATTCTTGTGTAACCTGCATTTGAAGTATATCATCTGCTTGGCTAGATTGCAACTGATCGGCTGTGTTTCCTAGATTAATCTGCATTTGATTTGCATGGCCCAGCTGTGGCTGGAAGTGATCGACAATGTAGTCTTGTACAGTATGTATTTGAATGAAAGAGTCTGCTTGGCTCGACTGTAACTGACTGACAGGATTTTCCTGATCTGCTTGTATTTGATCCTGAGTGTCTGTTTGGCTATACTGCAACTGACCAACAGTGTTTCCTTGATTAGTCTGTATTTGATTCACAGGGGCTACATTGTTCAGCTTTGACCTTGAGTGTTCGGTATTGTCTTCTTTGATAGTTTGTATTTGAATAAAACAGCCTCCTTGGCTTGACTGTAACTGACTGACAGCATTTTGCTGATCTGTCTGTATTTGATTCATAGTGTTTGCTTGGCTCAGCTGTGACTGATCAGCACTGTCTTCCTGCATAATTTGTATGTGATTGGCAGCATCTGTTTGGCTTGACTGTAACTGATTAACAATGCTCTCCTGAATAGCCTGGATTTGAACGGCATTGGCTGCTTGGTTCGATCGTGACTGATCAGTAGAATTTTCTTTAATCATCTGTACCTCATCGACAAGATTTTCCCTAGTAGGTTCATCTTCAGGCTTGGTATTTAAATCATGAGTAATCTTCAGTGAAGCTAAGCAGGGTGATGCTCGGAGAGGCATGGCAAACACTTTTGCAGGGTTCATTTTATGCTTCTTGGGTTTAAACTCTGCATCTGGTTCTTTTCTTTTTCTTGTAACAGATTTATTTCTCCTTGCAGCATTCTGTGCAGAGACTGGTGTAATACTTTTGCTCTTCAAATCATCAACTTTGTTGGCATATCTTTGTTTTGCTATCCTCCCCTCCAACTGGGGCATCTTATTTTTGGTGCCGAGTCCTTTATATGGACTGAGCTGTTCCTCCAAGGGAAGCATGACACCTTCTGAAGTTAGCAATTCACATTGAATGGCCTTATCAGCAGTGTTTGGCCTTGTAAGTTGCAATGATGTTGCCTGATTTTCACAAAATGGTCAAATGAGTATAATTATTGGGAAGAGGGGGGCATACAAAAGGAAATTTTGTCTAACACAACTTCAAAATACAACTTTGACCACAAATTTGAAATTTCGTTTTAAATATACTGTGAAACCCAACAGATTTAAATTATTATGAAAGCACCTTTCGAGGCAGATCCACACATATGACTACCATGTATCCAATCTAAACAAGCAGTCATGACCAGACAGGGTAGAATCTATGTAGTAAAAATGTAAAACTGAATTCAGAACGAATTTATACAGTTTTTTTTGTCTGATGTAAGACAGTGAAAAGAAAATCCTGATTCTTAGCACAAGTGGCAAAAAAGAGAATTTTGTAACTTCTATGAAAGAGCAACCAGTATAAGAGCAGTTACTCAGTTAGCACTTGGCAGGTGGCTGATGTGTGAGCTCAAGGACACATAATGACTAAATTTTAACTAGAGCAGAGATGTTCAATTTAACGAGTGTGTCGTAATTAGGATAGCTAGCATTTTTATTCCTTTAATGTCCTGACAGAAGAAAGTATAATGTTCCAGTAACTCAAAAAGCATAATGTTCCAGTAACTCAAAACAAGAAGAACACAAGCCGCAAGGAACTCACATGAGATTGGCTTTCCCTAGTACGAGGATCTTGAATACTTCTCTTTTTTGGCCTCACACTGCATTGATAAATGTCCCCTGATTTAAGAAAACGTTGCACATCCTTCAGAGAGCGAAATTCATATCCACTGACTGGATCAATGTAGTACTGCAGATATCAAAACAAGGCAAAAGTAAGTCTAGATAAAGCATCCCACAGCATTCCTGGAATGCCCTGAAGGTTTCCATTACGATTACATGAACTAGCAATGCAGCATGCATTATATGGCTGACAAGGGGCATACTCAGCTTCCCCATGGTGGCCACATAGGCTGCTGAGCTGTTTTGTCCTGCCTAGGTGACCACTAACTTGCCTTGGTTTCTGTTAGTGCACGGCGCCAGCCTGTTACCATGCCAGCGCCTAGCACTGAGGGCAACACTGGGCACACTAAATTGTAAATTCCGTAGAAAGGAATGAGGATATGCCCATATAAATATGATAACACTATCACATTATATATGCACTTCTCCAAAAAAAAGACAAGCTTCAAATAGCATTTGAAAAAACAGCATCCACAAGTACAATTGAAGAGTATAACTAATGAATTGGGCTTCCTTAGAAATTTGGCAGTTCAGACTTCAGAATGAATGAGTTTATTGTAAACTGGCATGCTAACATAAGGATACAGCTGAAAGGGGATTTTGCCAGAAACACATGGGCTTTATCTTGCTTTTAGCTGCTTTGCTCATTGAGATGGTTGCATATAACAGTGAACATGCAGCACATGTTAAAAATATTTCTTTGGTGGTTACCCTATCTCAAAACAGAACAGAGATGTAAGTGGAACAGTATTGCTAGTTGGGATAATATTAGGCATTATAGTGTATTATTGCTGCACAATGTTGAGATGCAGCTTATAAGCACGAGTTTTATAGGTGAACAATGTTGACACGGCTTAGAATCGTCGAGGGATATTAAGTTCAGGATATTCATAGGCATGCTAATGACTAGGGGTCAGTGTGGTTGTTGTGCTGTGCTATGGAATCTAGTTTTCTGTACTGATTCTAGCAAAAGCAAGATTTTCTTGTCACAGCTCCAACGAAGGGAGTATTATAGTCACATGTCCAAAAGAAAAGAGTGTTTCAAGTAGCTCCAAAGAAAAGACTCAAAAGAGTATTATTGTCACAGTTATATAAGTGTTTTGAACAGCAACCACAATAACAGACAGAGACTTAGTTACGTCGATTTAGATAGAAACGAGCAAGAGAAAAAAGATCATATCACTCTGGCATACCGGATCGGTCCTCTTGTCTGATCCATTCTTCCTTGGCCTGTCTTCTTTCCACCACCCATCAGGAAGTCCATTAATGCCTAGCTTATCCTTGTTTTCAACCTAGCAATGGAGTGACTAGATGTAGTTAGTTAATTGTTTTAGATAGGAAGGAGTCAGAGAAAAAGGATCATTACATCATACCAGATCATTCTTGTTATTTGGTGCCCTTTTCCAGTCTTCTTTTGAACATCCATCAAGCAGCCCCTTAACACCTAGCTCATCCCTTCCGTGAACCTATCATGAAAAGCATTTGAATCAACAGGATATAATGTTGTAGATGGAAAGGAGCAAGAGAGAAATGGTCATTGCAGCATACCAGATCACTCTAGTACTTCAACCCATTCTTTATGGAGAATTTTAAGGTACAACCAAATGATTGTGGACTGTTCGTTGTTTTTGATCTAACGGCTCATATTTAAATAAGATGATATATTACCCCCCCCCCCCATATTTCCTTCCATTTTTATGTGCATGCATGCAAAATTGCATGGTACTAAATCAAGGGCTGAAATTAATTAGAAGTATTACCTCCTTAGGAGGTACATGTTGTACCGTGGAGACCCCCTTCTTTATTAACCTATCTTCTTTCCACCATCCATCAGGCCCCTTCATGACTGGCTTATCTTTGCTTTGAACCTAATAATAAAATAATTATGATGACATAGTGTTTTACATAGAAAAGGTAAGAGAATGAATTACAAAGATCATCATAGCATACTGCATACCAGATTACTCTTGTGATTTGGTTCATTCTTTTCTGGACTGCCCTCTTTCAAACAACCATCAGAAAGCCCATTCATGACTGGTTCAATCTTGGCTTGAGCCTATCAATGAAATAGAGTGGTCATTACTGGCATACTTGTCATGTGCTTGGAACAAATGAAAAAGGGGAGATGATTTTAGAAAATGTGCATACCTTGATAGAGGGGCTTCCTCTGATAAGCCCACTTCGAGTTCTAGAACAGGAACTCTCACTGGAATCTATCTCAATGATTCCTCTAATAAGTCTACTTTGTGTTCTAGAAAGTAACCCCTCTTTGGAATCCACCACAATGTTTCCTCTAACAAGACCACTTCGTGTTCTAGAACATGATTCATTGCTGGCAGCCACAATGGTGTTTCCCCGAACAATCCCACTGCGTGTTTTAGAGGGTGAGCCTTCATTTAAATCCACAGTGTTATCTCCCCTATTTCTTGTTTTAGAGAATGAACACTCATTGGAATCCACAATGGCATTTCCCCTAATAAGCCCACTGCGTGTTTTAGAGGGTGAGCCTTCATTTAAATCCACAGTGGCATCTCCCCTAACAAGCCTATTTCTTATTTTAGAGCATGAACCCTCATTGGAATCCACAATGGCATTTCCCCTAACAAGGCCACTTCGTGTTTTTGAGCATGAACCCTCATTGGAGTCCACAATGCTATTTCTTCTAACAAGCCCACTCCGTGTTTTGGAACAACCTCCCACATTGGAATCAACAATGCCATTTCCCCTAACAAGTCCACTTTGTGTTCTAGAACATGAACCTTCATTGGAACCCACATTGATGTTTCCCCTAACAAGCCCACTTCTTGTTCTAGAACATGAACTATTGGCGTAATCCATAATATTGTTCCCCGGATGCTTTGTATTCTAGAATATGAGCTCCCAGCAAGGTTACTTCAGTTCTCAAGGACCTGTTCAATCACATATTCACATCAAAATAGAAAAACGTAAATTTCCCTGAAAACGGCAGAAGAACACTAAGTTCATCCTGTAAAAATAGAATATGTATGACAATAATGTTGTTCAATTATTTGTCGAGCTTGCAAAATGTTTTTTTGGAAAACAATGCTTAAAAACAGACCTGTACTGAATACAAAACTTTGTTCATTGAGATTTGTAGAAATGAACAATGACGATAATGTGCAAGATTACCTCTCGAGTACATGAGTAAATTATGCAATCTTTAAGGTGCATTATTTAGTTCAATTGATGAGTAATTCAAGTTTTGCATGTTTTAGCCTTGCTAAGGGTACTCTTTCCAACTTTGTGTGCCTAATCAAGGAAACTAAGATTAGAATCTCAAGAAAGTGAGACCTTGTGCAGAAAAGCCATACTGAAGATTAGAGAAGTTAAGAACAACCCTTATCTAACAAACCATGTGGCATAAACGAGAAAGAACTAATTTTGTATTGTATTTAGTCAAAGGATGGGAGTAAGGTGGAGGTGTGGTGGGGTTCGGATGAATCAACTAGTAGATCAGAACAAAATTTCCAAAAGAATCAAACATGAGCAGGTTAAGCAAAGAAACCAATCATGTCCAGGTAGTAGACCCCACTCTACCCCAACCCCAGGTCAGTACAGTAGCGCGCGAGGAGGACGAGGACGAGAAGCACACCACGGAGTCGAGGTCGGCCGGTCGGACCGTCGGTGCAAGGAGGCCCGCAGCCAGCAGCCAGCAGCCGTGTCCAGCGGCGAGGGATCCACGAACGCGGCCCGCCTCCCCGCCTCCGCCGGAGAGGAAACCCTCCAAACCAGCGTCGAGTTAGGCACCTACGAGAAGCGGCGGAGCATGGCGTGGATGGAGGTCGCGGCCCGCCGCGGCTACGGCACGGTGGCTGCGGGCGTGGTCAACGCCGGGGATGGGAGGAATTCGGGTGCGCGGCGTCGGGGCGGAGAAAGAGAGGAGTGAGGAATGGGATTGGGATTGGGATTTTGATTGGGATTGGGATTGGGGAATGAAGCGGCTAGCATTTGACGTGCCAATTAAGCTGTACTTATCATAATTATTATTTAAGTGTTTAAATAATTGAATATATTTAACAGTGGACATTCGATAAGCGGTTCTAAAAATATTATGTTGGGAAGTTTTTTATATATTTTTTTAAAAAATATACTGTTAAATAACTTGGAATTCGTCCTTGAACTCAATGGACAAGGTGACCATGAGCTACTGAGAGTGAAGAATTTTTTTTAAAAAAATATTTTTTAAAAAAAATCAAATCTGTATGCCGATTTCAAAAAATTGCAAAAGTAACATGCGGTCGGCGACTGGATGCCACGTCAGCTCTAGTCGACACTTTAAGTACCGACTGGTGCCGAATACGCCGTGTCAGCACTAGTCGGCACTAGAAGTGTCGACACTTCAAATGCCGATAGTTTGTTACTTTTGCAATTTTTTTAACTTGACATATAAATTTGAAAAAAATATTATTTTTTTAAAAAATCGAGAGTGAAAAGGGGGCTTTTATTGGCACTAAACCAAATTGTTCTTTCTTATTGGCACTATCAAAATATTTTCTCTCTTATCTTTGAGAGTACGGAGCTTGTTACTGTCCGTGGTAGATTTTTTAAAAAAAACTATAAATCAGCACATGTATTGTCACATTATTAAGACTTTGTTTGGAACACATAAATTAATTCAATTTTCATAAAAATACTTTAAAATTCATTTATTTCAAAGAAAACCTTAAACCTTAAAAAACAAGTACGGAATAGAACACATGTTATTATGCGGGAGATTTGAGGATTTATCACTAAAAAGTTTATATAGTTCGATCATTTGCTACTTGTGTGGATGATAAGTAAAATCATTTGAGTCTATGACAGTGGACTAAAATGGAAAATAATCGAAATCATTTTTAGGAGTGGCCAATTATTAAAAATTCCTTATTATGTTGTACAAAAGCATATCAATCGTGGACAAATGCTATCACATTATTAAAAAAGGAAATGTGTATATAACTACAAATGTGTCATTAATTCATACATGCATAAAACATCTCATACGCACTCTGACGCCGTGGCGGAGCTAGAGAAAATCTAAGGGAATGCACTCAAAGGTAAAAAAAATTATTAATAATAACTAAAAAAATTGGATCCGCTTCCTGTGAATGGCCCAGGCTCCACTCCTGTCTCACATATCATACTTTCAAATGCACAAGCACAAAATAAATATGTCTAAATTATAAACATGCATGCACAAGTACTTTTGAGTGTAAGAAGCACAAAAAGTAGTACTCAATTGCTATTCTACTGAGAAAATCCACTACTGAAAGTAGTCGGTGTAGAATAACTATTCTACACACGTAGTGTAGAATAGCGCTACCGTATATCATTAATATAAAATTTATATAAAAGAATATGTCATTGATACGAAAGAAGAGATAAAATAAACCTAAATGTAAGTCATGTAATGAGACTTAGAAACAAATTACGATAAGGCACGTCTATTTTAGCGAATATATGAAACAAACGTATCTACGATCTATGATATTTTTAGATATAGTCTCGGTAATATCTAAAACTCCTAAAAAAACAACAAATTCTTTGATTCTGTCGGATGGATTGGAATATACTACAAGAAAAGAAATTTTCGTCGGCAATTTTTATTTCCGTCGGCTTTAGAAAATGCCGACGGAAGTTAATTAACTTTCGTCGACCTAAAGTCAGCCTAAAGGAGCCGACGGAAGTTAAGCTAACTTTCGTCGGCTTTTTCACAGTGGCCGACGGAAGTTAGAGAGCAGTTTTCCTCGCTCGGTATAAATCCCTTAACTTTTGTCTACTCGCTTCCGTCGGCCAAATGCCGACGGAAGTTAGCCTTTTGCCGACGGAAGTTAGCTTCTTCCGTCAGGAAAAGACTAACTTCCGTCGGCTTTGGCCGACGGAAGTTCCCTGGATTGTTGTAGTGATAAGACCCTATTTGGTTTAGGCTGGCTAAACTTTAGTCTCTTTTAGTCCCTAAAGTACCAAACATGGGGACTAAAAGGACTAAAATTTAGTCCCTAATGTTTAGCCCTTTAGTCCCTAAAAACTTGCTAAACCGAACTAAAAGTGAGATTTGACCCTCCCTGCCCTCAGCCTCCCGACCCCCTCAGCCCTCACACGCCGCCGCCGCTCCTCACCCATCAACGCCGCCCCTCACACGCCGCCTCCGCGACGCCACTGCCACTCCCGCCCCCACTTCTAGGCCTCCGCCCCGCATCGCCGCCCCCTCCACCGGTCCCGCTTCCAATCCTCCGCCGCCTCTCATTCCCGACGGAAGTTAGCCTTTTGCCGACGGAAGTTAGCTTCTTCCGAAGCTAACTTCCGTCGGCTTTGACTAACGAAAGTTTGCCGGATTGTTGTAGTGTTGTGGGTACCGGGTAATACAGCTTGTTTATGTTTAACCAATTGCATGGCACAGAACACATATGTGGAACAGTATGTTAGTATCTCCTACTCCTAAAAGCACGACTTCATGGTGAACGTGAATCCTACCCTTTTTCCACCTACCAACAGCGTAACCCACCAGCTCCCAACACTTTGCTTCCCTCTGCGCGTGGACCCCACCAGCTCCTAGCGCTGCCCCTGCCCCTCCTGCTTTTCCCTTTGGCTGCGCACCCATCTCCTCCCGTGCGCGCACAGGCTTCTTCTTCCTCCATCTTCTCCTTCCTCCTCCATCTCCTCTTTCCCCCTCCATTTTTTCCTGGAGCTTTCTCCCAAACCCAAGCCGGCCCGACCACCTCTCCCGTGCCCCGAGCCCGCCACGCCGCACCTCCCTCTTCGTCCATCCGAGCCCGATCCGACCCGCGCCGCGCCACCCCAACCTCCTCCTGATTTTTCTGGCCAAATCCTAGCACGTCTCCTCCTCCATTTAAAGCTGGTACCCTCTCCTCTTCCTCGTCGCAGCTGCCGTCCCGACGTCGCCGGGCTGCTGCCGTGCCGCCCCGCTTCCCCCTGCCATGCCGCCTAGCTTCCCCCTGTCGTCGCCGCTACAACTCCTGTTTGCCTGGTCGCGTGCCGATGAGCCGCTGCCATGTCATCCCTGTTGTCTAGAAGAAAAGCTGCATCCCATGGGTTCCTCTTCATCCCCGCCGGCCAAGCGATCGTTGCATCAATTCTCTTCTCATTGTGAGAACCCTCCTGTCACCTCTTTATTTTTCCTGTAATATGTATCATGATTTTTGTTTCGTTCATGGCTCATTGTTGCTCATTGATTCGTTATGTGCATGCCTTTATAATTGTATATTATCAGGATGTTATTGTCACGTCCTTGATTGGGTTCTTTTCAACTTGTTGCCAGCCTTGGTTCAACTTCAGTCGCATCAACCTCCCTGTTTAATTTCCCATTGTGAGGATCCCTCTTTCTTCTCAATCAAATTAGTGTGCAATTATTGTATATCCATTGTGTCATATTATTGCTAGGTACTTTGCCAGAGAGCGTATTCTTAAACTGGTTGAAGGAAACAAGAAGTTTCTGGCAATTGATAAAGCAATAGGATAAAATGGATTCAAGGTTGTTACTCTGCTTCGACTTAGTCCCCTACTATCTTTCTCCCTTGGGAACTACCTGTATGGGTTGACTTCAGTGAAGTTCTTGCCTTATGTCTTAGGAAGGTTTGCACTTTCTACCCACTTCTGTTTTCCCTTGATTCCATTATGGAACTATCTTTGAATCAAACAGAATGGAAGCATGGTCTCTATAGAGCAAGCTTCAGTACTAATAATTGGTTAGTCTGTCAGGGGGACTTTTAATTGCTAAAACTTAAAAAGCATCATGTGTTTTTCTTCTGGATCATATTTTGCATTCGTTGTAATGGAGTACAATGGTGCTGTTTCAGAAGTCATGCAATTTATAAGACCAAAAGAATAGCAAAAACCATACACCTGTTAAGAGACCAATAATCCACCATGACTTTTAAAGGGATAAAAACTATCAATGGTACCTTTTCTTCAACAGTTCAACGCCTTGTTAGCTCAGACATCTCTCTACAGTTGGCTGGGAATGCTCCCATGATCATGGGCCTATGTCAGTGCCGGTGCATTCGGACGAGCTATAATTGTAAGTTCTTAAACTCATCAATTTATTTTAGTTCATTATTAGCATGAACATACTGATATTGCAGTTTCAGTGAAAAACCAAAACTTTTAAGCCACCAAACTCTTTCAAATCTTGCTGAATGCTGATGCGTGGTGTTTTGTACTTGTTGCTATTCCTAAGAATGCCTGTATTTACCATTTGTGTTTTCTCATATATTATTGTAGCTCTAATGGAGCTGGTCCATGCCATCAATCTAGGATTGTTGTTCAATATATTGTTGTTCTTTGCTTCACAGTGAAGTGCCCATATAACAATTATTTGAGATGTTTATGTATCCAAAACTGCAAATGCAGTCACCTTAATCCAGCTCAAGACATTGTTTACTATTGCAATATTTTGGCCTACTTATTTCATAACTGGTTTAGCAGTTCACATGTTTGATATTTCATGCGAAGGTGTAATGATGTATTGGTATGATAATTGAAAAAGGATGGTGTGTGCTAACTAAAAATGGGTTCGGCGTTAAAATCATGTAGTCTCAAATAAACAATTACTTTCTTCTGCTATGCCTCCTGGAGTGTTCAAACACCATATACATTATAGGAGTGTAAGAGATATCATGTAATTACTTACAATCTTATTTTTTGTTAGATGATTACATGGTGTTTAATTGTGTTATGTTCTCCATTTCATGTTTGTTTTGTCCAGGATGACAATTTATCAAAATTGGATTAGCTATTGACATTTGACAATTTGCAAATTTGTAGAGTATAACTTTTTCCTATTATGTGCATATATATATATATATATATCTTACAAGCTTAAGTTTCTTTAGCTAGGCTGGCCGGAAGATTGTCCAGCTAAAAATTTATTAAGGGGTCTTACATGTTTAAATCACCTTTGATAATCATTATAGAAACATATTGCATGTTACTCATATTCATTAATGTGCTTTTAATGTTTAATTGAAGTAGATCCCAGTGTCGCCCTGCCCCCTCTATGTAACACCCCAGAAATTAAAAAGGATTAAAATAAAAGAAAAATATTATTTAAATTATTTCTGGATTTATTACTAAAGGAAAAATCACCAAAGAGCTCAAATAAAGCCAAACAGGGAGAAATACTCAAAATTTGGACCTGAAAATTTTATGAGATGAACTAGAGACCAAACTATAATTTTAGGAATTTTTACAAATTTTTATCAACAGTGATTCATCCCTTAATCAAATATTTGATTTTCTGGAATTAAATAAAATCAGAAAACAATTTTTAATCTTATTGGGCCGAAACCCTGAAACTCCCTCCTAAAGCCTTTTTGGCCCAGCCCATTACCGCCCTCTCACTGACAAGCGGGACCCGCCTGTCGGCGCCGCTCCCCTCTCTCCTCCCGCCCGCACCCCGCCTCGGCCCCACCAGTCAGCCTCTGTGCGCCCGCGTTCACCCACTGACAGCCGTGGCCCGCCTGTCGGCCCTTCCTTTTCTGGTTCGGTCGCTGACAGGTGGGGGCCACCTGTCAGGACCTTCGTCTCCGATGGAAGGGGATCGCTCCCCTTTCCTTCCCCGGCGATCCCCTTCTGTTTTCTCGCCGCCGGCCACCGGATCGCCTCTGATCACCCTCCGATCACCTTCCCCGAGCGCTACCGACCCCATTCCATCCATAGCCCACGCGGTTTCGTGATTAGGGAAGCAAATCCGAGGATATGGGAACCTCGCCGGAGTTAGGAATTAAACCTTCGGGTTTCCTCGGTTTTACCTTCCATCCTCGCCGCCGGTGACCCCTATATAAACCCCTCTGGCCTCCGCACTCAGCCCACACTCACACCGCCCTCCCCGAGCGAAAGCCGAGCGCCATCATCTCTTTTTCGGTCTGAGGTCCTGCTCCACCTCCGGTCGCCGATCGCCGTCGATCCCGGCCCCCACCGCCCTAGCCGTCGCCACCGTTGTGGTCACCAGAGTCCACCCGTCCTCGGTCACCCCTCGATTGGCCGTGGAACCCGCCAGATCACCGTCGCCGCCGACCACCCGAACGCCCTGCTTCGTCTACCCTCGTCGCCGGCCGTCATCCGTCGCCATCCGTCGCCGCCGGAGGTACCATCGTGATCACCATCTTCTCCTCTTTCCGTTTTCGCCATAGGCTAGGATCCTAGGCCCTCGCCACCGTCGCCATGCTCGCACCCGTGCGCCACCATCGCCGGAGAAGAAGGGTACGTAACCCCCTTCGCTGCGTGCCGTGCCGGACGAAGCCGTAGCCGCTTGATCTGCAGCGAACGGCCACGATTAAATCCTGAAACCAAGCGCCCAGATGCGTTTGACTGAGGTTGACCGGTATCGATCGATCTCAGCCGTTGATTATCACTTAAGTGACCCGCCGCGCTGGAAATCGTTGGATCTAGATCCAACGGTCCAGATCCGATCGGCCCACGCGCACAGTGCGCTGGTCCATGGTGGACCTGGTTCACCGTGGACCGACGCCTGATTTCTGGTATTAAATAAAATTCAGAAAAATTGTTTAAACTTCAAAAATTCATATCTTGCTCATTTTAACTCCAAATTTCACCATTCAAATTTTGTTAAATCCAGAATAATATTCTCTACACATTGATGCCATAAAAACAGTATGTTACTGTTACCCAAAATATTTTTAGGAAATAAAAGAATAAAAACCCCTTAGGGATAAATTATTAATTCAGGAAAATAAATGAGAAAAGCCTTGAGAAAAATAAGATTATTGTTTATTCACCAAACATCAGAATAATGAAGCTTTATTCAACATAATAAAACCCACAAATATGTATGTTTGTTATTTGGTGGATTTTATCTGTTTATTGAATGTATTGTTTATTTTCCGTATCGAGAAGACTACGAGTTCGTCGAGGAGCAGGAGTTCTACCCCGAGGTTCCTCCATCACCATTTGCTGATCAAGGCAAGTCATCGACCACCCCTGTGGAAACAGTTGATCATAATTGAGCCCATGTTTTAATAAATTAACGCTATAACCCATAGGTTAATATTGCATTAGTCCAATAATCAAGCCTTACACTTATATTTATTAGATCCTTGTCCTTGTGTGCAAACCCAAGCCATGCTTATTGAGCCTTAACTCCTTGTCACTCTACTATAAAAATATTAGCTAGTGCCCCATGTACCGGCACAACTGCTATAGGATAAAAAGAATGAGTCGTAGATAGCTGGATTATGTATATGAATTTCCCTGTTATTCTCGTCTATGGACTCTGTTGGAGTTGGCTAGGTTATAAGTATGGTGGGTTCCGGGTGCAAGCTCGGGCACTGGTTTGTCGCACCCGGGGCACTATAAAGACCGGTCTGCGGGATCTGTTGCAAAGCACTTCCGTACCAACCACAAGTCTAATGGGTAAGTCCTAACTGGAAGTATGGAATACTCCGGCTTGATGCACCATAGAGGAGGGGGCAAGGGGCTAGCCTGCGGGCGACTTGTACCGACGAGGCTCAAGGGGGGGTATGGTGGGGCTCCGATGCGTCGGGACACCATATGAAACCCATAAGAGGATGCTATTGAGTCGGGGAGGACTATATGGAAGGTTTTGGCACGAGTTCCCGTGTGATGGGTCATCTCGTTACACTTCGATGTAGGTGATGAGTGCGTGCCTTGTGGGTACAGTGGTACATCTCTGATCAGAGTAATTTAATCTTTTCGAAAAGCCGAGCCCACGGTCAAGGGTGGGTTGTGTGACTACTTGCAGTTAGTTTACAAATGGTTTGAATGTTCAAGTTATTCATGGCACGTAAGGACTGTTGAGCGAGGTGGGGCTGACTGTACCCCTCGAGTTAGAAGATGATGACACACAGGCACATGTTTATTTTTCAGTACTAATAAATTGCTCACATTTAAAGCTTTACAATTATGCTGCTTCCGCAAAATTAGCCACTATCCCCCTTGTTATTATCTTGCATTATATTTGCATTCGGTGGCTTGCTGAGTACATCTGTACTCACCCCGTTGACTTACAACATCAGAGCCAGTCTACTACGAGGAGGATGAAGGTCTGGAGTAGCGACCCAGTCAAGGCGAGACTGGAAGGAGGCGTTCATCTAGGACCCTTATTTTATTAGTTTCTCTTCACATTTATTCACTTTTGTATTAATGCGGTCTACGAACCATGAATGATTGTCCGTATTGTACGTGGTCGCATGATGAACGTCTTGTTTTATTGATTTTCTATGGAATTTCAATAAAGTCCTGATTTATTAAATCGGGGCGCGACACTCTAACCTTCCGCTTGCTCTGTCTACCGCTTGCAATGAATGAGTCACTTTTCACAAATTGCACAAGGGATTTCACTAGAACAGTTCATTACGTATTTTACACAGGTCAGTTTCTGAACCATATTTTCGCAGTTTTTGAATTTGAAAGATTGTATCTCGATGATGGCCCATGTTTGCTTTCATATCTCAGCAGATTCATTGACGGTAGAGTCATTGTTGAAACTTTTGGATGAAGAAAGTTTAAGAAAAGACACAACTCTTCCTTCCCCTGAATGGTCATCAGGTATTCAGGTCATATAGTGCTCTTAGCAGAATTCTGGTGAAAAGCCTAGAATCAGGCAGTGACACCCTAGGTATGTCATAAGGGAATAACCTCATTTTAATTGCATTTTAGTAGATTTCATATGAAAGTATGCATCTTTTGGATGACCCTAAATGCAATTCCTGTGAAAACCATCCATTCTAAATGAGGCCACAATGGATTTTATTAGTTGTCGATATGCACAACGACACACGACATCATTTCTTCATTCAATGAAAAGGGAGAGTTTGTGGGCATTATAGATTGACCATGAATCATAACTTAAATATTAATCTGAATCAACTAGACCATAATCCTGACATCATGATTAAATTTAGTTTTACCATATGACCAAATATGTAAAATGAATTATAGTATTATACTAGCAGGCTTCAGTGTTACTTGAATTTTTCAAAACTGATTTTGCATGCTATTATTTTCTTAACAAGATGGTTGGATAGAAGTTGGAGTCTATCATGCATCTAGAAATGCCATTTTTCTTTTGCGCTTTCTGTCGGTCACCATTGACTGTTATACTTCAAAGTTTATTGATTTTCTATAGAGCTATACAACTCCTTGTGCTTTCATTGGTTCTCTATTGATTCTCTAGAATTTTGGTGCCAAATGATTCTTTACAAGGCTACCAAATTTTGGCATTGGTTCTATATTTCATTCTATTCTTAAATAAAGGTAACGATTATGAAGTGCTATGCACACAGGCATACTTTTTAGAACTTTTCGTAGCTTTTTCTAAAAAATGTTTGATATCATCTATTAATACGGAGAATAATTTCAACTTATGTCTTTTTTATCTGTTCAACTTGTCTACATCTCATGAAAAACTTTTATCGTTTAACCTTATTAAATATCATGAAAATATGTATACCATGTGGCATTGAATGAGTGAGTACCTAGGAATATTATCATCCTGAGTAGGTTCTTTGTTTCAATTGTCATTTTGGATCAACTTTTGTTTTGTATATTAGTTCAAATCATAAGATGACATATTGATTTGGAGATTAAACTTAGTTTTGCATAGTATAGTTAATAATTTATACTAAAAGTGAAATAGTAGTCTTTTGGCCTGGTATATATGCACTTTAAATGTACTTAGTAATTTCTACCAATTCTGAAATAATAGTCTTTTTTCTAGGTACATTCACATGTACTTTAAAGTTTAAAGTTTAATAATTGTAGCATCAGTGCATTTGTGAATAAAAAAGGAGCTAAATTAGTTGTTACAAACATATATAACAACATGCACATGCACATGCTACTCCTCCCAATTATTAATATACTAGACTATATAGATTATTTGTCAAATCATATCATCACAACTACCTCTGCAATCTACAGTATAAAGTCTATATAGGCACACAAAGGCCTGGAAAGGTGTCCTGCATTGACTTTCTCCCTCACTTTCCTCTTCTTTAGTACAGAGCTTGTCTTCCACCAGTGAATCTTCCTTCCCCTATGTACAGAATGCACAAACACACACACACACGTGCGCGCGCACACACACACACTCTACATTCAAAGAAATTGCACGGGTGATTTGATAGAAGATGAGTAGCCTGTCATTTGATAGCTCCTTTCCCTTTCTCTGCACAAATTGCATAAGGTGATAAGTGAACAGTAGGCTAGGGATGCAGACCAACTGCCCCTCTCTTTCCAGTTCCATGAGAGGACTAAGGAGCAATCTAGCTTATGATTGATTAAACAATACAGGTTCAGACTATTCAGTTGCTAGGGTACCTCTCCTATGATCATAAGATGACATTGATTTGGAGATTAAACTTAGTTTTGCATAGTACAGTTAATAATTTATACTAAAAGTGAAATAGTAGTCTTTTGGCCTGGTATCTATGCACTTTAAATGTACTTAGTACTTTCTACCAATTCTGAAATAATAGTCTTTTTTCTATGTACATTCACATGTACTTTAAAGTTTAATAATTGTAGCATCAGTGCATTTGTGAATAAAAAATGAGCTAAATTAGTTGTTACAAACATATATAACAACAAGCTGATATAAAATTTAGCATAAATTTGAGCAATACCATGATAGGATAGGTGCATATTGTACTGCATATGTAGCTATTCTTAGATCATATGAAGATGAGCACGGGTGTTCAGACTTCAGAGGTATGTATAAATAATAAGAGCTTACTGCAATTTTTTAAGTACCATAGGTTTGTACATTGACCTGTTGTCAAATACCAACTCTCCAAAAGTGATATCATTACACTGTACACATGCTACTCCTCCCAATTATTAATATACTAGACTATATAGATTATTTGTCAAATCATATCATCACAACTACCTCTGCAATCTACAGTATAAAGTCTATATAGGCACACAAAGGCCTGTAAAGGTGTCCTGCATTGACTTTCTCCCTCACTTTCCTCTTCTTTAGGACAGAGCTTGTCTTCCACCAGTGAATCTTCCTTCCCTATGTACAGAATGCACAAACACACACACACACACACGTGCGCGCGCACACACACACACACACTCTACATTCAAAGAAATTGCACGGGTGATTTGATAGAAGATGAGTAGCCTGTCATTTGATAGCTCCTTTCCCTTTCTCTGCACAAATTGCATAAGGTGATAAGTGAACAGTAGGCTAGGGATGCAGACCTCCTGCCTCTCTCTTTCCAGTTCCATGAGAGGACTAAGGAGCAATCTAGCTTATGATTGATTCAACAATACAGGTTCAGACTGTTCAGTTGCTAGGGTACCTCTCCTATGATGCTTATGGCTTTTGGCGGGCAAATTTCAAAATTTGGTGTGCTTGGAGTTACAGCTATATATAAGCACTCCCTAGGTCTAGGAAACCATTCTTATCAGGTTTCTCTACTCTTCAGCCAAGGTAAAACTAAACCATCTTCAAGATTTGCATAATTCATATGTTCTTGGTTGATTTAGTTCCTTCTTATTGAGGTTCTCCACTCCTCAGCCAAGGTAAAACTAAACCATCTTCAAGATTTGCATATTTCACATTGACATTTGTGTGAGTGGTGACTAGAGATATATATTTGTTTTGCATGTTCTTGGTTGATTTAGTTCCTCATGGCCTGCTAGGATTTGGTTATGGCCCACTAGGATTTGGTTGTATATGATTATGAAACTACTTTTGTGGATCTGCCATGGTTAGTGTTGCAGAATACTCCTCAACATATAGTGCCTTTGCTCTACTCCTCAGGCAAGGTAAAACTAAACCATATTCAAGATTTGCAGATTTCACATATTTGCATCATACACTTTGTGTGAGTGGTGACTAGATTTATATATCTGTTTGGGCCCTTCCTAGGTCTAGGAATCCATTCTTATCAAATTTCTCTACTCCTCAGCCAAGGTAAAACTAAACATCTGGACATTTGTGTGAGTGGTGACTAGATTTATATATCTGTTTTATAGATTTCATATGGACATTTGTGTGAGTGGTGGCTAGATTTATATATCTGTTTTGCATGTTCTACCAAGGGCTTAAGGCGATAGCTCTGATTCTATGTATGTTTAGTTGTATAGTTGCTTGTATGCTGATTTTTTGGGGTGGGTTTAGGATGGGGAGGCCCTTGAAGCGTCTTAGAGTTGAAGCTCCACGTGTTCCAACCTTTAGTGATTTTCATCCTTCAACAAGATGGAGCATAGGTTTTCGGGTATATCATAAGTATCATGTTGAGACATTTGCTCCTGGTCGGAAGAGGCTAACCTTGGTTTTGTTGGATGAGCAGGTTTGTTCACATGTATTTTTTAGTTATGCTTGGTTACATTCTTTTTTTTTAACAGAGTCTGACTTTATGTACTATCAATAGGGCAAAAAAAATGGTAGCTACTGTTTATGATGACCAAGTGGATCATTTAGATCCTCTACTTCAAGAGGGTTGTGCGTATTATGTGTCAAGGATGTCTGTAGAGCCTGTAAGAAGAATTGAACATAAGTGGCTTGCAGAGCATGTTTATGGGTGTGTTTTCACACGTGTCACCACTGTGAGTGAGATACCAAACATGAGTGAGAAGACATTGCCGCTTTTTCCGCCACTCATGCCGCTTAGTGAAGTTTTTGAATACACTTATCATAATGATATTTATGTTGGTACGTCTTTTAGTTGTCTATCTAAGTAATGTAATATTGTCCATGTCAAATCAATGTTGTACTAACATATTTTTCACATGTTAGATGTTATCGGAATGGTCATATTTGTAAGCACTGTAGGCTTTGTGCAAGGATGGTACAATAGGAAGATACCTATTAGAAATGTTCTTATAATTGATGGCAGGTATGCATATTGTAGTAGTATTTTATTAATGGTATGGTTGCAAGTCTATATTATTTGTATTATTATACCGATTTCTAGAAATCATTATTGTTCATGCCCCTTCTATGTTTGCTCCTTTGCCGCTTAGAACATTAGGATATGTTGATGTATTTTGCTGTTTTTGCATCTAAGGAGGGTTGTTTTTATAATTAATCTATAAATACTAATGACTTTCCCTGTATAATTGAACTATACATGCTAAAGGCCTTATAGAATTTCCATTCCTTTCATGACTTGTCTACTTATAATATATAGTTATGTTTTGTGATTACATTTTCAGTCAAATGTAATACCAACTCGGTTTTTTATATAGTATAATATATAATAATAATGATCATAATATATACAACATGAAATGATTTTTTCTTGAGTCTTGCGGATTTTTTGTAAAGTAGAATAACCTACTAAGTTCATATTTGCGTGGACAAGGGAAACTCAACCCCTTTATATTTATGTAGCTTCAAACCTATAAAGTTAGTCGTTAAAGACAAAGTAGTTACTAGCCATTTGACTAAATGGATGAGATGCTCTGAAGATCGAACTATCATTGTGGCAACTATGCTTAGAGCAAGGCGTGAACAAGGTGAGTTGACGTGTGTTTGTTTTTCATCTTGTGTTGATCTACTCTATGTACATGTGACTTTTATACTTCTTATTTACTGTTTAGATCATAGCCTACACACTACATGCTTCAGTAGGATGTACTTTGAACCTAATGTTGAAGTTGCACGTGATCTGAGACGAAGGTAAATTTATTTTTCATGATAGCTATTTTGTTAATTATTTTTAGGTGCATGGTTAATATTTATGGATTCTTTTGTAGGGTCAACAATGAGCTTATTGGAAATGCTTCTCCATGATACTAAAGGAGAAGTAAATACAAATATTTTGTCTAAGAGACCTCTAGCTATATAATTGCTAGAAGTGCAAGACTCATTTTGGTGGGAGTAAATGTGGTTCTGTTGACTTGAAGGAAGTTGATGCAGTTCTTTTTGTTTGCGTACTTATAGCTAGGATGCGTGCTACAAGTATATGCAAATGTTGTTGCTAAGATACTTCAAGCTAGCATGCTTTCTAGATGATTGTGTCTCATTGTATAATTTGATGCACATTGAATATATGGCCATGCCAATCTATCTAATTTTAGTGGTAGTATTTGTAGTATCACAAAACTTTATCCTTTGAAGTGAAATCCTTAAACAACATGTGGATTGATAAGTAGGTCATAGTGCACTGTTTTGAGAGACATATTTTAGATTATTTTCTTGATCCCTACCATTTTCTCCATCAATCTACAGGCAACGGTAAGCATTTTCCTGCCTGTTTATTTCCCACACATCATGTATTATTTGATGATAGCATGAGGAACATCTAGACTACGAAGCAGATAGGAATACACATTGTCCTGGTAAATACCACTTTCAAAGCTCATCTTTGCAGTATGCAATTTGATCAGGTAAGGTGTAGGATGGTTGTTTGGTTTGATTAGCTGGATGCCAAGTTTTTTGTATAGGAAAGTTTCTAGAGTTGCCAAAAGTTGGTGGGAAAGAATCTTTTAGCATTTCTTGATTGTTACTTTGTCAAAATTGTCATGGTTGAAAATGGTAGGAAAACAGTATTCTGATTCACTTGGATCTCTGATTTTCTCTGCTGTTACAGTTTGTTGTCAGTGTTAATTTGGATGTTTCTATGGAAACTACTCAAGCAATAGGAAATTTAGTTAAAGGTTTAAGAACTTATTTTTCTGGAATTTTATGAGTTCTTCATGTTTTACTTGTAAGTATTTTTATTTTTTAGTAATCATAAATTACCATCAAATTGTTTTGCTGTGTGTGATGTTTTTACACTACATATAGTTATCTGCATTTTTATGAGTTATTAAATCACTTCACTAATCAGTATTGATATACTTTCATGTCTTGGAAAGCCTTCACAAGTCACAACATGAAGGAAGCATTGCATGTGCTATGGGAAAAAGTTGTGAAGGATGAGGATGTCAGGAACTCAAGCAAAGTTGGAATTGATAATCTGTTTATCAGAGCTTATCTCTGCACTTTGTTTTGTTTTAAATTAAATGTTGTAATTAGAGTGAGAGAATGTGTTGTGGCCTGATTTCCTTAAGGGGAGATGTAGCTCTTTTTCATGTAATGTTTACTGTCTATAAATAAATGTTCTCTGTATGTTGTTTGTCTGTTCCATATATGAAAAGGAGTCAACTTTGACCAGTAGGCCACAAGAATTGCACAACAGCAACAAGTATAAAAATAAAAGACATCATTTCCAGCTACTGATGTGGCGTATGGTGTATTATCGGTGTGGTTGCTTTAAAGTAAGTGCACTGCGCTGCTGTGTGCTGCCTGCTGGTGCGTGGCGCCGATTGATGGGCTGTTTCAGATGTTTTTGCAGGACATTTTTTTGTCTTTCGCTGCCTTGGTCCTTGGAGTTTAACCAAGTACATGTACATACTACTACCTGCAAAGGCCTAGATGCGTCCACGAACCTGATTGCTCGTGACGCATTCCAAATCTTTTTTTCTCAAATCACTGTATTTATATCAAGAGAAGATGGATTGATGTGTTCCATAATCATATTATGTTTGACATGGTACATTATTTATCAAATTCTACGTCCTCATGGCTGCATGTGCATGCGCTTCAAAGTTGAGACGTTGAAGCTTTTTGGTCCAGTTGAGACGTAGCAGCAGCGTCGTCGCCTCTTATCTCTACTGGCGAACAGTGCTGGGGCAGCAACACAGTACTGCTACGATGACGTCAAAAAATTGAAAATGAACATCTCTCCTCTGCTGGACGTGAGCAAGCAAGAGACAAAGCTAGGCCAGCCGACAGAAATTTTTCCTCCATAGCACCATAGGCAGCATTCATTGCCTTCCCCTTGCCCTTCCACGTACTCATTTTTTTTGTGTAACACAGTTTTTGACTCCCGCCTTTTCCTTCAAATTTCCCCTCCTACCAGACTCCAGGTCTCACCCTCCCCTTCAAATTTTCCCCTCCTACCCGGTCTCCAGGTCTCACCTTCCCCTGCCTCTCACAATCCAAGTCTCCACTCTCTAGCTAGGTCCCTTGCCCGGCGTCGACGCCGCCCTGCCACTCCACTGCCCTCGCAACATCCTGCATCGTTCAACATCACCTTCCGCCCACGACGCCCTGCCCGTTTTGCGCACGCCATCCAGCACTGCCCGACACCAACTTGCCCTCGCCCCACTGCGTGTCATCCAGTGCTGCTCGGATCCACTCCACGCCGGGCCGCGCCGTCCCAGTCGTCACTGCTCCGCCCGTGTTGCCATACTGCTGCCACAGGGAGCAGGGAGCTCCCTACTCAACGCCCGCAAGACTTGTTTGCGGGCTACCGCATGCTGATGAGCCTCGCGAGGCCGTAGACCTTGTTGATATCTTCTCCCATGGCTACCAGGACGAATAGGTGAGCATTTCCGTGCACTGATCAACGCTGCATGTGACACAAAAGAAGAGATTTTGAGAACTGAATAAACCATGGCGACCAACTGATCAACTTTAGTTCAAGTAGTTTATAGTTAGTTTAATTTCCTGCATGTTTCGAGATTCACATGTAACAGTTTGCTAATCACACTAGGCTCAAGTATATCATTCTGGTTTAATTAGAGAGAGGTATATTAATGATTAATTTGTATATGTCCATTATATTCAGGCATAGACTTGAAAGCAAATACTCTACATATATATGCATGTGACACAAAAGAAGAGATTTTGAGACCTTTTTCTCCATCCATTTGTACATATGTAGTAACATTCCCTGGTGATTTATGCTCTAATAAAAAAGAAAGTGATTAGCTCAAGTTTCCACACATATGCAAGCTTCTGCTCATATGTTGATATATGCTACCTCGGTTCTCAAATGAATTATTTGTTGACATCGCGTCGTCTTCGATATAAAAAATAATTATATACAAGTATTTTTATTTATAATTTTCATGGTTAAATACTAATATTTTTAATCAGTTAAAAATTTAATATTTAAAGGTTTAATTGCATTTATTATAGGAGGTATTAGCAAAGTCAACCATAGCGGCATTGGTGCCCTCCCTGCAATTAACCTAAGAAAAAAATGAGCATGTGCTTAAATTAATTGATTGATCGAGGTCATCTTCTACCTTCGAAGACACTCAATTATCTGCTTGCTTTAAAATTATCCTGAAATTACAAAACTAATTTGTTTTTCATGTAGTTTGTCCTTTCTCTTGTATCATCATTACTCATAACTTTTTTCTTTTGGATGAAACTGTTATTATGTCTGGCAATAGATTACTTTCCTATCTGTTATAATTACAAATTTAATCATGTTCTGAAGAACCATGTTTTTCATTTCCAGTCAAGTTTAAGGAAGTTATTTTCTCTAAAAAGTACCAAAATGAGTGGGGTTTGCACATCTTACTTTTTAGTTTTTATGAATAAGCTAATTTCTTCATGATTCTAAGTTGTTACTTTTCAGGAATATACATACAATTTTGAAGTGAAACAATCTTATAGAGCGATTTCCCCCTAGCATCACCCTTATATCACACATTGTTATGGCCCCTATTTTACTGTAAATAATTGTTTAAATAAGTTGAGTTTAGGATTGTGTAAAGTGTCATGTATCCTGCTGGTTATTCAATATTGTATACAACTGCTCCAAGGTGTATTGGCCTTCATCAGTAGTTTGGCTTGGTGAATTATTAGTTCTTCATTGTAGTTATTTGAAGCCTCTCTTGATGGGAAGGAATTGGCACTAAGATATAACTCTACTTTGGTTCAAGGAGTTACTAATTTTTTTGGTAAGATTGAAGCCATATACATATGTCAGGTTTTGGGTGAGTGAAAAGGTATTTGATAAATTTGAACAACTGCTTTTAGGTGATATTTTGGTGTTAATTGAATAGATTTAATCAATGATGTCATATACATGTGATATTATTATGAGATTTGATGTTTATATAGAGTTGGTGAGCAACTTATTGACAGAAATAGAGATGAAGCATGTATTGTCCAAGCATTCATATGTTTTTCTTAACAAAATCTCTAGAATAAATATGTAGGAAAAGTATATAAAATGTAGAAAAAGCATGGATGTTTGTATATGATATAATGGATATATGACCTATAATTACCTTGAATGTTATAAAGTTTTACATATCGTTTGTTGTACAATTCATTTTCTTTAGTAATGAAATTATGTTCTAGACAACTATGTCCTTGCAACGAGACTACGTTTGCCATTTGTAGCATATCACTATATTTGTTTCTTACACCTTAAATTTTAATGAAGGGTGTTTTAGCACGATGTCACAACATTCAAGCCAAGATCTTCTTAAAGGGAAAAAAGGTCCCTATATTGTAATTGTTTAAGCACAAGTCTTGTAAAACATAACATAAGCTTAAATTTTTTAATTGAATATATGGAACAGTGCTTGATGAAGACTTGGCAAAGGGACTGAGATCTTACCTCAATGTTATACCAAGATCTCCAATAGGGTTGGTAATACATGAACCATCTGATAATTTAAGTCCAAATTTTGTCCCCTCAGACGAGGAAGATTTGGAACAAGTGGCTATGACTTTTCTTGCTCATAGTACTCTGACTTCAACCAATTTGCATGAACGAGGAGAGAGCTCAAATGGTATCCATTTTAACTATACCATACATATAGGAAAACATATTTTTAATATGCATCAATAGAATTAATTTTGGTTATATCATAGGATGAAAACGTTCTCGTGAGCAAGGTGAAGTGGGCATGAGTGATCAAAATGTCCAACATGAAATATCCACATCTAAACTAATCCAAGTGCGACGCGATCGACAAAAAAAGTGGTATGCAAAACTTACGCTTGAACAAAGACAAACAAAGCGAGATCGTCAAAGGGCACGTCGACACAGTTTAACAACTGAGGAGAGACAAGAGATTAATGCTCGTAGAAGAGTATGTAGCCAAAATTTATCACTTGAGGAGAGAAACGCCAGTCAAAGAGCTCGTAGGCAAAGTTTGACACAAGATGAGAGAAAAGAGAAGAATGCACGTCGTAGAGCACTTAGGCAATGTTTGCCACCAGAGGAGAGGCAAGCACTCCTAGATAAAATGAATGCAAATTATGCAACTAGGCGAGATACACCATGTCTTCAGTCTCTCGCAATGCAATGTCCAGAAGGTGGCACCTCATCCATGGAAAATTCACCAGCATCGTACCAACCCCACAATATCTCAAATATAGACGATGGTAACACACTTTGCTTGATTTAACACTTTTTATAAAGAAAAAAAAGGAATTTTGCTCTTATATTCACGTCTAAAAATGATCATATATGTAGATACAATCCTTCAAGAGAACAAAGATGAGGAGTACTACATGTTCATCGGTGGAGGTATTGTTTTTATCATTTTGAATCATTTTGAATCATGCATAGTTTGACTTGATTCTTATACTCTAACCTACTCAGACTTGGATGTGGGAGAAGATGCACCTATCAAACATGATCCCTATGAGCATATTTATAGCAACATACCTAATAGCACACATGTGCTAAAGCCCATAACATATTGTAGCCATTGCAATGCAAAGAAATTTCAATATGAGTCAAAGGGGTTTTGTTGCCGAGATGGGAAAATAAAATTGGCTACGCCTGAGCCTCCGCTTGAACTTAAAAGACTTTGGTCGAGTGCAGATTCTGATGCAAAGCATTTTCGAGATAACATTAGATTTTTCAACGGTCACTTCTCCTTCACTACATTAGGCGTTAGTCTTGATGAGAACTATGCCAACATGAGATCGGGGGTTTATACTTTTAGGGCCCATGGCCAGATTTACCACAATATACATTCATTTAGCCATAATGACTTTGGTCCAGATCATTTGGAGCTCTATTTCTATGATGATGATCCCAACCTTAATCATCGATTTCGTCACTCACCTAACCTTGATCAAGCAATCATGAGGAGATTAGTCGATATACTTCGAGGCAATCCGTACTCAGAGACATTTCGTAGTCTTGGCAAGGTTAAAAACCTTGAGGAATATCGTGTCTCACTAAACATCGATATAAGGATGGATCAACGTGTATATAACAGGCCAATAACATCAGAGGTGGCTGCTGTGTGGGTCGAGGGTAATGAGCTACGTAGATATTTTGACCGTAGCATAATCCTATATGGAAACAATAATGAAAAATACAACATCAAGCCATACTATGGATGCTACGACCCTCTATCATATCCCCTCTTCTTTCCAAGAGGGGAGCTTGGCTGGCACCCACAAATACCGAAGGATGGTGTGCCTATCGAAATTGTAATTCAGGAACATTATGATGATTATGGGAATGAGGATCCAGGTTAGTTTTATGTTAATCTTGCATTAGTTTTTTTTGTTTTTGTACTTTTTTATGAACTAAAATTATGTGACTCAATCTTGTGTTTAGATTTGAATAATCGGTTGTGCGTCTCCGTCAGAGACTACTACTGTTACAAATTCCAAATGCATTGTGAGAATTTCAATGCTATACTATATGGCAAACGTCTATTCCAACAATATGTGGTTGATATGTATATCAAGATAGAGAGTACACGATTGGACTACATTAGACATCACCAAAAGGAGTTACGTGCTGACCTATATAAAGGTGTGGTTGATAGTATACAAGCTGGAGAGAGTCGAGCCGATGCAGTGGGAAAGCGTATTGTTCTTCCAGCATCATTCATTGGGGGCCCAAGAGATATGAAAAGAAGATTTAGGGATGCTATGGCCTTAGTGCAAAAATACGGAAAGCCAGACATATTCCTAACAATGACGTGTAATCCTAACTGGAATGAGATAATGCATGAGCTAAAACCAGGACAATGCCCACAGGACCGTCCGGATCTCATTGTGCGTATATTTAGAGCCAAACTAGAGCACATGAAGGAACAATTGTTTAAGAAGCACATTCTTGGCAAGGTGGTTGCTTATGTTTATGTCATCGAGTTCCAAAAAAGGGGTCTTCCACACGCCCACTTCCTTCTAATCATGGAGGGACGATACAAGCTCACTTGTCCGGAACAATATGATTGTGTCATATCAGCTGAGCTACCAGACAAGAACAAATATCTAGAACTATATGAGATGGTTGTCAAACACATGATGCATGGTCCTTGTGGGGTCTTAAATCCCAAGAATGTATGTATGCAAGATGGTACATGCAAGAACCACTACCCACGTCCTTTCAATAGTACTACTTTGCAGGGGAAGGACTCATACCCTATTTATAGAAGAAGAGATGATGGCCGTCAGGCAAAAGGTTCGTAGGCAAATACTAGACAATAGGTGGGTTGTGCCATACAATCCTTACCTTCTAAGGATGTTCAATTGCCACATCAATATAGAGGCATGCTCAAGCATTAAAGCCGTGAAGTATCTTTTCAAGTACGTCTATAAGGGGCATGATCGAGCATCGGTTTCTCTAGATGAGATCGATAGCAATGGTAATATTGATGAGATCAAGCAATTTAGGGATGCAAGGTGGGTTACCCCACCCGAAGCATTATGGAGGATCTATAGCTTTGAGCTTAGCAAGGTCTCCCCACCTGTGATGCAGCTACAACTACACCTCCCAAACCTGCACATGGTCTCATTTTGTGTTGGACAAGATCTCTGAGAAACCAAGGATGGTTTCGGTGTTTGTGATGAGTGATTGACAGGATTATTTACCCTCTGTTCGAAGGGTACCTCCGAAGGGGCTTCGGAGGTGGTACCTCCGAAGGGTATTCGGAGGTGTGTCACCGAAGTGTGTTCGGTGTTTGCTTGCTGCAGCTGTGCAGCGGAGTGTACCTGTCGGAGGGGTCCGACAGTACGCGATGACTGGGTTCGTACCGATGGTTTCGGTACTTTGGGCGGTACACCGGAGTGTGTGCCGGAGGTTGCTAACCCGGAGAGGTCTCCGGAGTACTGGATACACTTGTCTGCTTGTCGGTGGTGCGCAGGGACTTCGGAGGCGACGGACAGGGTTCGAGCCAGGTGAACCTGGGTCAAGCGGGTGACTTGATGCCAGGGGAGCGGGGAGCTCCGTCACGGTGGCTGCGAAGGTGGTCCGGGTCGGTCCTCGGGTCGAGACGTGCCAGGTGAAGGCAGAGAGTGCGGAGCGTGGCTCCGGCTGAAGGTACTCCGAGACAAAGTCCTCGGAGGTGAGGCACTTCGAAGGTACTCCGGATGGAGTGACTTCGGAGTTGGTGGACCAAGTCCTCTGCGGAGGCAAGGAGTTCGAAGTGTGCTCCGGAGGGAGACACTCGAAGGTTACCCGACGAAGGTCTCAGAAGTCGAGGCGCATCGAAGGCATGGTCCGGGTGAGGCTCGTCGAGGAGTGTGCTCGGGAAGAGGCACTGCGACGGAGTGCTCATGGAATGCTTCATGCGGAGGCCTTGGACGAAGGAGGGACTTCGAAGGGTGGTACTCCGAAGGTGAGGCTTCGGAGTGAGGATGACTTGAGGTGCTTCGGCCATGCATGGCTTCGGTACACGGACGGACGGTGTTCGAGCTCGGAGTAGCTGCGAAGCCGTGGTGATCCACTCCGGAGGTGGTGGAGCGAAGGCCCAAGGGCTTTGACGGCTTCGGCTCAAAACCGTCATTGTATCGAAGGACGTCTTCGGCGGAGCGAAGGCCAACAGGCTGCAGGCTTCTCGCCGAAGCTTCCGCACCCCTCGCGTGCGAAGGGAGGTTCCAGAAGTCAACTCTGTAAAGGCTGACACTGTCTGTTCTGAAAAAGACTGACACTGTCCCCTCTGCAGCTGACAGAGAAGCCTCCAAAATAAAGGTGGACTACCTTTTGTACCCCTTAGTTCTGTAGAGACAAATCTGTTGTAAACCCTAGGGGTAAAGTAGTCACTTCCTTAGGATGAAGCCGTGGGCTATAAATATGGGGGCTCGGTAGGTAACATTTAACACTTTGAGCATTTACTGTTGAGCTCCTGTAGACAGACCTCGCTGTATTCATTCTGAGTTCAATTTATTTTGTGTTCCTTGTTCAAGCGGCGAAGCCCTGCTTCTGTGTGCTTTTGCTTGAGCTCGTATTGCATACCTCGCTAGTTTTTAGTTCACCGGAGCCTGTCTTGGCGAAGGGTGTTTTTATCGCGAAGTGTGTTTTACAGTGTGCTGTCGCTCTGTGTAACACGAGGCAAGACCTCGCTGATTACTAGCGAAGCCCTGTTCTGTTCCCGTAGTGCTTCTTGTGTCGAAGCCCTTAGCGTAGTCCATTTGCGTGTGCGTGTAGACCTTCGGGTACGAAGCCCAGCACCCGTTGCTGTCGCCAAGTACTTGGTCGAAGTCCTCAGAGGGCTGTCCACTCTTGCGAAGGGTGAAGTGCGAAGCCTGCTCGAAGCACCTCGTGTGCGGAGCCTGCACTGACTTAGCAGAGTAGATTTTCGAGGGTTGTAAGTGGAGCGAAGTCTTCTTGGCTTCGAACTTTTGCTCCTCCGAAGCCTGTGTTCGAAGGTGTCGAAGTACCTCCGAACCAGACCTTCGAAGGTAGTGTTCGAAGCCTGTTCCGCAGAAGACAGAACAGAACCGAAGGCTAAGTTTTTAGCCCGAAATTTTAAAAGCTCCCATTCACCCCCCCTCTGGTCGCCGTTTCCGGTCCAACAATTGGTATCAGAGCAGGTTAAGATCACCAGTTGACCTTAACCGGTTTTGTGATCTGTTGGCGACATGGATAGAGGCAGTAAAATTCCTCTGTTCGATGGGACAGATTTTGCGTACTGGAAGGTGCGCATGGAGGCTTACTTGTTAAGCCAAGGAAATGCAATTTGGGAGATTGTGGACTCACAATACTCCATCCCTGATACCCGCACCACTCAAACCGAAAAAGATCAGTACATTGCCAACTCGAAGGCAAGGAACATATTGTTCATTGGTTTGAGTCGGAGTGAGTTTGATAGGGTGCAGCACCTTAGGACTGCTAGGGAAATTTGGACAACACTCACTGTCTTTCATGAGGGCTCTGCTCAGATCAAGGCCAGGCGCCAAAGCACCTACAATCAACAGTATCAGCTGTTTGTGCAGGCACCTGGTGAATCTGTAGATGCCATGTTTTCTCGTTTTGACGCGATAGTGAGTAACTTGCGATCCAACGGGACGCTTGCTTACAGTGATCACGACAGGGCTATCAAGCTTCTCTATGCTCTTGACCGTAGCATATGGGAGGTGAAGATATCCAGCATTGAGGAGTCCACAGGCTATGACACATTGACCTGTGATGAGCTCTTTAGCAAGCTGAAGTCCACAGAGATTGCCAAGGCATCTCTTGCAGTGCACAGAAGCTCTCTGCCACAGCCATTGGCATTGGTTTCTAGCACTAGCCGTGGCACCACTGCAGAACCAAGCACATCAGGCACTTGTGTTCTTGCAGATGGTTTTGCTTTGTCCTCCCTGGTCTTCGTGACAAAGGAGCAGGTGGATACTCTAGCTGATGATGAGCTTGCTCTCATTGCCCGGAGGTTCACCCGCTTTCATCATGAGAGACGGGATCAGCGGAGAAGTGGTTTTAGTGGTTGCTATGAATGTGGCGACACCTCTCACATAAAGGCCAATTGCCCCAAGGTCAAGAAGAGAGAAGAGAGTGACCGCCCCAAATTCCACAAAAAGGAGAGGAAGCCCTTTGTGAAGGGCAAGCGCGGCAAGATGGCTAAGAAAGTAGCCAAGGCCGCTTCCAGAGCTTTTGTTGCTGCTCTCAGCGACATCGACACATCCTCAACTGAGGAGTCGAGCTCTGAGGAGGAGGAGTCCCCAAGGAAGGAGGACAAGAAGGACAAGAAGGGACGTGACTTCACCGGCCTTTGCTTCATGGCCGACAGCGATCACAGCGGCGATGAGCTTGACTCATCTGAGGTAAACCTATCATCCGACCAGCTACTAATTAAATTAGATGAGCTGAATGAGGTTGTGCTTGGTCAGGATAGATTACTTGTGCAAGCCGCTAGAGAACGAAAAGACCTTAGACTTAGGCTAGAAAATGTTTCTACTGAATATGCCATGCTTAAGTCTAAGTTTAATGATGCTGAATGTGAATCATGTTCTGTTGTTATGAGTAAGCTTGCTCAGTTGCGTTTTGTTCATGCTCAAACTCTTTCTGAGCTTGAGACTGCACAGAAGCAGCTTTTGGAGGTGGATTCTAGACCTCATGATATTATTGATTGCATGAACTGCTCTTTATTACGCGATAGCATTTCTTTACGTGATAAGCATGTTCATGACTTGGAGGCTAGATTGGAGAGGGCCGGTAGTTCTAAGGATGTGCAACCTGTTTGTGACACTTGCATCACCCTTAAGGACCAGCTAGGCACTGCTAGAGAGCGAGCTGAGAACCTCATGTCCGAAAATGAATACCTTCTTTCTGTGGTGAATAAATGCACTGAAGGGAAGGGTAGGATGGATTTGCTCTTGGCCAAGACCAAGTTGTGTGCTGACAGAGCCGGGGTAGCTCTAGGTTTGGGTTTTGAGAGGATAGCTTCAGACAGTAAGTCCAAAACTGTTTTTACCTCTCCCACCACCCTAGAGAAAGAGAGAGCTCTGTTGGACACCCCATCAGCCAAAAAGCCTACCCATCCACCAAAGAAAACCACTCCTCCTGCCAAGAAAAATCCTCCCAAGAAAGCCACTCAGAAGAAACCCAAGGAGCCTGTGAGAGTTGCTCCTATGACCCATGAGAGTGCCCCCAGGAGAGTGTTTCACTGTTCTTATTGTCAGCGGGCGGGTCATTTGATTGGTTTCTGTTTCCGTCGCATCAAGGATGAGCGACGTGCACAGGCGATGAGCTATCAGGACATGCATTACCCATCTTTAGGTATGCATGAGTCTGAGTATTACTCTCGTCCTGTTTTCGAGGCTCCTCGTGCTTCACGGAGAGGTTTTGCTCCGCGAGGTGTTCACCATGTTCCATATGGTGGTAGACCTCGGGCGAGTAGCTTTGTACCTCGTCAGAGTAGGAGACCTCGACATGCTTTTCGTTCTTTGCATGTAGGTAGACCTCGCACTTTGCATCATTCTGATTTTCATGTGCGTAGACCGTCTGCTTTTACTGCGCCTACTACTCGTGTCACTCAGTGCTGGATGCCTCGTCATTATTTCACTCACCCCAGCACTGAGCGATCGAGGCATTCTCATCATGTGTAGGCGACAGGTCGAGGCTTGGAGGGCACGTGGATCATGGACTCCGGTTGTTCGCGCCACATGACCGGGGATGCAAATTGGTTCTCCAGCCTCACCACAACCAAGCAAAGGGAACATATCACCTTCGGAAACAATCGAAGGAGTAGAGTGAAAGGTAAAGGTGTGGTAAGGATTAACACGAACTTCACTCTCAAAGATGTTGCTTTGGTTGAGAACCTGGGATACAATTTGTTGTCTGTATCTCAGTTGCTTGATGAGGGCTTCGAAGTGCGATTTCATCGCGATACTTCGCAAGTGCTCAATTCTGATGGCGTTGTGGTATGTAAGATCTTTAGGGTTGGGAGAGTTTTTGGAGCTGATTTTTCAGAATCGTCTGGTTCTTCTCATTGTCTTGTTGCACATTCGACTTCTGAGCTTTGGAAGTGGCATAGGAGACTAGGGCATATGAGCTTTGAGTTGCTCGCTCGTCTGAGCGCCCTAGGTCTGATCCGAGGATTGCCCAAGCTCAAGTTTGAGAAGAATTTAGTTTGCGCTCCTTGTCGACATGGTAAAATGATTGCCGCTTCGCATTCGCCAGTCACCACAGTGATGACTGAACAACCCGGAGAACTTCTCCATATGGACATTGTAGGTCCTTCTCGAGTTAGTTCTTTAGGCGGCAAGTGGTATGTTTTAGTTATTGTCGACGATTTCTCTCGCTACTCTTGGGTCTTCTTTCTTGCCAGCAAGGATGAAGTGTTTTCACACTTTCGGAGCTTGGCTTTGAGACTTTTTACTGAGCTCCCTGGTGCATTAAAATTCATTCGAAGCGATAATGGCACCGAGTTCAAAAATAGTCTCTTTGTTGACTTTTGCATGGAGCATGGCATAGAACATCAATTCTCTGCTCCGCGGGTTCCTCAACAGAATGGTGTTGTTGAGAGGAAAAACCGCACTTTGGTTGAGATGGCTAGGACGATGCTTGATGAGCATAGGACTCCTAGAAAATTCTGGGCTGAGGCCATGAACACTGCATGTTACATCTCAAACCGAATCTTCTTGCGCTCAATTTTAAACTTGACATCTTATGAGCTGCGTTTTGGGAGACAGCCCAAGGTTACTCATCTTCGAGTTTTTGGCTGTCGCTGCTTTATCCTAAAACGTGGTAACTTGGATAAATTTGAGTCGCGATCGTCTGACGGGATCTTTTTGGGTTATACTACTCATGGTCATTCTTATCGTGTTTATAACTTGGAAACTAACACTGTCATCGAGTCATGTGATGTGACTTTTGATGAATCAACCCCCTCTGTTAGTTCTGCTTTTGAACAGGCAAATGAACACGACATGGAACAAACCTTATTCGAAGACGAAGATCCCGGAGAATTCGAGGATGAACCCCTACTATCCTCGACGTCAACCCCCGAAGCTGACCCCGCTTCTACTACTTCGGCACAAGGTCCCGAAGCGACTACCTCAACATCGGTCATCTTGGACCACTCCAACGCACAAGTTGAGGGGGAGACTGCATCCCGCCGCGAGGCTCCACATCATGTCCAAAGGATGCACCCTCCCGAGCAGATCATTGGTGAGCTTGATCAAAGGGTAACTCGTTCTCATGCCCATTTCACTAATGCTGCTTTTGTTGCTTCTTTCGAGCCCTTAGATGTTAGTCATGCACTTTCTGATTCTAGTTGGATCAATGCCATGCATGAGGAACTTGAAAATTTTGAGAGAAACCAAGTCTGGACTTTAGTTGATCCTCCACCTAATGTTCATTTCATTGGAACAAAATGGATTTTTAAAAATAAACAAGGGGAGGATGGGACAATTGTTAGAAATAAGGCTAGACTTGTAGCTCAGGGCTTTTCTCAACTAGAAGGGATTGATTTTACTGAAACCTTTGCACCTGTTGCTCGCCTTGAGGCCATTAGGATTTTGCTTGCCTTTGCGACATCCCGGGGATTCAAACTCTATCAAATGGATGTCAAAAGTGCTTTTCTTAATGGCTTCATAGGTGAAGATGTTTATGTAAAACAACCCCCTGGTTTTGAAAACCCCAAGTACCCACATAAAGTCTTTAAACTTCATAAGGCTCTTTATGGACTCAAGCAGGCCCCTCGGGCGTGGTATGATAGACTTAAGTCTTTTTTGCTTGAGCGAGGGTATTTGATGGGCTCTGTTGATAAAACTTTGTTTACTCTCAAGCATGGCAAAGATTTCCTCCTAGTGCAGATTTATGTGGATGATATCATCTTTGGTGGCTCTTCTCATGCTTTAGTTGCCGAGTTTGCAGATACCATGAGCAGGGAGTTTGAAATGTCAATGATGGGTGAACTCACCTTTTTCCTTGGTTTGCAAATCAAGCAAAGCAAACAAGGTACTTTTGTCCACCAGACAAAGTACACCAAGGACCTGCTCAAGAAGTTTGACATGTCCGATGCGAAGCCCCTCGCCACTCCAATGGCTACATCTGTAGCATTGGACCCTGACGAAGATGGTGAAGCCGTAGATCAGAAGGAGTTCCGAAGCATGATCGGCTCCCTCCTCTACTTGACTGCCACGAGGCCGGACATACACTTCGCTGTGTGTCTGTGCGCTCGTTTTCAGGCTTCGCCACGAGCTTCGCACCGCCAAGCGGTAAAGCGCATCTTAAGGTATCTCAAACACACCCTTGAATTTGGCATATGGTATTCATCGTCTTCATCTTTATGTCTTAGAGGTTATTCAGATGCGGATTTTGCTGGGTGTAGAATTGATAGGAAGAGTACCTCTGGTACTTGTCATTTTCTGGGTACGTCTCTGGTTTACTGGTCTTCCCGCAAACAGTCTAGTGTTGCACAATCAACGGCTGAGGCCGAATATGTTGCTGCAGCTAGCTGTTGCTCTCAGATTTTGTGGATGGTTTCCACTTTGCGGGATTTCGGGTTAGATTATAAGAGTGTTCCACTTTTCTGTGATAACACTAGTGCTATTTGTATTGCAAACAACCCGGTTCAGCACTCCAGAACCAAACACATTGATGTACGGTATCATTTTCTCAGAGATCACAATGAGAAGGGTGATATTGAACTTCAATATGTTGATACCCAACACCAGCTTGCCGATATTTTTACAAAACCCCTCGATGCTTCTCGGTTTGCTTACTTGCGTGGGGAACTTGGTATTTGTCATCCCTACGGCATTGTGTGAGGGGGAGCTGATTTTAATTGTCTTGCATATGCTCAGTATGTGTGGAATTGCACTTACATATTTTGCTATTATATGCCTACTTTTAATTCAAAGAAATCATGACAGCTCAGCTCTATGAAATATGTCTGGAACATTGATTATGCATGATGTTTTATTTTCTAAAAATCAAAACTTGCTCACCACATAATCTTGTATCTAGCTTGTTTAGGCTGGACTGCTTTTAGCTATCCTTTATCTACTTGACAGCAAGACACTGTTCCTTGGATGCTAAAATTTGCAACTTGAAAATTGTGTTCTTTATTCATGGATATTCATCAAAATAACTTATTCATCTGAAACAAAATCAAAAATCCATGATTTGCCTGGTTTAAATGAAAAGATCCAGGAGGGTTTGTTTGTCGCACTACTCTATTCTAGACTGCTTACCATTGCACTTTGGTCTGAACTGGGATAGTGTAGTGTATGCCAAAATTGAGCTGAGCCCATGATAATTTGTGTTAATTTTGGCATATTTTTGCATTATATGTCTTTGCAATTCTATTCATTTCGCAGCTTTGCATCTTTTGATTGCTCCTTGATGCTTGCATTGCCAAAGGGGGAGATTTGCTGTGTTCTCTGCCGCAAGAAGGCATAATTTCGCAAGGGGAAAGATTTTTGACATAAAGGGGAAGAAAAATTTGCTCAACTCAGGGGGAGTTCTTATCAAGGGGAGATTTGCCAAAGGGGCTTTTACTCTTTTACAAAGGGGGAGAAAAATTCTTTTATCAAGTGACATGCTTTGGCTCTTTTCTGAGTTTTTATGGTCACTTGTGTGCTGAAAATTTTTACATTTTCTTGAACTTCAATTTGGTTGTCAATGCACTCATCAAGGGGGAGATTGAGAAACCAAGGATGGTTTCGGTGTTTGTGATGAGTGATTGACAGGATTATTTACCCTCTGTTCGAAGGGTACCTCCGAAGGGGCTTCGGAGGTGGTACCTCCGAAGGGTATTCGGAGGTGTGTCACCGAAGTGTGTTCGGTGTTTGCTTGCTGCAGCTGTGCAGCGGAGTGTACCTGTCGGAGGGGTCCGACAGTACGCGATGACTGGGTTCGTACCGATGGTTTCGGTACTTTGGGCGGTACACCGGAGTGTGTGCCGGAGGTTGCTAACCCGGAGAGGTCTCCGGAGTACTGGATACACTTGTCTGCTTGTCGGTGGTGCGCAGGGACTTCGGAGGCGACGGACAGGGTTCGAGCCAGGTGAACCTGGGTCAAGCGGGTGACTTGATGCCAGGGGAGCGGGGAGCTCCGTCACGGTGGCTGCGAAGGTGGTCCGGGTCGGTCCTCGGGTCGAGACGTGCCAGGTGAAGGCAGAGAGTGCGGAGCGTGGCTCCGGCTGAAGGTACTCCGAGACAAAGTCCTCGGAGGTGAGGCACTTCGAAGGTACTCCGGATGGAGTGACTTCGGAGTTGGTGGACCAAGTCCTCTGCGGAGGCAAGGAGTTCGAAGTGTGCTCCGGAGGGAGACACTCGAAGGTTACCCGACGAAGGTCTCAGAAGTCGAGGCGCATCGAAGGCATGGTCCGGGTGAGGCTCGTCGAGGAGTGTGCTCGGGAAGAGGCACTGCGACGGAGTGCTCATGGAATGCTTCATGCGGAGGCCTTGGACGAAGGAGGGACTTCGAAGGGTGGTACTCCGAAGGTGAGGCTTCGGAGTGAGGATGACTTGAGGTGCTTCGGCCATGCATGGCTTCGGTACACGGACGGACGGTGTTCGAGCTCGGAGTAGCTGCGAAGCCGTGGTGATCCACTCCGGAGGTGGTGGAGCGAAGGCCCAAGGGCTTTGACGGCTTCGGCTCAAAACCGTCATTGTATCGAAGGACGTCTTCGGCGGAGCGAAGGCCAACAGGCTGCAGGCTTCTCGCCGAAGCTTCCGCACCCCTCGCGTGCGAAGGGAGGTTCCAGAAGTCAACTCTGTAAAGGCTGACACTGTCTGTTCTGAAAAAGACTGACACTGTCCCCTCTGCAGCTGACAGAGAAGCCTCCAAAATAAAGGTGGACTACCTTTTGTACCCCTTAGTTCTGTAGAGACAAATCTGTTGTAAACCCTAGGGGTAAAGTAGTCACTTCCTTAGGATGAAGCCGTGGGCTATAAATATGGGGGCTCGGTAGGTAACATTTAACACTTTGAGCATTTACTGTTGAGCTCCTGTAGACAGACCTCGCTGTATTCATTCTGAGTTCAATTTATTTTGTGTTCCTTGTTCAAGCGGCGAAGCCCTGCTTCTGTGTGCTTTTGCTTGAGCTCGTATTGCATACCTCGCTAGTTTTTAGTTCACCGGAGCCTGTCTTGGCGAAGGGTGTTTTTATCGCGAAGTGTGTTTTACAGTGTGCTGTCGCTCTGTGTAACACGAGGCAAGACCTCGCTGATTACTAGCGAAGCCCTGTTCTGTTCCCGTAGTGCTTCTTGTGTCGAAGCCCTTAGCGTAGTCCATTTGCGTGTGCGTGTAGACCTTCGGGTACGAAGCCCAGCACCCGTTGCTGTCGCCAAGTACTTGGTCGAAGTCCTCAGAGGGCTGTCCACTCTTGCGAAGGGTGAAGTGCGAAGCCTGCTCGAAGCACCTCGTGTGCGGAGCCTGCACTGACTTAGCAGAGTAGATTTTCGAGGGTTGTAAGTGGAGCGAAGTCTTCTTGGCTTCGAACTTTTGCTCCTCCGAAGCCTGTGTTCGAAGGTGTCGAAGTACCTCCGAACCAGACCTTCGAAGGTAGTGTTCGAAGCCTGTTCCGCAGAAGACAGAACAGAACCGAAGGCTAAGTTTTTAGCCCGAAATTTTAAAAGCTCCCATTCACCCCCCCTCTGGTCGCCGTTTCCGGTCCAACAATCTCCATGATGTTATCGAACGACATGGATCTGATAGGTCCATGCTAACCGAGTATTTTGAGATGAATAAAGTAAATGAGGGTGCTCGTGGCATCCTATATAAGGATTTCCCATCAGCATTTGTTTGGCAGGCGGGACCAAAACGATGGAAGGGAAGAAAAGAAAGAACACAGGTTGGCAGAATTGTGTCAGCACATCCAGCAGAAGGAGAGCGATACTATCTCAGGGTTCTCCTAAACCATGTGACGGGTGCTACATCATTTGAAGATCTCCGGATGGTAGATGGGGTGGTATATCCATTCTTTCGTGAAGCTGCCGAAAAAAGGGGTCTTGTTGAGCCAGACAACACCCTTGATGAGTGTCTTACTGAGGCCGAGTTATTCCAGATGCCATCTGCTCTTCGGAGACTCTTTGCAACAATTTTAGTGTTTTGTGAGCCTAATAACATACGTGGCCTCTGGGAGAAACACTTCGAAGGAATGGCAGAAGATTACCATCATGTGCAATCATGCTCACGCATAGTTGAGCAGATGGTGTTGTCAGATATCAAGAATATGCTCCAATCGATGGGGAAGGACATAACAACATTTCCTCTACCTGAGATTGATGATTCGTTCAACACCAATGAGACTAGGGAGATTATCGAGGAGTCAACAATACAGGTTGACAATGAACATGAGTCTCTTCCATCATTCTTGAACCCTGAGCAAAGGGTTGCTTACGATATGATATTATCAGCAGTGGATAGTCTTGATGGCGGTGTCTTCTTTGTAGATGGTCCAGGTGGCACAGGGAAGACATTCTTATATAAAGCACTACTTGCAAAGGTTCGAAGTGAGGGCAAGATTGCTGTGGCAACTTCAACATCAGGTGTTGCTGCATCCATAATGCCTGGAGGTAGGACCGCACACTCAAGGTTTAAGATCCCACTGAACATTGAAGATGGGGCTATTTGTAGCTTCACAAAGCAGAGTGGGACTGCCAAGCTCCTTCAGCGAGCATCACTAATAATATGGGATGAAGCCTCAATGACAAAGCGACAAGCTATTGAGGCCCTAGATAGTAGCATGCGAGACATCACAGGACGATGGGATGTGCCATTTGGGGGTAAGACGGTCGTGTTTGGTGGGGACTTTAGACAAGTGCTACCGGTTGTTCGGAAGGGGTCAAGGCCTCAAATAACCGATGCGACACTTCGTAGATCCTATCTTTGGGGTTGCATGCAACAACTTAAGCTTGTTCGTAACATGAGGGCCCAAAGCGATCCATGGTTCGCAGAATATCTACTTCGCATTGGAAATGGCATTGAGGAGGCCGACGAACATAGCTATGTACGTCTTCCTAATAATATATGTGTGCCATGTACCGGCAATGACAGTGACATTGACACACTCATACAAAGTGTGTTTCCGAACTTGGATGAGAATCTTGTAGATCCAAACTACATCACATCTCGAGCCATTTTATCAACACAAAATGAGTACGTCGATGATATTAATATGAGGATGATCGACTTGTTTCATGGGGAGGAGATGGTATACCATAGTTTTGATCGTGCGGAGGATGACCCACACAACTACTACCCTCCTGAATTTTTGAACTCGTTGACACCTAACGGGCTTCCACCACATATATTGAGGCTTAAGATAAATTGTCATGTTATACTACTACGGAACATTGACCCTGCCAATGGATTATGCAATGGGACAAGGTTGGTTGTTAGAGGGTTCCAAAGGAATGCTATAGATGCTGAGATTGTGGTTGGCCAACATGCTGGAAAAAGGGTATTCCTCCCTCGGATACATTTGTGCCCATCTGACGATGAGATGTTTGCCTTTAGGTTCAAGAGAAAGCAGTTCCCAATCAGGCTGAGCTTTGCTATGACAATTAATAAGGCACAAGGGCAGACTATCCCAAATGTTGGTGTGTACCTCCCTGATCCGGTATTCTCTCATGGTCAGCTGTATGTTGCTTTATCAAGAGCTACTTCTACGAGGAACATAAAAATTCTGGTTGTTACAAAGAAAGATAAGGCCATGCAGAATCAAATGATGAATAACAATGGAATCTTCACAAAAAACATTGTTTACAAAGAAGTACTCACTTAATAGTGAGTGTATTGTATTTCTAGCTAAACGTGAACATTGTGAAATGTCATATTTCGTCAATATATATTTCAGACATTTTGTAGCATGTCATGATATCTTATGTCATATTGTTTTCTTTTTAAAAACGAATAATTACATGTCCAATTCAGCTTTGTAAATTTATTTTTACTAAATTTTATTATAAACTCAACGAAATATAGAAATAGATAATTCACCTTGCGATTCCAAATATTGTAGTTCTTGATTGGGAGCTGCTTTTTGTCGTCTTAAAAAATAAATTCTACTAGGGTACATTCATTGTATGATGATACTATAGTAGTTTATAAAAAACTAATAAAATTTGTTAAGTAGGTTATAGTACCCTTTTGACATACTAATTTTACATCATTTTCTTCTTCCCTATCTTATAATTAGATTATATTATATATATATTATAATTATATTTTAATCCGTGGCAACGCACGGCCATCCAACTAGTGACAGTATGCGCATGGCTTTCTCACGTAGGCTGATGCAGGTCACGGATTGTGCATGGATCCCATTGCTAATCCATCCGTTAGTTTGTTGGACCAGATAAGTTCTCTATCGTGGCGTGGAAGTCGGAACGTGCCTACGTGGCTACATGTGAATGTGATTCTGCGGTGACGCGCCAGACGGCATCAACATCTCAGCTGAACTGCACTGGAGCACCTGAAAAGCTCCATCCTGTTTTAACCCACCAAAACTGTTGGATGTGAATGATGTGCTGAATTGGCATTTAGTTTCATTTGTTTATAGATCGCTATGTAATCCAGTCAACCAAGAACAGTTTTTTTATTGATTTCCAGCAGATATACCTCTTACTTCCTCCGGTGTACAAATAATAGTCGTTTTGGTTTTTATTGAGAGTGTACAAATATTAGTCATCCTGTCAATCGAAGTATTGCTGCCAAATGGGATGTGATCATCGGAGTTGAACTTGAGTAGCACTACTAAAATCTAGGCTCCATAACCAATTGAGACAACCCTTATAACTTTATTTAATATCACATTGGTATGTGTAATTTTGTCTAAACGACTAATATTTGTACACCGGAGGGAGTATGTGTGTGTGTCAGTATGCCATTGACTGTTTTTTACTTGCATTGGAAGCAAATAAGACGATGAAACTGTTTTGTCCTGTGTGTGGAATAGTATGATATTGACTGTTTGTTACTTGCATCTAAAACAATGGACGGTGGGACTATTTTTTACCTGCATATGAAACTTGCGTAAGCATCGTTCCGCCTTCATGTTGTGAAATATTGTTTAATTCAGATCTCGTGAAAAAATGGAGTTGCCTATTTGTACTTCATTGTGCTCCTGATGTTTAAATTTGGGCATTGCTATTCTGTCGAGCTGATCGTGTCATTTTTTTCTTCCTTTTTGTCAATGACAGATTCTGTAGTAGTGGAGTGCATATTTGGACATGGAGCCACTCCGACAGAACAGGGCAAATGGAGGTCTGATTAGTGACAGCCCAGCAGAATATGCTGCAGCATACCAACCTGTAGTGATGCTTTCTGCAGATCCATCGTCCACTGCTTCCTTTCCTCCAGCTTCCTTTCCTTCAGTATATCCAGTCAACCAAGAACAGCTTTCATATGATCAGCTCGTTGCACTCCAGCAGCAGCAGGAGCAGGAGCAGCTTCAGGCCTTGTGGGCTGACCAGATGGCCGAGATTGGGCAGATGACCGAGTTCAAGATGCACAGCCTTGCCCTTTCGAGGACCAAGAGGATAATGAAGGCCGATGAGGATGTCAAGATGATCGCGGGCGAGGCGCCTGCGATCTTTGCGAAGGCCTGCGAGATGTTCATCCAGGACCTGACAGTGCGGGCATGGCAGCACACCGAGGAGAACAAGAGGAGGGTTCTGCAGAAGAATGACATCGCCGCCGCAGCAAGGAGGACTGACATCTTTGATTTCTTGATGGATGTCATGCCCATGGATGAGCTGAAGAAGGACAGCACGGGTTCGCCAGCTCCATCCACGCAGACCATGATCTCACCCTACGCACCAGAGCAGCAGCTGCAGCAGCAGGATTCTGATGATCGACAAGATGAATGAGAGTAGCTGAGCTACGATTAGTGTCCGGTTAGCTTGAGTTCGGTTGGAACTTTTGTAGAATTTTATGCGTGTTTATTTTACTGCTGCCTTTTGCCAACATAAGTTGTTAGTTGGTTATGAATCTTGCTATATGTATTTCACCTCAGTTGTTGGTTGCTTGAAAATGTTGGTTTCGAGTGTGGAATTCAACACATCATCAAATAATTGAAGCACCCCAGGCAAACTGGCACCAAGAGAGGAATCATTCCATTATTTGAAGCTCAACATCTGCATAATGTGTGCACTTGCATTGATTTGCATCTCTGGTAAACAAGCAATTGAATCTTGCAACCTCTTTTATTAAGCTTGTAACAGGTTAGGCTGATGGAGAGTATGGCATCTGTTCACTCTCTAGAACTACAGCATCCATGGATCATACTCTAGAACTGACCATTTACAATGTTCACCTAGCTACCCTACACACAGCAGACTGCCACATCTGCTCACTCTCTGAATCAAAACCAAAGAAGAAAAATTGTTCATATGTAGTATATCTGGCCTACATTGAGAAGACTTTCATGAGGAACATTGAATATCACACTGTTCTCCCTGCAGGCCTTTCTGAGGAAGGCATACACATAATTTACAGCAACCTTCTTGATGATCCCTGAATCTGGGCGCGCGTGAACGATGGTGTTCCCGAGGATGTGCACGACGCCAGCATCCTTGCAACGGTTCAGGAACTCCAGCTCATCGCCGAAGGTTTGGGCCGAGTACCTTGTCAGGCTGTTCCCCCTTAGGGGTGACTTGGCAGGCACAATGGAGTCCTGTGATGAGTAGCTCAGGTCACCAGTGGAGCACATTGTGTTGCTCCCAGCCTTTCCAGTTAGGAGCAATGCATTGCTTGATCTCTCAGTCTTGTTCTCCATCATGGTGAAGTCTTCAGAGTCTGAATAGTCATCCATCATGCTCTCCAGCCTGACGAAGATCAAGAGCCTGTCAAGGAGCATCTTCTCAAAGTCATCATCTTTCTTGTGGATGTCCTTGTATCCGTACCTTGCCACACAGCGGAACATGTGGAAGTTCTTGGGCCCAATTCTCTTCATGATGAACCGTTCTTCAACTGGGACAGTATATACTGGAAGGTACTTGACACACACAAAGACTACAACCGAGTGGATAGCAGGGAGGTTGGTGATGAAATGTGAGAAGATAAGTGGGACACCACTTGCCAGCTCTGTGTATACAAAGCCTAACCCAGGCACCCTGACGAGGCCGAGGCTCGGCCCAAGCCCTAGAATCCAGGCCATTGAGACTTTACTGTGCATCTCAAATTCATACCGCTTCACGGTACAGAAATGCCACACATACATGATGATGAAGAAGGCAATTGCAACTACCAGTGGAACCCAACCACCTTGGTCCACCTTGTTTATGCAGGCTGTGAAGTATGGGAGCTCCACCATCAACGAAAGCACGATAAAAGTGACAACAAGGATCCAGTGGCTTTTCCATACTAACAGCATAATTGGGACCATGAGGAATGTTGTGACCAGCATGACTATCACCACTGCAGTGCCTGTTCATACAACATTATAAGAAAGCAAGTAGGGTTCAGTTGCAGTTATATGTTGACAATCTCAGTTGGTAATTTGCAGCATATTCTAAATAAATTGCAATGCGCTGTTTTGGTAAAGTAATGATGTCTAGTGTCTACTAGATGATGTTGACCCACTACACTTCTTGGAATGTAACCTTGTTTACAACATGGCAACAGAAAGTTCATTTAGGATTTAAGGATTATCCAGCTAGGAGTTCTCATCTGACTATCTGAGTTGTTTCTTTTGTACCACTGTACCAGTCTCCTATCTAGATTAAGTAATTGGCAACACATTGGGAGCATATCATATCACAGAGATGGAACATATTCTGACCAAATGCTTATTGTGTTTGGCTTAAAATGAAACACTTTATCATAGCTATCCTTTATTCAGAAGCAGCACGAATAACTGTTGTTTTTAATTTAAGTGCATTGGAAGTACCACAATCAAGTTTCTCCCTAGTCAGTTAAAAGTTTGGACAAAAGGACGGTGTAAAAAGCAAAGCTCACCGTATGCATTTCCTATCTGGCTTTGGTTCTTGAATCCAGCTGTTACAGCAATGCAAAGAATCATAAGTACCCAGTTGATGTCAGGGATGTAAATCTGCCCAAGAAATTTCTTTGAGGTGTGGACAACACTGACACGAGGGAAACAGCCCAGTGCATGAGCTTGCTTTATTATTGAGTATGTAGCAGATATAGTAGCTTGACTTGCAACTATTGCTGCAAGAGTTGCAATGATAAAAACAGGCCAGTATATGGCATCTGCAACAATCAGGCATCACACCATGAGCACATAGTGACTAGTGCATACAGCACTAGTAAACAATAAGAATAGTGGGATATGCACTTCACCAAGTTGCACATTGGATGCATGATGCATTTTATTTTACGATATATGAGGAGACAAATTTGTTAGTTTAAAGGGAACCAAATTTGTTAGTTTAGATGGACCTGGAATGGCGCGATAGAAGGCATCAACTACATGGTCCTTGTTGCAAATAATATACGCAGCCTGCCCAGTGTATGCTAGGAGAAGGCAAGGGAACACCACTAATGTGAAAGCAATCTGCACATAGACAATATTATTTTACTGAAACAATTTATCATGATTGCTTTATTTAAAGTGTTAATTACCTGAATGGCCAAGACAGGGAAATGACATAAATCAGCAAATAATGCTTCAGTCCCTGAAGAGAGACGTTATGTTGGTAATGCTGCATCTTAAAATCATTGAAAAATGAGATTAATCAACGAAAAGGTACACGGGAATTGCGAAATAACCTGTGATGCTAAGCATGATTCCTCCAAGGGAGGTCCAGCTCTTAGACTTCCCTCGTTGGAAATACCGGTAGATATAGACTGGATTATATGCCTTTAGGACTGAACTGTTATACTTGTGTATATTCAGTGCCCCAATAGTCCCAATTAGGATAAACCAAAGGAGCACTATAGGAGCAAAGAGCCATCCAACTTTATCTGTACCATAGTGCTGCATGCTGAATAAGCCAATCAATATGATCACGGCAATGACTACAACCACATCTGCCAGGTATTCAAGCAATAAATATCAAAATATTTTACAACAATAACAGAACAGATTGCATGAAAAATAGAACGTTTATCAGTAAATTGAGGAAAATGAACAGTACAACACAGCAACCTAAGATCACAATGTTTGGCATGCACTATTTCAGACACAATTGCTGGCTTCTTTTATTTACTGTGATCAAGATCACATCATTGTATACTAGGTTTCACTATCTTAGAGTTGGCAACACCAATATAAAAATACAAAAGAGCAGAATTACCTGTACTCATCTTCTGATTCTGAACTCTTATTCCACCTGATGCAGAGAGAACTGCGGGGTGCACAAAAGTCATAATCCAAGTTCCAATCTGTTTATTAATGAAAATACTATGCTGAATACCTGATATCGCAGGAGTAAGGATACCATCTCCAATGGCTGTACAGGTACCGATGAGAACTAGAATAAGAAGACAGTTCTTTTTATATGCACGTCCCTCTAGCCATCTCTTTACTTTTGCTGCAAGTGAATTCTCTTCATAAGTTTGCCGACTATATGTTGTTAGTTCTTCATCTGTCTTATGTTGGTTGGGTATAGTGCTGACCTTTGCATGCCGGCAAAGTAAAGAATACAGAGCAAATGTGCCACCTGTGAACAGAGTCTAAAAGGTTATCATCTGTAAAATGTGCAAACTGCAAAAAGAAAAAATATGCCAATTCATTGCCAAGGGAACAAGAGGTATCTGTAACTGTTCTCTAAGCACAAAATGAAATGAACTCAGGACATCACCTTCTACAGATATCATGACTAGCACAGTGATGTCTACCATTCACTCAGGCATCTCATTTTAAATAGTAAAAATGCATATAACAATGTTCTCTTTTTTATTCCTCCAACCTATTCAAATAGTAAAAATGCATATTTCTCTCTAAAGTGTCATCTCATACTGAAATACTTGTACATTCGCAAACCTGGAATCTTTTCTAACTGCATTTTTATTTTTTAGCGGATGATAAATAATAAAGAAGTGGCATATTATGGTAAACACTGGCAGAATGTGATATCTCACCTTGCCCATTGTCATTTGCCCGCAAGACAACAAATACATACTTCATCAATGGAATGAGGGTGAGGGTGTAAATGATCAAGGAAAGAGCTCCGATAATATCCTCGTCATCATCGACCCCATGAGGGAAGACATTGTAGAAAACATACAATGGAGATGTACCTAAGTCACCAAAGACAACACCAAGGCTCTGAAATGCAAGCCGTAGTAGCAAAATTGACGAAAACTTCTGCATGAACAAAAATAAAACATGTTTTAGTTCGATTATATAACACATCATCAAAGCGATTCTGGGAGTTATCATTTTTATACCCCCAACAACACCTTATTCCAGCCCCTAGAAGTTTAAGGTGAAATGAATAAAACATGGTATAAAATCCCTATGGTTTCTGCATTCGGAAACCAACAGTAACAGAACATCTATCATACGGTTCCAATCCTTTTTTTATCGTAATGGTCCCGAAAACCATGATGTCATACATAATTATCCATGTCAAAGAATCACTGGTTTTTCGTCCCAAATGCAAGCAGAGAATAAGCTAGAAGCCTAGAACCATTGATAGGTACCCAGGAAAGTATAATCTTTGTAGAAAAAAAATCAATTTTAACATGCAATGGATCAGTCTCTGACCTTTTCTCTGTACATGTTCTTGAGCCGACTAGCCTCCTCATCCATGGGCTGATCAAGGTTCTGATCCAAATCCCAAATGTTCCCATGGTTCGTCGTCTCGCTATCCGATATAGACGCCATGAGTCTCCTTCAACCTCCCGGTCACAAGTCCAAACCTCAAAACCTCCTCACACCAGGGAACTCTCAAAAGGCCGAAAGCGACCTTTGCTTGAGCCAAAAATGGAAGCTTCCAACCTCCCAAATAGAACTCGAGAAGCTTTGCGAGCAAAGAACAGATCAGTTACAACTCTCAGAACTCTCACCGTCAATTCCAACTCAAGTCCTCAAATCTACCACCAAAACCGTCGTCACTTTGGCCTGCGCGAAGGCTAATCTTGAAAGAAATAATCAAGAATAGGAACCTGTATAACTCAAATCAGAATGCCATTTCGAATCTTCACAGCAAAGGTCTTGCCAAAACAGAAATACTCCCTGTTTGATCCCCCACAAGAACCAAAAAATGGGAGCTTTGGTTCCGGTGCGAAGAACCAAAGAACCGCAGCCAAAAGTCTCCAATTCAGAGCCAAAAATCGGATTTGGGACTGATTACGCTAGCAATCCGCGCTCCAAACAACCCCCAACGCTTTGCCCAGAGATATGAACCAAGAAAACCAACCAAAAAGCCAATCTTCCGCCCCCAAAACCTCCCCAAGATCAAGTTTTGATGCCACAATCCGCCACTCAGAGCACACGCACCGAGGTGAGCCGTCGTCCAATTGGCAAAAGCGCGAGAATCTTGACAGAAGAGAGTGAGTGGGGGAAAAAAGAGGAGAAAAATGATTTTATGGCGTGGAGAAAGAAAGGGAGAGAGAACGCAGCATGCACGGTCATAAAAGAAGTTGCAGGCTTGCCGCAAGCGCATATGGCTGGACCGGAGGTAGGGGAGGAGCCCTCAAATTGGAACTGGAACAGGAATTTGAATTGAAAATTCCAACCAAAAGACTGGATATCTCCTTCAATTGGTGGATTTCTTGATTTCTTCTGTATCAAATGCGGCAGTCAAGCTCGGTGCAAGAGAAGAGCAGAAACGTTTCTCTTTGGATTCTTGCATGCACCCAAGCCTGCCGCTGCCGGCTGCCACTGCCTCTCCTCATCAGCTGGTCCTGCCACACTGCCACTGCTCTTGCTGCCCTCCAAGATACTGCTGCTAACTTTGATTGTTACAACGGAAATTTTATACAAATTTCACAGTGATAAGTGTAATTGGGATTTGAGACAAAGTCATTTATAATCTAGTCGCATTTTCTCACAGATAAAAACGCTGATAATATATCAGATGCGATATCAGCAAAGGACAAAATCCAAGGACTGTTGAGAGTTGAGACAAAGGCAGAACAACCACCTCATTGGCACTATATATTGACAGCGTGCAGCAAAAATCATGCACGCCGAGGTTAATGTGTTTTGTGTTCATCGTTAGCGACAGCTTAACTTTGTCGAAAATGACATCCCTACCATTTTTCTTATATATATATATATATATATATATATATATATATATATATGGGGAAATATCCTGTGCAATCTGCAATCGTGCGATCTGGTGCATCCAATCAAGATCCAACGGTTACAGATGAAAAAAGTAAAAAAGTATTGTAACCGTTGGATCTTGATTGGATGCACCAGATCGCACGATTGCACGATTGCAAATTGTACATGATATTTCTCATATATATATATATATATATATATATATATATATATATATATATATATATATATATACTTCATAATACACACTTGTACGCTATCATGAGTGGGGCATTACAACGGTACTACTATACTAGAATTAATTATGTCTGTACAAGTATATATGTATATTGGCCCCATGTATATTAGGGTCTGCTTAGGATCTATTTGGCATAGATTTATATTTAAATTTTAGCTGTTCAAACCTATCTAGAAATTAGTTATGACCTGTTTGGAGGAGTTTCGTGTAGAGAGAGATTTTTAGTAACTAGCTAGTGTGAGTAGCTGGATAGTCAAGTATCTAACTGATGAGAGTCTGGAGAAGCTAGTGTTCTCTAATTATTCTAGTTCATTTCTAGATTCTGTAGATATTAATTCTCATAATGTGAGTTAGAATCTAGACCGTTTACTTTAGCTTCAGATTCTAAAAGTATCTGTAGCTGCCAAAAGCTCCCCAAACATGTCTTTTAGTCTAGAGCTATGTGGATTAAGGGTATTTATTGGTTTCATATGTTTTTTATTTTAGACTAAAATTAATAATATAATATAGTTTATTTTATCATACAAGTTATATAATTCTTAAGCAAAGCTATATCAAACAAGTCATGTAAAGCTCAAACAAAAGTAAAGATAAAAGGTATTCCAAAAATATACTATATATAAGCCTTAGAAAGTGAAAAACAAAAAATATTTTAAAAAATATTTGTTATATACGTAACTACATTTGATCAATTGTCCAACTACATATACATCTCTACTATTATAAAGCGACGACTTACTCGTCCGCCCGCAACCTCCCTCTCCGTACATGCAGCGCTCCTCTCACTTCCCATAAAAACCAATCAAAACTTATACCTAAAAAAACCGGTGCCATGTGGGCTCAACACGCGTACGTACCTTGTGCAATAACCGTTCTTCTTTTTTCAGAGACCATTTTTTCTTGCAGCTATAAAAGAATTGCATGCATGCATGCGTGCAGCTTTACGAGGGATATATGGAGTAGTGCTTCTCGTACGTGCGTGGAAGCAGGAAGAAAGAAGAAAAGAGGAAAAGAAAAAAAAGGAAAAAGAATAAAAAAGAAAATAAAAAACCAGAAAAAGAAAATTGTATTTATATTTCAGTATTTTAATTTATGTATTTTGCACGGAAATAAAAAACCTATTATAAAATAAGATTCTGTTGCAAAGCACAGGCGTATGACTAGTATATGCAAATTAAATATATTGTTTTGAAATATTAAAGCAGCCCATAAATGGCCATAAAATTGTAGATCTAGAATTGGTGGGAGCGAAGTGCGTGACACAATCTCATATTATATATATATATATACACACATATACGGAGCGCTATTCTACACCACGTATGTAGAATAGCTATTCTACACCGACTACTTTCGGTAGTAGTTTTTTCAGTAGAATAGCAGTTGAGTACTAATTTTTTTTTCAGTAGTAGATTTTTCCGTATAATAGTTATTTTATATCTGTGGTATAGGATAACATTTGTATATATATATATATATATATATATATTAGGCTATCATGAGTGGGGCATTACAACAGTACTACTATACTAGAATTAATTATGTCTATACAAGTATGTATGCATATTGGCCCCATGTATATTAGGGTCTGCTTAGGGTCTATTTGGCATAGATTTATATTTAAATTTTAGTTGTTCAAACCTATCTGGAAATTACTTAGGATATGTTTTGAGGAGTTTCTGGTAGCTAGTCTGAGTAGCTGGATAGTCTAACTATCTAGCTAATGAGAATCTAGAGGAGCTAGTATTCTCTAGCTGCTAGATTCTAGTTCATTTCTATATTCTGTAGATACCGATTCTTACAATCTGAGTCAGAATCTGAACAGTTTGTTTTAGCTTCAGATTCTAGAAGTATCTCCAATTGTTAGAAGCTCCCTCAAACAGATCCTTAGTCTAGAGCTATATGGATTAAGAGTATTTATCGGTTTCATACGTTTTTTATTTTAGACTAAAATTAATAATATAATATAGTTTATTTTATCATACAAGGTATATAAGTCTTGAAACTAAAGCTATATCAAACAAGTCATGTAAGCCTCAAACAAAAGTAAATATAAAAGGTATTCCAAAAATATACTATATATAAGCCTTAGAAAGTGAAAAACAAAAAAAATTGTTATATACATAACTACATTTGATCAATTAATATTGTCCAACTACCTATACATATATGCAAATTAAATATATTGTTTTGAAATCTTAAAGCAGCCCATAAATGGCCATAAAATTGTAGATCTAGAATTGATGGGAGCGAAGTGCATGCCACAATCTCATATTATCTATGTATATATTTCAGCTATGGTTTATAATGTATAATACAACTTTGCTACATAAAATAATAAAGTATCATACTTTAGATATGGTTTGAGTAAAAAAACATTGTCAAAAAATTAGCCTGATTAAACAGAGCTCATTAACTTCACACGCACGTGAGCCAAAAGAACACTAAGAAAACAATCTCTTATCTTTCATAGAACAAATTTTAAATACAAATATTTCTCAGTAGAATAGTTATTCTATACCCGTAGCGTAGAATAACATATATATATATATATATATTAAAAGCTGGTTGTGAATTTGTCACCACTAAAATATGCCCCATGACACACACACACATATATATACACAGAAGCGTTATTCTATACCGATCACTTTCAGTAGTAGATTTTCTCAGTAGAATACTATTTTTTCTCAGTATAATAGATATTCTACGTTCATGGTGTAGAATAACATTTGTCTATATATATATATATATATATATATATTAAGCTAGTATTATTGTAAACTCATTGGTGTAACTAATGAACAGATCAATTTGATTAATTGATACTTCCTCGCTCCATCCCACAAAGATTGTACCTTTTTAGATAATTTGATAAAGTTAATGAGTAAAAGAACTTCTTGAGCTCTTACTAATAAGAAAACAATACCGTAAATGTATAGTTCTGAGGTATTAAAGAAATAAGACTTATTGATTTACAAACCGGTCAATATGTATAAATAATTTAAAAAAAAACAAAGTTGAAAGGCTAGATAGAAGTCTTGTTGGGACAGAGAAAGTGACATCTACGTAGAAAATGAAGAAGAAAAGAAGGGGCAAAAGTAATCTAAAAGACAAATTTTACGGTACACGAAAAATATTGTGGAACGTCCATTTATTTTGATCAAATGGCTAGGATTAAAAATAGTGACTAGGTAACCCTTGATTTTTCTACATAAATTTCTAATTTTATATGCTAACTTTTCAATTTTCTTTGTATATTTTCAAATTATTTGTCGATACTAAAATCCTCACGACACACACACATATATATATATAAGCACAAAACCTGATCTAAGAGCATCCCAAGAGGTTTTTAAAAATTGATTCCTTATATAATTTTTTTGATCCATTTTTGAGGATACAAATAGTTTAAATATGTTTATCTCAAATAGACTCCTTAAAGTAGAGTATGTGAGTATGTTTCCCATAAGTAGAGAATACAATGATTAGTTTTGATGATCCTTTATTTTTAGGAGTCATTTAGAGCATCTATTGGAGAAGATTTTTTAATTTTAATCCAAAAATTTAGAGAAAAGAACTCTTTAAAGTTTCTCTCGGAGATGCTCTAATTCAGCGTCAACCAATACGCATGTACTTGATTTGTAAAAAGAGTATTGTAATATAATGCTCCAAGAATGTCGCTTGCTTGCAACTAGTTCAATCCGGGTAACTTTATTCAATAATTAATGTCGTTATCGCATGTGATGGTGAACATTAGCATGCATGGTCTCCAACATATATAACTTTTTATTATTATCGTCACTTTTTAATATTAGATGAATATAGTTGTAATTAATTAAGACGATATTAAAAAAAACTGATGTTTGAGCCGTGTTTCGGATAAATACAACGCCACGTCGATCAGCAACTAACGACATGTTGCAGAAAAGATCAGCTTGCCTGCTTAGCTTACAGTAATATAATGTACTGCGAGAGCTCGTCTGAAACACAATTGACAAAAAGTTTCAACATCTTAATTAATGTGCATACAAATAATATTGATCTAAGGCTATTTATAGTGGTGGGTTTCATAACATTGTTTTTTCTAGAAGGCCACATCAGCTTTGCAACTGAATGAAATACCCTCTCGACGGAAAGTTTCATCTCACTATTTTCTAGGCTAACCAGTGTAATTAAATGCTTTGCAATTGAATTAAATACCTCTCTCCGATGAAACGATTTGGCTCATAGTAGGTTTTTTATTTCGTTTCATCCGTCTTGAAAACGAGTTAGCGTCATATCATAGAGATGACACTGCTCTTCCCTCGTTAATTTAATATCATGTCAGCTAAAAAATCTGATTGATGTGTCATGGGTCATCAGGCCGGATCAGGGAAGCCACTAAATCGATGCGTAATTGAACGTTTAATTTCATTCTTGTTCTGAGGATGTTAGCTTACTGCAAAAATGTCATTGTTTAAGTTGGATGGATGAGCTCGTCCAAGTCCAATATTTTTATGTGAGAATCACTGTAACTCATATTAATTATTTATCAACTAATAAAACTATTTTATCCTGCTCGGATCTCTCGGTCCAAACATAACCTAAGGTTATATTTGCAAGGGAAAATATATAAATAAACAAGCTTAAAATGATAATTATAATGCAGGGGAGTACCGTAATACCACGAGGATATAAAAGAATAAAAAAGAGTAACTTTTAGAAAATGCCATGTTAATTTACTGATGGTATTTGTAATGCTTAGCTTGTTGTGCGACTCAAAAAAGAATATGTTTACCTTTCCAAATTAGCGTGGTTAATTAATAGAGTTCTCTCTTTCGCCGCTATCACGTGGATGACACGTGGCATCCGAGGTAGTTATTATTTATTCGAGGGTGGTAAAAGAGAAGGTCATTTTCTACCTAATTTATGACTATATTATTAGTTTTAAAAAACCATAAGTTATCTACAAGATATAATTTTTTTTGTCCAAATAAGCCATAAGTTCAGTCATGTTCTTGTTGTTTAAAAAAAAGCTCCCCATAAGGTTTTCTGAGCTAGCTTATTTTTGTCTCTACGTCATTATCTAACGATAAATAAAATAGACGTAGACGCAAACAAATAAATTCAACAAAAATATAGTATTTTTATCGTAATATATAGTTAATAAGCTCATATTTTAAAAAAATCATTTAAAACATGGCAACAATATTCTCAGAGCTTTTGTAGACAATAGTTTATTTAGATAGTTAAGCTTAAGTTAGCTTTCGAATAAACAAAAACCGCATAGAAGGAAGCCTAAGTATCAAGCAAGAGAGGGATTTTCGTTTTTTTAAATAATATTTTTTAAAATAAAATTTTAAATTTGTTTAGCCGTTTAAAAACATTTCAAAAATAGGTAGCGGTCCTCCGACCAAGTGTCGACTACTGCCACGTGGCGGCCAGTCAGCCCTTGGTTGGCCGACTGCTGCTACGTCAGCGTCATTCGGTCGACCAAAGGCCGACTAGCCGCCACGCTGGCGTAGCAACGGCTCTTTCGGCTGACTCATGCCACGTCAGCACGAGTCGGCCGTTGAACGACCGACTCATGCTGACATGTCATGAATCGGTTTTGATTTTTTTAAAATATATATTTTTTAAAAAATATTATTGAAAGATGGTGTCTTGAACTGGTAGGTGCAGTGTTCGAGTCCTGCGTATCTCACTTTTTTGCTTTTTTTTTTAGAATACATGGGACCATTGAAATGGACAAAATGGTCGGAATTGGATGGTTTGCTTTGAGATTTTTCATGTAACGTGGCGTAATCCAAGAATGGCCTCAAATGCAGGAGCAGGAGTCACTCTCCCAAAGATTTTTTCTTACCAAATATATCCTGTTGAGCCGTATTTTATTTATATATATATATATAGACACACACACCAGTACCTTTTGTTTTTTCCCTTTATTTGTTGTGCCCAACAACTTTATCATTTGTCTTGTATGGAAGGAATTGTGTCCTTTCTTTACGCTCAAATGGCATGTTTGCTTCTGTGAGCTAGCTTACAGTTCTTGAGTTCTTGGTCATTGTCTATACAAAGCATAGTACTTTAATTATTACTAAAGCATTCTTTAGCTATGATGAACTCACTCTGTTATATATATATATATATATATATATATATATACACACACACACGGAGCGTTATTCTACACCACTAAAATAACTATTCTACACCGACTACTTTCAGTTGTAGATTTTCTCAGTAGAATAGCTATTCTACACTTGTGGTGTATGATAGTGTATATATATATATTAAGTTGTCAATCTCCTTCAACTTTGATCAGTTTTATAAAATATTATACCAACAATTAAAATATCAAATTAGTTTGGTTACATCATCTATTAAATTTGTTTAAATATTGTGTCTACTTTATATTATAAATGTTAACGTGTTTTTATTTAAATTTGAAAAAAAGAGAGTAACAATTCCAGTTGCTATGTTTGATTAAGGTAGGCGTTGATCAAATTATGCAGATCATGATGATTGATTTGAGCAATCCTCGATCAAAACAAGATGAACAAATGTGGTTACGCTACCTCTCTCTCTATATATACAAATGCTATCCTACATCACGAGTGTAGTATAATTATTCTACCGAGAAATTTATTATTGAGAAAAAAGTAGTACTCAATTGCTATTCTACTGAGAAAATCCATTACTGAAAGTAGTCGGTGTAGAATAGCTATTCTACACACGTAGTGTAGAATAGCGCTACCGTATATATATATATATGTCTTAATCTTTTGGGCAACTGACACATTGATGGAGTAAAGGCATCAAATTGATGAAACAATTCAAGAGAAGAGCTGGTAGGAATGGAGGATCATCTCTAAGAAGCAGTGACTTTGAAAATTTGCTACTTTTTAGTCCTCAATCTGATAGTCTTATATATTACCTACGTAAGTAACGAATAATCAAATAGTATTAACTTTCACTACTACAAATCTATCCGCCACTACTAACCCTGGTTAGCAGTGATGTTAAAGTAGTGGCGGATTGGTTGCCCGTCGCTACTGTACGTTTTTACCCGCCGCTACGATGGGGGTTAGTAGTAGTGTTTTTAGCGGCAAATTCTTGAATCTTCCTTCTTTTTACTAAAGTTTCACTGTGAACACCCGGACAAGAAACGGTCACATCTGAAGCTATGACGCGTGAAGATTAGTCTAGATTCAGTAACTCTGCATTATTGTATTAACCAGTATCATGATTCACACAAAAAAATAAAATGGTGCAGCTACAACTCAACACGGTGACAACGAACCACGTAGATAAATTCATGATAAAAACGGAAAAATTAAACCCATGATCTATTGATCTGTGTACAAATGAGATGAAGCAGCTAGCTATAGCTAGTGTGCTCAGAAGCACATGTCAAGGAGGCAGCAGCAGCAGATGGCAGCGCAGCTGAAACGAAGAACAGGAGGAGTCAGATAATTCAGAAGCCGGCCTGAAGAAAAAATAGAGGAAGATAATCGGCCGGGATTAATTAGTTAGTTAGTTAGTTAGTTAGTTAATTACCATCCTTTCCAGAATCCGCCGCCGTCGCCGCCGTGGTGGCCGCGGCTCCTGGTGTCGCCGGTGCCGGCGGCCGGGTAGTCGCCGCTGCCGTCCTTGGTCGGGTAGCCGGGCGGCGGCGGCGCCACGTACACCGGGTACGCCTGCGGCTGGGCTTGCGGCGGGTAGCCTGCAGATCGTCAGAAACAGATTAAAATAGACAATTCAGTGCTACTCAAAGAAAGAATTAATTACTTCCAAAATATCCCAAGTAAACAGGAAAAAAGATATCTTTTTTGGATCTATTCGCACATGAAAATATTCAGAATCCAGCCGGCCGGGACGGGAGAAGAGCGGTGCTCTGCTCTGTGTGCGCATGCAGTGCAGGATGGAAGGAACAAACTGAACAATACCTGTGCCGGGAGGAGGAGCCTGGTAGCTCATGGTCAACTAACGCAGTGATCGATGGGAGCGAGCACCAAGCAAATCAACAACCAACTTGCTTTCTAAATTCTAATGCTTATGCGGCGAATTGAAGAGCAAGCTCGGATGATGTCGAGTGATTTATGCATCTCGCTCTATATATGTTCATATATATACAGATAGATTGCTTAGACGCGTCGTCTATGCATCACATGCATATACGCAATACAGACAGACAGACAGAGAGAGGGGAAGCTTCATCTTCTTCGTCGCCGGTCGTACTTGAACGCGTTAATTGGGTAGTTGCATTGGCTGGCCGTTCGTTCGATCGATTCATGGCGGCGCCGCGTGGCAGGTGGTGTCGATCGAACGAACGAACGTAGATAGGCATGTGAGTTAATGACTTATTAGGCCAAAAGAAACTTCTTCACACCAGCTTTAATTTGGTCCACCTAACGATGAGTACTGACGATTCTTGTGGTGCTGCGTCTCTTTCTTGGCTAATATAACGCAGGATTATTTGTTCAACGGTTTTAATATTCAAAGTTCATTCAGCTGGCTGCTTTTATTCTTGGCTTGTTTGCATATATATGCTAGTTTGTATGATGCACCTACAAAACTTGTTAATTATCATGCATGACATACAATACTTTGGCCTAAACAATCATCAAATGATTGAAAGATTTACTATTTTGGCACTATGTACACTTTGTTATAATAACATTTCTGAGGCTAATATGTAGGACCGTTTGAGTCAATGAAATGAGTCAATGAAAATGAGTCCAGATGTTAAAAATATGAAGTTACTTCTTTGGAGTGCTAAAATAGCAAATCTTTCTCAATGATTTATCTCAGCATTTGTGCTCCCAGTTGTAATCAATCATACAGATCAAAAGCTATAGCTTATGGTATGCTCCTCTCTGAATCAGACTTACTTAATGTTGAGCTGATATTACTTGTCCTAGGTATATATGTCCTCAAATACAATATACAGTACTGTCATGTACTCATGTTTGCTTCAGCTTGATTGAGATTATTAAGTTGGTTTATAATAATCTGAAGGATAATAAGTTCTGAGTTGTTCACAACCTAAATTAGTGCTAGTATGGATAATTATGGCACATCAGGGGATAATTTCTATAGAAGTAAAATGTGCACTCTAGTCTTTGTAGAATATATAATAAGCTGAAAAACCTATGATCTAATAAACTAACTGTTTGTTTGCAATTTTATGATATATCCAATAAGTTGGATTATTATAATGTCAAACTAAGATAAACAAGGTCTTGGGGGCTTGTATTTTTAACAGCTGACAGCTACTAGCTTGCAACGAATCAGTGGCTTGTGATTAGTAATGCTTTGGAGATTGTACTCTTAATTCTCAAGCATCCTGCTGCTTCATCCATATAAATTGAGCATGACATGAACACAGCTTTTTTTTCCCAATATATTATACAACCTTAGTCTATAACTCTGCATCCACAAAAACCTGCCAAAAAGTACTTGAAACTACAAAACCAGAAATAGACACCAAATAACCAACCATATCTCAGAATCAATCAACACCATTATATTACGGCGACAAACAGGATTCATTAGGTGTTAGCATGATGCAATATAACTCTGAAACAAACATTCACATGTCACACAAACATTGTGGATGAACCATGTATTTTTCCCAAATTGATGAAACAGGTGAAGGACAGTATGGAGGGGTACAAATCATAAATATGTGCATATGTAACAAGCTTGTCCGATATTACTTGCAACAATTCCAAGTCAAGAATCATAAGAGTGGGCAATTCTGTGATATCGCCACAAGGTTCCACCGGGAAATTGCTACATCAAATTTTACATATCACAGGAGATAAGTCGCCTTTTAAGACGAAGCAGGAGTTGCTGACTCACTGGCTGCAGGCCCAGCCTCCCAGAACGAAGTCTTTTTGCCGGTCTTCGAAACAGTCTGAAGAACAGCATCAGGTGTAACATTTCCCTTAACGGTGACCTTCTGCTCCTTGATGTCTACGTCGAAGGAGTCAACTCCTGGAGCAAATAAACAAGCCCCACTCAACTGTTTAGATCCAGATACTAAAATGCAACGATGAGAAGAGTTCTGTTGAGAGTTTCAACCAGACACTTGGATGAAACAAATGTAGTTATGTTACCATTATGTCTGGTAACTATATTCTGCAGATCTGGAAATAATGTTTCAAGTAACAAAATTGACGGTACATTTTAGAAGTTTTGTTTGCAATACCTGCAGTAAGTCCTACTACAACTTCTCACATGATTATTACTTGATATCTTTTTTTTTCTTCTGCGTTCTGGATACCTTAAAATGTTCATGGCCTTATAATATTTATTATATGAACAATGCTACTTAAATATAGTGTTGACATCACAGTAGTGAAGGACATGATCAAAACTACCGAAGAACCAGTCCAAATTATAACCGAAAGCAATGATACAAAATATTAGCTTTTAAATGCTAGAAATCGGATGAAGCTACATTTGAATCAAAAAGTTCAAAAAGAGGGAAGTTGCATGATATGTTCACTCAATCAAACCCATCAATTGGCACTAAAACAAGTATGTTGTAAAAATTCTACAGGTGAGGTAATTTTCCCTTTTAAATGAACATGACAAGATAGCAATTGCAAAGCTTTACCAGGGTTGTTTCAGATCCAGATTCACTGATTCAGTATAATGTCGCATCTCATTCAGTTACATTATAAAGATTGCTCATAAAGGGACAAAGTTAACTAACCTTCCATTTTGCCCAGTACCCTCTTGACAGCTCCAACACAACCTTGACAGGACATGCCAACCCTGAGCACAACGGTCTGCATAAAGGACCGAAATATCGATGAATCAGATAAGTCATCAATCATATCTTTCCAATGAACAAACGCCCTCAATACAGCACTCCAAATATCAAAATGAGTCATAATTCCAATCAAGATCTCCCCTTGTTGAGAACAGCTAATGAATTTATGCTTCGTTCAAGGCATACTCAAGAAACAAAGTTCTTAAACCTTTTATCTAAGAAAGATAACCTATGTAGCTCTAATAAAAAGCAGGCATGAACTGTCAGGCATGAACGAGCTCTCTTTAAGATAGAAAGATAGCTCATTTAAGGTATAGATGAGACTATCTACTTGGGCGTAATCTGCATCTATGAGCCGCAGTACGTTCCATAACAACAAGCCTCCCCGTCAATAGGAAGAAAGGTAAGAACGTCGAGGAACTTAAATAGTGAAATCATGCAAGTTTCGGTCCCATCATAAAGCTCTAAAATTTTCACATCAATTGTAGCTTGAACGACTGGAAGGTAAACTAGCAATTTATTGAACTGTGCCCCCCCCCCCCCCCCCCCCCTCAAAACCATCCGCAAGTCACCCCCGCTGTCAGCACGATTAGGCAAGCCAACCACGCACAATAAGTCAATAACTAAAATTAATGTTTTGTCACTTGAATCTCCTTGATTATTTTGGTTTTTGGCATCCCATAATAACCATGATTGAATATAACAAAAAAATCGAAGGCAGTGACAGATTATCAAATGCTTCAGACAAAATTGTTATCTATAGGTGAGAAGTAAAGAAAAAAAACTCTTTTTTTGGCTTCCCTATCTGCCCCGCCCCAGCCGATCAATCCGCCTCTCCCTCCCGCACAGAAGAAAAGGGAGGTAGTAATAAGTAATAACCTCGGCCATGGCGGGCGTGGGGGCGGCGGCGGGCGAATCGGCGAGGAAGAGAGGCGTCGTCGAGCGGCGGGAACTCCGGTCTCCGGTGCTGTCTCCGACAGGGCTGGGGCGCAGGGGGGGCTAATAAATGGGCGAGTTGCGTAGCGTCGTTGAACGGGCAAGAGAAAGATGGCGTCTTTTGAATTTCCTTTTCGAACCGGTGGAGGCAGTCTTTCGTCCGAATGACAGGTGGGCCCACGGGTGTCCTGTGGTAGGTACGTTTGTGGGTCCGATGGCCGCCGTGTTTCATGCCATTCCAGGAAAAGTTTCGATTGCTTGAGTCGAGTAATTATATTTTTCAAATAAGATTTAAAAGTTAGAAACAGATTTATTTTAGAATATAATGAGCATACATTTTCATTTTGAAACACATGGAGTATAAATTTTAATCGGAAAAGTTAGGAAAATTTTGTTGTAGAACACCATAAAAACATCAAATTGGCTAGCTTACACCTTAACCAGGCTTCTTTGTCTAGTACCATTATAATTTCGTGGTTTTTTATTCAGACACACCGCACCGATTATTTTAATTATTTCTTAGATTTTCAGAGAAAGAAAGTGGGTAAAATGACTTTTCTGTCCTAGTCTTCAACCTCTGGTTGGTCACTAAATTTTGTTGTAATACATCAAAGTGTCGTAACATACGAAGGCAACGTCGAGCACAAAGGTAACGATATGTTACAACAAAATTTAGTGACCAACCGGAGATTGAAGACAAGGGCAGAAAAAGTCATTTCACCCACTTTCTCTCTCCGAAAATCTAAGAAATAATTAAAATAATCGGTGCGATGTATTTAGATAAAGAACCACGAAATTATAATGGTACTGAGCAAAAAAATCCGTTTGTAGTGTGAGACAGTCAATTTAATGTTTCCGCGGTATCCTACAGCAAAATTTTCCAAAATGTTAATGTTTTAACTTTAAAATAGCTAAGTTAAAAACATATTTATTCCGTATACAATCCAGTTGAATTCGTATCGCAACATGCATTGTAAAATAAATCGACGCGCTTAAAGTTTTACATTAAAGTTTACCGCAGAAACTTGTATGCATTATATTTTATAAGAGAGCGAGTATATTCTTCGATTATTCATTAGATGTTTCTAGAAATGTAACTTAATGGCATGTCGTACTATTTTTATAAAACTATTGACACAATAATTGCGATGGAACTTTGCATGATGCACTGATGAAGTCAATGCTAACATGCGAGAGGGATGAATGAACGGAGGTGGTACATGATTCTTTACTAGTACGAACTTCAAATAAAAACATTAATTTTTTTTTGCATGATTGAAGCTGGTACAATACAAAAGCTAGCTTCTAGGAAGCTGCAAAACTAATGCAGTCCACAGAAACTATGACTGTGGGGAGTTTGGTGATATATGGCATATCTTATATATGGACTAAAATTCATAAATACATTAAAATTTAATCCATAATCTGTTTGATTTTATGGACTTAAATCCATCATAGTTGAACAAATACTATTACTGTTTTACTCCTGTAATGATGGGCAAGGGTGTTTTCAACCCACTTTAATAAGGGTTAATTGCATCCATGCCACCGTTATTTTCGAAACAGAATGAAATGCCATTACTATTTCGCTATTTGCCTCTATGCCATTACTATTCGTTTGTTCTCGCCTGCATACCATTTTGTACACGTTCATACACTGTTCATCTTCTCCCCTATCTTCTTTCCTCCCATGTGAAGCTGTACTCGGGCTGGAGCTAGGCGCGGCGCGGCGTGAGGCGGCAGGAGCACAAGCGGGGGCTACTCCACTCGATCTCCACGCTCACCTGGCACCTGGCTGCTAGGTCCAGCATGCAGCAGCTAATTCGGGGAAGCTTGAATCCACGATCTTGCGGTTGACAGAGCTCAGATTTGGTGGTTCCGTCCTGTCTTTGAGTAAAATTGAAGTCTGCCGGCCGGTGATGCATTTGCATGCGGCTGATCGCGCCGCTGCATGCATGTGGGCTGTGGCAAGGTTGGCTCAGAGCAGCGAACTCGCCGGCGACGGTGGCAGCTGGCAATCTCTTTCTCGCATGCTCTCACTTGGCCAATCTCTGGGAAAGAGATTCTCTAACGTCACTCGATTGACGTCTCTCTGCCTGGGCCAAGCTCCAGCGGCGGTGGAGTCGAGAAGGCAGCGACGGCGACGGCGGGGAAGAAGACAGTGGAGGGGAGAAGAAGATAGGGGAGAAGAAGAGGGTAATATGGTCAATACAGAAAAAAAAATGTGCTGCATGTGGGCCCGTATGCATTAGATTCGTATAAAATGGCATGAAAATGAGTATTTGAAAATAGTAATGGCATGGAGACAAATAGCGAAATAGTAATAGTATTTCATTCTGTTTCGAAAATAACGGTGGCATGGATGCAATTAACCCCTTTAATAAAGGGCAGGGTGTCCAAACTCCAAAGCTCACTTTAATCAAGTTTAGTCTATCTTAGGACATGTACAATCCTAAGACGTCGAAACAGTTCTCAAAGTACAATAGACAACAAAGAAACTGCATGGTTCAATTCTAAACCCATAAATCATAAATGCAGCTAAGAGACAATATCACAAAAAGCCCATCTCTTACATTTTTTTAGAGAGCTCTCGAAAGACCACCTATTCAATAGGGTTGTACACACCCTTATATGGGCTAGAGGACTAAAACCTTTAATCCAAATTTTAGTCTACATGTTTAAATGTTTAATGTTTATGGACTAAAAGTGCATAAAAACAGTATACTAAACTTTAGGAACCCTTAAACTGTGCCAAATAGAGCTCAAGAACAAGTTGCAGATTCTGACGGGCAAACACTGTGATCGACATAAACAGTTGCCAAAAGGCCTCGGAAGTTTCAACAACCTGTGTTTGTGATAGCCAACCAGGCAAAAAACAGCCTTTGCTCTTTGCTCTGTGCCGTCCATGCAGTTGTGTAGCCTCAACTCCGAAGATTCCAACACCTTACAGAAATCCCACCTCGGCAACATATAGATCTAGCTCCAGAAGAATTAGCAAGCAATTGTCGAAAGTGCTGTGTGCGCAATTCAAATGAGAGTCTGAAATTTATCAGTAAACATGAGATGCAATGATAAAACTGATGTTGCAACTAACACAGGAAGATAAAAGCACATTAGAAAGTGTACAGCCCAAGCAGAGCAAGATACAAAGGTGAATAAATTCAGACATTGCTAGCACAAGAAGGATTCCCTGTTTCACATTCAGTGAATGAATGGTGTGTACACTTCTTTCCATATTCAGATGTACTAATCTGGTGTCTTTATGAAATGGCTCACAAGGGGATAGTCGGATAGAAGCTCCAACCAATGTGAAACTACTCCCATCACCGAATGTTCCAAACCCCTGCCAGAGAGCAAATTGCATGTCAGGTAATCAGGCGAAACATTTTTTATCTGAATCTATCTACAATCAAAGCAATACCAAACATAGTTGATTTCGTTGCAGTATCTGAATATATCTGACTATATATATGTATATGTATTGTCTGAAAACTAAAATATACACCGCCTAGCCATCACCTAGGCTCGCCTAGGTGCTAGGCGTTGGGTCTCCGCCCGCTTACCGCCTAGCACTTTTTGAAACATTGACTGAAGCACAATTTTGACTGAGCACTTGTCTATCTATATTCCCTATTTTTCTGAAGGCAACAAGCCAGGTTGTACATCCAGTTGAAAAATTTAGGTTCGTTTGAGCAAATAAAGTAATAAAACAAAGGCTTGGGTAAACAAATCTGGAATTCATGAGCAAGCTTGTCTGTGCATTGGTGATCAAGTTCTTCCAGAATTGGAGATGGAATTATGCCGCTAAAGAAAAGATTTTCCTTTTCTAAAATAAAATCTGGTTTCTCAACATAGTCAAGGAAAATATTGTGACCTACACACTTCACAAAAATATTTGTGACCTTACACACTACAGGTTATAGAACTGGACCGTGGTAGAAATGGTGGTGGTCTGGTGGAGGCGGTAGCAGTAGAGATGGTGTTAATGGTAGCATTGTGTGAGGAGCTTAACATTCGCTTTGACTGTTTAATAGTACTAACAATCCAAGTGAAGAAGCTTAATTAGATGATCCAGCAAGCAAGGTAACACTTCACTTTGACTGTTTAATAGTACTAACATTCCAAGTGAAGAAGCTTAATTAAATGATCCAGCAAGTAAGGTAACACTTCCAAGTTCCAAAGATAATAAACCACAAAAACATCCCGGCATAAAACAATAACCAAATTAACAAAAAAAGATAGATTAAGATTGCTGTAACTTGGTTAGCATGATGACCTAAAAACCTAAACAAATCTTTCCTTACATGCTCTACACATCAGCAAGTAGTGAACTGTTTAATCTGCATGATATCAAACACAAACAAGTAGTGAAGTATGACCTTCTTACCCACTAAAAGAAGTAGCAAGCAGATCGACTACGCGCAACTCATTCTAATCAGCCATGCTAGAATCACCACCATCAGACACATCATCTTCCTTCTTTAGGTGCCCACAGACATTGCACTCAAACACATGGGATGGCTCACCATTCAGCAAGGGTGGCAATGGTGCAAGCATGCCATAGCAGTCACCCTGGTCACACAAATACCTAACGAAGAAGTAGGCATGTGGGAAATCATCTTCGCTGCCACCACCACCATCCCCCTCTTCCTGCTCCATCCCATCATCACCACAATCCCCCTCTTCCTCCTCTTCCATGGTGTCATCATCATCCCCATTGCCGCCATCGTTGTTGTCATCTAGCGTCCATTTGCTCTCTACCTGACATCGCTCACACTCGCATGGGAACCCATAGTCCTCCAGCAACCTAAGCTGTCTATGCTTGTATTGCCAATTGGCTGCGAAGTAACTGATGCAGACCTCTCTCCCCTCAGTGATATCATGGAGAGCTCTCACCACAATGTCGGTGTTCCCTGGCCCTGGCATATCGGGGTAATCGAAATGACACGCATTGGGCAGGCAGTCATGGTTGAGCCGCGACGCCTGCGGGTACACCGCGTAGGCCCGCGCCTTCTGGAGCTCCTGCGACACCTCGGGGCGGTAGGGCTCCATGATGGAGAAGCTGTTGGTCCGGTCCTTGGCGAGGAGCGCCGCCGTGAGGTCTGGCGAGAACCCCTGGGGCAGCATGCTCGGCGGCACCAGCGCCACCATCATGGCGTGCAGGCTCGCCGGGTCTTGCTGGCTCGGGGGCGGCGTCGGGGCGGAAGAGAGGGAGAGGAGCACGCGGAGGGAGGGCTCCTGGAGGGAGTAGGCCGAGAGGAGGAAGAGGAGCGGCTCCTGGTGCGGCTCCGTGGCGGACGCGAGTTTCCCGCCGGAGAGCGCAGCGCAGAGGAGGCGCGGGTGGGAGGCGGCGGCGCAGGCCGGGGAGCAGAAGGCGGCGGCGCGGCACGACGGGCAGGGAGAGGCGGGGGCGGACAGGGAGCGGAAGCAGGCGGAGCAGAAGGAGGGGATTGATCCGAGCGAGGCCGGGTAGATGACGAGCGGCGACTCGGTGAGGATGACCTCGCCCTCCCGGATGCTGCGCGCGGCGAGGAGCCCGCGGCCGCGTCCAGAAAGGTCCGCCGCCCGGAGCGCGTTGCCGATCATGGCTTTCTTCTTCCGCGGTGCACTCGTCGTTGTCGGCGGCGGCGGCGGCGGCGGCGTGCGAAGGGAGGAGGAGGTTTTGGGGTTAACGGAGTCAGCGCGTACGGCGTAATTTATGTACGTGTACAAGAACAAATAGATTTTTTTCTCGGATAATATATTATTTATTCAAAATTCCAAAATTTTCAAATCTACGTGTTTCAGAGAATTCGTAAAAAAATAGACTTCTATCGAGCTATGCTATGCTGATCTAGATCTATTCCGAGCTATGCTATGCTGATCTAGGTCTATTCCGAGCTATGCTATGCTGATCTAGTTCTATTCTTCTAAATTGATATGTTCCGATTTTTGTCGTCCTAAATAGACATATGATATGTCGATTTGAGGTTGATTTAAAATTGATTCGCCAACAGATGACATAACAATTTAGATCGAATCAGTCTATCAAACACCGATAGAAGCTTAGTGCTAATCGATCTAGGTCAATCAACCTAGATCGACGTATCATCTATCGGTTGATATGTCGATCGATCTAGATTAATAAACTAATTATCGATAAAATATTATTTTTACAAATTCTTAAATATGTGTAACTTGAAATTTTGAATAAAAGATGTATTACTTTAAAAAATCAGAACAAGTATTCCATAAATAAACTGAATGAGTATATTAATGCCTTATTTGGATGGGCCTAAATGCCAGCCCATCATCTATATGGGCCAGGATTTTTGACTAAATTTTGACCCATACTTTATTTGGGCTGGAATTTAGTTCTTTTATGGGCTTGGGCTTGAATAAAGGGTTGAAGTTGAAAAATTTAGGAGGTGTTTGGTCCTGAACTAAAGTTTGGTGTCACATTAGATGGTTGGATATCAATTTAAAGGATTAAAATTGAACTCGTTATAAAAACAATTATAGAATCAAATGATTATTCACGAAACAAATTTATAAAGCATAATTAATACATGATTAGTAAATGATTACTGTAGCATAACATTGTCAAATCATGATGTAATTAGGCTCAATAGATTCATCTCATGAATAATCCATCTATTATAAATAATTTTTATAAATAATCTACGTCTAATACTTTAAAATAACATCCAAATGTATCAAACATTCGATACAACGGAAAGCGGTATCTTAAGCAAAAGCAAGCGAGATGTAGGTTGGTGAGTTGACAAATGGAGGCGACGAATCGTACGTCGAATGCATGCGTTTCGTTTTCGTGCATGCGTTTTGTTTTTTGAAATTTTGAATGGATTCGTTTGAATTAAGTGGGTCAAGGGAAATAGCTAAGCTGGATAAAAAAATAAAATCTGGATTTTAAAATTCGTTTAGGAGAATATTGAATTAACCGGGAGATAAAATGATTTTGTTGGAAAATAAATTGCTTAAATTTATCTCAAACATAGCTGTATACTCCGTAGTATTTATGAAAGGTAACATTATTTTTAAAAGTTAAGTACATATATTACCCTATAAATTATTAATTATTACTCTACTCAGATACTTTCGAACCGAACTCACGCCTCTCTGTAAAGATAGTAGAATTATATTATCTATCGGCTTAATACAACTATAAAATTTGCTATATTTTGATACGAAACCTTAGCGAAACTTGCGTTTGATAAATACACCTACGTTTGATTTGTTCATTATTAAAGTGAGGTTTTTAATGTCTCCATGTGGTTTCTGTTAGCTACAGATTTCTTAGGAAGAGAGGAGGACTAAGTCCCTCTCCTCCCCGCATGCGCATAGGCCATGCACATGCGCCCAAGTCCACCTAGCGCAATGATCGGGAGCGCCCAAACAGATTCTGTTAGGGGCCCCTGTTGCGCGGCACTACATAAGGAGAGGCCTAGGTCCATGATCATGTTCGACCATCTCCTCTGCCTCTCCCAAAACCTAAGACCCAAAACCGATCTAAGGAAATTGTGCCGAAGCAACGGGAAGGTTCCCCTAAACTCCGCCGCCGTTCGCCGGATTTCGACGCCACAGCACCGGCCATGGCGTCCTCCTCTCCATCAAGCAACCTAAAAGGTAACCCTAAGCACCCTGCTAGACCTAGACCTAGAGATCACCTAAGTCCCTAAGTTCTATCAATGGTATCAGAGCTTTGCTAGTGCTCTAGGCTAGTTAGGGGTAAGGGTGGCGTCGGATCCCCTTGACCCGTGCCACCGCCGCACTAAGTCCCCCTAAGAATCCCGCTGTACAAACCCTAGAATCAGTAGGTAAATCCCCTCGGATTGGGGAAATTAATCCCCAAATCCGAACCCTAAGTCCCTCTGTGAACCCCGCTAAGAACCCCTGTAAGTCTCGTATTAAGAAAGGGTGAAAACCCTAACCCTAACCCTAAGTAAGAAAGGGTTTCAGGTTTTCTTACCTTGGCCCCTCGGGTCGCCGCGCAGCCGCCCGCCGGAGGCCGGAGACCGCTTCACGACACTGCTCGCCGGAGTGCGGGAAGTGGCCGAGTGCGCGCCACCGCGGACCGCCTCGACGGAGTGCCGCTCACCCTCGGGTGAGCGCGCGCACCGGCGAGCGGGCCCGCGACGGCGCCTTCCGCCGCTCAGCTCCCCTCGCCGCGCCGCCGCACGCTCGGCCGCTGGCCGGCCGCCAGCTCCGCTCGCGCCACCACGCGCCGCACGTCAGGCACCGCCGTTCGCCCTCTCGCTCGGGTGGGGGGAGGGGGAAAGTGTTTAGGGTTAGGGTTTGCACCGGCCGAGAAGGTTTTATCCGGGCGAGGTTCACGCGCAGCCGTCGGATCAGATCCGATGGCTGGCAGTGACCGGATCGACTTTCAGCCCATGCGGGGTGGCAAAAATGCGGCCCAGGCCCAGGTTGCGGCCTGGGTGCGCGGGAGCGCGGTGGGGGCGCCCTGGGCCGGGCTGGTTTGTTATGTGGGCTGAAGAGTTTAGCATAGTACGGGCCAGTTTTGTTTTCTAATTTTCAAGGATTTTCAGTTTTGTTTTTTCAATTAAGTAATACCTGGAAATTCAGAAAAATGCTCAAAATTAAGAAAATATAAGTTAGCCGAGATAAAAATTTTATATAGTTTTGTTCAGACTTAGTAATTTTATTAAATTCAATTTCCTGGAATATATATTTCTGAAAATACTTTTAATACTCTTTTATACCCTTTTGAACTACAACATAGAGTAGATGGCCAAACCAGGAGATGAAACTTTTTGTATATGATCCTAAGAGCAAAATCCATTTTTGAGAATTTTTGTAAATTTTTACCAACCTTGGAAGTAGCCCTAATATTTTAATCTATTTCCAGGAATTATTTTTATTCAGAAATGCTTTTAGAACAGTGTTGGACCCTCCCCCTCCTTTCTCTCTCTCCAAGCTGGCCCAGCCCGTTACCTCGCGCGCCTTAGGCTGACAAGCCGACCCCACCTGTCGGCGCCGATTTCCTCCTCTCGCGCGCGCACCCGACACCGCGGCCCCACCCGTTAGTCGCCACCCCGCTCGCTCGCGCCCGCTGGCCAGTGGCCCCCATCTGTCAGACCCGTCATCTACATCGCACCATCGGCCCCAAATCGCGCCGGCCGATGACCCCCGCCTCGGATCCGCCTCGCTGGCCCCTCCCGCATTGAATTGACGCCATTAAACGACTCCCCGCGCCTGACCGACCGTTTTCCCCCGTTAAACCGCGCCTTTACGCCACGGGATCACCGCTACGCGTGCATGGCCGAGCCCTCGCCGGCGAGTTAATCCCCCCCTCGGCTTTCCTTGTATTCGTCGTCCGTTATCCCTCGCCGACGACCCTATTTATACCCCTAGCCTCCACCGCGTTCGACCCCCACGCCCAATCGCCGCGAGAACGAACGGATCTCCCTCCATTCGCCTTTTAGCGCTTTCCCCCTGCTTCGCCTTCGGCCGCCCCTCGCCGTCGCCTCGGACCACCCCGGCCCGCGCCTCCGCCACCGTCGTGACCGCAAGGACGTCCCCTACCTCGGCCACGCCTCCGCTGGTCAAGGAGATCGCCGGATCACCGTCGCCGTCGAGTACCCGAGGAACCTTCCGCGTCTACCCTCGCCGCCGGCCACGCCCAGTCGACCCCTCGCCTCGCCTAAGGTACCGTCGTGACCGCCGTAGTGCCCTCTTTCCATTTCTAGGCTTAGCTAGGGCCGCCGTCGCTCGCCGTGGCCTCTGGCCCGCTCGCCGTCGTCGGAGAAGACGATTGGCACGGGTCGAGTACTCGTGCCGTGTCGGATCTGATCCCGACCGTGCGATCGCGATCGGGCGACGCACGTGAGCCCACGTACGCGATCTAATCCGCACCGTCGGATCTGGTCAAAGCGTTACATTTTAATCTCGCGCGTCCATTTCCATTTAAAACCCGCGATCGATCTCGTGCGTCCACGTAGTACCCTTTCGCGTGTTTTAATCCTGACCGTCCATTTTCACTTAAGCGCCCCGCTTCGCCTGCGCACGTTGGATCTGGATCCAACGGTCCAGATCGATGCGGCGCACGCGCACAGTGCGCGGGTTCACCGTGAGCCTGGCTCACCGTGGACCCGAGAGGGTTTAAATTTGAAAATAAATTCCAGAAAAGGTTTAAAACTTGTAAAATTCATATCTGGCGCATTTGAACTCAAAAAATTACCATTTCAATTTCAGAAAATTCATAATATTATTCTCTACATGTTTATGCAATAAAAACAGTTGGTTTACTTTGGACATTTCATGTTTATTCAAATGAATATTCAAATGCCTTTAGGGTTAAAATGTAAATTCAAATATTTAAACTTTAGAAAAATTTATATTTATTTTCTTTCTGTCCATGTACTGAAAACCATTAAATTAACATGAACTTTTCATTTCAAAGTTATTTGAGAGCTTAATATGACAATAATCACATTTGAACACCCCTTTCTAAAAAGGACAACTCTTTAATTCCTTTAAAATATATTTATGAAATAAACCACAGAACTTTAACCATTTAATTTATTTTATTTATAATCAAACCAACTTTAACTTATGTGTTTATAATGTAATGTTACATTGTTTGATTGAATGTTGTGTTCTTTTTATTTTACTTTACTATATCAAAAAGACTACGACGTCGCCGAGGAGCCGGAGTACTTACCCGAAGTCCCTCCCTCTCCTTTTGCTGAACAAGGCAAGTCACCAAACCAATCTTTTGAGCATATCGAACCCATGTTTGATTAAACTATCGCTAAAACACATATGTTATATATGCATTAGTCAAATGAACCCTTACATTATATTTATTTAGGATCCCCCGACCTTGATGTGCAACCCAAGCCATGCTATCTCACCTAACCTCCTTGTCACCATATGATCAATGATATTAGCTAGTGTCCAATGTATCGACACGACCGCTATAGGATAAAGATGAGTCGTAGCAAAAATGTTCTATTATATGATCCCTGTTACTTCTTATCCTTGGAAATTCTGTTGGTGATGAGTTATGGTTGTGAGTGTATGCATGGTGGGTTCCGGGTGCAAGCTAGGGCATTGGTCGGTAGCACCCGGGGCACTATAAGGACCGGTCTGAGGGATCCGTTGCAATACACTTACGTACTAACCACAAGTCTAGTGGGTAAGTCCTAACTAAGATATGGGTTGTTCCAAACCGAGGCCACCATTTGGAGATGGGTCAAGTTGCACCTGCGGGTGACTTGTACCAATGTGGCGCAAAAGGGGGTGCGACGTTAGCCGGGATGCGGCCCGGCGCGCCGGCGAAACCTAGAGCGGGTGGTTATCGCTTGGAACATCTCATATTGAGGTTTTGGCACGAGTTCCCGTGGTGTGGGTCGTCTCGTTTGGGATGAGTGCGTGCCTTGTGGGTACAGTAGTACAACTCTGATCAGAGTCTTAAATCTTTTCTAAAAGCCGAGCCCGCGGTCAAGGGCGGGTTGCGTGACATCCCCCAGTTAGTTTACTTTGGATATGTATGTGCATGATGGATTGACATGTAAGGACTGTTGAGCGAGGTGGGGCTGACTGTACCCCTCGAGTTAGTTGGTGTTGATGATGTTCATGTTTACTTTCCGCATGATTAAAATATGACTACACTAAATGCAATAACTGAAACTGTACTTTTCCGCAATATTAGCCATTACCCTTCCTTGTTTATTATCCTGCATTATTACTTGCATTTGCGGTGGATTGTTGAGTACTTTTTGTACTCATACCCGTTGGACCCCACAGAGGATGCCTACTATGAGGATGGTCTGGAGTAGCGACCCAGTCGAGGAGAAAAGTCCTGAAGAAGATGTTCGTCATACCGTTTTCTAATTATTTTCATTTACTGTTTTTATTAAAACAATTGATGTAATAAATATGGTCTGCGTACCATGGATATTGTCGTATGTACGTTGTCGCATGATGAACCTCTTATATTATTGTTTTTCTACTGAAATTCAATAATGTCTCGATTTGATAAATCGGGGCGCTACAAGATGGTATCAGAGCCGACTCGACTGTAGGAAGCCAAACAGACCCGCCTAGCCATTAGCCACAGGAAATTATTTCTCTAAAATCTACTTTATAAACTTTGTTCCTCTCCTCACTTTTATTCAACTTGCTGTTTTGTAGATGCCTGTCTACCAAGTTCACAGCTACTGCCGCCACTACGAGGGCTTCGTCCGGGAGCTCCGTATGATGCTCACCTTCCTCGGGTTCCTCTTCGAACCCGAATTCCAAGGAGTGTATCCCGACGAGTTCGCCGGGCCTTGCGACGTCTCCCTCACCATCCACGGCTCCAGAGAACACCTGCCGCCCTACACCACCACACTTGGAGGCCCGACTTTCGACATCGCGTGCCAACGATTCGCCCTCCAGGCCCTCATGGAGCTGAGGATGATCTACGACGATCGTCTTCAGAACTTGTCCTTCCGGCTCGTGCCGAAGCGTACTCCCGGAGCCCTCCGTAGCATCTACCTCGGAGTTCACTCCGTGCGTGATCCGGTCATGGCCCGGCAGTCGCGTCTTCTACAGGCCATGGACGATCTCCACACCGAGGCGGTGCTCGACGCCGACGAGCACCATGAGGCGGTCGAGTTCCTTCGTGAAGAAACGAAGAACTTGATCCAACAGAACGGCGAACTGCAGCGCAAAATCATGCAGCTGCAGAAGGACATTGCGGAGATGGTTCCTCTTCTTCCAAGGAAGAAGAAGCCCATCCGTGAGCCCCTCCCTCACCCCAAGAGGATCCCGCCACGACCCTCCCCCGCCAGACCCTCCACCAGCACCCTACACCACGCCCCGGCCTCGTCTCCGACTCCATCATCGAGAATTTTCTCGAGCCCACCATCCCTCTGGAGCCGCGCACTCGTGGTTCCGAGAGCACGGAGACCGCCTCCGGTGGCGAGTAGGCGTTAGGAGTCACTATTTAAATAAAAATCATAATTTTGTATGTGGTGCCGTCTGCAACGAGTTGTGTTGTAGAGGGAATAAGAGCTTGGATGTAATGAACAATTTATACCACTCTATATATTTATGTGCTTGAATCTTATATGATATTTTTGGTTGTATTATTGTTTCGTCGTCTTTCGCTTTATCACTATGTATATTCAGAAGATGGCCGACCACCAGAATACCGGCTCCAACAACGGAGCAGGAGGAAGTCGTGATGCGCCCGAGGGTGTTGTACCCAACTGGGGTGCAACGGGCCCGCGTCAGTCTGGGTCGCCTTCCGCCAACCACCCCACCTTGGCAGAAATGATGGCGAATCAGAACCACCTGATCACCGCCCTCCTCACCCAAATGCAGAACCAACAAGCTCAGTTGGACCGTCTGCAGAACGGGGAACCCGCCCCTCGCGCACCAGCACCCGCGCCCGCTCCGCAACTCTCAGAGTTCCTGCGCGTGCGCCCGCCCATCTTCTCGAGCACCACCAACCCGATGGAGGCCGGAGATTGGCTTCGCACCATCGGAAAGAAGCTCGACCTCCTCCCCTGCACCGACCAGGAGCGGGTGGCCTTCGCCACTCATCAGCTCCAGGGTCCCGCCGCTGAATGGTGGGACAACTACCGTGAGTCCCAGCGAGAGGACCACGTGGTGACTTGGGCGGAGTTCACCATCGCCTTTCGTGCTGCCCACGTCCCCGCCGGTGTTATCGCGGTGAAACAGCAGGAGTTCCGCGACCTGCAGCAAGGCAACAGGACCGTCATGGAGTACCTCCATGAGTTCAACCGCCTCGCCCGCTACGCACCGGAGGAAGTGCGCACCGACGCCCTCCGCCAAGCCAAGTTCCTCAGGGGACTTAAGGATGAGCTGTCCATCCAGCTCGTCGCCGCCGACTTCACCGACTTCCAATGGCTAGTCAACAAAGCGCTCATCCAAGAGACTGAGCAGAACAGGCTGGACCTCAAGAAGAGGAAGATGATCGCCTTCAAGCATCAGCAGGCGAACTCGCTGAGGCCCCGCTTCGTCCCTCCGCCACCAGCGCCCGCCTACCATCCTCGGCCCGCCTACAGACCACCTCACGCCGCCGGTGGATCCAACGCCGGGCATCCTCGCCCCGCTCCACTAGCTCCGGCCGCTCAGCCGACACCAGCCGCCAAGGCCCCGATCTTGAAGGATCGCCAAGGGAGGTCGGTCGTCTGCTTCAACTGCCGCAAGGAAGGGCACTATGCACATCAGTGTCCCCACCCCAAGCAAGCTCAAGGCGTGGCACCCAACCAGGCAGTTCGCGCCCGTGTCAACCACATCAGCGCGGAGGAAGCTCAGGAGGCTCCTGAAGTCGTGCTCGGTACGTTCACAGTGAATTCCGTACCGGCCGTAATATTATTTGACTCTGGAGCAACCCACTCCTTCGTCTCGGAAGATTTTGTGAAAACAAACGAACTGGACGTGCTCCCTCTACCCATTCCCATGGTGATTGCCACCCCCGGCAATAGGACCTTAGCCCGCTTATACAGCCCTAAAGTTCAAATTGACATCCAAGGAATACTGTTTCGGGCCGAGCCAGTCCTCATCCAATGCACCAGACTCGACCTCATACTAGGGATGGATTGGTTGATGAAGCACAAGGGAGTGATCGACTGTGCCAACAAGTCCGTCACGGCGACCAACCCTGAAGGCGCAGCCGTCACCTTTCGGATGACCAGTCGCAAACCACTCGGAGCATCCCTTCGCTCAATAGCTCTTGAAGAGGTACCCATAGTCAAGGAGTTTGCGGATGTCTTCCCTGAAGACCTACCCGGAATGCGTCCCAAGCGGGACATCAAATTCAGAATCGAACTTGTCCCCGGGACCACTCCAATCTCCAAGCACCCGTACCGAATGGCCGCCAATGAACTAGCCGAAGTCAAGAGCAACATCGAAGACCTAGAGCAGAAAGGTTACATCCGACCGAGTACCTCACCCTGGGGTGCACCGGTTATATTTGCCATGAAGAAGGACAAGACCAAGAGGATGTGCGTGGACTATAGAGCCTTGAACGACGTAACCATCAAGAACAAATACCCATTGCCTCGGATCGACGACCTGTTCGATCAGCTGAAAGGATCCTCGGTGTTTTCCAAGATTGACCTCAGGTCAGGTTATCACCAGTTGAGGATTAGGGAAGAAGACATACCCAAGACTGCCTTCACCTCCCGCTATGGACTCTACGAGTACACCGTGATGTCGTTCGGACTCACGAATGCCCCGGCCTTTTTCATGAACATGATGAATAGTGTATTCATGGAGTTCTTGGACAAGTTCATCGTGGTATTCATCGACGATATCCTCGTTTACTCCAAGACCAAAGAAGAACACGAGACTCACCTCCGTCTGACCCTCGGAAAGCTAAAGGAGCAGCAAATGTATGCCAAGTACAGCAAATGTGAATTTTGGTCGTCAGAGGTGAAGTTCCTCGGCCATGTTATATCTGCCGGAGGAATAGCAGTGGACCCAACCACCATTGAAGCAGTAACCAACTGGCTGCAGCCCACAACGGTGACCAAGATCCGGAGTTTTCTCGGATTAGCCGGATACTACTGCCGGTTCATCGAGAATTTTTCCAAGATCGCCAAACCTATGACCAGACTTTTGCAGAAGGAAGTGAAGTTTGAATGGACCCCCGACTGCGAAGAAAGCTTCCAAACCCTCAAGAAGAAGCTAGTATCAGCTCCCATTCTGACTCTGCCAGACATCCGGAAAGACTTCCACGTCTATTGTGATGCCGCTCGTCAAGGATTGTGATGCGTATTAATGCAGGAAGGGAAAGTGATATCCTACGCCTCCCGACAACTGAGACCGCATGAGCTGAATTATCCGACCCACGACCTGGAACTAGCAGCCGTGGTTCATGCCTTGAAGATATGGAGACATTATCTTGTGGGAAATCGGTGTGAGGTCTTCACCGACCACAAGAGCCTCAAGTACATATTCACCCAACCAGATCTGAATCTCAGGCAAAGGAGATGGTTGGAACTGATCAAGGATTACGACTTGGGCATCCATTATCATCCGGGCAAAGCGAATGTGGTGGCAGACGCCCTTAGTAAAAAAGGGTACTGCAATGCCATCATGATTCAGGACCAAGCTCCTTTACTGTATAAGGAGATGGAAAGGCTAAATCTGGGAATCATCACTCGAGCGTACCTCGCTGCCTTGGAGTCTCGGCCTGTCTTAATAGACCAGATCCGAGAAAAGCAGAAGGAAGCCCGGACATCCTGGAGATCCAGCAAAACATGAGGAAGGGTAAAGCCCCCGGATTTTCCGAGGACGAGCATGGTACCATCTGGTTCGGAAACCGGATCTGCGTACCCGACAAACCTGAGTTGAAGACCCTCATCCTTCAAGAAGCCCACGATACTCTATACTCCATCCATCCTGGGAGTACGAAGATGTATCAAGACCTAAAGGAAAAATATTGGTGGGTCAGCATGAAGAGAGAAATAGCAGAGTATGTGGCCAAGTGCGACACATGCCGGCGAGTCAAGGTAGAGCATCAGAGGCCTGCCGGACTTCTTCAACCTCTCAAGGTCCCTGAATGGAAGTGGGAAGAGATAGGAATGGACTTCATCACGGGACTGCCCAGAACCCAAGCTAGTCATGATTCTATCTGGGTGATCGTCGACTGACTCACCAAGGTAGCTCACTTCGTTCCGGTCAAGACAACTTACACCGTCGCCAAGTTGGCTGAGTTATATATGACCCGGATCGTGTGTCTTCACGGAGTTCCTAAGAAGATTGTATCTGACCGCGGGAGTCAGTTTACCTCCAAGTTTTGGAAGAACCTTCAAGAGGAACTCGGCACCCGGCTGAACTTTAGCACCGCCTATCATCCACAGACCGACGGTCAGACCGAAAGGGTCAACCAGATATTGGAGGATATGCTTAGAGCTTGTGCTCTAGACTTTGGCGGAATGTGGGACAAGAACTTACCATATGCGGAGTTCTCCTACAACAACAGCTATCAAGCCAGCCTGCAAATGTCCCCGTTCGAAGCACTCTATGGGCGTAAGTGCAGAACGCCGTTGCTCTGGGATCAAACCGGAGAGTCACAACTGTTTGGGACTGATCTATTAAGAGAAGCTGAGGAGAAGGTTAAAATCATAAGAGACCGATTGAAGGCAGCCCAATCCCGTCAAAAGAGCTATGCCGACAACCGTCGAAGAGACCTAGCCTTTGAGGAGGGCGATTATGTCTATCTCCGAGTCACTCCCCTCCGTGGCACTCAAAGGTTCAACATGAAAGGCAAACTAGCACCCCGCTACGTCGGACCTTTCCAGATCCTCCGACGACAAGGAGAAGTGGCATATCAACTTGAACTGCCTCCATCCTTGGCAGGAGTTCATGATGTGTTCCATGTCTCTCAGCTGAAGAAGTGCCTCCGTGTACCCACCGAGCAAGCCGACCTTTAGCAGCTTAATGTCCAAGAAGACTTGACCTACATAGAAAGACCCATCAAGATCTTGGAAACCAAGGAGAGAGTAACCAGAAGTCGCGTCGTTCGCTTCTGCAAAGTCCAATGGAACAACCATCCCGCCGAAGAAGCCACTTGGGAAAAGGAAGACGCACTAAAAGCCCAATACCCCGAGTTATTCGAGTAACGTTCCAATCTCGAGGACGAGATTCTTTGTAAGGGGGATAGGTTTGTAACACCCCAAATTTTCAAAACAATAAAAATATTATTAAATTCAATTTCCTGGAATATATATTTCTGAAAATACTTTTAATACTCTTTTATACCCTTTTGAACTACAACATAGAGTAGATGGCCAAACCAGGAGATGAAACTTTTTGTATATGATCCTAAGACCAAAATCCATTTTTGAGAATATTTGTAAATTTTTACCAACCTTGGAAGTAGCCCTAATATTTTAATCTATTTCCAGGAATTATTTTTATTCAGAAATGCTTTTAGAACAGTGTTGGGCCCTCCCCCTCCTTTCTCTCTCTCCCAGCCGGCCCAGCCCGTTACCTCGCGCGCCTTAGGCTGACAAGCCGACCCCACCTATCGGCGCCGATTTCCTCCCCTCGCGCGCGCACCCGACACCGCGGCCCCACCCGTCAGTCGCCACCCCGCTCGCTCGCGCCCGCTGGCCAGTGGCCCCCGTCTGTCAGACCCGTCGTCTACCTCGCACCGTCGCCCCCAAATCACGCTGGCCGACGACCCCCGCCTCGGATCCGCCTCGCTGGCCCCTCCCGCATTGAATTGACGCCATTAAACGACTCCCCGCGCCTGGCCGACCGTTTTCCCCCGTTAAACCGCGCCTTTACGCCACGGGATCACCGCTACGCGTGCATGGCCGAGCCCTCGCCGACGAGTTAATCCCCCCCTCGGCTTTCCTTGTATTCGTCGCCCGTTATCCCTTGCTGACGACCCTATTTATACCCCTAGCCTCCACCGCGTTCGACCCCCACGCCCAATCGCCGCGAGAACGAACGGAGCGCCCTCCATTCGCCTTTTAGCGCTTTCCCCCTGCTTCGCCTCCGGCCGCCCCTCGCCGTCGCCTCGGACCACCCCGGCCCGCGCCTCCGCCACCGTCGTGACCGCAAGGACGTCCCCTACCTCGGCCACGCCTCCGCTGGTCAAGGAGATCGCCGGATCACCGTCGCCGTCGAGTACCCGAGGAACCTTCCGCGTCTACCCTCGCCGCCGGCCACGCCCCGTCGACCCCTCGCCTCGCCTAAGGTACCGTCGTGACCGCCGTAGTGCCCTCTTTCCATTTCTAGGCTTAGCTAGGGCCGCCGTCGCTCGCCGTGGCCTCTGGCCCGCTCGCCGTCGTCGGAGAAGATGATTGGCACGGGTCGAGTACTCGTGCCGTGTCGGATTTGATCCCGACCGTGCGATCGCGATCGGGCTACGCACGTGAGCCCACGCACGCGATCTAATCCGCACCGTCGGATCTGGTCAAAGCGTTACGTTTTAATCTCGCGCGTCCATTTCCATTTAAAACCCGCGATCGATCTCGTGCGTCCACGTAGTACCCTTTCGCGTGTTTTAATCCTGGCCGTCCATTTTCACTTAAGCACCCCGCTTCGCCTGCGCACGTTGGATCTGGATCCAACGGTCCAGATCGATGCGGCGCACGCGCACAGTGCGCGGGTTCACCGTGAGCCTGGCTCACCGTGGACCCGAGAGGGTTTAAATTTGAAAATAAATTCCAGAAAAGGTTTAAAACTTGTAAAATTCATATCTGGCGCATTTGAACTCAAAAAATTACCATTCCAATTTCAGAAAATTCATAATATTATTCTCTACATGTTTATGCAATAAAAATAGTAGGTTTACTTTGGACATTTCATGTTTATTCAAATGAATATTCAAATGCCTTTAGGGTTAAAATGTAAATTCAAATATTTAAACTTTAGAAAAATTTATATTTATTTTCTTTCTGTACATGTACTGAAAACCATTAAATTAACATGAATTATTCATTTCAAAGTTATTTGAGAGCTTAATATGACAATAATCACATTTGAACACCCCTTTCTAAAAAGGACAACTCTTTAATTCCTTTAAAATATATTTATGAAATAAACCACAGAACTTTAACCATTGAATTTATTTTATTTATAATCAAACCAACTTTAACTTATGTGTTTATAATGTAATGTTATATTGTTTGATTGAATGTTGTGTTCTTTTTATTTTACTTTACTATATCAAAAAGACTACGACGTCGCCGAGGAGCCGGAGTACTTCCCCGAAGTCCCTCCCTCTCCTTTTGCTGAACAAGGCAAGTCACCAAACCAATCTTTTGAGCATATCGAACCCATGTTTGATTAAACTATCGCTAAAACACATAGGTTATATATGCATTAGTCAAATGAACCTTTACATTATATTTATTTAGGATCCCCCGACCTTGATGTGCAACCCAAGCCATGCTATCTCGCCTAACCTCCTTGTCACCATATGATCAATGATATTAGCTAGTGTCCAATGTATCGACACGACCGCTATAGGATAAAGATGAGTCGTAGCAAAATTGTTCTATTATATGATCCCTGTTACTTCTTATCCTTGGAAATTCTGTTGGTGATGAGTTATGGTTGTGAGTGTATGCATGGTGGGTTCCAGGTGCAAGCTAGGGCATTGGTCGGTAGCACCCGGGGCACTATAAGGACCGGTCTGAGGGATCCGTTGTAATACACTTACGTACTGTCGCGCCCCGATTTAATAAATCAGGACCTTTATTGAAATTCCAAAGAAAATCAATAAACCAAGACGTTCATAAAGCGACCTCGTACAATACGGGCAATCATTCACGGTTCGTAGACCGCATTAATACAAAAGTGAATGAAAGTGAAGAGAAACTAATAAAATAAAGGGTCCTAGATGAACGCCTCCTTCCAGTCTCGCCTTGACTGGGTCGCTACTCCAGACCTTCATCCTCCTCGTAGTAGACTGGCTCTGATGTTGTAAGTCAACGGAGTGAGTACAGATGTACTCAGCAAGCCACCGAATGCAAATATAATGCAAGATAATAACAAGGGGGATAGTGGCTAATTTTGCGGAAGCGTAATTGTAAAGCTTTAAATGTGAGCAATTTATTAGTACGGAAAAGTAAACATGTGCATGTGTATCATCATCTTCTAACTCGAGGGGTACAGTCAGCCCCACCTCGCTCAACAGTCCTTACGTGCCATGAATAACTTGAACATTCAAACAATTGTAAACTAACTGCGAGTAGTCACACAACCCGCCCTTGACCGTGGGCTCGGCTTTTCGAAAAGATTAAATTACTCTGATCAGAGATGTACCACTGTACCCACAAGGCACGCACTCATCACCTACACCGAAGTGTAACGAGATGACCCATCACACGGGAACTCGTGCCAAAACCTTCCATATAGTCCTCCCCGACTCAATAGCACCCTCTTATGGGTTTCATATGGTGTCCCGACGCATCGGAGCCCCACCATACCCCCCCTTGAGCCTCGTCGGTACAAGTCGCCCGCAGGCTAGCCCCTTGCCCCCTCCTCTATGGTGCATCAAGCCGGAGTATTCCATACTTCCAGTTAGGACTTACCCATTAGACTTGTGGTTGGTACGGAAGTGCTTTGCAACAGATCCCGCAGACCGGTCCTTATAGTGCCCCGGGTGCGACAAACCAGTGCCCGAGCTTGCACCCGGAACCCACCATACTTATAACCTAGCCAACTCCAACAGAGTCCAGAGACGAGAATAACAGGGAAATTCATATACAGAATTCAGCTATCTACGACTCGTTCTTTTTTAACCTATAGCAGTTGTGCCGGTACATTGGGCACTAGCTAATATATTTATAGTAGAGTGACAAGGAGTTAAGGCTCAATAAGCATGGCTTGGGTTTGCACACAAGGACGGGGATCTAATAAATATAAGTGTAAGGCTAGAATCTTTGACTAATGCAATATTAACCTATGGGTTATAGCGATAATTTATTGAAACATGGGCTCAATATGATCAACTGTTTCCACAGAGGTGGTCGATGACTTGCCTTGATCAGCAAATGGGGATGGAGGAACCTCGGGGTAGAACTCCTGCTCCTCGACGAACTCGTAGTCTTCTCGATACGGAAAATAAACAATACATTCAATAAACAGATAAAATCCACCAAATACACATTTGTATGTTTTATTATGTGAAGTAATATTTTAATATTTCAAGGTTTTGTACAAAACAGTAGAGTTTAATATTTTAGAATTCTTCCCAATTGATTTTCTGTATTATTAATTTTAACCCTAAGGAATTTTTATTCATTTATTCATTAATAATATTTTGGGTAACAGAAACATACTGTTTTTATGGCATTAATGTGTAGAGAATAATATTCTGATTCTAACAAAATTTGAATGGTGAAATTTGGAGTTAAAATGAGCAAGATATGAATTTTTGAAGTTTAAACAATTTTCTGGAATTTTATTTAAACTAAAAACAGTCTCTGGTCCACGGTGAACCAGGTTCACCGTGAACCCGTGACTATTCGCGTGGACCGGCCGATCCAGAGCCGTCGGATCTGGATCTGGCGGTCGGACGCGAGGCGGGAGGCGTAAGTGAAAATGGACGGCTGAGATTATATCGCAGCGAAAGGGTACGCGTGGACGTCTGAGATCGTTCGGGGGGTTTAAGTGGCGATCAACGGCCGAGAGGCCTCGATACCCCTTTGACCAGATCCGAGGGCCCAGATTAAATCCCGGAGGGGTTTAATCTTAGCCCTCCGATCGCGATCGGACGGTCGCTGTGCGATCCGGCACGGCACGACGTAAGGGGGCTCGTACCCCCCTTCGTCTCCGGCGACGGCGGGCTCGGGTGCGCCCGTGACGGCGGCGGCGAGGGCCTACGTGCCTAGCTAGGGCCAGAAATGGAACGCGGGGAGCAAGGGGGTCACGATGGTACCTTCGGTGGCGACGCTGGGCGACGGATGACGACGACGGCGAGGGTAGACGGCGAAGAGGGTTCGGGAGCTCGACGGCGATGGTGATCCGGCGGGTTCCAAGGCCAACGGAGTGGTGGCCGGGGATGGGCGGTCGACGTCGGTCTAGATGGTGGCAGTGGCTAGGGCGGAGGAGGCTGGGATCGACGGCGATGGCTCGCCGGAGATGGAGCAGGGGAGAACCTCGAAAAATGCTGTCGGGGCGCTCTGGTGTGTGAGGGCTCGGGCTGCTACGGTGTGGGCAGAGGGCGGCGACCAGAGGGGTTCTTATAGGAGGTCTCCGGTGTATAGATGGCAAGCCACGCCGGGGAACCCGAGGGTTCATTCCTAACTCCGGCGAGGTTTCTTTTTACCTCGGATATATTTCCATAAGCACGAAAACGCGTTGATCTTTGATGGAAGGAGGTCGGGGCGGTCGGGGAAGGTGATCCGAGAAGAATCCAGGCGAAATCGGGCGGCCGGCGACGAGGATTTGGAAGGTGATCGCCGGGAAAGGAAAGGGGAGAGAGGGATTCCATCGGAGAAGATGGATCTGACAGGTGGGCTCCACCTGTCAGTGAGTGAGCGCGAGACAAAAGGCGCCGACAGGCGGGCCACGCATGTCAGAGGGCGAAGGCGGGTGCGAAGAGGCTGACTGGTGGGGCCGAGGCGGGGCGCGGGCGGGAGGAGAGAGGGGAGCGGCGCCGACAGGCGGGCCCCTCTTGTCAGCGAGAGGGTGGCGATGGGCTGGGCCAAAAAGGCCGCTGGGGGAAGTTTCTGGGTTGAGGCCCGTTAAGGATTTAAATTTGATTTTCGATTTAAAATAATTCCAGAAAATCAAATATTTGATTAAGGGTTGAGTCACTGTTGATAAAAATTTGTAAAAATTCCTAAAATTATATCTTGGGCTCTAGTTCATCTCATAAAAATTTCAGGTTCAGATTTTGAGTATTTCTCCCTGTTTGGCTTTATTTAGGTTCTTTTGTGATTTTCCTTTATTAATAAATCCAGAAATAATTTCAATAATATTTTCTTTTTATTTTATTCCTTTTTAATTTCTGGGGTGTTACAATCCTATCCCCCTTACAGAGAATCTCGTCCTCGAGATTCGGATCAATCCTCGAATAGCTCAGGATGCTGTGCCTTGAGTTCATCTTCTTTTTCCCATGTAGCTTCTTCTACCGGATGATTGCTCCACTGCACTTTGCAGAAGCGGATTACTCGACTCCGGGTGGTCCTTTCTTTGACTTCCAATATCTTGACTGGTCTTTCCACATAAGTCAGATCTTCTTGGACATCCAACTGCTGAAGATCCACTTGCTCCGTGGGGACGCGGAGACACTTCTTGAGTTGAGATACATGGAACACATCATGCACTCCAGTCAACGAAGGTGGTAGTTCCAACTGATAAGCGACTTCGCCTTGGCGTCGAATAACGGGAAATGGTCCAACATATCGAGGGGCCAACTTTCCTCTCATGTTAAACCGTTGAGTCCCACGAAGAGGTGTAACCCGAAGGTATACATGGTCTCCTTCTTCAAAGGCTAGATCTCGACGACGATTGTCGGCGTAGCTCTTCTGTCGCGATTGGGCTGTCTTGAGTCGGTCTCTGATGATCCGTACTTTCTCTTCAGCTTCACGGAGAATGTCGGTTCCGAACACTTGGGATTCACCAGTTTGGTCCCAAAGGAGAGGCGTTCTGCACTTACGTCCATATAGGGCTTCAAAAGGAGACATCTGAAGACTGGCTTGATAGCTATTGTTGTATGAGAATTCTGCATATGGCAAGCTCTTGTCCCAAGTGGCTCCAAAATCCAAAACGCATGCTCGAAGCATATCCTCTAGTATCTGATTTACCCTTTCCGTTTGCCCATCTGTCTGAGGATGGTAGGCGTTACTGAAATTTAATCTCGTGCCCATCTCCTCTTGGAGGTTCTTCCAAAAGCGAGAGGTGAACTGACTCCCTCGGTCAGACACTATCTTCTTGGGTACTCCATGAAGACATACTATTCGGGCCATATATAGCTCTGCTAGCTTAGGGCCACTAAAGGTCGTCTTGACGGCTATGAAATGAGCTACTTTTGTGAGCCGATCAATGATCACCCATATCGAATCATACCCCAGCTGGGTCTTTGGTAATCCGGTGATAAAATCCATACCGATCTCTTCCCACTTCCATTCCGGCACTTTAAGTGGCTGCAACAATCCTGCAGGTCTCTGATGTTCAGCTTTTACTCTTCTGCAGGTGTCACATTCGGCGACGAACTGGGCAATCTCTCTTTTCATGCTAACCCACCAATAGCGTTCCTTCAGATCCTGGTACATCTTGGTACTGCCGGGGTGAATGGAGTACAATGTCTCATGGGCCTCTCTTAGGATAAGAGTCTTTATTTCAGGTTTATCCGGCACACATATCCGAGTTCCAAACCATATGGTGCCATTCTCGTCTTCTGAAAATCCGGGGGCTTTTCCTTGTCTCATGTTCTTCTTAATGGCAGCTATATCCGGGTCCTCTGACTGAGCTTCACGAATCTGCTCAAACAAAACAGGTTGGGTCTCTAAGGTGGCTAGGTATGCCCCAGTGGTTAATCCAAGATTTAATTTTTCCATCTCCCTACATAACGAGGGTGCGTGTTCTTGAATCATCATGGCCGTGCAATATCCCTTGCGACTTAAGGCATCAGCTACCACATTTGCTTTTCCTGGGTGGTAGTGAATACCCAAGTCATAGTCCTTGATCAATTCCAGCCATCGTCTTTGCCTCAAGTTCAGATCTGGCTGTGTGAAGATATACTTCAAGCTCTTGTGATCCGTAAAGATCTCACAGCGATTCCCAACCAAATAGTGCCTCCAAATCTTGAGGGCGTGCACTACGGCGGCTAATTCCAGGTCATGGGTCGGATAATTTAACTCATGAGGTCGCAACTGACGGGAGGCATAAGAGATAACTTTCCCATCTTGCATAAGAACACATCCCAATCCTTGGCGAGATGCGTCGCAATAGACATGGAAGTCTTTGCGGATATCTGGTAGGGTCAGTATAGGTGCAGATACCAAACGAGTCTTGAGGGTGCGGAAACTTTCCTCGCATTCAGGAGTCCATTCGAACTTCTCTCCTTTCTGCAATAACTTGGTCATTGGCTTGGCTATCTTCGAAAAATTCTCGATGAATCTTCGGTAATATCCGGCCAATCCCAGAAAACTTCGTATCTCAGATACGTTCGTGGGTGGCAACCAGTCCGTAACTGCTTCTACGGTGGCAGGGTCTACTGCGATTCCTTGTGCAGAGATGATGTGTCCAAGGAACTTTACTTCAGCCGTCCAAAACTTGCACTTACTGTACTTGGCATACAATTGGTGTTCCCTTAACTTTCCTAAGGTTAACCGGAGGTGAGTCTCGTGCTCCTTCTGGTCCTTGGAATAAATAAGGATGTCGTCTATGAAGACTACGATGAACTTGTCCAAATATTCCATGAATACCTTATTCATCATATTCATGAAGAATGCAGGGGCGTTGGTTAATCCAAAGGACATAACTGTACACTCATATAAACCATAACGGGTAGTGAAGGCCGTCTTGGGTATATCTTCTTCTCGAATCCTCAACTGATGGTAACCAGACCGTAGGTCGATCTTCGAGAATACCGTGGCTCCTTTGAGCTGGTCGAAGAGGTCATCGATCCGAGGCAACGGGTACTTATTCTTGATGGTTACTTCATTCAAAGCGCGGTAATCCACACACATACGCTTGGCCTTGTCTTCTTTCTTTTCGACGAAGATGACGGGAGCACCCCACGGGGATGTGCTTGGTCTGATATAACCTTTCCTTTCAAGATCCTCCAACTGCTGCTTCATTTCAGCTAATTCATTGGCGGCCATCCGGTATGGTCGCTTATAAATAGGAGTGGTTCCGGGCACCAAGTCAATCCTGAATTCGATATCCCTCTTAGGTGGCATTCCTGGTAGATCCTCTGGGAATACATCCGGGTATTCGCTGACTACTGGTATCTCCTCCAAGGTAATCTGATGTAGTCTTGTTCTTCCGGCCTTCATGCTGGTCATCTGGAATGTGACCATAATCCCTTCTTCATTAGTCACCGTTACTTTTCTCTGGGCACACTCTATCACACCTTGGTGTTTATTTAGCCAATCCATCCCTAGAATGAGGTCCAAACCTTGACATTCTATTAGAATGGGGTCGGCCCAAAATATCGTGCCTTGGATATCTACCCATATCCTTGGACTAAAGGAACAAGCGAGGGTTTGCTTTCCCGGGGTAGCTATTAGTACTGGCCTGGGTAGTTCACTTATGTCCAGTGCATTATTTTCCACAAAAGCAGTTGATATAAAGGAGTGGGTAGCTCCGGTGTCAAATAATACCACTGCATGTGATGAATGAACCATAAACTTACCCATGACAATCTCTGGTGCAGCCTGGGCTTCTTCGGCGGAGACGTGGTTCACTTTGGCGCGGACGGCGGGGTTGGAGGTGACTCCTTGCGCTCTCTTGGGATGGGGGCACTGGTGAGAGTAGTGTCCCTCTTGGCGGCAGTTGAAGCATACCACAGGTTTGCCATGCCTGTCTCTCAAGACCTCCGGCTTCTTGGCCGGGGCGACTGGAGCGGTCGGTGCGACTGGAGCGGTGCGAGGTTGACTGGCTCCGGCGTTGGCAGCTGGTGGCGCCGGGCGATACACTGGCCGGGGGTGGTACTGTGGCGCTGGTAGAGGTGGAGCAAAGCGGGGTCTTTGGGCCATTCCTTGATTCTGCCTGAAGGCAATCATGCGCTTCTTCTTTAGGTCGACCTTATTTTGCTGGGTCTCCTGCATGATAGCCTTGTTTACCAACTTCTGGAAGTTGGCGAAGTCTCCAGAGATAAGCTGTAGTGACAGCTCATCCTTCAGTCCCCGGAGGAACTTAGCCTGCCTGGCCGCATCCGTACGAACCTCTTCAGGTGCGTACCTGGCCAATCTGTTGAACTCGTGCAGATATTCAGTTACGGACCTGCTCCCCTGCTGCAGGTCCCTAAACTCCTGTTGCTTCTGAGCAACGATGCCGTCGGGGATGTGGGCGGCACGGAAGGCAGCTGAGAACTCTGCCCAAGTGTGGGCGTGGCCCTCGGGTAGAGTCTCGCGGTGGTTGTCCCACCACTCAGCGGCGGGACCATGCAGCTGGTGGGTGGCGAAGGCCACCCTCTCCTGCTCAGTGCAGGTCAGGAGATCGAGTTTCTTCTCGATCGCCCGCAACCAATCCCCAGCCTCCATGGGGTTGGTGGTGCTCGAGAAGGTCGGTGGGCGGACTCGGAGGAACTCCGAGAGCTGAGTTGCGGGAGCGGGAGCTGGTGTGGCGGGTCGGGGCAGCTCGGGCTGTTGGTGGAGGCGGAAGAAGTGAGCCTGCTGCTCTTGCATTTGCTGCTGCTGCTGCTGCATCTGGTGCAGGAGGGCTGAGACCAACTGGTTTTGAGTGGCCATCATTTCAGCCACGGTGGGGTGGTTGGCGACCGGGGCCTGCCTCTGCCCGGTGGCTCCCCATTGTGGCAGGTTGCCACTCTCCCCTCCGTTCTGAGGAGCGTCTGATCCCTGGGTGTTGGTCATCCTGGAATTTCCAATGTACACATATTTATTTTGGGTGAACTTTTTTTATATTTATTTCAAAAGAATACCGTTCTTGCGGTTACACTTATTTATTCTCTCATTCATGCCTTATATTTTGACATGAATGCTAAATACAAGCAATCAAAATAAAAAGATAAACAATCAATCGTAATACTACGTCTAAGGCAGCTCGGGGGACGGCTCGATCTCGGGCTCGTGGGAGACGGGCGGGGTCGCGGAACTGGACGGTCCGGCGGGTGGTGCACTGCGGGAGATCCTCTTGGGCCTCACTGTGGGAGTCTGAATGGGTTTCTTCCGGCGAGGCGGAAGAGGTGCGATCTCCTCTATGTCCTTCTTTAACTCTCTGAGCTGCTGACGAAGCTGGGTATGGACCATGGCGCCCTGGCGCAGAAGCTCGTTCTGACGTCTCAACTCCTCTACCTCAAGGGTCAACAGAGGGTTCTGCTCTAGCTGTCGACGGAGCTCGGCGTTCTCCCTGGTCAGGTTCTCCGAAGTGTGGCGGTAGAAGTCGATGGTGTCGTGCTGGCTGTCCGCGTCGAGGACGGCCTCTGTGTGGAGGTTGTCCATGGCCTCCAAGAGTCTCATCGTGCGGGTGATGGCGGAGCTGCTCTGGGTGAGGGGGCTGATGTAGATGCTGCGGTGACTCCCGGGTGTGCGCATGGGCATGAAGCGGTAGACGGTGTCGCGGAGGTGGCAGTCGTAGACCAGTCGAAGCTCGGCGAGGGACTGGAGAGCGGCTCGCTGGCTAGCCACCACGAAGGAAGGTCCTCCAACTCCATGGGTGTAGAAGGGTGGCTGCGTGGAAGAGGGGCGGATCACAACCGTGACCTCGCAGTAGCTCTCATTCGCATCGGGAAAAATCCCGTGGAACGCAGGCTCATGGGGAAACCCCAAAAAGTCGACGAGCACGCGAAGCTCGCGGATGAATCCGGCCTCGTCACGAAGAGTCCCGCTCATGGTGTGAACCGGCATCTACAAAAGAGAGAAAATTTTGTGAAAACCTCGGGAGATGAGAGGATAAGTAATCTTTTGTAAAATATAGTGGGTATATATAAGTCCTAAGGTCAGGTCTGTTTGGCTTCCTACAGTCAAGTCGGCTCTGATACCATCTTGTCGCGCCCCGATTTAATAAATCAGGACCTTTATTGAAATTCCAAAGAAAATCAATAAACCAAGACGTTCATAAAGCGACCTCGTACAATACGGGCAATCATTCACGGTTCGTAGACCGCATTAATACAAAAGTGAATGAAAGTGAAGAGAAACTAATAAAATAAAGGGTCCTAGATGAACGCCTCCTTCCAGTCTCGCCTTGACTGGGTCGCTACTCCAGACCTTCATCCTCCTCGTAGTAGACTGGCTCTGATGTTGTAAGTCAACGGAGTGAGTACAGATGTACTCAGCAAGCCACCGAATGCAAATATAATGCAAGATAATAACAAGGGGGATAGTGGCTAATTTTGCGGAAGCGTAATTGTAAAGCTTTAAATGTGAGCAATTTATTAGTACGGAAAAGTAAACATGTGCATGTGTATCATCATCTTCTAACTCGAGGGGTACAGTCAGCCCCACCTCGCTCAACAGTCCTTACGTGCCATGAATAACTTGAACATTCAAACAATTGTAAACTAACTGCGAGTAGTCACACAACCCGCCCTTGACCGTGGGCTCGGCTTTTCGAAAAGATTAAATTACTCTGATCAGAGATGTACCACTGTACCCACAAGGCACGCACTCATCACCTACACCGAAGTGTAACGAGATGACCCATCACACGGGAACTCGTGCCAAAACCTTCCATATAGTCCTCCCCGACTCAATAGCACCCTCTTATGGGTTTCATATGGTGTCCCGACGCATCGGAGCCCCACCATACCCCCCCTTGAGCCTCGTCGGTACAAGTCGCCCGCAGGCTAGCCCCTTGCCCCCTCCTCTATGGTGCATCAAGCCGGAGTATTCCATACTTCCAGTTAGGACTTACCCATTAGACTTGTGGTTGGTACGGAAGTGCTTTGCAACAGATCCCGCAGACCGGTCCTTATAGTGCCCCGGGTGCGACAAACCAGTGCCCGAGCTTGCACCCGGAACCCACCATACTTATAACCTAGCCAACTCCAACAGAGTCCAGAGACGAGAATAACAGGGAAATTCATATACAGAATTCAGCTATCTACGACTCGTTCTTTTTTAACCTATAGCAGTTGTGCCGGTACATTGGGCACTAGCTAATATATTTATAGTAGAGTGACAAGGAGTTAAGGCTCAATAAGCATGGCTTGGGTTTGCACACAAGGACGGGGATCTAATAAATATAAGTGTAAGGCTAGAATCTTTGACTAATGCAATATTAACCTATGGGTTATAGCGATAATTTATTGAAACATGGGCTCAATATGATCAACTGTTTCCACAGAGGTGGTCGATGACTTGCCTTGATCAGCAAATGGGGATGGAGGAACCTCGGGGTAGAACTCCTGCTCCTCGACGAACTCGTAGTCTTCTCGATACGGAAAATAAACAATACATTCAATAAACAGATAAAATCCACCAAATACACATTTGTAGGTTTTATTATGTGAAGTAATATTTTTAATATTTCAAGGTTTTGTACAAAACAGTAGAGTTTAATATTTTAGAATTCTTCCCAATTGATTTTCTGTATTATTAATTTTAACCCTAAGGAATTTTTATTCATTTATTCATTAATAATATTTTGGGTAACAGAAACATACTGTTTTTATGGCATTAATGTGTAGAGAATAATATTCTGATTCTAACAAAATTTGAATGGTGAAATTTGGAGTTAAAATGAGCAAGATATGAATTTTTGAAGTTTAAACAATTTTCTGGAATTTTATTTAAACTAAAAACAGTCTCTGGTCCACGGTGAACCAGGTTCACCGTGAACCCGTGACTATTCGCGTGGACCGGCCGATCCAGAGCCGTCGGATCTGGATCTGGCGGTCGGACGCGAGGCGGGAGGCGTAAGTGAAAATGGACGGCTGAGATTATATCGCAGCGAAAGGGTACGCGTGGACGTCTGAGATCGTTCGGGGGGTTTAAGTGGCGATCAACGGCCGAGAGGCCTCGATACCCCTTTGACCAGATCCGAGGGCCCAGATTAAATCCCGGAGGGGTTTAATCTTAGCCCTCCGATCGCGATCGGACGGTCGCTGTGCGATCCGGCACGGCACGACGTAAGGGGGCTCGTACCCCCCTTCGTCTCCGGCGACGGCGGGCTCGGGTGCGCCCGTGACGGCGGCGGCGAGGGCCTACGTGCCTAGCTAGGGCCAGAAATGGAACGCGGGGAGCAAGGGGGTCACGATGGTACCTTCGGTGGCGACGCTGGGCGACGGATGACGACGACGGCGAGGGTAGACGGCGAAGAGGGTTCGGGAGCTCGACGGCGATGGTGATCCGGCGGGTTCCAAGGCCAACGGAGTGGTGGCCGGGGATGGGCGGTCGACGTCGGTCTAGATGGTGGCAGTGGCTAGGGCGGAGGAGGCTGGGATCGACGGCGATGGCTCGCCGGAGATGGAGCAGGGGAGAACCTCGAAAAATGCTGTCGGGGCGCTCTGGTGTGTGAGGGCTCGGGCTGCTACGGTGTGGGCAGAGGGCGGCGACCAGAGGGGTTCTTATAGGAGGTCTCCGGTGTATAGATGGCAAGCCACGCCGGGGAACCCGAGGGTTCATTCCTAACTCCGGCGAGGTTTCTTTTTACCTCGGATATATTTCCATAAGCACGAAAACGCGTTGATCTTTGATGGAAGGAGGTCGGGGCGGTCGGGGAAGGTGATCCGAGAAGAATCCAGGCGAAATCGGGCGGCCGGCGACGAGGATTTGGAAGGTGATCGCCGGGAAAGGAAAGGGGAGAGAGGGATTCCATCGGAGAAGATGGATCTGACAGGTGGGCTCCACCTGTCAGTGAGTGAGCGCGAGACAAAAGGCGCCGACAGGCGGGCCACGCATGTCAGAGGGCGAAGGCGGGTGCGAAGAGGCTGACTGGTGGGGCCGAGGCGGGGCGCGGGCGGGAGGAGAGAGGGGAGCGGCGCCGACAGGCGGGCCCCTCTTGTCAGCGAGAGGGTGGCGATGGGCTGGGCCAAAAAGGCCGCTGGGGGAAGTTTCTGGGTTGAGGCCCGTTAAGGATTTAAATTTGATTTTCGATTTAAAATAATTCCAGAAAATCAAATATTTGATTAAGGGTTGAGTCACTGTTGATAAAAATTTGTAAAAATTCCTAAAATTATATCTTGGGCTCTAGTTCATCTCATAAAAATTTCAGGTTCAGATTTTGAGTATTTCTCCCTGTTTGGCTTTATTTAGGTTCTTTTGTGATTTTCCTTTATTAATAAATCCAGAAATAATTTCAATAATATTTTCTTTTTATTTTATTCCTTTTTAATTTCTGGGGTGTTACACGTACTAACCACAAGTCTAGTGGGTAAGTCCTAACTAAGGTATGGGTTGTTTAAAACCGAGGCCACCATTTGGAGATGGGTCAAGTTGCACCTGCGGGTGACTTGTACCAATGTGGCGCAAAAGGGGGTGCGACGTTAGCCGAGATGCGGCCCGGCGCGCCGGCGAAACCTAGAGCGGGTGGTTATCGCTTGGAACATCTCATATTGAGGTTTTGGCACGAGTTCCCGTGGTATGGGTCGTCTCGTTTGGGATGAGTGCGTGCCTTGTGGGTACAGTAGTACAACTCTGATCAGAGTCTTAAATATTTTCGAAAAGCCGAGCCCGCGGTCAAGGGCGGGTTGCGTGACATCCCCCAGTTAGTTTACTTTGGATATGTATGTGCATGATGGATTGACATGTAAGGACTGTTGAGCGAGGTGGGGCTGACTGTACCCCTCGAGTTAGTTGGTGTTTATGATGTTCATGTTTACTTTCCGCATGATTAAAATATGACTACACTAAATGCAATAACTGAAACTGTACTTTTCCGCAATATTAGCCATTACCCTTCCTTGTTTATTATCCTGCATTATTACTTGCATTTGCGGTGGCTTGTTGAGTACTTTTTGTACTCATACCCGTTGGACCCCACAGAGGATGCTTACTATGAGGACGGTCTGAAGTAGCGACCCAGTCGAGGAGAAAAGTCCTGAAGAAGATGTTCGTCATGCCGTTTTCTAATTATTTTCATTTACTGTTTTTATTAAAATAATTGATGTAATAAATATGGTCTGCGTACCATGGATATTGTCGTATGTACGTTGTCGCATGATGATCCTCTTGTATTATTGTTTTTATACTGAAATTCAATAATGTCTCGATTTGATAAATCGGGGCACTACAAGTACCATGTTCATCGTATCAATTAAGTAGCATTTATTCTGTCAATTAGATTTGAACCAACGAGATAATTTAATTTGGCATTATAAATGTTGTATTTTGTTAACATAGTGATTTTATCTCCTGACCATCATTGGTGATGAAATTACTGTGGTTTAGTTGAATTAATTCTATTTCTTCCCAACGGTGATGTAGAATTAATCCGCCTTTTAAGTATATCACATGTTGATTTTGACCAACGTTAAATTTTCATGTGTCATATTATGTCTGTTATAATATATTCTGACAATGTTCTTTATTATAAATGTGCTAAGTCATATCTCCGACATTGAGTCTCTCAATGGTAAGAACTACGGTTCCCGGAGATGAGATATTAAGGTAGTGATTGTGCTATAGGACATAGATCTTGCTTTAATGCTTGATTGTTTAACTAAGCGTGCGAAGCCCGTGATCTGAGACGATGAAAGCTAAGAGGCTTTTGTCATAAGGTTACATGACTTCGCCGAAATAAGAATAAAATAAGACATATCGTACTAAATGAAATCAGTGGAAACACAAAATGTATTATGATTAAGAGCTCCATTATAGATCCAATTAGGGGTTCTATCCCACGTCATGATACTGCAAAGAGTATCTGAAGGTGATTTTTCTAAGGCGTATGCTAGCACGCCTATTAAGAAAAGCTTAGTAAGTTTTTGCGATATGGTTTTCAAAGCTGAAACCCATGAATAAAGAGCTCGAGGACGATATTATCGTCCAATTTTTATTATGATGTCACACTAAGTTTTTCTGATCATTTTGTGATCAACTACAACTTACAGCGAGAGTGTTGGAGTTTGTAGATGCTGATTTCAAACTATGTATAAGGATTAAGAAAGCACACAATGATTTAGGTCATAATGTGCAACACGAATAAAGGGGAAGAAGCATTATAAGACTTGTTCTAATGATGCTAAGGACTCCTCTTATAAGCTCACACAAAGGAACATGATGTCCTGAAGGGCATGTACAGACATGTAAGGAGGAACACCACATGAAGGAATATGTGGAGTTCCCAAAATGGATGAACAAGAATGGTAATAGATGAATTTTCGCACTTAGAAATAAAGTCTTTAGTCTTGCTTTTGAGCATGACAAACTTTATTTATTTTCTCAAGATGATTTTATCATCTGAGAATAATGATAAGAGGAAAAGAATTGATGACGTATTTTCGAAATTATGGCACTATCTAGTGGGCCATATTTCGAGGGGGAGGATTGAACGTTGAGTCAATTCTTTCGCTTTAGTTTCTTTAGACTAAGTTTCATGCATATATTGCATTAAGATAAATACGTCAAATAAATTAAGAAAGACGCGAAATTAAGTTTAATGATTGTAGTAATTTTTATCTCCTGACCAACGTTGGTGATAATGTTATTATATTTAAGTTCAATTGATTCTAATTCTGCCCAATGGTGATTTAGAATTAATTGATTAACATTTATCCAATCTAAGAGCGATCAGATCATAAGTTGCTCTGGATAAATTTAATATGTTTTAAGGCTGATTCTTATATCAGCATGATCTAAAGTTTAAAAGAGTAAGATCTGACCGTGCTACGGTCAATATACCCCGTATGGCCGATTTCTTGAACTCTTTTGCAATGTTCTATAGAAAATGGCAAAATAGCCCGATATTTTATATCGGGTGTACCTTAGCAAAATAGAGTGGCTATAAGATGCACTCGCACTTCAGTGGACATAGTAAGTAGTATGGTAAGTTATTCCACTCTACTGATTAATTGTGGATGGAGGCATTCAAACCACCATTCATAATTTTAATTGGATCCTTAATAAATCTGTGCCTAAAAGCACCATAAGAATTATGGACAAGACGATAACCATTTTCTAAATTATTTTAGAATAAGGGTATGTCGTCCTACTAAGACTATATTTTTAACCCAAATATTAATAAGTTAAAGTCCTAAGACAGTAAGTTGTCAATTTTATTGACTACAAAGATAAGTCTAAGTGATCTCGTTTTCTTTAATGTCCTAACAGACATGTTAAGTTTGTAGAAACGAGACATGCATTTTTTAGAAGATGCTTTAATCAGGGGGAGCACGGTACTTAGAGAAATTAATCTTGAAGAGAAGTGGGTTAGAGAATCCACTCCTATGATTCAAGAGAAAATTTTCCATGTACCTGTGGTAGTGTCTTTTGTCCAACACTTAAGTTTGGACCTTCATTAGCAACTTCTATTGTACATGAGGCTTCTGTTGTTCAGGAATCTACATTTCTAGATGATGCTAATGAAGAAGTAAAGGAACAACTCTCTAACTTAGTGAATAATGTGCCAACTCAGATAAGAAGCAGATTAAATGAGACCTTTTTTATATGTCTTATTTAAGGATTCTTTAAGAATCATTAAGGCATATTATGACTTAGAACTGCATTAGATTGATATAAAGACGACATTTTCAATAAGTTTTGAGTGAGAATGTCTATATGACACAACTAAGTGTTTTGTCATAGAAAGAAAAAGAAATTTTAGGATATCGTTTTATCTAAGTCCAATGGACTTAAATAAGTTTTAAGTAAGGGTACCTGAAATTTAATTAGACTATTAGAAAATTTTGGGTTTAAGAATAATGAAGAGGACAATTGTGTTTGTGCTAAGTTTAAGAATGGGGATTTATTTTCCCAGTTTAGCATGTGGATGACATTCCGCTTTCAAGTGGTAATGTCCATCTACTATTAGAAACTAAGAAATATTGTCCTCTCATTTTGACATTAAGTATCTTGGAGAATTTTTCCTATGTGTTAGGATTGAAGTTTCTCTAAGATATCATTAAGGGGGTATTGAGATTATTGCACAAGGCATACTTAGAAAAGATAATGAGAAAGTATATAGTATGCATGTGTATAAGCTATCGCTTGATCCGATAGTCAAGGGTGATAAGTTGGGAACTTTTAGTATCCCAGGAACCAATATGAGATTGTAGGACCGAAAGTAGCGACCAGAGGGGGGGTGAATGGGCGCCTAAAAAATTCTTTCGAATCAATGGCATGTTCCCAATACCCAACGCACCTCAAAAAGACTACACAGCAGAAAATAAACAGAAAGGCCTAAGTCTAAAGGTTTCTAACCTAGAAGCAAATGATTATAACTGAGAATTATTTAATAAGTGCAACTAGGCAGATGAACATGGTGTAACAGGCCTAAACTTCTCAATGAAATGATCTAAGTATGTGTAAGATGAAAAGAGAAGTTACTGTCCAAATTTGTCTCCTGTTCGGAACTTGGCGAAGCCCCCTTCGCACGTCGAGGTCTGCTTCGGAGGTTGGTGACTGAGCCTGCTTCGGAGGTCAGTTGCGGAGCATGTCTAAGAAGCCGAAGGTATTTGGTTCTAGCTTAGTTCGAAGGAGCAGGGAGCGAAGTATGCTTCGGAGCGAAGTAACAGAGTCGGAGCTTGCTTCGAAGTGCGTACTTCGAAGACAAGACTTCGAACACAACTTCGGACCGAAAAGCTTCGAAGCAAAACCTTCGAACAGAAAGCTTCGAACACAGCACACAAACGGACAACCTTCGAACAAAAAGCGAAGCCAGTCACACGACAGAAAACCAAGTCTGAAGCCTATACTCTACCTCCGAAAAGAGTTAGCTTCGAAAAGAGAAGCGAAGGGTGACACACCACACAAAAGTCAGTGTGAGGCCTAGCGGAACTACAAGCTTCGAACCCAACTTTGAAATCTATCGAGGTATGGACTTCGAACAGCTAGAGCCGAAGCCCCTTCGCACTGTCGTTCGAAGTATGCGATGCTGTCCGTTCAGAAAATACTTCGAAGCTCAGCAACACAGGACGCAAACCGAAAATCGAGGATCGAACGAAGCCTTCGAAGATGTTAGATCGAAGCTTGTCTCACGGATCTGAGGGGCTTCGAACAGAGAAAGACTTCGCCAGAAACACAGCCAGAAAAGGTAATAGACCCTGTCAGCTTCGATCAAAAAGCTGTGCAGTAGAAGGTGAAAAGCTGCACAGAACACTGTAGCTGCAGGGAAGTAGTACTACTTGCAACAGCAAGAACTAGTACTACTAGAGTGAAGAACACACCCAGCCGAAGCCTCCAAAGCCTCAAAAATCACGGGAAAACTTGCTATGCTAATGAAATGAAGCCATTTAAAACCTTTGCAGATGCAGCACACAACGAAATAGCACATTTACTGCAACATTAAATGCAAGGCAATAAACACAGGGGCAAAATCTCCCTGGCGGCGCAAGCATGGAACAGGAGAAGAGAGAGAGAGAAGCAAGGCAAGAGACAAAAAGTGACCCAATAGAGTGGATTTGATTTCAGCCAAAAGGGTAGTCCAAACCCTAGGGATTGGGGTCCTATTTATAGGCAGCCCAACACTAGGAATATTCTACCAGCCCCTTAGGGTTTTTACAGACTCAAAAATAAAGGAAAAGACTCTACTGCTCTTAGGAATTTTTACAGACACGACAGACTGATTGTGGGCCTAGAGTTACAGATGACTTATCCGGAAGCTAAGTTTTCGTAGCGACTACGGCTTCTCTTCTGGACAATCGGATACAGAATCAACGGTTGTCAGTTTTGCGCCGAAACTGACAAAGCCTCCACCAGCTTTGCACCAGGTACCCGGATTGGGCCGGCCCGACTCCGCAGCTCTCTCAGCCCGGCAATCGCTCACCGCCCGTGTACCTGAGTCAGTCCTGGTCAACAGCCCAGTGGGTCTTCTACTGCTTCTGGCCCATGCACCCGGATTGGGCCAGCCCGACTTCGCAGCCTCCTCTGCCTGACAGTCGTTCGCTGCCCGTGTACCTGAGTCACACGCGGCCCATGAAACAGCAGATCTCTTCTCTTCCTCAGTCCTCTTTGACTATCGTTGACAATGACTCATCACTTCTGGAGCCATGAGGCCCACGCTATTCAGCATGGCTCCTCAGAGATCGATCAAATGAGATTGGTTCCATATGCTTCTGCTGTCGGAAGCCAATGTATGCTCGATTATGTGTTCACCCTGACTTAGTTTATGCCGCCGGGATGCTTGGCAGAAATCAGAAAATCCAGAAATAGATCTCTAGATTAAATTAAGAGAGCCTTGAGTTTTATTTAGTCACAAAGACCTCATGCTAACGTATGTAAGATTAAATAACCTAGCGATTGCGGGTTTTTCAAATTAAGACCCTGCGAGATGAGTGAATGCTAAGTAGTCCACATTAAGTTGTGTATTCTCACTCGCAAAGGGAGTTGTGTCGTGGAAAAGCTCCAAACAAACTGTGACGGCATCTTCTACGATGTATGTCGAGTTTGTAGTATATAATGAGGTCGCCGGACAGGCACTATGTTTTTTTAAGAAATTTATTCCGGCTTTAAGAGTGGTCGACAACATTTTAAAACCACTTAAGTTATACTGTAACCAGTGGCGGCTCCAGGATTTTTTATCTGGGTGTTCCTATTATATACGTTAAATTTTCGTAACATTATAAACTCAATGAAAAATACGATTTTTTTAAAAAAATATAACATAAATATAACATTTTTATTTCATAACATTATAAATCAACTAAAATCAACAGCTAAGTCCAAAAATTTGCAAATTACAACATAAAAAATCTCACACAATTCAAACAGAATATTATTAATGCAACTTAAATTAGAAATGACATTAATCATATTTTTCTTTGCATTATTAAGTTAAAAATGTTTACAGTGTTCTCTCTTACGGGACAAGAACCTAAATAATGTCATCCAAATTATGGACAGAAACAAGTAATATTATTTTTCCATATGTAAATAAATAGTTCTAGCAACACTGTAATTTTGAAAAAAAAAAAGAAAAATGGGCTAATAGATAATATTGAGCTAAAATACAAGAAATATTATTGATGCAACTTTAATTAGAAATGAGCACTGTTAAGTTAAAAATATTTACAATGTTCTTCTATTACAGAACGAGAGCCTAAATAATGTCATCCAAATTATGTACATAAAGAAGTAATATTATTTTCCATATGTAAATAATTTTTCTAACAACACTATAATTTAAAAAAATGAAAATGAGCTAATAGATGTTATTGGGCCAAAATACAGGGTGGTCCAGGGCCCACCTGGACCACCCTGTAGAATCGCCACTGACTGTAACAATGAGTCAACAATATATTTCTCCTATAACAACAAGAAGTGTGTTGCTGCCAAACACATCTAAGTTAAGTGTTACATTGTTGAGGAGAGAATCCAAGATCAAACGATAAGTAGAGCATATAAGTACCAAGCGAACGCTTGTGGATCCACTCATAAAAAGGCTTACCTCCCAATGTGTTCAGAGAACACTTAGTCGACACGGGTTTAAGGAAAGCCTATGATCTATGGATTTATAAGGGGCCCAAAATAAGTTAAGATTCTGTTTCAGAATGGAAAGGTATATTGTAGTCGTTGAGTCACGTAGTACGTAACTGACTATTGTGATGCAGCGTGCTCGATGCATTTATTTATAATGGAACATATATTATGTTAAGTATAGGTTAAGATCTAAGTAGAGATCTGGGGGGAGAATGTTAGCTACAGATCTCCTAGGAGGAGAGGGGGACTAAGTCCCTCTCCTCCCCGCATGCGCATAGGGCATGCACATGCGCCCAAGTCCACCTAGCGCAGTGATCGGGAGCGCCCAAACAGATTCTGTTAGGGGCCCCCTGTTGCGCGACACTACATAAGGAGAGGGCTAGGTCCATGATCAGGTTCGACCATCTCCTCTGCCTCTCCCAAAATCTAAGACCCAAAACCGTTCTAAGGAAATTGTGCCGAAGCAACGGGAAGGTTCCCCTAACCTCCGCCGCCGTTCGCTGGATTTCGACGCCACAACACTGGCCATGGCGTCCTCCTCTCCGTCAAGCAACCTAAAAGGTAACCCTAAGGACCCTGCTAGACTTAGACCTAGAGATCACCTAACTCCCTAAGTTCTATCAGTTTCTTTTCGAGAGTTGTGACTTGTGTGCACGTCACGAAATTTTTTCGTTTGTGGTCTACATCAATAGCACGTGGTGAAATATTTATTGTACGTTTTAATGGGAGAACGCCCAAGCTTATCAATTACATTCTGGTATTGATTAAAATGATCGTTATGTATCATTTCGTCACTTAAACCGGTACGTATTAATTGGCGTACCGTTCTGGTCTCAATACCGACACATACATGTCATTCCGATCAAAATTATATTTTGTCTTTTTAATATGTGTTACATGTTACTTATATTAAGCTATATATTATATTGTATTCAAACTATATACTATATTTAAGATGTCAATGTATTTAAATATATCATATTTAATCGTATTAATATATATTTTAAATATATTCATATTATTTTATTAGACCCTGAAATGGTACACTGGTATTGTCCGATACCAAAACATTTTATTTCAAAAGCCAAATTGAATTGGTCACCGGAATGGAATTAACAAGCTTGGGACAAACCGAAATTCATCGACTGCAGGGGGTAGTCGCCCTCCTCCGCACTGTCGGATTTCGATCCGACGGGTGTCGAAGGAGGTTTCGGAGTTGGTAGGATCCACCTCCACAGCACAGAAAAAAATTCCGCACCATCAAATCTATGCCAGATCGTGACTGTTGATAGCAGTCGGCAGCTCCAACTAACAAGACTCAGAACATCTCCAAGAGTAGTTCTAAAGAGTTGTCTTCTCTAAATTTTTGGGATTAGAAATAAAAAAATCCCCTCCAATAGATACTTTAAATGACTCCTAAAAATAAAAAATTCTCAAAACTAATCATTGTATTCCCTACTTGTAGGGAACATACTCGCATACTTTACTTTAAGGACTCTATTGGAGAAAAACATATTTAAACTATTTATATCCTCGAAAATAAATCCTAAAAAAATATACGGATAATCAATTTTTAAAGTCAATTGGAGATGCACGGACAAACCACACATGCCACGCCCTCGTAACACCTGTCAATATGTACGAAACAAATTCCATGCGACGGAGCGGAGCCTTAATTTTCTCTTTATGACACCCCATCTTAGATTGAGACAATACAAGAAAAAAATGCATTATACAAACACATAAGAATTAACAAATAGATGTACCTTGTTCTTATAATATACCATCTAATTCCTTTTCGCAGGTTGTTGTTTTGCAGAGGTGCCATTTATTTGAGAAGGGCACAATATGGATTGGATGTAGCTGATTCTTTTTTATAAATCATCTCCGATTTGTCTGCAGGAATTAATAAATCAGCTGAAATCAATTTGTTGCCCGGATTTATTTCATTTTGTAAAAACAATTTATTTATTTGTGAGATACGTCAATTATTTGAAAAGAACAACCGTACAGAAAACAAAATGTAAAATATATAGAAATTTTAAAACACATTATGTTTTTTTAAATAAAAGTGTGTTTGATTGACACGATACTAGTTTATGTTGAGATTATTGTTTATTACAGTACACTGTGCAGCACGCAATCACCCGTCAAAAACGGAACCTTGCGTGCACGATTTTTACATTTGATTCCCTGCATTTTATATTTACCGTATCTGCTGGTGAAATCCAAATTCTCCAGAACATACTTCAAAATTCAGTATTTTTTATCCATATTAGCCGTTTCCCATTGGCGCACAAAAGTACACTTTTAAATTTCGTTCAAACGAATCCATTCAAAATTTCAAAACAAAAATCGTCTACTAACTACTACTCTCTACAAGTACAAGCGTACAGTACAAGTGTACGAGAGCGCAAGCAAACGGTTAGGCCGAGTCCACCCACCCACCCATCCATCCAATCCGGGATCGGGGATCCCACCGGCAGCGGCGGCGATGGCCGGCGGCGAGTTCACCCCGGTTGATGCGGAGGCGGCGGCGGAGCTGCTGCTCCCGCCGCCGGCGGGATCGGAGGAGCTGGAGGCACGGCCGCCGCCGGCGGACCGGCTAGGGATCAGCTACCTCATCTTCTTCACACTCGGCACCGGGTTCCTCTTCCCGTGGAACTCCTTCATCACCGCCGTCGACTACTTCTCCTACCTCTACCCTGGCGTCCTCGTCGACCGCATCTTCTCGGTCTCCTACATGGCCTCCGGCTTCATCCCGCTCGTCCTCATCGTGCTCTGCTTCCCGAAGTCCAGCGCGCCGGCGCGGATCAACACGGGGCTGTCCCTCTTCACGCTCGCGCTCCTCATCGTGCCCGTCATGGACGCCTCCTACGTCAAGGGGGTGCCAGGCCTGTACGGCGCGTTCGATGTCACCGTCGCCGCCACGGTCCTGTGCGGCGTCGCCGACGCGCTCGTGCAGGGTGGGGTCGTCGGCTTCGCCGGCGAGCTGCCCGAGAGGTACATGCAAGCTGTCATCGCTGGAACCGCAACCTCAGGTAATTTCCCATTTTTTGGATTCCTTATTTGGTCAACTTGAGTGGGAAATTTAACTATTTGCCACCCTCTTCGTTGCCACTTCTTCAAATGACACTCTCTTCGTTGCAATTAATTTTTTGCCACTCTCTTCGTGAGCCAATTGATTTTTTGCCACACGGTGTCCAGTCACTTGCCACGTCATCCGCCACATCACATTTTTGTCACTTCACGTCGCCACGTCACCTTCTTCTTCCTCCTCCTCTTCTCTCTCCCCAAGCCGGCCACCGCGCAGCGCCGCGACCGCGCGCCGCCGCCTGGGCGGCGGCGCGCGGGCGCGGTGGTGTGCGGTGGCCGGCTTGGGGAGAGAGAAGAGGAGGAAGAAGAAGGTGACGTGGCGGAGTGAGGTGGCAAAAATGTGATGTGGCGGATGACGTGGCAAGTGACTGGACACCGAGTGGCAAAAAATCAATTGGCTCACGAAGAGAGTGGCAAAAAATTAATTGCAACGAAGAAGGTGGCATTTGAAGAGGTGGCAACGAAGAGGGTGGCAAATAGTTAAATTTCCCCAACTTAGTTGTCTAGACGTTGACCCCCCACCCCCTCTTCAATTCTAAACACATCCTTTCACAAATTAATCACTGAGTTGACATTAAAGAGCTGTCTAATTCATGGCGAATTTTCACAAATTAGTCACTGAGTTGACATTAAAGAGCTCTCTAAATTATGGCGAATTTTCACAAATGTCACTGAGTTGACATTAAAGAGCTGTGTAATTCATGGCGAATTTTCACAAATGTCACTGAGTTGACATTAAAGAGCTGTCTAAATCATGGCGAATTTTCACAAATTTTCTTTTATCCAATTTTAGTCAAAATGGTCAACTTGTCAATTTCAAATGCGTGAGATGAGAAATTCAAGCAGGATACATGGTGTGAGCCTATTGTAATGCATAAACAAGGTGATTTCAAGTTTGTACTTGACAAACAGCTGTTGGCCATCTGGGTCTAAAGCTATGAAATTAATGTTAGAGCGACGCCAATGTACTCCTTGCAAACTTCATACATTCAATTGAGGAACTTCGAGAACCAAAAAGGCAATTTGGAAACTTACTAGCACCTTACCAGCCCACTTGTTCCAATACCTTTAGGTGTTTATGATGATTTGTTTTGAACTTTTGATGGATAGATGTTGATGCTAGACACGCCGTGACATCATTTGCTATATCGAAATTTGCAGGTGTACTTGTCTCGGCGTTGAGGGTAATTACCAAATCAATATACCCGCAAGATGCCCATGGGCTAAGGAAAAGTGCAATCCTCTACTTTGTTGTTAGCATTGTTGTCATGATCATCTGCATAGTGTGCTATAATCTGGCCTACAAGCTTCCGGTTGTCGTGTACTACAAGAACATCAAGAAGAGGGCAGAAAAGGCAGAGGAGGATGGTGGCATGTCTGGATCTGCCTGGAGGTCAACCTTGTGGAGCATTGTTGGGAGAGTGAAATGGCATGGGGTAGGAGTGGCTCTCATATATGCAATCACTCTCTCCATATTTCCGGGATACATCACAGAGGATGTGCACTCTGAGGCACTTAAGGACTGGTATCCAATTATGCTCATCACTGCCTACAATGTGTTTGATCTTGTTGGCAAGTCACTGCCTGCAGTCTACTCCCTCCAGAACGCGAGTGTTGCTGTCGCTGGATCGTTTGCAAGGCTCCTGTTTTACCCTCTCTTCTATGGCTGCCTCCATGGACCCAGCTTCTTCAGAACCGAGATCCCGGTCACCATTCTAACATGTCTTCTTGGACTCACCAATGGATACCTGACCTCCATCCTCATCACCCTTGCTCCCAAGGCTGTGCCCATCCAACACTCTGAGACTGCTGGGATAGTCATAGTTCTGTTCGTTGTGACTGGGCTGGTCACTGGTTCATTTGTTGCTTGGTTTTGGGTCATCTGATAGTCCTAATACTGACTTCCTGTGTATCCACTACATTCCAGTGTATCATAGTGCCATGTTCATAGCTCAATCTTTGCTTCATGTTGCATCATTTGCCCACCAAAGGGGCAAGGGTATGCAACTTGTTAGTGTAGCCCAGATAAATACTGGTGCTAATGTCTGTAATTTACTACTATTCATTGAAGGCATCCATTGTTCAATGTTCATATTAACATTCCTAGCTTACATGAACATTCCTGTCATTTCCCTGAACTTGCAATAGGGTAACTACATGCCTGCTATCACCTTTGTTCATCAGGTATGGGTGTTTCTAAAAGATCAAAGACAACTTGATCAATTATTGTTAGTGTATATATATATTTAAGCGAGGTCATTTCTCTAAATATTCTTGGATTTACACATGAAAATCAAGGTTAGTTTATAGATGTTTTCAAAAAAACTATATATAGGCTTAGCTGGGTATATATACTGCACGGATTCTCCACTGCAGGAATGATGTATGTATACCAATAGATTATTTGCTAGGATATTATTGGTATGACACAACGAGCTGCTTTCCTTGATACTACATCCTGATATTAATCTATAAATTCTTTGATATTAAAACTAATGTCTAAAATGTCAGATATTAATGATTGAAGTAAGTATAATTTAATTGATCCATTAAAACTTTAGGTCATCATGTTCACATGCATCTTGATGGCTTACAAGTGTCCACCTCTCGTACTCTACACTACTATTTTGTAACCTTTACCACAATTCCATCGTCACAGCATTGCCCTTGCTGTTAGTGAGTTCTAAGCTCAAACCCTCGCTCTCATTGTATTTTTTCCTTACTGTTGGTCTCTCTCTCTCTCTCTTTTAAATTGCCAATGTTTCTTATCATCTTGATCATCCTCTTAATGCACTCTTCTTGTCCATATACCGAGGGCTTGTTTGAGTGATTTCAATTCCGACATATTACCTAAGGATAGGCTGGGATTGAAGCCACCCAAACCAGCCTTGAGTGATGACACTACCACTTTGAAGCATTATTGTCGGAGCCCCTAGTGATGACACTAAGAGCGGATACATAACATGTTTAGAGAGCAAAAGATTATGATAAACATCTGATAAATTAAATTTATTTAACTATAGTGACATATGAATCTTCTAGCAAATTGTAAGACCACAATTACAAGTGCATCTGGAACAAAAAAAGGCCAAATGATTTATGGCAAACAATGCAGTATCTAGCATCAGTATTCTAAGTTCTAAAAAAGCATAAACACAGAAACACTACTTGTACAAATCAGCTCACTGACAGATGTATACTGGTTAATCGCTGCTCTAACTGTAACTGAGACTAAAACAATCGATCTTGTAATTAACATGTTTAATCTTGAGTGAGTTAACTTAAATTTAGCCAAACGGTAATCGTGTTAAGTGAGTTAACTTCCAAACATATAAAATTCATCTTAAGCTAATAACTCAGTTGAAGTATTCAGTTAAACACAACCTAAAACGGCTAGAAAGCCTGGAACACGCCATAAACAATTGAATTGCACACTCCGCCTCCCGTGCTGACACCATGTTCATCGAAGATGGAGATCTCTCGAAGATGTAGTAAAATCATACCTTTTTCCGTGTCAGGATGAAGAAGAGCATGGTGTTGTACAGCGTGTACCCATCCCTGATCCCTCTCGACCACCCTGATACCCCCAATTGCTTCACTGTGATCCTGCGCTAGCGATGGCACTTGCCGGCTAGGTCCTTCAGCTCCGTCCTCCATTATTGCCGGTCAGCATCTATGCCAAGTACCTCCTTGAGCTCCCTCACTGGGAGCCCCTCTCTGTCGACTTCCTAGTTCCTACTATAGCTCCTCCGCTCCACCGATAGCCCTTCTTCCTCCCCCGACCCCGAGCACCCTTTCGATCCCGCCGCCGCCTTGTCTCCGACGGTCCGACCTAGCGACCTAACTGTCCTTGATGATCTCCTTGTGTAGGTGAAGGTGCCACTGCTGGATGGAGGCGAGGCAGATATTGTTACATCAGAAGTGAATTTGGACCATTTATTTATTTTAATAGATGGAACCCGCAACACGCCGTAGTATTTCTTACGATAAAGAATTGCTAGTTTGTCCTAAAGTTTTTGTCTGTTATCAAGTACCACAAAGTTAATGTCGTTTGTAATTTTACCACAAAGTTTGTTGATTTATTTGTTGTTTTGTCATTTTCTTATTTATACTTATTTTTTTCTTTTTCTTTTTTCTATTTTACAAAACTGAATCGTTCCGCAAAAAAATACGCCGTTGTCGCACGCAAAGATCGTTACCAAGATACTACACTGCTATGCCACCGAGAGCCCAGCCATGCTACCGCCGCACCATGGCAGCGGCAACAATTCAATTTTGTAAAAGAGAAAAGAAAAAGAGAAAATAAGTATAGATTAGAAAATAACAAAAAAACAAATAAATTAGCAAACTTTGTGGCAAAATTACAAATGACATTAACTTTGTGGCATTCGAGAACATGACAACAAACTTTATGGCAAATGAGCAATTCTTCTTTGTTGCAAATACCACGACACTAAGGTAGTGTTTGGATACATGGACTAAAATTTAGTGACTTGAGCAGTACTGTAGTGTGCACTGTGCACGCCGTGCTAGGCTGCTAGCTGGTACTAGCCAGGCAGGCTGTTGTGGCTTCCGGACTTTGGGTCGTGCCTGGGTTTGGCGAACATAGTTCCGGGCCAGCTCGGCATGGCCCTTAAATTTTTCGGGCTGAAACAACCCGGGCCATAGTAGGTCCTGGCCCGAAGGACCTAGACCGGGCTGGCCCAGCCTGGCCCAAGTCCTAGCTCTACCTCGGATCGATCCCGCTGCCGCCTTGTCTCCGACGGTCCGACCTAGCGACCTAACTGTCCTTGATGATCTCTGAGAAACCAAGGGTGGTTTCGGTGTATGTGATGAGTGATTGACAGGTTTATTTACCCTCTGTTCGAAGGGTACCTCCGAAGGAGATTCGGAGGTGGTTCTCCGAAGGGTGTTCGGAGGTGTTTGCTTGTTGCAGCTGTTGCAGCGGAGTGTACCTGTCGGAGGGGTCCGACAGTACGCGATGACTGGGTTCGTACCGAAGGCTTCGGTACTTTGGGCGGTACACCGGAGTGTGTACCGGAGGTTACTAACCCGGAGAGGTCTCCGGAGTACTGGATACACTTGTCTGCTTGTCTGTGGTGCGCAGGGACTTCGGAGGCGACGGACAGGGTTCGAGCCGGGTGAACCTGGGTCAAGCAGGAGGCTTGATGCCAGGGGAGCGGGGGAGCTCCGTCACGGTGGCTGCGAAGGTGGTCCGGGTCGGTCCTCGGGTCGAGGCATGCCAGGTGAAGGCAGAGAGTGCGGAGCGTGGCTCCGGCTGAAGGTACTCCGAGACAAAGTCCTCGGAAGTGAGGCACTTCGAAGGTACTCCGAATGGAGTGACTTCGGAGTTGGTGGACCAAGTCCTCTGCGGAGGCAAGGAGTTCGAAGTGTGCTCCGGAGGGAGACACTCGAAGGTTACCCGACGAAGGTCTCAGAAGTCGAGGCGCATCGAAGGCATGGTCCGGGTGAGGCTCGTCGAGGAGTGTGCTCGGAGTGAGACACGGCGACGAAGTGCTCATGGAATGCTTCATGCGGAGGCCTTGGACGAAGGAGGGACTTCGAAGGGTGGTACTCCGAAGGTGAGGCTTCGGAGTGAGGATGACTTGAGGTGTTTCGGCCATGCATGGCTTCGGTACACGGACGGACGGTGTTCGAGCTCGGAGTAGCTGCGAAGCCGTGGTGATCCACTCCGGAGGTGGTGGTGCGAAGGCCCAAGGGCTTTGACGGCTTCGGCTCAAAACCGTCACTGTATCGAAGAAATTCTTCGGCGGAGCGAAGGCCAACAGGCTGCAGGCTTCTCGCCGAAGCTACCGCACCCTCCAGTGCGAAGGGAGGTTCCAGAAGTCAACTCTGTAAAGGCTGACACTGTCTGTTCTGAAAAAGGCTGACACTGTCCCCTCTGCAGTTGACAGAGAAGCCTCCAAAATAAAGGTGGACTACCTTTTGTACCCCTTAGTTCTGTAGAGACAAATCTGTTGTAAACCCTAGGGGTAATGTAGTCACTTCCTTAGGATGAAGCCGTGGGCTATAAATATGGGGGCTCGGTAGGTAACATTTAACACTTTGAGCATTTACTGTTGAGCTCCTGTAGACAGACATCGCTGTATTCATTCTGAGTTCATTTTATTCAGTGTTCCTTGTTCAAGCGGCGAAGCCCTGCTTCTGTGTGCATTTGCTTGAGCTCGTATTGCATACCTCGCTAGTCTTAGTGCACCGAAGCTTGTTTTGGCGAAGGGTGTTTTTATCGCGAAGTGTGTTTTTCAGTGTGCTGTCGCTCTGTGTAACACGAGGCAAGACTCGCTGCTTACTAGCGAAGCCCTGATCTTTTCCCGTAGTGCTTCTTGTGTCGAAGCTCTTAGCTTGGTCCGTTTTGTGTGCGTGTAGACCTTCGCGTACGAAGCCCAGCACCAGTTGCTGTCGCCAAGTACTCGGTCGAAGTCCTCAGAGGGCTGTCCACTCTTGCGAAGGGTGAAGTGCGAAGTCTGCTCGAAGCACCTCGTGTGCGGAGCCTGCACTGACTTAGCAGAATAGATTTTCGAGGGGTGTTCGAGGAGCGAAGTCTTCTTGGCTTCGAACTTTTGCCTCTCCGAAGCCTGTGTTCGAAGGTGTCGAAGTACCTCCGAACCAGACCTTCGAAGGTTGTGTTCGAAGCCTGTTCCGCAGAAGACAGAATAGAACCGAAGGCTAAGTTTTTAGCCCGAAATTTTAAAAGCTCCCATTCACCCCCCCCTCTGGTCGCCGTTTCCGGTCCAACAATTGGTATCAGAGCAGGTTAAGATCACCAGTTGACCTTAACCGGTTTTGTGATCTGTTGGCGACATGGATAGAGGCAGTAAAATTCCTCTGTTCGATGGGACAGATTTTGCATACTGGAAGGTGCGCATGGAGGCTTACTTGTTAAGCCAAGGAAATGCAATTTGGGAGATTGTGGACTCACAATACTCCATCCCTGATACCCGCACCACTCAAACCGAAAAAGATCAGTACATTGCCAACTCGAAGGCAAGGAACATACTGTTCATTGGTCTGAGTCGGAGTGAGTTTGATAGGGTGCAGCACCTTAGGACTGCTAGGGAGATTTGGACAACACTCACTGTCTTTCATGAGGGCTCTGCTCAGATCAAGGCCAGGCGCCAAAGCACCTACAATCAACAGTATCAGCTGTTTGTGCAGGCACCTGGTGAATCTATAGATGCCATGTTTTCTCGTTTTGACGCGATAGTGAGTAACTTGCGATCCAACGGGACGCTTGCTTACAGTGATCACGATAGGGCTATCAAGCTTCTCTATGCTCTTGATCGTAGCATATGGGAAGTAAAGATATCCAGCATTGAGGAGTCCACAGGCTATGACACATTGACCTGTGACGAACTCTTTAGCAAGCTGAAGTCCACAGAGATTGCCAAGGCATCTCTTGCAGTGCACAGAAGCTCTTTGCCACAGCCATTGGCATTGGTTTCTAGCACTAGCCGTGGCACCACTGCAGAACCAAGCACATCAGGCACTTGTGTTCTTGCAGATGGTTTTGCTTTGTCCTCCCTGGTCTCCGTCACAAAGGAGCAGGTGGATACTCTAGCTGATGATGAGCTTGCTCTCATTGCCCGGAGGTTCACCCGCTTTCATCATGAGAGACGGGATCAGCGGAGAAGTGGTTTTAGTGGCTGCTATGAATGTGGCGACACCTCTCACATTAAGGCCAATTGCCCCAAGGTCAAAAAGAGAGATGAGAGTGACCGCCCCAAATTCCACAAAAAGGAGAGGAAGCCCTTTGTGAAGGGCAAGCGCGGCAAGATGGCTAAGAAAGTAGCCAAGGCCGCTTCCAGAGCCTTTGTTGCTGCTCTCAGCGACATCGACACTTCCTCAACTGAGGAGTCGAGCTCTGAGGAGGAGGAGTCCCCAAGGAAGGAGGACAAGAAGGACAAGAAGGGACGTGACTTCACCGGCCTTTGCTTCATGGCCGACAGCGATCACAGCGGCGATGAGCTTGACTCATCTGAGGTAAACCTATCATCTGACCAGCTTCTAATTAAATTAGATGAGCTGAATGAAGTTGTGCTAGGTCAGGATAGATTGCTTGTGCAAGCCGCTAGAGAAAGAAAAGACCTTAGACTTAGGCTAGAAAATGTTTCTACTGAATATGCCATGCTTAAGTCTAAGTTTGATGATGCTGAATATGAATCATGTTCTGTTGTCATGAGTGAGCTTGCTCAGTTGCGTTCTGTACATGCTCAAACTCTTTCTGAGCTTGAGACTGCACAGAAGCAGCTTTTGGAGGTGGATTCTAGACCTCGTGATATTATTGATTGCATGAACTGCTCTTTATTGCGCGATAGCATTAATTTACGTGATAAGCATGTTCATGATCTAGAGGCTAGATTGGAGAGGGCCGGTAGTTCTAAGGATGTGCAGCCTGTGTGTGACACATGCATTACCCTTAAGGACCAGCTAGGCACTGTTAGAGAGCGAGCTGAGAACCTCATGTCCGAAAATGAATACCTTCTTTCTGTGGTGAACAAATGCACTGAGGGGAAGGGTAGGATGGATTTGCTCTTGGCCAAGACCAAGTTGTGTGCTGACAGAGCCGGGGTAGCTCTAGGATTGGGTTTTGAGAGGATAGCTTCAGACAGTAAGGCCAAAACTGTTTTCACCTCTCCCACCACCCTAGAGAAAGAAAGAGCTCTGTTGGACACCCCATCAGCCAAAAAGCCTACCCATCCACCAAAGAAAACCACTCCTCCTACCAAGAAAAATCCTCCCAAGAAAGCCACTCAGAAGAAACCCAAGGAGCCTGTGAGAGTTGCTCCTATGACCCATGAGAGTGCCCCCAGGAGAGTGTTTCACTGTTCTTATTGTCAGAGGGCGGGTCATTTGATTGGTTTCTGTTTCCGTCGCATCAAGGATGAGCGACGTGCACAGGCGATGAGCTATCAGGACATGCATTACCCATCTTTAGGTAGGCATGAGTCTGAGTATCACTCTCGTCCTGTTTTCGAGGCTCCTCGTGCTTCTCGGAGAGGTTTTGCTCCTCGAGGTGTTCACCATGTTCCATATGGTGGTAGACCTCGGGCGAGTAGCTTTGTACCTCGTCAGAGTAAGAGACCTCGACATGCTTTGAGTTCTTTGCATGTAGGTAGACCTCGCACTTTCCACCATTCTGATTATTATGTGCGTAGACCGTCTGCTTTTACTGTGCCTACTACTCGTGTCACTCAGTGCTGGATGCCTCGTCATTATTTTACTCACCCCAGCACTGAGCGATCGAGACGTTTTCATCATGTGTAGGCGTCAGGTCGAGGCTTGGAGGGCACGTGGATCATGGACTCCGGTTGTTCGCGCCACATGACCGGAGATGTAAATTGGTTCTCCAGCCTCACAACAACCAAGCAAAGGGAACATATCACCTTCGGAAACAATCGAAGGAGTAGAGTGAAAGGTAAAGGTGTGGTAAGGATTAACACGAACTTCACTCTCAAAGATGTTGCTTTGGTTGAAAATCTGGGATACAATTTGCTGTCTGTATCTCAGTTGCTTGATGAGGGCTTCGAAGTGCGATTTCATCGCGATACTTCGCAAGTGCTCAATTCAGATGGCGTTGTGGTGTGTAAGATCTTTAGGGTTGGGAGAGTTTTTGGAGCTGATTTTTCAGAGTCGTCTGGTTCTTCTCATTGTCTTGTTGCACATTCGACTTCTGAGCTTTGGAAGTGGCATAGGAGACTAGGGCATATGAGCTTTGAGTTGCTCGCTCGTCTGAGCGCCTTAGGTTTGATCCGAGGATTGCCCAAGCTCAAGTTTGAGAAGAATTTAGTTTGCGCTCCATGTCGACATGGAAAAATGATTGCCGCTTCGCATTCGCCAGTCACCACTGTGATGACTGAACAGCCCGGAGAACTTCTCCATATGGACACTGTAGGTCCTTCTCGGGTTAGTTCTTTAGGCGGCAAGTGGAATGTACTTGTTATTGTCGACGATTACTCTCGCTACTCTTGGGTCTTCTTTCTTGCCAGCAAGGATGAAGTGTTTTCACACTTTCGGAGCTTGGCTTTGAGACTTTTCACAGAACTTCCTGGTGCATTAAAATTCATTCGAAGCGATAATGGCACCGAGTTCAAAAATAGTCTCTTTGTTGACTTTTGCATGGAGCATGGCATAGAACATCAATTCTCTGCTCCGCGGGTTCCTCAACAGAATGGTGTTGTTGAGAGGAAAAACCGCACTTTGGTTGAGATGGCTAGGACGATGCTTGATGAGCATAGGACTCCTAGAAAATTCTGGGCTGAGGCCATGAACACTGCATGTTACATCTCAAACCGAATCTTCTTGCGCTCAATTTTAAACTTGACATCTTATGAGTTGCGTTTTGGGAGACAGCCCAAGGTTACTCATCTTCGAGTTTTTGGCTGTCGCTGCTTTATCCTAAAACGTGGTAACTTGGATAAATTTGAGTCGCGATCTTCTGACGGGATCTTTTTGGGTTATACTACTCATGGTCATTCTTATCGTGTTTATAACTTGGAAACTAACACTGTCATCGAGTCATGTGATGTGACTTTTGATGAATCAACCCCCTCTGTTAGTTCTGCTTTTGAACAGGCAAATGAACACGACATGGAACAGACCTTATTCGAAGACGAAGATCCCGGAGAATTCGAGGATGATCCCCTACTACCCTCGACATCAACCCCCGAAGCTGACCCCGCTTCAACTACTTCGGCACGAGGTCCCGAAGCGACTACCTCAACATCGGTCATCTTGGACCACTCCAACGCACAAGTTGAGGGGGAGACTGCATCCCGCCGCGAGGCTCCACATCATGTTCAAAGGATGCACCCTCCCGAGCAGATCATTGGTGAGCTTGATCAAAGGGTAACACGTTCTCACGCTCATTTTACTAATGCTGCTTTTGTTGCTTCTTTCGAGCCCTTAGATGTTAGTCATGCACTTTCTGATTCTAGTTGGATCAATGCCATGCATGAAGAGCTTGAGAATTTTGAAAGAAACCAAGTCTGGACTTTAGTTGATCCTCCACCTAATGTTCATTTCATTGGAACAAAATGGATTTTTAAAAATAAACAAGGGGAGGATGGGACAATTGTTAGAAATAAGGCTAGACTAGTAGCTCAGGGCTTTTCTCAACTAGAAGGGATTGATTTTACTGAAACTTTTGCACCTGTTGCACGCCTTGAGGCCATTAGGATTTTGCTTGCCTTTGCGACATCCCGGGGATTCAAACTCTATCAAATGGATGTCAAAAGTGCTTTTCTTAATGGCTTCATAGGCGAAGATGTTTATGTAAAACAACCCCCTGGTTTTGAAAACCCCAAGTACCCACATAAAGTCCTTAAACTTCATAAGGCTCTTTATGGACTCAAGCAGGCCCCTCGGGCGTGGTATGATAGACTTAAGTCTTTTTTGCTTGAGCGAGGGTATTTGATGGGCTCTGTTGATAAAACTTTGTTTACTCTCAAGCATGGCAAAGATTTCCTCCTAGTGCAGATTTATGTGGATGATATCATCTTTGGTGGCTCTTCTCATGCTTTAGTTGTCGAGTTTGCAGATACCATGAGCAGGGAGTTTGAAATGTCGATGATGGGTGAACTCACCTTTTTCCTTGGTTTGCAAATCAAGCAAAGCAAACAAGGTACTTTTGTCCACCAGACAAAGTACACCAAGGACCTGCTCAAGAAATTTGACATGTCCGATGCGAAGCCTCTCGCCACTCCAATGGCTACATCTGTAGCATTGGACCCTGACGAAGATGGAGAAGCTGTAGATCAGAAGGAGTACCGGAGCATGATCGGCTCCCTACTCTACTTGACTGCCACGAGGCCGGACATACACTTCGCTGTGTGTCTGTGCGCTCGTTTTCAGGCTTCACCACGAGCTTCGCACCGCCAAGCGGTAAAGCGCATCCTAAGGTATCTCAAACACACCCTTGAATTCGGCATATGGTATTCATCGTCTTCATCTTTATGTCTTAGAGGTTATTCAGATGCGGATTTTGCTGGGTGTAGAATTGATAGGAAGAGTACCTCTGGTACTTGTCATTTTCTGGGTACTTCTCTGGTTTGCTGGTCTTCCCGCAAACAGTCTAGTGTTGCACAATCGACGGCTGAGGCCGAATATGTTGCTGCAGCTAGCTGTTGCTCTCAGATTTTGTGGATGGTTTCCACTTTGCGGGATTTCGGGTTAGATTATAAGAGTGTTCCACTTTTCTGTGATAACACTAGTGCTATTTGTATTGCAAACAACCCGGTTCAGCACTCCAGAACCAAACACATTGATGTACGGTATCACTTTCTCAGAGATCACAATGAGAAGGGTGATATTGAACTTCAATATGTTGATACCCAACACCAGCTTGCCGACATTTTTACAAAACCCCTCGATGCTTCTCGTTTTGCTTACTTGCGTGGGGAACTTGGTATTTGTCATCCCTACGGCATTTTGTGAGGGGGAGCTGATTTTAATTGACTTGCATATGCTCATTATGTGTGGAATTGCACTTACATCTTTTGCTATTATATGCCTTCTTTTAATTCAAAAGAAATCATGACAGCTCAGCTCTATGAAATATGTCTAGAACATTGATTATGCATGATGTTTTATTTTCTAAAAATCAAAACTTGCTCACCGCATAATCTTGTATCTAGCTTGTTTAGGCTGGACTGCTTTTAGCTATCTTTTTTCTACTTGACAGCAAGACACTGTTCCTTGGATGCTAAAATTTGCAACTTGAAAAATTGTGTTCTTTATTCATGGATATTCATCAAAATGCTTCATTCATCTGAATCAAAATCAAAAAATTCCATGATTTGCCTGGTTTAAATAAAAAGATCCAGGAGGGTTTGTTTGTCGCACTACTCTATTCTAGACTGCTTACCATTGCACTTTGGTCTGAACTGGGATAGTTTAGTGTATGCCAAAATCACCGCCTTAAGCTTCTGATGGCTTACATGCCTAGGCTTGGCTTGATTGGAAAGTATAAGGTGGACAAACAAATAACCCCTGGCATTAAGAAAAGAACAACAAATTTAATGGCTCATCAAGTTTGCTTTCAAAGTTCCTTTTGAACAAGAATTGTCTGTCTAGGGTAGAAATTGTTAGCTTTGCGCAGTCCTTGCCTTCACATGACTAGCTGCTATGATTAAGTGGTGATGCTTTTACTTCCAAAAATGCCAAAATCACATGCCATCATCTTGTTTCCCAGAATGTTAAATTGAGCTGAGCACATGATCATTGATGTTACTATTGGCATATTTTTGCATTATATGTCTTTGCAATTCTATTCATTCCGAAGCTTTGCATCTTTTGATTGCTCCTTGATGCTTGCATTGCCAAAGGGGGAGAGGTTTGCTCTGTTCTCTGCCGCAAGAAGGCATAATTTTGAAGGAGGGAGAGATTTTTGATATAAAGGGGGAGAAAAATTTGCTTAACTCAGGGGGAGTTCTTATCAAGGGGAGATTTGCCAAATGGGCTTTTACTCTTTTACAAAGGGGGAGAAAATTTCCTTTATCAAGTGACATGTTTTGGCTCTTTTCTGAGTTTTTATGGTCACTTGTGTGCTGAAAGCTTTTCAATTTTCTTGAACTTGGATTTGGTTGTCAATGCACTCATCAAGGGGGAGATTGAGAAACCAAGGGTGGTTTCGGTGTATGTGATGAGTGATTGACAGGTTTATTTACCCTCTGTTCGAAGGGTACCTCCGAAGGGGATTCGGAGGTGGTTCTCCGAAGGGTGTTCGGAGGTGTTTGCTTGTTGCAGCTGTTGCAGCGGAGTGTACCTGTCGGAGGGGTCCGACAGTACGCGATGACTGGGTTCGTACCGAAGGCTTCGGTACTTTGGGCGGTACACCGGAGTGTGTACCGGAGGTTACTAACCCGGAGAGGTCTCCGGAGTACTGGATACACTTGTCTGCTTGTCTGTGGTGCGCAGGGACTTCGGAGGCGACGGACAGGGTTCGAGCCGGGTGAACCTGGGTCAAGCAGGAGGCTTGATGCCAGGGGAGCGGGGGAGCTCCGTCACGGTGGCTGCGAAGGTGGTCCGGGTCGGTCCTCGGGTCGAGGCATGCCAGGTGAAGGCAGAGAGTGCGGAGCGTGGCTCCGGCTGAAGGTACTCCGAGACAAAGTCCTCGGAAGTGAGGCACTTCGAAGGTACTCCGAATGGAGTGACTTCGGAGTTGGTGGACCAAGTCCTCTGCGGAGGCAAGGAGTTCGAAGTGTGCTCCGGAGGGAGACACTCGAAGGTTACCCGACGAAGGTCTCAGAAGTCGAGGCGCATCGAAGGCATGGTCCGGGTGAGGCTCGTCGAGGAGTGTGCTCGGAGTGAGACACGGCGACGAAGTGCTCATGGAATGCTTCATGCGGAGGCCTTGGACGAAGGAGGGACTTCGAAGGGTGGTACTCCGAAGGTGAGGCTTCGGAGTGAGTATGACTTGAGGTGTTTCGGCCATGCATGGCTTCGGTACACGGACGGACGGTGTTCGAGCTCGGAGTAGCTGCGAAGCCGTGGTGATCCACTCCGGAGGTGGTGGTGCGAAGGCCCAAGGGCTTTGACGGCTTCGGCTCAAAACCGTCACTGTATCGAAGGAATTCTTCGGCGGAGCGAAGGCCAACAGGCTGCAGGCTTCTCGCCGAAGCTACCGCACCCTCCAGTGCGAAGGGAGGTTCCAGAAGTCAACTCTGTAAAGGCTGACACTGTCTGTTCTGAAAAAGGCTGACACTGTCCCCTCTGCAGTTGACAGAGAAGCCTCCAAAATAAAGGTGGACTACCTTTTGTACCCCTTAGTTCTGTAGAGACAAATCTGTTGTAAACCCTAGGGGTAATGTAGTCACTTCCTTAGGATGAAGCCGTGGGCTATAAATATGGGGGCTCGGTAGGTAACATTTAACACTTTGAGCATTTACTGTTGAGCTCCTGTAGACAGACCTCGCTGTATTCATTCTGAGTTCATTTTATTCAGTGTTCCTTGTTCAAGCGGCGAAGCCCTGCTTCTGTGTGCATTTGCTTGAGCTCGTATTGCATACCTCGCTAGTCTTAGTGCACCGAAGCTTGTTTTGGCGAAGGGTGTTTTTATCGCGAAGTGTGTTTTTCAGTGTGCTGTCGCTCTGTGTAACACGAGGCAAGACTCGCTGCTTACTAGCGAAGCCCTGATCTTTTCCCGTAGTGCTTCTTGTGTCGAAGCTCTTAGCTTGGTCCGTTTTGTGTGCGTGTAGACCTTCGCGTACGAAGCCCAGCACCAGTTGCTGTCGCCAAGTACTCGGTCGAAGTCCTCAGAGGGCTGTCCACTCTTGCGAAGGGTGAAGTGCGAAGTCTGCTCGAAGCACCTCGTGTGCGGAGCCTGCACTGACTTAGCAGAGTAGATTTTCGAGGGGTGTTCGAGGAGCGAAGTCTTCTTGGCTTCGAACTTTTGCCTCTCCGAAGCCTGTGTTCGAAGGTGTCGAAGTACCTCCGAACCAGACCTTCGAAGGTTGTGTTTGAAGCCTGTTCCGCAGAAGACAGAATAGAACCGAAGGCTAAGTTTTTAGCCCGAAATTTTAAAAGCTCCCATTCACCCCCCCCTCTGGTCGCCGTTTCCGGTCCAACAATCTCCTTGTCTAGGTGAAGGTGCCACTGCTGGATGGAGGCGAGGCAGATATTGTTACATCAGAAGTGAATTTGGACCATTTATTTTTTAATAGATGGAACCCGCAACACGCTGTAGTATTTCTTATGATAAAGAATTGCTAGTTTGTCCCAAAGTTTGTTGTCTGTTCTTAAATACCATAAAGCTGATGTCGTTTGTAATTTTACCACAAAGTTTGTTGATTTATTTATTGTTGTCATTTTCTCGTTTATACTTATTTTTCCTTTTCTTTTTTCTATTTTACAAAACTGAATCGTTCCGCAAAAAAGTACGTCGTTGTCGCGTGCAAAGATCGTTGCCAAGCTACTACACTGCTATGCCATCGGGAGCCTAGTCGTGCTGCGGCCGCACCATGATAGCGTTAACGATTCAATTTTGTAAAATAGAAAAGAAAAAGAGAAAATGAGTATAAATGGGAAAATGACAAAAGAACAAATAAATTAGCAAATTTTGTGGCAAAATTACAAATGACATCAACTTTGTGGCATTCGAGAACATGACAACAAATTTCGTAGCAAACGAGCAATTCTTCCTTGTTGCAAATACCACGACACTAAGGTACTGTTTGGATACATGGACTAAAACTTAGTTTACGTCACATCGAATGTTTAGACATTATTTTAAATAACTAAACATGAAATAATTATAAAAATAATTATAGAATCAGACGATAATTCATGAGACGAATTTATTAAGCCCAATTAATCAATGATTAGTAAATGTTTATGTTAGCATCACATTGTCAAATCATGACGTAATTAAGCTCATTAAATTCGTCTCTCGAATAATCCACCGATTATAAATGAGTTTTATAAACAATCTACATTTAATACTCTAAAATAATATCTAAACATTTGATGTAACAGGCTAAAATTTAGCCCCTTAATCCAAACACCCCGAGCCGGAAACAAGGTAAACTCTACCAGTCTGAAAAGTTACTATCTTTGTTTTATTGTAAAATATCATATCCGATTTTAGATTACTATTCAATACTACTTTAGTAATATATTTTGTTGGCTTCTAGGTGATCTATAGTTATATAATATGTATGGTCTGATTTCTATTATGTATATGGACGAGCTATATTTACGTGCGTTTATTACATAAATACCAATTTTACGAAACATTGTGAGTTTACTTAGAGTTTAAAAATCAATGGAAATTAAAAACGAGCAGGGATTGACGGGAATTTTCGGTCTGAAACGAGCATAATTTAACACCTTTTGAGGTCAGATTTTTTAAAATTAAATTAAATATGGTGGCTCGGTTCAAAATTCGGGAGCTCATCTCATCAGGGGATCAGCCGGCGAGGCGAAAGCGAATCGCAGCAGCGCACCAGACGCACGTGCACGGCGCCGTCCTCGAGCTCGCTCGCTGCCGGCGAGCCCATGGCGGCGGCGCAGAAGCCGGCCAAGCGGCTGGGAGGCATGGCGGAGGCGCTCGCCATCGCCGCCGACCTCGGCTTCCCCGCCCCTCCCGCGCAGCAGGTCGGTTCCGTGTTCCGACTCCGTCCATCCGCGCCGTCGCTGATTCGCCTCTCCCCGCCCAAATCATCCGCCTGCTCTGGTTCCGCCCCGCGGTTACGCTAGATCCAGATCTACCCGACTAGGTTGCAGCGCCTTCCGTTGGAGGTGATCGTAGGGTTTGGCTCCTGGCGATTGTGGCACGGTTGTGAAATGTAGGTTTTGAGCCGAGCATAGCTGCTAAGATCGAGCCCTATCAATGCATTTCCGCGTGATTTCGGTGGGGGTAGAGGATTTAGTTCCGAGAGAGTTGCATGAACTTGGCTATTCTTGCAATAATCACCAGCGGAATCAGCTCCTAACTTTGGTGAACATAGGGAGATGCCTTGAAACAATGAAACCCTCCTGGCTTTGACATAATTATGAGACCATAAAAATCCGTGAGCTGAGGTTTCTATGTTATCCTATGTATTAATGTATATTTTTGTTATGCATGTTTAATTTCCTAGAAATTTACATTGTTCATTGTCATGGATAGTGTTCTGCATCGGCAACTTGAAGATATGGTTATCAAAGGATTTTATTGATATCAAAGAATATGTTTTTTTGGGGAAATGTCAAATGTGCACCTGATGCCTTTACAATTCCTTGCACCCGCTTATCATGGCAGGAAGATCACGACAGCTCTGACAAAAGTGATGATCTGGTGAGGGTCTTGAGGGAACTGACTGTTGTACAACGGAACATTGCCAATTTGCAAGTGGAGCTACAAGGCAGAAAGGTGATGGGTTGATTTCTAGTCATTAGGCTCTATACATTTATACCAGAATTTCACAACTTGTCCACCATGCTAATGCATACATATAATATGCATATGTTATACTTTTACCTTTTCAGATCTGGTACTACATGACATTGCTCTAAGTTTAGATTACCTCATTCATGTTTTCACTTAACTTTGATGTAATGAACACCCTTTTCATTTTTTAAATTTTTTCTTGCTGTGGTACTGAAAACACAAAAAAATTTATGCAAAATATCACCTTGATATTGGTAGGTATTAATTAAAACTTATTGTAGCTCTTGTTTCTTGAAAAATGGATAAAGATGCCCAACCGTTTTGAGAGCTCAAGGTTAAAGATTTTATCTGGTTGTGCATGAAACCTTGCATTGTTTATGATTCTGGAATCCAATTCCAATCTACGTTAGACTCATAAGCATTGCTGCATACCGTTTCTGAACGATGGCCTAATCATCTTTTTTCTGTGCTTATGAGTTATGAATATATGATCTGAATACATGTTAATGTGTTACTATTGTTTATCATACTGATGAAGTTTGGATTTCCATAGGATGATAAAAATATTGCCCATTTGACTCATGTTAGTGAAATGGAGAAAAAGTGTGAATCTTTGGCCAGAATCACTGCTATTTTGAAAGATGTAATTCAAAACAAGGTAATGGAAGTCAGAAATTGCTCTTTCAGTTTTTTCTTTCTTGGGATTACCAGTTATTCAGATTGATTGTATGGAGAATGTTATGCCTGCATTGATGCTCTTACGTTGTTCAATTGTACAAAATCTATGTATCTGAAATAATGATCCTTTTCTATCAGGATCGCATCATTGCTCGGCTGCAACAACCTTACTCCCTCGATTGCATTCCTGTTGAAGCTGAATACCAGGTTAGATCTTTATCATTTCAAACTGTGGTTCTTATAATAAGCATGTGATTCAGTACTAAATGAGATGGTATGTGGAGAATGTTAGCTTACACCTGTTTATATGATTTTATTATTAAAAGAACCATGTGTTTTTCTGGGTGGACCATGTTTTTCCTGCTCATCGTGTTGGTGTCTTCTCAGAAACAATTCTCAGAGCTACTTTTGAAAGCAGCAAGTGACTATGGGGCATTGACATCATCAGTAGGTGATTTCCAGTGGAGCCAAAACTTTAGAGAGTCACCTGCTGTATGGGGGGTAAGTTGAAAAATATGTTTCCAAGTGTTACATTAGTGTTCAACTATTCATAACAAATTCATCTTCTGGAAAACACCTTCTTCTTGAGATGCAAATATTAGTTGTCAATGGCAGGTTTAGATAGCACGATCTATCAAAGTATGCATAATAACAATTTGCTTTGTTGTGCATTGTGATTGCCGAGTCTTATGATGGCTCAGATTTTTAATTGTAAATCTAGTCATGTCATAGGAGATTGGTTTAATGGTTGCTTTGTCTTGATGAAGGAAATGCTGCGACCGATACCTGCTGCACTTGCTTCTTGCACGCGCTTCTTTGAGGCGATGTCTGCAATGAGGGAATCCTTCTCTACGCTCCAGAAATTACGTGTTGGACATTCTTCTCCATCGATGACCCCAGGTGGGTCCAGTGGCGATTCGAAGTTCTTGACGCCGCCTCAGTGGAGAGAGGGCTCGATGCTCAATAGCTGGAAGCAAGTGGAGGACATAAACTCTGAGAGTGACGGACTTGACGGCATCAACCAGAGGAGGTTGTCATGGCCATCCTCCATTAAGAGGGACCAATAGGTCACAGCTCACCCAACAGATACCCCATATGTTTGTGTGTTGTATAAATAGGATTCTGGGGGTTTCTATTCAGCCACTTGCTAGAGCTCCCTTTGGCATGTAACACTGAAAGGATAAATCGTCTCTTATCACCCCTGAAAAAAATATTTCCTATCAGGCTGAATGGTGTTAGATTTAATTTGTAAGTTCCATGTAACAGTAGGCGTTTGGGGGACAATACACGATGTTTGTGCTCACGGCCGGCATGATTATCACTGGAAAGAACAGAGCATTTCTCAAAATAGTCTCCTTCGCAACTGTGTTTATCTCGATAATAAAACTCCCTATGTGATTGGTTAGTGGCCATGGATGCAAAAATGTAATCTAATTATTACCATGCGATTTGGGGTGTGCTTGTAGGAATACATGTGTACAATAGACTCTTCACCAAAAGATAAGCAGCAATCACCAGTCATTTGCTTCCTGTTTTTTCTGTTCACATCCAAATTCGAAGACATTTGAATTACTCAGAACTTTCAACGACGTTGTTACGAATATATCTTTCAAACCAATTTAATTTACTACTTGATTATATATGCATAATGCATGCTCACTTCTAGTTTTGTTTTTTGAAGCTGTACCAGGGAATTAATGGTTACAATTTTATGACCTCGCTCTAAGCTAGGTAGGTAGCTTCTTCTTTTTATTTGTTTGGAAAATGCACGACCTCTTGTTTTTCCACTTCATTCCTCTCTATATATAGTTTCATGGCTGATACGTACACAAAGTTGTTAGTTATATTGTACCTCCGAGTCCCTTGCATTGGCTCTTGTTGTCAATTTTATGCGCAATTTAATTTGTTGGAGAAAGGATGGATGATTTTTCTCTTTCCAAATGTTCCGCTAGGTATAAATGATGAGGCCATTGAAGCATTTAAGCGAGATCTAGGAGATCATTTTTTTTCTCTTGCAAATCAGGGCATTGAAGCGCAGTAGAAGCTGGTCTCAGACTTGAGAAGTGAAATCACATCGACAAGCTAAATGCTCCGGAGTTTCGAACTCAATGAGGCAAAGGGGGCGGATCGAATTGCAGAATTAACCGTGCTTTAGGAGGTTGTCTGATGTGAGAATCTTTTCTTTTATCAACGTTCAAGCAAAAAAAAATGAATTTTGGCTTGTCTAGGCTTTCCATAGATTTCGATGATAGGAAGTACCGATTGAACTGCAGAATTGAACTTTATATATTGATTTAGATGAATAAGCGTCGTCAATTGTCCACTTCTATGAGACATTGTCCGGAACATTTGGGGAACCTCAATCTGGCTAACCAAATTCGCAATCCGGAAGAGTTGGTGGAGATGGGAGATAATTGAAACTCGTCTTACCCAACATAACCAGGAGTTTCAGCAAAGAGTTTGCTGGACAAAACGAACGAACGTCATTCAAAAAACTTATATTTTCTCAATTACCGACAATGAAAGAGATGCAAGATTGAAAGAGTTGCACATCTTGGTCGTTACTGTTACTCGACGGTGGTAGAAGTAGACCATTCCAACCGTATCACACATTCGTTCCATGAATATCACAAGACGTTCGTTTGATTTTTTATATTTTAAACTTCTCAAACTTTCAAACAATTTCATAGAAAATATACTAATAACTACGACATCTTTTTATTCCTGACTAAAATAAAAGTCCGATCGTGTCTCCGTTAATTATATTATTGGTAAAGGGAAATTATGTAATCAAACTGCATGCTGCATGCAGGCCAGAAATAGAGACGAAAAAAACTGGGATCTTATGGATCGATGCAACATTTCCTGACAATATATAATTCATTAGAAAAATCTCGTATAGTACATTATAATTATCCCATAATTACTATGCTTGTATATATATATATACATACGAGAACGATATTCTACACTATGGGTGTAAATGCTATTCTACACCGATTATCCTAATCGTGCTCACCCCCCCACCCAATCTCAACCCCTCCATTCCACGTCGGTGTAGAATAGCATTCTACACCCGTGGTGTAGAATAGCATTTGTATATATATATATATATATATATATATATATATATATATATATATATATGCATTCGTTGTTTTTCCTGTGTGAAATTAGCTAGTTTTGTAACATGAAGCTTAATCTTGTTTCCAGGGAATTTCTAGACTTTTCAATCTTTCTCTGTTGCCAAATGTTCAATCCACCACTTCTTGGAGCTCCAAACAACCATCAACTAACAATAAAATCCTCGAGGGCTGTTTGAATGGCCCTGCGACATCGGATGCTAATTAGAATGAGTAAACATGAGTTGATTAAAAAACTAATTGTAGAATCCCTAAACTAATTCGCGAGATGAATTTACTAACCCGGATTAATCCATCATTAGCACATTGTTATTGTAGCACCACATTGTCAAATCATGGATTAATTAGGCTTAATAGATTCGTCTCGTAAATTAGCCTAGGTTCTGCAATTAGTTTTTTAATTAACTCATTTTAATCCTTCTAATTAATATCCGAACATTCGATACCGGAGGCTAAAGTTTAGCACGTGTTGCCAAACGGGACATTAATAATGCAGCAAACTTTCAAGGTCTACTCACATGAAATGAATGGAGATCTCAGGTAGCAGATTGAGCAACATCGTATCTCAGCCTCAACATGTTGTAATCAAGGTTCAGGTTTAGGGTTAGAAGTTGTAATATTTAGAGGGTGTTTGGATAAAAGATTAAATTTTAGAATGCTTGGACATCAATTTGAAGGAGATCGGAGGATAATTCGTGAGATAATTTATTAAGCTTAATTAATCCATGATTAGCAAATATTTACTATAGCACCATATTGTCAAATCATGACGTAATTAGACTAATTAGATTCGTCTCGTGAATAATCCACCGATTTTGAATGAGTTTTATAAATAGTCTAGCATCACATTTTCAAATCATATGTAATTAAGCAAATTAAATTCATAATCCGGCGATTATCTTTAAAGAGGAGTTTGAGACAGATATCACGTGAGCTCACCGTCTCCCTCTTCTCGGACAAATCTCGGCATCCCTCCTTCTCCTTCCCCTCGCCTCCGCCGATGGCTCGCCTCCTCGCGCAAACCCTAACCTTAGCCCGCCCCGCCGCCGCCCCCGCCTCCTTCCCCCTGCTCCGCGGCCTCGCCACCAAGGTCGAGGTCATCGAGATCGACCTCGCCGACGACGACGCCGACAACGACGCCGCCCCGGTCTCTTCGGCGCCCGGCTCCCCGTCGGTGGAGGTGGTGGGGATCCGGCGCCTGGAGGAGGCTATACACGGCGTGATGGTCCGCCGCGCGGCGCCCGACTGGCTCCCCTTCGTGCCGGGGGCCTCGTTCTGGGTGCCCCCTATGCGGCGTCCCCACGGATTCGCCGAGTTCGTCGGCCGGTTCACGGCATCAAGGGCTCCGTACGCCGAGGCCGGACCCGCGCACGAGCCGGAGGTGTACGCGCCCATGACGGAGGAGGAGGCGCTCTCGTTATCCACCGCGCGCGGGTGGCCGTCGGCTGCCTATTTTGTCCAAGGTGAGAAGACAACGGCTGGCTGAGATCCGGTCATTAGGATTTCAGCTCTCGATATACAAAGTCATCGATTCATTTGGTGGATTCGGTCAGGAGCATTAGCACACCACATCTATTTCTATTTGGAATTAATGGCGGACAAACATATTTAAGGCTTAAGCTACAAGTACTGAAGCGGACTATCATATTTAATCTGCAATTAATGAACTTAATTTACCCTACTGAAATGTAGTATGTCAATACAATTCAAATGACTAGTCTATGAACATAACATATAGCAGGGTGCAGAAGATCACACGCAAACGTTAAGCCAGCGTAGTTCATCTGTTTATTGCAGGACAAGTTGTGTTAGTAAAGGATGTCCTATAATTTACACTGCAAACCTTACAGTGTCCATTCCATTTCATCTATATAGATTTCGTTGAAGTACTTCACCTCAGCATGAATAGTTATCTTGTTTATGGTTTTTTCTTTTTCTCAACACATTATTATATTATAATATTTCTGATTCTGTGTGCCAGCACTTTAACAACATATTTATTTCAACTAAATAAACAATACACAGAGTTGGCTTACCTTTTCCTCCATTAATTTGATTTGTCCCCTTTTTTCCACGTGCATGCATTTAAAAAACTTTTTGATGCTTATTTGCTTGACCATTTTTAACTTGAGGTTTGGCTTATTTTGTTATCTGACTAATTAGTTTTGTTCAAAGGGAAATCTCCACATTCAAAGAAGAGGTCAAGGAAAGGTGCAACCCACACTGATGATGAAGAAAGCTGATTGGCTTATACTCCATTGCCAAGGGGAAGGTGATTTATATTTCGAGGAACTACTTTATATCACGTTGTTGTTTAATACTGTAACTAGTACTAGTAGTAGTACTGTTAATAATCAAAACCATTAATTGGTGGTCACCCAAGACTTAGCCATCTCAAGGGTTGTCCTTGTTGCTTTCTGATTCATGTGAGGGTATCCTGACCGCTGTCCAATGCCTCTGGACAGAGATGCTAATGATGGCATTGTCAGCACTAAGCAAGGGCGGCCACATCTTCCTTATCAATTTTGATTTTAGAGATTCATGCACGATCACACTGGATGGCTACATAACATTTGTTCCAAAACAATATGGTGCTGGTAAAATTGTAAATTTGAGCTCCTTTTTAAGCATAGCATCAACTTTTCAGTGTACATGTGCATACATGCATCATTATGACTGTAAACAAAGTTCTTTTTACTGTATAAGTTCATGGTAGGAGGTAATAACAATTTGTGACCATTAAAAAACATTGGAGATGCGTATACAGTGTAGGTTTCTGTTAGGAGTAAAGGAAGCTTTCAACTTGCACTGATGGTTTCTAATAGGACTCTTGGAATAACATCTTTCAACTTGAAAGGTCTGTACTCAATATCCGACAATTTTAAACATGCACAATATGCATTTGTACTAGAAATAAATGCTTTAGCAACTTTAAGTTTGCAGTTAAGTTTTGTATTGAACTCTGGAATAAAATTTTAACTTTCAGCATGATGTCTTGTTGTCTTTCAGCATGAATCGCTTATTCTATTTACTACATAGATAAATAAATACTACTGTACTATGCCAAGTTGCTGGCCAGTTTATATGTTTAAGAGGAATGTGCATATTCCAGCAAAGCTGCTTTTAGAAAGTTTTCTATCAAACAATTATTAGCATGCCAAAAAGAATGTATCATACATGTGAGATGTGCACACTAGTTCAGTTATGGGCTGGCACCTGTGATGCGTGCGCACACACAATGGCATTTCCTCAATCCTCTCGCAGGCTACTATTTGCCACTTTGCCGAAAAAATATTGACTACTTCATACTTTTGAGCACTTTCAATTTTTTCCTATTATAATAAAATCTAGCTTGAATTTGTTTCAGTCAAGCGAATAACTTCAAACTAACAAATCTAGACACATTCACAGGGGATTTCATTGTTGAGTCACTTAATATGATTAATTGATTGTATATTTATATGAACCAACACAAATAGCAAGCTACTTTGTAGTTTACAGAGTGAAATCCAGTGCCCCCCAACAAAAAAACGCACACCCACACACACCAACAAAAAAGGAAAAGAAAAAACAACTGCACACAAAGAACAATAGGATGTTCTTTTTATGGAAAAATGCACTAACAAACTAACTAGCTAATATATCTTAATTACAGGTTATTGATTTCAGCATTGCTGCCCTCCAATAATTTTTTTTACCATTATAATTAGCTGCTACCTATGGACAAACGTGACATACTCATGTGAAATACATATTTGTAATTGGATTGTTGCATAAAACCAAACTAAATATTTTGCAGGGTAACTATGACAATACGAATGTTTGAAAGCTCAGTGTGTCATGTTACCTTGTCAATTTGTCATACACCATGACTGAAGCAACTAAGGTTGCTCCTATTTTCATGGGCATGTGGTTACACCATCTTGTCATGAAAACATTGTAACCCTAAACAGTGGTTTCCAGGTTGACAAGGTTGGTATACAGTGGTTTCCAGAGCTCTTTGGCTATTACTAAAATCTTGCAATTGTTGACACTGAAACTGAAGCTGCACACAATCTTTTTCAACATTCTTAGTTGTTACCCACCTGTACATTGTTTGTTTGGATCTGTTCTTATTATATGCTTGATGAAAAACCACGATTGAGCTAAAAAAATGTTTCTTCCGCGTAGGTTTCTACAAGAAAAGGCTGTTCGGGGTAACATGTCTCTGCTATGGCCAATGTACATATGGATGACAAGGACCCCAATGTGGATTAATCAATCACCCACCCCTTGAACTAGGAAGATAATCTATTGCAAGTGCAACTACTATGATTGGGTTGCAATCTGTATATTTCACCCAGGAGCTGAAGTGTTTTATTGTATCAACCATCCCCTGTAACACAGTTTCCTTTGCGGTAATAAAATATGGAGGGAGAAACTGGATGCTAGTGTTGTGTGTTCCTCAACCACCATAGAAAACAAGACACTAGCTGGAGTCGAACAAGGCCTTGTGAACGGCTCATTGTGCCAAGAAAAAAAAAAGGTATATCTTCAAATCACTGAGATAAAAACATCAGCTTCCACCTCCAATCTTGAATCGTTTCCATATAAAACTCTGCTGTAATGCCATGTCGACTTTGTTGATACTTGAGACCTGAACGTTTAAAACTGTGCGCATTCCGTGGACATTTTTCTAACTGGGATTGGGAATGCCTCGTCGATGAGCATATGAACACAAGTGTGTGGATGGTTGTTTAATACACTAGTTATTATTGGGCTATGTATATGTGATTTTATTTACATTCATGATCAGATACATTAATGTTAACTCCCTGCTTGCAGCACGACTTCATTTCCACAAAATGAAGAAAGCGAAAAGAGAGAAGGACAAACTTGCATTGTGGGGCACTTAGTACCGTCACTAACAACTAATTCACCATCTGCCGTCTGCTTAAAGATACAAAATAGCCACATCAATGCAGCGAGTGATCGATGACTCGCTAGCTATCTGCCTCTTAATAGTTCTCTCACCAACTTGCACATGATATATAAGAATTCATGCAGGGAACGAGCCAAAAAAAATCAGTTAATTTTTTCAAAGATTCTATATAAGAATTCAATGAAAATTCAATACAAGTGGAGTAAGAGTTAGGCTTAAGGCTCTCTTTCATCCATGTCTATCTTATCTTGTAAGCATGATATAATGTTGATTGCGATTAGAATCTGTGATAGTGAGAGTATATGTGTAGTAAGTTTGTTGGGGGTAGCAAGTCGATGCGCTGTCTTACATCGGATGTTTGGACATCAATTTGAAGCACTAAATGTGAACTAATTATAAAAATAATTGTAGAATCAGAGGATAATTCGCGAGATGAATTTATTAACCCTAATTAATCCATAATTAGCAAATATTTATTATAGCACCACATTGTCAAATCATGACGTAATTAGACTCATTAGATTCGTCTCGCGAATAATCCATCGATTATGGATGTGTTTTGTAAATAGTCTACATTTAATGCTTCAAAATAGTATCTAAATATTCGATGTGACAGAGATTAAAACTTAATCCTGATATCCAAACACCCCCTTAATTTGTACACTAGTATTTTATCTTTGCGTGACACGGGAAGAGCACTCCCAATGCGAATATCACAAGCCATTTCAAACCACGGGTATTTATAAGGTCCGTTTGGATTTGGATCCCAGATAGTGAAAAAATATAATTCATTTTAAATTCTATAAAACATTGAATTGTGTGAAATTTAATTGAAATCCAATATTTATGTTTGGGTATTTTATAGAATTGAAATATGAGAACTAATTTCAACCCTGTTTGTTTCATCAAACCACGAAATCAATTCCATTAATACGAGAAATATTAGCTATATATAAAAACAAACTTGACGAAAGAATGTACACTACAATGAATGATTAATTTTAATAAATATATGAATTCTAATCAATTCTTTTTTCTTGAAAAGGAATTGGACATAACTGTGAATTCCTGGTTGAAATCTAGATCGGATTTGATAATTCCAATTCAATGGTAGCCCAAACAACCCACCTCGTGAAATTGAATTCTAATTCTTTAATTCTAAACCTAATAACTAGATCCAAACATGCCCTAAACAATTTCCGCAACGCATTGTATGTATTAATCTTAACGATAAATATCGATAAAAAGCATCCCGTTCAAATTAAACAAAATCGTGATTACCATGGTAGTCGTGGTTTTTATATTAACCGTCGATCGATAGTTAACAATAACCCATCTATTTGCTACTAAAATAAACCAATAAGAGAGCGTTTGATACTTGGGCTAAAGTTTGACCTTTCGGATGCTAATTAAAAGAACTAAACATAAACTAATTGCTGAAGCTCTAGATTAATTCATGAGATAGAATCTATTAAGCCTAATTAATTCATCATTACCAACACATTGTCAAATCATTCACTAATTAGACTTAATAAATTCGTCAAACGAATTAACAGTTTTATAATTAGCTCATGTTTAGTATTTCTAATTAGCATCCGAACATCCGATGCTAATACAACATAAATGCATAAAAGTTTACAACTTTAACGGAAAACATGATTCATATCTCTGTAGACCATGCAATTGATTACAATGAAAATTACACGTTATAAATGAATTGTACCAACCACGGGAGGTGAAGAGAATAAATCTGCATGAATTGAAACTGGAACAATTTATGACACTGCTGGAATTCTTCACAAAAAAAACCTGTGAACTCGATTCCCACTGAATCTCCAAACAGCTCCATGGTACAACTCAAGCCATCCATGTTACAAGTATCCATAGCTCAACAAAAAGGAGAAAAAAATACATGAAAATACTATACAACCAAGACCCAGGTAACAGACCACCGATGATATAGTACTTAGCCATAATCACAACCTGCATTTGCACATTTTTTTTTCAACTCTAACATCCCATAAAATGAATCCAAAGATTTTGACAGGAATTTTGTTTCTCGGAGCGACTCGACTGCTGGCCAGAGCAAAGCTAGCTTAAACTGGTATTACATCGATGTTTGATGTGTCTTCGCATCTTAATACCAGTCCATCAAGGCTAGTTGGGAGGATGCACTTGGCCCACTGACACCCAGTGGAGATGGGTTCAGATGGAGGAACAATCATCAACACATTGTCATTCCTTTGGACAACCCCCATGACACTCACAGTGCTGCCCTCCTTAATGTACCTGCAGTGCAAATGCTCGTGTCAAATGAAATAGGTAACTGCTATTTAACGATCAGGATTCAGGAAACTGTGATTGAAATGATTTCATGTTCATGCGTTCTAGAATTCAGACGCGGAACTAGAACAAAGAAGTGTACCCTTCTTTTAGGCGCATTATCCGATCATCACTTGAGAGATTCCTCTCTCGTAGCCATCTCAGAAACTCGGGAGACAAGTCTTTGTTGTCTGGGTTTATGTCAATGACAACAGATTCATCGACATGAGGGGTTACCCGTGCTCCATATCCTGTTTTGACCAATGCCCTCAGTCCAGATTGGAAATCAGAGATGTAGAAATCCACAGCATGGCGCTGCAATTGTAGCAAGGAAAAGGAAAATCTGAGGACACATGATTAACTTGGGAGATTTGCAACAGTTAGCATTCTTCAATGAAACCCTATGGTATACAACACTAGTGCACTGTGAGATCCACCACCTTGATGGTAATGTTAACAAGAAACTCACCTCCGTTGACCTGAGTCCCCAAGTAAATCTGCGATGCTCAGTGTTGGCAGCTTTTGATTCCCAACCCCTGTACTCATACAAGCATGTCGAAGTGTAGACACATCTTGGAACCCTTTGGAATGAGGACTCGAGGGGGAAATTTCCACAAGTAACAACCTGTGAAGGTCAATATGCTGGTTGTTATTGATGGCAAAAAGACACTTATTGCTAAAAGCCAATCTAAGCTTCTAACCACAATATAACTGTCAAATCATTTTTTTGAGAGAGTGTTAGATTGCAAGACGGTTCACCATCATTTACTAGTTTTTTGCATAGGAAATCATGCTTCCTGTAGATGACACTAACCAAACCTATATCAGCAAGAATGCTTCATTGTTTTTGCCACTGAAAGTTTGTTCTTGTTTATAACTGATATCAAATATTATTATCAATGACAATCTAAACTATTTTGCAAAAAACTATATAAGAATTGTGTAAAGACAAAACTGCTCAGCAGCAAGATGGGGCAGAATCAGCAAGAGATATGATGGTAAGTTGGTAATAATGCTACTAGATCATAAATAATTTAAATTATATGTGCAAAGCCACCTATAAAATTTTGATCTCGAATATAAATTCTAATCAAGTCACAAGAAGATGCAGGGAAATATAAGAAATAAATAAACAACAAATAAAGGATGAAAGAGCATAATAACCAGGTAAAAATACAAAATCATCAGTATTTAACATACCCCAGTAACTTTCACATATTGTCCATCTTTCGCTGTTCTAAGATCAACATCAGGATAGTGACTGATGAACCCAGTCGCACCTCTTGTTCCCCAACAAACATTCCAAATCACAAGAGCAGCGACAAAACAAAATATCACCACCACAACTACCAGCAAAATAGGATTATGAACAGCACCAAGAATGAAGCCACCTGCTATGAATCCCATCACAAAGAGAAGAACAACCATCCAGAGAATTGTCTTAGGAATGCTTCCCTTAATCGAGTAGCCATCTTCTACATTAAGATTTGTAACAGCCTGGTTGTGAGCAAAAGATGTTGCACGTATCTTCATTGATACACTAGAATCAAGAGGGCCTGATACTTTTCGTGCAGCGCCAGATGAATTCAAAGCCCCAGATGAGATAGGACCTGATGTGATCAGTCCAGTTGTAGGAAGAACAGGAGGTAAAGGGCCAGAATTCTGGCGGGCCATTGGGGTTACACCACCTGATTGAGGACCAGATGACTTCTTTCCTGGTTCTCCATGCTTATTCAGCGGTCCAGAATTTGATTTTGCCCTCGCCGATCCTCCAGCACCTGGAACAGCTGACGAAATTGAACCAGAATAGTTGGACCGACCAATGGCACTAGAAACTGGTCCAGAGTTAGAACCAGCACCACCAAATGAAGTATTCCTTGAAGGTTGATTACCCAAAGGACCAGATTTCCGCGACTTTTCAACATGGAGATCGAACATTTTCCCTAGCTCTCCAGATTTTTTTATGTCACCCCCAGTGTATGGCATTGCTGCAGAGCAAATGACTGGAGCCTTCTCCTTGGGTTGCTCAGGTCGGCCCGAGACATAAAGGCCATTGCTTAGCTGGTGGGATGGAAACCGTGAACCCATGTACCGAACCAACAAATACAACTATACCTCCAGAGTGCAAACCAAGTAACAGTGATGTCTACTCAAGCAGGAGTGCAGGACCATCAAGTTTTTGAGTACATCACCAACATTTTCAGGTTCAACCAACACCTTGTATCAGCACCTAAAAGAGAAAGTCAAACAAAATAAACTAAATCACATAACAGAAGTAAAAAGAAGCACATGCAAATATGATAAGGCATTACACCATTCCAGGTTCCAAGTTCCAACAGATAATGTGCCATCCTTTAGAAGGAAATATATTAGCTAATGGCTGCAGCCTATCAGTAGTACAGCTAGCATCGTGTCATTAACTAGGTAATTAATATTATCGAAAGTGGCAGTAGTCTCTCAAGGGCATTTCCAAGATTACACGGTGTGAGCATCTGTTAACTTATAAGCGCCATTTCCTAACAGCAACGAAAAAAATTAGAATTGAAGCCATCTTCAATGAATAGGCCCATCAAATAGTTTATTGCTGATTATACTCCTCCGAATTATAAGACAATTGCACAATTATATTGTTTTAAGACAAATAACAGCTAAATTCTAGGAAATAATGGACACAGTATTAGATTCATGGCACAAAAACATAGACAGCCTAACAAAATCAACCACATTGAGGTAAAACTTTTGCATTAGCACAACCACTACTGGTTTGAGCAACATCATTTTAGATATCACATTATTGCAATAAAGTAACCATTTCCTGCCAGTGGAAGCAAATGCAGGCAAGACATACATGCCAAATTTATGGGGGCATCTCACTAGCAACCCTAACCACAGTCAAGGAGATAAATTACTCGCAAAAAATAACTACATCGGTAGCAAGAAAATGCGTCCCCACGACGGAGCAAACCGTGTGTTCATTGTTCAAAATCATTACAACTGGTGCATGCAGTGGAATGAACAACAAATTTATGACCAACAGCATTGCATCTCAAAGTTTAGCACAAAGCTTCAGTGAAGAAGTCTGGGAGGTACACCGTACAAGCCAACATAATTTCAACAAGAAGCAATGCAGCAACACAACTAATGTATAGCCTATAACCCACTCCACGGGGCTCAAATACCTCTTGTGAAATTCTACTCCAATGGAGATTGATTTGTTCGTGCTATAGCCTCAACCTGGAACTTAAATCTATAGAGCATGAATAAAGCAGCATACAGCCACTAAAAAACTGACAGAATATCAGCTCTAACACAGAAGGCATCGCTCAACAATGCCACCACTGCAGATCCAGAAACTAGTAGCAGATCCAGTAACATCTCAAACACACAAAGCTGCAGAAACTAGCACTAGATCCAGCTTCCAGGAACTACTTCCAGAAAACCTAATTTTGCTGCTGCAACTCTATCGAAGAAGAGGGAAGTAACTAAATTCTCGTAGCAGAAAGCCAAATGTAGCAAGCGCCGGAAAACCCCTGTCCAATTTCCCCCGCGAGAAATCCAAGCTTCCGTAGATCCACGGCCTGGGAGGAACAAATCTGTCGAGATCTCACCCCACCGACAATGCAAAACCCTCGGAATCCGCCATTGCCGCTCTAAAGCTAAGGAATCAAGAACGCCTAGAAGCCACGAAACGCACCGACGGCCACTCCAACCCCGTGGACCTCATGACACCAACACGGTCACCCCCCCTAACTCACGCCTTCCCTTTCCACGACACATCACACCAAGAAAGATCAAGCGCTCGCCTCCGGATCCCCACCTAGCGCGGCGCGCTCAAACCAAACCAAACCAAACCGCGCCACTGCCCCCAGATCCCAACAACCGCGGCAGCAATGTCGACGATTGCACCAACGAAACCAAGAAGCGCCGGAAGCTCCAGGCTCACCTCAAGAAAGGGCGGCAGCCGCAGGCGAGGATGTCCACCCCCTCCCCCTCTTCCAAAATCACTTCTTTGCTGCGAGATTTTTCGCCACCGCGCGGTCCGTTCGCGGTTGAGGCTGCAGGAGCGAGACAGGAGGAGAAAGGGGGAGCTCCCACACGCACACAACAAACAGACAGACACCGCTGACGACAGTGCGTAGCGAGGAGAGAGAGAGAGAGGAGGAGGATAAAGGAGGTAGAGGAGACGGGAGAAACGGGGGCAAAAAACTCCAGTAAACCATGGCAACAGTGGAGAGTAGAGACCGCAAGAGTGAGGAGGAAGGCAAAGGGTTGGTTGGTGCCATGGCAGTTTCTCTCTACAAATTTTACCTTATACTGTTGTGAATTTTTTTTAAACAATACATTTTCTAAAAAAAAATAATTGTGGTACACAGTTTTTTAAAAAATGGACAAATAGTCTGGCTAATCGTCGACCAAACCAGTTGGCGCATGGTTGACCGATTTAGGCCACGTAGCCTAGTTTTAGTTCAGCCGATGATAAGTCAAAAAGTGGTTATTTTGTAATTTTTTGAAATTGTGTACCATGATTAATTTTTTAAAGGATGTTATTTTAAAAAATTGTTGTGAAAGGAGAGAGGAGTCAAACTCACATCCATTGTTTACAAAAATCGGTTACTGACAGCTTTGATCTTGATTCGGTTACTGCGGTTCGGTGGATTACAAATAGACGGTTGTGTTTAAGGATACAATGAAAAATTAGCAATAAAAATTCGTATATATTGTTGTAACAATCGCATTAGTTACAAATATGTTTTTATGTAGTGGTGTATGATGTATGGAATGAATTCTGATAGAGAGAGAAAGAGAGGGGATTTATACTGGTTCGGCCCTTCCCGGAGGGATAATAACCCTAGTCCGGTTTCCGGTGGATTTGCGTAGTTTTTGTCTCTACTGAATATCATGTCTGTTACAAGGGTATGACCCTGCATTTATAGGCACGCAGGCCAAAGGAAAAGACCTAATTGCGCTCTACAAGTCGTGGGCTTTATAGGGGTAAGAAGGGAAAAAGGTTTTACAACGGTACATGTGACTTTACAAACGTGGTAGATATACATCACTTCTGGAGCAGGTATACAGCATACCAGGGGCTGGGTTCTTGGTATGTCTTTACATTGTAGTAATATTGGATATTTCTTCTGGGCCAGAGTACCTGCCGGAGGGCATCTCCGGAGCTAGCTGAGAGGCTCCGAAGTGGACTCTGAAGCGGACCCCGAAGTGCGCTCCGAAGGGGACTTCGAATGGGACCCCGAAGAGGGCTCCGAGGTGGACTCTAAAGCCGCTCTCGGAGAGGGATCTGAAAGGCTTTGAAGGGGACCAGAGGGGTCCCGGAGGCTTGGCTCCAAAGGGGGGAAATTTAACTATTTGTCACCCTCTTCGTTGCCACCTCTTCAAATGTCACCCTCTTCGTTGCAATTATTTTTTTGCCACTCTCTTCATGAGCCAATTAATTTTTTACCACTCGTTGTCCAGTCACTTGCCACGTCATCTGCCACATCACATTTTTGCCACCTCACGCCGCCACATCACCTTCTTCTTCCTCCTCCTCTCTCTCACCCAACTCCTCACGCCGGCCGCCCACCACCGACCACGTTGGCACGGGGGTGGTGAGGGCCTACGGCGGTGGGCGCGGGGCGGCGGCGTGCGGAGGGGGCGGGGGCGCGCGGCGGCCTCGGGTGGGGGCGCGGCGGTGGGCGTGGGGCGGCGGTGGGCGGCAAGGACAAGGGCGTGCGGGCATGGGGCGGTGGTGTGCGGAGGGGGCAGCGGCACGCGGCGGCCTCCGGGGGCACGATGGTGGGCGCGGGCGACGGTGGGCGGTGGGGATAGGGGCGCGTGGCGGCGACGGGCAACAGGGATAGGGCGTGCGGCGGCCTCCGATGAGGGCGTGGGGCGACGATAGGTGGCGATGGTCGGTCGGTCGGCTGGCGTGAGGAGTTGGGGTGAGGGAGAGGAGGAGGAGGAGGAAGAAGAATAAGGTGACATGGCGTCGTGAGGTGGCAAAAATGTGATGTGGCGGATGACTTGGCAAGTGACTGAACACCAAATGACAAAAATTTAATTGGCTCATGAAGAAAGTGACAAAAAATTAATTGCAACGAAAAATGTGACATTTAAAGAGGTGGCAACGAAGAGGGTGGCAAATAGTTAAATTTCCCCCGGAGGGGACCCAGAGGGGACCCGGAGGGGTCCTGGAAGCTGGGCTCCGGAGGGGACCGGAGGGGTCCCGGAGGCTTGGCTTTAGAGGAGCAAGTTTTGGCTGTTCTTGAAGTTATCTTCGTCGGAGGGGGCCAGAGCTTGTCTTGAGGCTTCGCTAGTTGATGGGCTCCGAATCCGAGGTCTTCAGAGACTGACGTCATTTGGCCCCTGTTTTAAGGGAAAACTATTTCCCACAACATATATCATTTGTAAGAGTCAATTTCATGTGCCTATCACAAAATGTATTTCTCTTCCATAATAATGTTGACTCACATTAATGCCATGTTTATTTTATGTTAAGAATATTATAGTAATCCAACTTACATAAATATTCTGAGTTAGACAAGATTATTAGATTATTATAATATGCACCATGTATTGTAATAAGTTTGCTTGTTTATTTCACCTTATGAAAATAAGCTATATTATTATAATTTCAAACTGAAATAAATAGATCGTAATTGATGTGTTTGAATGGAGGAATATCTCTCGACGAGATAGGACGATCTTACTTTTGAAGACGTTTGGATGGAATGATCCTTTGAGAGAAATATTCCTCTAGATTCGTATAACTCATCCAAAAAAATAAAGGACCCACATGTAAGATATCATATGCCATTAATACATTTAGTTAACCAAACAAAAATATGATGATCCCATTAAAAAAAGAGTGATGAGACTATTCTATTTCATTGTGTCCCCAATCCAACGACAAATTAGCAAGAAAAATCTTATATACATCATTTGTAAGAGTCAATTTTATATGTCTTTCAAAAAATATATTTCTCTTCCATGACAATGTTGCCTCACGTTAAGGTGATTTTAAGTGGGGGAATAATTACCAATTTGCCCATACTTATCATTTTGCCACAAATAAAAACAATTTTGAATCCTAATAATTTAAATTTCGAATGTACCTTGAAAAATTTCAAGTTATCGAGTATTGGTTTACCAAATATATTATTACCCTATTTAAGTGATTCAGTGATAATCTCATGATTTCTATTATAAACTTAGTTTATGCATAGTAGTATGGTTTTATAAGTCATATTTATTTTTCAAGTTAAACTTCTCTAATTTCGATTAAGCTCAAATAAAAATATATTAATATTTATAATATCAAATAAATATGTTATTGAGATGAATTTCACAATGGATTTAATAACAATAATTTAATTTTATGATTGTTTATATTTTTTCTATAAAACTAATCATATAAATTTGACTTATGTACTTGGAAATACATACAAAGATAAGCATTTAGTATTCCATCCAACAGGGAGCATAGGATATTTTTTATTTTTTTCCACAATAATCACCATATGTACATGGATATTGGGAGAAAATGAGAAAGGCAATGGAGAAACTATTTAAGAGCATCTCCAAAAGCCTCTCTATTTTTGACTCTCCATTTAGTCATTTAGCCAACTCTCCAAAAAGATTTCTCTCTATATCTATTGCACACTCCAACAGACTCTTTATTTCCAACTCTCTAAAAAAATTAGAGCTCACTTTTACAATCCCAAAATATTTTGAAATTTCTAATTTCTTTTTGAAATACCAATTTTTAACCCTAGAAATCCCCAAATTATCAAATTCTATAATTTTTTAAAAATATAGATTTCGTTTATTTTTATTTCTATTTCTCTTCATTTCCTTTTTCTTTTCTTTATTTCCCCCTTTCTTCTTTCTTTCTCTGGTCTTCGTCTTCATGGACGCGACCCTTTCTTCTTGCTTTCTATGGTTTCTTCTTCTTGGACGGCTGGACGCAAGTACGCAACACCTTTCTTCCTTTGTTCTCTGGTTTTCTTGGACGCCGGCCTGAGCGCGGACGAGCGTGGGGCAATGCCGACCTAGGCGCGGCCGCCTGCGCGCGTGGGGCAGCACCGGTCTGGGCGCAGCCGCGCAGCGTCGACCAACGGTAGGGCGGTGGGGCAGCATCGGCGACATGGCGGCGTGGGCTAGACGTCTGGCAGGGCACCTCCGCTAGCTCGCGCACAGATAGTCAGCCGAACTGACTGGCCAGATTTGGCCAGCGGGGAGTCCGATTTGGCCAGCCGGATGGCTTGGCCATCTGGTTGGCCAGTCTGTTGGAGTGTATTTTTGAGTATGGTTGGCGCTTGGAGAGTGAGATAGAGAGTCTTTTGAAGATGCTCTAAGACCTTGTTTGAGAGGGCTCCATCTTCAAATTCCACTCTCAAACAATCCTACTCCATTGTTCCTCCTACCGCCATGTTCCTCCTATTCCTCTTTTTTTTTTTAAATTATTTTAATAATAATAAAAATTAATTATTAATATATATTTTTATGTTGGATGGGGTAGAATCTCATTCATGTTGTCTTCTTTTTCTTAATTTTCATGTTTTTTATTTATTTAGATGATTTTTTTTACTTTTCATGTATATTTTTTAACTTTTTCTTAAGCTGCATTGTATGTATACGTGCATAACTTTTCCCTATAATAGCATGTAAGTATGGATAGAATCATCAAGTGCTTCATAATAATCGGTTATTCATGTATATATAATTTCATTTTAATTTTTATCTCAATTAAAATCTCAACATGCCACCTTGCCCGTTCTGACTAGGTGCCCACGTGGCCGCGCCACCTGCAGTAGACGTCGGTCGTGTCCTACCTTCCCACGCTGCTATGGTCGGTGCCACCCTGCACTGTGGATCCCTACTTATTGCATGTTTTATTGCTTATTGCTTTTTAGAATCTTATGTTAACAATATGAATAAAAGAACACCACTCATTTATCGTAGTCAAGCAATATAAACACAAATGAAGCTAGTTCTCACAATAATACAATAACTAATTATGATAATTTCATGAATCAAAAAACAAATGTTGAACAAAAGTTAACTAACTATACTAAAGAATCGTCATGAAATATATTGAACTCTTAACCCTTTAAACTTAAAGGAAATTACTCATGTGCCATTATAATTTTTAAAAATTGTCTATATACCACTGTCAGTGACTGTGGCGGCCCCCATCTGACAGTGACATACCGATAACATTTTAGCAAACCACGAAAATTATAATGACACAGAAAAAATTAACCCTTAAACTTAGCCCCCCTACATTTTCGGTCTAGCTCCGCCAGAGCAACCACCTCTATAGAGCTAGTCCTTTTACAATATAAACCGATAGAGCCTAAGGAGAGATGCTCCATGAGCCTCTTCAAACTTCTCATAGAGTTCGAAGGTAATTACACATTTGCCACTGGCTAATACCATGTCACAACTGCTACCCCCAACCTAAGCTACGTTCTTCTACGTCACTCTCTCCCTAGCATCAACCTGTCTACCTCTCCAAAAGAAACTTTGAAGAGCTCCATTCTCTAATTTTTTGATATTAGAATTAAAAAATCATCTCCAATAGATACTTTAAATGGCTCCCCAAAAAAATAAAAGATCTTCAAAAATAATAATTTCATTCCTCGTTTTTAAGGAGCATACTCACATATTCCAATTTATGTGCTCTATTGACGAGAAACATATTTAAAGTGATTTGTATCTTAAAAATAAAATCCTAAAAAAATATTTAAGCAGTAAATTTTCAGAGCCACTCTCGAAGACACTCTTGTGCAGAGAACACTAGTCAACAACATATAATATTGAGCACGTTGAGTGCAAAAACACACGCTAAGCAATTAACAATGCACAACAGCAACTTGAATCAGGGCTCCTTCGTATTAATAAAGGAATTTCATAGGATTTATGAATGATTAAAATCCTCTGATTTTTTTTTGTCCTAAGAGGCTATTTAGAACAAAGAAATATTATTGCAAGATTTATGTGGATTATCTTTATATGCTCTCCTTACATAGGAAAATAAACATGAGCTCATCTCATGCTTTTTTTTTCTTTTACAAGTCTAATGTACACTCTCCTTTTCTTTCTTTTCTTTCTCAACCACAAATTAAATTCCATCAAAATTTATGTGCTTTATTTTCTAAAGGCACCACTTCAATATACATGTATTTTGAAACATGTAGTATTCAATAGTGCAAAGCATCCTACTACTATATTTTTTTTCTATTTCTAAGTTTTCGTAATTTTACATTCTAAATGCGCCTTAAGATAGTTTAACTTTTAATTCATTTTTTTCTAACCTTGAACAAGTTTAAAGAAAACTATGCATTATATCCTATTAAGCCACATATTTCAAGATAGATTTACAAAAAAAATAATTTGATATTCTAGTTATAATTGATAATATTTTTTTATAAAATTAATTAAAAGTTAGAGAAAAATGCAACGGAGAGCTAAGTAAACCACATTTGGTCATTTGGACGGGAAAGATAGATCTATGCTATTATAATTTTACAACTTTCGAGAAATGTCATTATAATTCACATATTTAGATTCATGTCATTATAATTTTAGAGAAGTCCGAACTATACCATTGCAAATTTAGATAATTCTGAAATATGCCATTGTGATTTTAGAGAATTCTGAAATATGTCGTTACATTTTCAGAGAGCTATAATTTTGAAATGATATAAATCTAAATATGCAAATTGTAATTATATTTCTTTAAAATCACAAAATTGTAATAACGTAAATTGTATGGCATACCAGTGGCCAATGGCCAGCGTTTTGGTTTTATATTATTATTATAGTACTGGATGGATACCAACATCATCTGGCAAGAGAAGCTGCTTGCATGTGTGGCATATGCTTGCTAACCTTTGCATTCCAATTTGTTTCCACAATTTCCTCTTCCTGTATCTACCTGAAATACTGTTGCCAATTTGCAATGGTTTACTGGAGTTTTGCTTTGTTATCTCTCCTCCCTACTCGCTGTCGCGGTGTCTGTTTGTTGTGAGTGTGTGGGGAGCAGGGAGCTTGCTCCTTTTAGTCCTTTTCATCTCCACTCTGCCGCGTTCTGGCATCCTCCGGGGCCGAGCGCGAGCGCCCACCGCCGGGAGGAGAGAAATCTGCAGCAAAGAAGTGATTTTGGAGGGGGCGGAGGGGTGCGCATCGTCGCCGGCCTGCCGCCCTTTCTCGAGGTAAGCTGAGCATGGAGCTTCCGGCGTTTCTTGGCTCTGTTGGTGGCATCGTCGACATTGCTGCCGCGGGTGTTGGGATCTGGGGGAGCAATGGCGCGGTTTGGTTTGAGCGTGCGGCGTCTGGTGGGGATCCGGAGGCGAGCTCTTGATCTTTCTTGGTATGCTGTGTTAGGGTGGCCGTGTTGGTGTCGTGAGGTCCACGGGGTTGGAGTGGCCGTAGGTGTGTTTCTTGGCATCTAGGCGTGCTTGTTAGCTTCGCCCTGGAGCGGCAATGGCGGGCTTCGAGGTTTCGCGATGTCGGTGGAGTCGGATTTGTGGGGAGATCTCGACGGATTTGTCACTTTCGTTCCGTGGATCTGCTCAAGCTGGGATCTTTCTCGGTGGAAAGTTGGCCAGGGGTTTTCCAGCGCTTGTAACCTTTCACGTTCTGCTGGGTAAATCTAGTTTCCGTTCTTCCATTGCACGGAGATGCAGTGGCAAAATTAGGTTTTCTGGGACTGGAAGTAGTTCCCGGAAGCTGGATCTAGTGCTAGTTACGCAGCTTTGTTCGTGAGAGATGCTACCGGATCTGCAGCTAGTTTCTGGATCTGCAATGGTGGCGTTGTTCAGTGATGCCTTCCCCGTTCTCGAACTGAAGCTTTTCTTTATTTTGTTTTCCTCTGTTGAGTCACTTGAGTGGAATGTATGATTCGCTGATCATGCTCCCTAGATTTAAGTTCCAGGCTGAGGCTATCAGCATGGACAAACCAGTCTCCAGAAGAGTAGAACTGCAGAATAGGTGGTTGTGCCCTTGGAGTGAGTTGTAGGTTATACGGTACATGTGCTGCTCCATTGCTTCTTGTTGAAACTATGTTGGCATGTACCTGCCAGACTTCTTTGCTGAAGCTTTAAGCTAAATTTTGAGCTGTGATGATGTCGGTGTCAAATGTGTTGTTTATTCCACGGCATGTGCCATTTGAAATGATTTGGAAAGCCACAGTTTGGACGCATTTCTTGGTACTGATGTTGTCCCTATCATTCTTTCTGCGGGGTTTTTATCTCCTTGATGGTGGTTACTGGTTAGAGTTGCTAGCACCATAAATTATGCATGTTTTGTGGCGGGAACTAAAGATTACTCTATCAAAATAATGTGTGATATCTAAAACATGTTGCTCAAAACAATGAAACAAGTACCAGTTCTGCCAAAGCCTGAAGCTAAAGTTTTACCTCATTGATGGCTGCTCGTGTTAGACTAGTCTTTTTTTCTTACCATGAATGTAATACTTTGGTACATCTTTAATTGTCTTATTGTCCACTATTGTTCATATATTTCCTAGAATTTTGTTATGTTCATTGACTTCATTCTTAAAAAAATATAATTGTCAATTGTTTTAGAATATGCAGGAATATAATCAGCAATGAACTCTTTGTTGTGCTTGTTCGTAGAAGAAAGCTTGAGTTCTAAGTTTTCTCTGTTAGTAGGACATGATGCTTATAAGTTCAGAGCAAAATTATTACTAGGATGCAATGCTTTGGTTGTGTAAACATGGAAATGCCCTCGAGAGATTACTGCCGCTTACAATAAGATTAATTCTAATTAATGGTTGTATGACACAACTTTAGCTGTATTACTGCTTGCCTCCAGCCATTAGCTAATATATTTCCTTCCAAAGGGGACAGATTATGCACCACTGGATTCACATCTCGTATTGTTTCTCATTTTAATCTGTTGGAACCTGGTAGAGAACAGTAAAAAAGGTTCTTCCATGTACTATCTCTTTCATCTTTAACAATATGTGCATCTAGGAATAGGGTAATTTATGCCTCTTATCGGGTTTATATTTTTCATGCTGCTTGTAGTGTGATTGTTTCTTCCGGACGGCATAATGCGGGGGATTTAATTATTTGCCACTCTTAACAGGTGAGTGGCAACAAATTTGTCACTCCGAGTCACTAACATGTGGGGTCACCTGAGTCACTGACATGTGGTCCATAAATTGACACATGAAAAGAGTGACAAATAGTTAAATTATCTGCATAATGCTGTATCATATTTGCATATTACCTTTTTTTGACCTAAGTTATCAATTTATCATTTAATTCCTTTTGTTTGGCTTTCTCTTTTAGGTGACGATACAAGGTTTTGGTTGTGTCTGAGATTGTTGATGACGTGCTCAAAAGCTTGACAGTCTCGCTTGAATAGACAGCAGCATTACTTGGTTACACTCTCAAGGTATATTTGTGTTATTGGTTGAGAACATGGGTTCACGGTTTCCATCCCATCAGCTAAGCAATGGCCTTTATGTCTCGGGCCGACCTGAGCAACCAAAGGAGAAGGCTCCAGTCATTTGTTCCACAGCAATGCCATACACTGGGGGCGACATAAAGAAATCTGGAGAGCTAGGGAAAATGTTTGACCTCCACGTTGAGAAGTCACGGAAATCTGGTCCTTTGGGTAATCAGCCTTCAAGGAATACTTCATTTGGTGGTGCTGGTTCCAACTCTGGACCAGTTTCTAATGCCGTCGGCCGGTCCAACTACTCTGGTTCTATTTCATCGTCTGTTCCTGGTGCTGGAGGATCGGCAAGGGCAAAATCAAATTCTGGACCACTCAATAAACATGGAGAACCAGGAAAGAAGTCATCTGGCCCACAATCAGGTGGAGTGACCCCAATGGCGCGCCAGAATTCTGGCCCTTTGCCTCCTGTTCTTCCTACAACTGGTCTGATTACATCAGGGCCTATCTCCTCTGGACCTTTGAATTCATCTGGTGCTCCACGAAAAGTATCAGGCCCTCTTGATCCTAGTGTATCACTGAAGATGCGTGCAACCTCTTTTGCTCACAACCCGGCTGTTACAAATCTGAATGCAGATGATGGTTACTCTATTAAGGGCAGCATTCCAAAGACCATTCTGTGGTTGGTTGTTCTGCTCTTTGTGATGGGGTTCATAGCAGGTGGTTTCATTCTTGGCGCTGTTCATAATCCTGTTCTGCTGGTAGTAGTTGTGGTGATATTTTGCTTTGTCGCTGCTCTTGTGATTTGGAATGTTTGCTGGGGAACAAGAGGCGTGACTGGTTTTGTCAGCCACCATCGTGATGTTGATCTTAGAACAGCGAAAGATGGTCAGTATGTGAAAGTTACCGGGGTATGTGAAATACTGATCTCCTTGTATTTATTGGATTATTGTGCTCTATCATCCTTTATTATTTCATCACTATTTTTTTATCTTTCCCTGTGTCTGTTTGCATAGTTGATTAGAATCTGTTCTCAAGATCAAAATTTTATAGGTGACTTTGTTGATATAATTGCAATTGGCTATGATGAAAGTTATTTCTGCTCCATCTTGCTTCTAAGCAGTTTGTTAGGTATCAAGTTTTTACAAAATACTTTAGATGATTATCAGTAGTAGTAATATTGATATTAATGAACAATGTCAACAAACTTCAATGGTGGTTAAAACACAAGCTTGTTTGCTCATATAAGTTTGATTAGTGTCATCGGTAGGTAACTCTAGCTAACAAATATGAATACAAACATGATTTCCTATGCAAGGACTACTAAATGGCGATGATTTCTTGCTATCTAATGCTTTCCTGAAAAAAGTTTAGTGAGTTGTTCTTTTGACAGTTGGCTTTTGGTTTTATACTTAGATTGGCTTTAAGCAATACGACTTCTTTTGTCATCATAATGACCAGAATATTAATCTTCACAGGTTGTTACTTGTGGGAATTTCCCCCTCGAGTCCTCATTTCAAAGGGTTCCAAGATGTGTGTACACTTCGACTTGCTTGTATGAGTATAGGGGTTGGGAATCAAAAGCTGCTAACACTGAGCATCGAAGATTTACTTGGGGACTCAGGTCTATGGAGGTGAGTTTCTTTTTAACTGGAAATTTGATTATAGTCAAGAATGGATGTCACACTCCAATTGTATTCTGGTCTTTCACCATGAGGATTTGAATGAAGAATGCTAACTGTTGCAAATCTCCCAAGTTAATCATGTGTCCTCAAATTTTCCTTTTCCTTGCTACAATTGCAGCGTCATGCTGTGGATTTCTACATCTCTGATTTCCAATCTGGACTGAGGGCATTGGTCAAAACAGGATATGGAGCACGGGTAACCCCTTATGTCGATGAATCTGTTGTCATTGACATAAACCCAGACAACAAAGACTTGTCTCCTGAGTTTCTGAGATGGCTACGAGAGAGGAATCTCTCAAGTGATGATCGGATAATGCGCCTAAAAGAAGGGTACACTTCTTTGTTCTAGTTCTGCATCTGAATTCTAGAATGCATGAACATGAAATCATTTCAATCACAGTTTCCCGAATCCTGATCGTTAAATAGCAGTTACCTATTTCATTTGACACGAGCATTTGCACGGCAGGTACATTAAGGAGGGCAGCACTGTGAGTGTTATGGGGGTTGTCCAAAGGAATGACAATGTGTTGATGATTGTTCCTCCATCTGAACCCATCTCCACTGGGTGTCAGTGGGCCAAGTGCATCCTCCCAACTAGCCTTGATGGGCTGGTATTAAGATGCGAAGACACGTCAAACATCGATGTAATACCAGTTTAAGCTAGCTTTGCTCTGGCCGGCAGTCGAGTCGCTCCGAGAAACAAAATTCCTGTCAAAATCTTTGGATTCATTTCGTGGGATGTTAGAGTTGAAAAAAAAAGTGCAAATGCAGGTTGTGATTATGGCTAAGTACAATATCATCGGTGGTCTGTTACCTGGGTCTTGGTTGTATAGTATTTTCATGTATTTTTTTCTCCTTTTTGTTGACTTATGGATACTTGTAACATGGATGGCTTGAGCTTTACCTTGGAGCTGCTTGGAGATTCAGGTGAATCAAGTTCACAAGGTTTTTTGGGTGAAGAATTCCAGCAGAGTACCATAAATCTTTTCAGTTCCAATTTGTGCACATGTATTCTAAAACTACACCAGCTCCCATAGTAGGCATATTTTCGTAGATATGATGTGTAATTTTCGTTGTAATTAATGATAGTCTCTGTAAGATATGAATCAAGATATTCGGAAGAGTCGTACGCTTCTTTTTTCGTTTCTCTTTGCCAGAATTTCCACGTTATTACCTATCTATTATTTCTTGCAAGACATTTTTTGCCTTCTTTTTTTTACAAGTTTGATTTTCCATCAAATTTCCCAACAATTGATCTGCTTTTTTCCAAAATTCCTGCACTCTGAAGAAGGCCATAAAAGAAGAGCCAAGTTGTGAAATCTCATGGCAAGAATGGTAAAATGGAATCTTTTACACTACACAACTGAAACGTTTTATTTGAACATTAATAGTTTCACTATATGTCATTCATTTCCCAAAGTTATTTGGAATATTAGGCTAATATGTACAATGTGTGCAATTAGTATCACTTGTTGGGTCCAACGAAATTAAAATTTATTTCTTGGCCATAGTAAGAATATAATCTACTACTACGTTTTTCATACTACAAGATTTTTTTTTGACTTTTTTCTAAAGGAAAATATATTAACATCTACCATACATACTACTTTAAAAGAACCGAGCGGTGGTTTACTTCTTGATACTATTTAATATTACATAATAAATTAATAAAAATGGATTGCCACATAATTAAAAGTGAATAACATGTATCATATAAAAATATATTTCATTTATTTTATACAACATTACATCATTTTCTTTCGTTGATAGCAAAGTATGAGTATTTTGCTAGTATCTAAATAAATAAACTATTAAGGCATACTTTATATTTAATGAAATTTATTTGATATTTTAGTTGTTGATATATATATTTTCCGATAAAATTAGTTAAAGTTAGAGCGATTTGACATATGAAAAAAATCAAAATGTCTTACAAAATGAAGTATTATTTAATGCAATAATCGACAAACCCCCACGGTAGGTGTGGATAAGGAGCAAGGATGAACCCTAGGTATTATGCCCTGAAAACCTTTATTATTTCTGCTTTGAAAGCAATCACATAGAACCTCCCAAAAAGGGTAGCTTGGTGTAACGCCCTACCTTTCTAATCCACAATTAACCGCCAAAACAACAAATTTTGGCAATAACTCTTCTGTAATTGCGATGTAATCCATACACAACCACAGATAGTTTATAATTTATCACAAACAAATATCACTTTATCAAAACTCACAATCATAAATATTTTTATGAGTAGCAACCCAACTGGTTTAGTCTTCAACTTATTACAAACACAAACTACATATTACAAAATACAACTATTTTAAACATGGTTTCATTTATAATTATAGATGGCGAAGTGATAAGTGCCACTACAAGTCCCATACCCAAAAAGATAGATTCACCGAGCAAACATACCTGAAATATAATTAAAAAGGGTGAGACAAGCTCAGCAAGCAACAATTATGAATATAAACATATCTTCCTCATCCGCGAGTCGTTTTACAATTAACCAATTGCATTAACAATAATCTTCCATATGCTTTTCACTTATCATGGCATTGACTTTCACTTATCAAATTTTTATATCTTTCAATCATCACATGAATATATATATGCCATGTTGCAACTCCAATTGAGAGTTTTATACTAGATATACTAGCTTCTCATGCAACTCTATTTGAGAGTTTTATGCTAGATATACTAGCCTCTCATACAACTCCATGTACCAGTACGAATCACGCACGATGGCAGTGACCGGCCTTTATCACCTTATGAAATGCATATATGCATATGTATGCATGTGAATTGACGTCAATTCTTATATTTTCTTTTGATGCAATATGATATCAACAAAATAGCCCAAATAAATATGGATGGACTAAATTTAAAAGCAACATCTCAAGTTTTATTAACTTGAGAAAGAAGTAAGACATGAGTATAAACATAATGTTACTTGCCTTTATATCGGTGTCGACAAAGAAAACTATGTGTTTAATTGCGCTCGGAAGAGTACCACCTGTATAAACACATATTGAGTATTACACAACCCAAGCACAAAAAACACCAAAACATTCTTTCTACTCCTTAATGCCGTTTATACGATGTTATTTGGTCTAATTCATAATAATTAGAAATTGTTTTTTCTTCAAGAAAACAACATATTTTCAATAATATGTCACTTTGCAAGTGACAAATATATCTTCTATTAGATCTAAAAAGGAAAAACTAGCATCTTAATCTATTATAAGTGTTTCATTGAATACCTAGAGGGTATTGAATAAAAGTGAGTATAACCAATAAATTAACCGTACAAATCGATGGGAAGCGGTTAGCAAACTCTAGACTAAGTGGAGAAAGGGATGGAGACGACCGACAAAACAATAAAGAGACAAATGACAGATTAACGATAACAATCCATATGACAACGTAAACGGCTAAAACAAGAGGAGCAACTAAAGATAACAACTACATCACATGAATGAGATTGACAAAAATAAAAACCTGTGGTGGACGATGAAGATTCAATAGGAAGAAGAGATCGAGAGGAGGAAGAAAACCCAAACGCAAGCATGAGAACGCTGGGCGTGAGAGCAAGGGAAAGCCAACACGCCAGCTCCATGCACAAGCATGTCCTGGTCCTTTCTAGAGTCTCCGTTTACTTATAAAGAAAACAACGACCGAGAATTATTCATCCTGCTGTGATTCATCAAATATCCAAAACAACTATTTAATACCAAAAATGGAATCGTCTCAACGAGATCTGCGCGACCACGGTTCCCGATCGACCATACGAGCAACATATCAAAAAGTCATTTTTTTGGGAATGTGGTCGATGTTTGGCTTCTCAAATATTTTCTTCTGATTTTTTTGATATTACACCCTTCCCCCTTAAAAGAATTCGTCCACGAATTCTACTGCTTCTAGACTAACTATGAGGAAAAACAAAGTTTATGACTCACTAGTTTCAAAGAGCTCGGGGTATTTTGTATGCATTTGTTCCTGTAGTTCCCAAGTTGCCTCTCGTTCGGATTGATTTGTCCATAGAACTCTTACAAACTTAATAGTTCTTCTTCACATATCTCATTCTGAGAATTCTAATATACGCACTGGGTCCTTCAAATACTTTCTTAACATAGAGACATGGAATACATTATGTATTCCACTCATTGAGTTCGGTAATTCAAGACGGTAAGCCAAAGTGTCTAATCTAGCTGTAATTTGAAATGGACTTGCACTAAGTTTTCTAGAGACACCAAATCTTACCACACCTTTAGTTGGTGACACTATAAGGAGAACCTCATCACCAACTTCAAATTCTAGATTTCTTCTTTGCACATCAGCATAACTCTTTTGTCGACTTTGAGCAGCCAATAAATTTTAATGTATTTGATGTACCTTTTTTGAAGTTTGTTGAATCAGATTTAAGCCAATCAAGGATCTTTCTTCAACTGTGTTCCAACATAAAGGAGAAACACATTTTCGACCATACAATGCTTTAAAAGGAGCCATTTGAATACTCACTTGGTAGCTATTGTTGTAGGCAAATTCTACCAAAGGTATATGATCCTCCCAATTTCCTTTCCAAGATAAGATACAAGCACAAAGCATATCTTTTAATGTTTGAATGGTTCGCTCTGATTTACCATCTGTTTGAGGATGGAAGATTGTACTAAAGGAAAGTTTGGCACCCATCGCCTTTTGCAAACTTTGCCAGAATTGAGATACAAACTTAAAATCACGATCGGAAATAATCGACTTTGGTACTCCATGTAATCTCACTATTTCCTTAACATCCAAGGGGCCAATTCTGGTGTTGTATTAGTTGTCTTTATTGGAATAAAATGAGAAGATTTAGTAAGTCTATCAACGATAAACCAAATAGCATCCTTACTCTAGGGTGAGCGAGGTAATCCAATTATGAAATCCATAGTAATATGTTCCCATTTTCATTTTGGGATTTCTAACGGCAACATTAACCCTGCTGATCGTTTATGTTCAGCTTTTACTTGTTGGCAAATACCACACGCTGCAATATATTTAGCAATATCCACCTTCATTCTTTTCCACCAAAAGTTTTGTTTTAGGTCTCTGTACATCTTGTTTTCACCTGGATGGATTGTATAAGGGGTCTGATGGGCTTCTCTTAGAATATCCATTTTCACATCTGCTTTTTGTGGTACACAAAGACACCCTTTAAAATGTATAATATCATTATCATCAATACTAAATTCTTTTAGCTTTCCGGCAAAAATTCTCTATCGAACCTCTAATAGGAGACGATCATGTTGTTGAGCTTCACACACCCGCTCAAGTATATCAGACTGAATAAGCACTTGAGTTTCTTCTTGTACAGTGCCAGCAAAGCAAAAGGATATCTTCATACGATCCAAATCAGAAAGCAATGACATTGATGCTTTAGGAATACCTGTTCTACTAAGAGCATCTGCTACTACATTGGCCCTTCCTAGATGATATTGAATGGTTACATCATAATCTTTAATTAATTCTAACCACCTTCGTTGTCTCAAATTCAAATCTCTTTGAGTGAAAATATATTTAAGACTTTTATGATCCGTAAAAATATCACATGATTCACCATAGAGATAATGTCTCCAATTCTTTAAAGCAAACACTACTGCAACCAACTCTAAGTCATGAGTAGGATAATTTTGTTCATGAATCTTCAATTTTCTAGAAGAATAGGCAATTACTCGACCTTCTTGCATTAGTACACAACCAATCCCAATCTGTGAAGCATCGGTGTATACTGTAAAACGCTTACCACTTTTCGGTAACGCTAAAATAGGAGCATGCACCAATTTATCTTTTAAAGTTTGGAAACTAGCTTCACACTCATCTGTCCATATGAATGGAGTATTCTTTTGGGTAAGTCTAGTCATAGGCTTTGCAATCATAGAAAAACCTTGTACAAAGCGTCGATAGTAACCAGCAAGCCAAAGAAAATTACGAATATATGTTACATTGGATGGTTTTTGCCATTCTAGCACTGCATCTATATTCTTTGGACGATGAAGATTCAATAGGAAGAAGAGATCGAGAGGAGGAAGAAAACCCAAGCGCAAGCAGGAGAACGCTAGGTGTGAGAGCAAGGGAAAGCCAACACGCCAACTCCACGCAAAAGCAGGTCCTGGTCCTTTGAGTCTCTGTTTACTAATAAAGAAACCGGCGGTTGAGAATTATTCATCCCACTATGATTCATCGAATATCTAAAACAACTATTTAATATCAAAAATGTAATTGTCTCAACAAGATCTATGCGACCACGGTTCCCAATCAACCATACGAACAACGGATCAAAAAGTCAAATTTTAGGGAATGTGGTCAATGTTTGGTCGGCATCTTCTATATTTTCTTCTGATTTTTTTGATATTTCCCTTGGTCACTCTAGGAAGATACTAGATCTATGTTGTGGAGCTAGAGAAAGGTAGCTATATCACTTGTATGTATTTTTTTTGGAACAGATTCACTTGCTTCACTTTAAAAAAAATTGAGAATCTAGTAGTGTTTGTTTTGATTCGAGCTTTACCAGATAATAAGGATCCAATAGCTATAGGGTCTGTTTGTTTTAGCTTTGGTTTATAAAAATTCAGCTTATTAAAAAAACTAGATTCCACCAACTTACTGAATTGCTATAATCTGCACTCCAGATTATAATAAACTGACATAATAAGTTATCTTATTTATTTCAACTTATGAAAAAAACTGAATTACTATAATAAAAAAACTGAATTACTATAATCCAAAGCTAAAATAAACAGGGCCATTGTTCTACCAAACAAACCATATATAGTTTTACCACCTCACAATGATTTTCCATACAACATTTTCTCTCTCCAGCAGAGCTATCTTTTGGGTCTTGTAGCCTTGTAGGTGTTTCATCCTCTACCCAGGAAACTTGTAGAGCACAACCATCAATTCCAGATTTGGTGCTGATATTGCAGGGCTCAAGTATCCATTCTTGTAAGCAAGGAGAATCTCTGATGAAATCCATGCTTTCCAAGCGAAAGGAGCGCGAATGATGAACCACCGGTTGCTAAGACAAGATCAACACACAACTAGTTAGTGGTGATCATCTCTTGATTTTTGCCAATAGATCTAGCAAGCATGGTTCCTACACCAACATAAAGAGCAAAGCCAGCAAACTTTGTGGTAAAGCTAACAAAGCCACTCAACTATGTAGCAATCCTGCAATTATCTCACCAACCAGGGCTTGTCTGGCAGCTTATGTGACCTGGTCCCCTGCACCTCATCACATACATGCTGATGTAGACTTACCAACACTCACTACCACAGTTTACCAACCACAGCCACAACCTACAAGAATGCAAAGTAAGTTTCAATAACATAATCAATCTCAACAAAAATAAAACATAGAAATTGGTAACTGCCAATGAATTCTACCTACTAGAAGGTAGCAAGATTTAACTGAAATGCTATTTTTCCAGTAATAATAATCAAACATATGACAGTATTCAACTCAATGCTGAAAAGGTTCATTAACTAAACAAATCATACAAATTTCGAGTTGAAGTCTTTTATTTTTCTAGAGCTACTATAATATTTCATTTGGATAATCTACAATGTCAGAAATCGCTCCAGTGAGTAAAAGAAATAAATGCCACAGGTTTAACAACTAAAACAAAGTTACCCCCCCCCCCCCACCCACCCACCCACACACAGAAATCTAAGATGAAGTTGTGGAATAACACTTTTTTTGCATATCCATTGATACATCACCCTCGCCAAATTTTGATTACATTCTTTAAATCTACTATCAGGTGTATCCAATTTGACACCAAGGATATTGCTAGCATAGTAGCATCACACGCTGTAGATTGTGTTGCTCATTCAAAATTTGTCATTTTCTTTGATATATTTCCTGATGTATAAGTTTGTTTCACCTATCTACTTGGAATTACACATATTTACATAGGGGAAAAGACAATTGTGTTAAAGGAATTCTCAGGAACGATGTGATTATGCATGATGAATTGATGACAAACAAATATACCAATTGCAAGTGCACAATAGAAATTTGTAACATTGATAGATAGCATGTGTGCCACTTCTCAACTGAAAGTACAGTGACCAAAGGATAGATGCCAATGGAACAGTAGAAATATCAAGACTGTGTTAGCCTTCAACTTCAGTAAAATTAGGTTATCAAAAATATTCATATCCAAGATTCAGGTCAATGTCATTTGTGAAACATTGGAACTACATTTCATCTAGCAAGATTGTCAGTCCATTAATGGGTAGCGACTAAAGCAGTAACACAATTTATGAAGTAAAAAAAAATAAACCAGACATTCTACGCTGATATATGGAGAAAATATAGTTTATCAAGAATCTACATGATTGCCTACAAATAAAATAAACAGTAATAAAAGCACCAGATAATACCTAAATGAATGGGTAAAAACTTGAGATTGCATGCATGGTGGATGATGATCCTGCAGCTGAAGATTGTAGGGAGACCTTGCTGTCACAAGGCAGATTCAAACAGGAACTTCATAATTTTTCCGCTGATGCATTATCCCAGTCATTCTGCAAATGGTCCCCAGTGGAAAAACAGTCCAAACAAATGTTGGTCCCATATCACAGCATTAATGTGCACATGCCAATAATCTGCATGTCGATGCACCGTTAAAAGATTCAGAAGCGATCTAGTATCTGTGGACCCAAGTTCAAACCAGTGCTCTAACCATGTGGACCAAGATCAAACCAGCACTCTAACCATACGAAATCTCCCATAGTGTACGCTGCTGCCAGTGTGTCCCAGACACCATCATGAGCTCAATTCAATATGAAATGTTTTCTTCATGTGACAATGATTCAAAGGATGCATACAGGCATGGTCCTGCATTGAGACAACTTGTGACTGGGGTGCTATGATCAAGAATAGCTCCATATGGTCCCTAGCAATCGTCAACCATGTCATTTTAGTTTATCATCGATGGCAACAATATCCCTCTTTTCACGGGCATAGGAGAGCCCATCACCGGTGAGGAAACAACAATCTGTTCCAGAAGGTATTGACAGACATTCTTTGGAAACATATATAACTGACAAAGGAATGAAAATTTGAACCCATATGCAGACAAACCCATTCTTAAATTCAAACAGGTAAGCAACATTGTAACCCTACGCAGTTGGCAGACGAGCACCAGTTTGGGGCATAATTAGAGTGATCAACATCTGGGAGGTGGAATGTCAACATGGTAATGGTTTACTGAAATATTTTGAGGGAGATATTCAAATTTATTACCAAGCAGTTGTGATGCGAACACTACACAAGATGGCATTATTAGGATCTAAACATTATA